>BSUD01000004.1:104118406-104156324 GCA_033239045.1 Fagopyrum esculentum
CCCCCCCCCCCACATGCTTCTGAATGACAAAATGTAAGGACAAATTGTACCTCATTGTCCGGGATGCAACGGCGTATTACTTGATCACTATAATGCTTCCAAAGGTAGGGATCGTCCCAAACGTAGTGTCGAGCTTTGGCCTTCGCCTTCTCTCACTGTGCCTTGGTGAAGTATGGAGGGTACTCATTCCTAACAATGAAGTTAACAATGTCAGCAAACCAAGGCTTAAATAATTGAAGTTTAAACAAAACCTCTGTCGAGTAAACTGTAGGGGCGCCTAGTTTGAGCCGCAGGGGCGGCTGGCCGCAGGGGCGGCTGGCCGCAGGGGCGGGTCTGGTGACGCGTAGGGGCGGTTACACAACAGAGGGTTGTGTAGAAGGTGTCGTCTGGAAAGCTTCCAACTATGGCCCTTCCTTTAGTTGGATCTTCTTCCTGCTGTACCAGCCTGCTCAAATCGTCGGCCACAAGGTTCTCTGCCCCCTTCTTGTCCCGTATCTCTAGGTTAAACTCGCTTAGAAGGAGCACCCACCGAATTAATCTTGGTTTTTGCTTTCTTCTTCGCCATGAGATACCTAAGAGTTGCATGGTAAGTAAAAATGATTACCTTTACTCCAAGAAGGTACTGTCTGAACTTCTCAAGTGCAAAAATGATAGTATGAATTATAGTCTAGATTTTGGGACCTGTTTAGACGTTTTATCTTCAATAATTTGCATGTTTGGATGTATATTATGTGATTATATTGTCGTTTCATCTACCTTTTCGAGAATCGAGGTCTACACCAAGTTTCGTTGTAATCGTAGGTAAAATGGCACGTTTTGCATCAAAATGGAGCTAAAGGAGCTAAGGAATCATAGGAGCTACATTCAGGAGCTTAAGGAAGAATCCAGGAAGCATGGAATTGGATTAGAGATTTACTTTGGACCAGATTTGAGAGATTTCACATTCAGTTTAGAGCAACCTCGGTCAACTACAGTACCATCTCGACTGAGGTGATCTAGAGGAGCGTCCCGACCGAGGCAAGCACCTTGGACGCGGCGAAGATATATTTTATTCTTGGCTGAGATATTTTATTTTTGGAAGGAGAGATCTTATTTGACCCATTGGGACAATGTGTCCCAAGTATGGAGTATGTGGATGTATTATTTGACTTATATGTATGTTTGTATGACTCGATGGATATTTATGATTTTCTTTATGCTCTATGTGTTTATCTGAGATTAGATGCATGCATACAGGTTATTTGATTGAGAAAAAACGTCAAAAATTGGTTTGAAATTTTTTTTATTGATCTCGACCGATGTGACTCTAACCAATCGAGGTGCAGCACCTCGGTTGACTTAGAACATCTCGACCGAGGTGGCTTAACTGAGACAGTTTTCGAAATGATTTTTGTGCTTCTTATCAGGATATGACCTCAGTGACGATTTTATTTGCTGACTGGTTTTGAAAGCCTTATATGTTTGAAAGGTTTTATGATATGTTTAAGTTGCTAAATGCTTTGTTTGAAATTTTGGCATGTTTAATACTTTGTTTTTATCAAATTATGTTGAATTTGAAGGTTGACACCACATGATGAGTTCTCTCACTTTCTTCCTGGAAAGACCAAGGCAATTCATTCTCTTCTCTTCTTCTTCTTGATCATGCTTAGCCCCTCATATACATATTTGCCTCCCTTTACCTATCCGGGAATTTGGAAGCAAGCAAAAGTGAAAAGCAAGTGAAAGAAAAGTTGAGATGTTGGCTGGAAGTTAGAAAGAAACAAATAGGTTTGGGGAAGTCAATCATGATGATGAGTAACTCGGCATCATTCACATAGTTGGGTGTTTGTGTCTTGCCAAAGTCGGATTGAGCGATATTCCTAACGGGTAATGGTATGTGCATCAAGGGTTTGAGGCATCTCGAAAAATTGATGATTGCAAATCTCCCAAGCTTCGGTTATTGTGCACCTCTGTCCATGCATCCCAAAAAGTAAAAAAGTAAAATAAGCAAAGCTTATTGGTGGAAGATGTTGAAATTCAAAGGAAGTGAAGTAAAGATCCTTTTCCCAGACTCTAGCACCACATTCCCTATATACATCCCACCCTCACAGGTTTCTTGACCTTTCATTTGGAAAAGCCCTTGAGACCTCGAGCTTGTTGATTGACTTAGTGGTTTAAACTGGATTATACATGATTAATTTCGATGATTATGATTTATTATGCATTCTATGATTTTATGCAAAGATGAACAACTTTCTTATATTTATAAAATGTTTTGATCATATTTTGATTTTAAATTCCATGAAGCATTCTCTTAGAGTGATCTATGATTGTAGCACACCATTAAAATGTTTTGAAAGACTTTTTCATTGATCTTTATGACTTATAATCCATTCTATCTTGTATCTACGATTTGGAACTTGTTTGGGGACAAGCAAGGGCTAAGTATGGGGTATTTTGATAGCATGAATTATAGTCTATATTTTGGGACCTGTTTAGACGTTTTATCTTCAATAATCTGCATATTTGGATGTATATTATGTGATTATATTGTCATTTCATCTACATTTGCGAGAATCGAGGTCTACACAAAGTTTCGTTGTAATCGTAGGTAAAATGGCACGTTTTGTATCAAAATGGAGCTAAAGGAGCTAAGGAGTCATAGGAGCTACATTCAGGAGCTTAAGGAAGAATCCAGGAAGCATGGAATTGGATTAGAGATTTACTTTGGACCAGATTTGAGAGATTTCACATTCAGTTTAGAGCCACCTCGGTCAGCGACATTACCATCTCGACCGAGGTGATCCAGAGGAGCGTCCCGACCGAGGCGAGCACCTTGGACGCGGCGAAGATATATTTTATTCTTGGCTGAGATCTTTAATTTTTAGAAGGAGAGATCTTATATTTTTAGGCTGGATTTCTGGAAGGAAGAAGATAATTCAGCTGATATATTTTACCTATTTTATGGGAAAATATCTTTCTAAGGTCTTTTATCTTTGGGAGGCAATTTTCCTATAAAAAGGGTTGGATTTTCCACAAATCCAACATCCACTTACGGCTGGAAAACACGCATAGAACGGCAAGAGGCCGCATACAGCAGTTAGGAGGGATTTTTGGAGGTTGAAGGAAGGTTGAAGGAAGGAAGTTGATAGCTTTTATAGCTTTTGTGAAGGGTTTTGTAATATTCTCTTAGATTCCCTTCTTTGTTGATTGTCTTGTTGGATTGTGATCCAAGGAACGCTTGTTTGTTTGATAATTGATTCAGATATTGAAGCCTTGTTCTTAAGGTTTTTGTGTTCAATTATTCACTTTCTTCCCATATATTTGATTATTGCTTTTATGATGATGATTGGCTAATTTCTTTGTGTGATTCTAGGGTGATTGGCTGAAGGTTGTGGGAAAAACAATGATAGAATAATCTTAATCCCAGTAGGACCCTGAAAGCTCGAGTCTTATCCTTAACCCTAGAACATCTCGTTCAGTCGATGAACATCTCGGCCGGGGTGAAATTCGTTTGACCGAGGTGACTTATCTGATCCATAACTGAGAGTTAAGTGTTAGAGTTTGCCAAATCCTATTCTTATTACACCTTTCCTGGTTCAATGCAAGCTTAGGATGAAACTTACCCGGTAATTCCTTTGTTTGTTTACCCATGATCATAAGTGTAGGTAATAAAGGTTTATCCTTTATTGGGGTTTGAGTGTGCTTTCATCCCATCTTTTTGAGTTAGCCTGAGACTTACCCGGTAAAGGTTGATTCTATTCCCTTCGGTGGTGTGTTGGTTTAAGGTTATAGTTCTTTTCCTTAATTCCTTAAGACTTACCCGGTAAGGAGTTCCGGTTTGGGATTAGTGAGTAGTGAGACTTACCCGGTGATCTATTCCACCTTAGTAACACCTTCCCTTTGCAAAACCTCACCTTTGTCGGCTTATCTTTAGATCTTGAGTTGGAACCACAACTAGATGCTTTAATCCCTAGAACTGTGTATTTCCTTTAATTGACTTTTTATCATCTTTGATTGCTTTAATCGCTTTTGTGGTTAGTAATTAGATAGACTACCTATACGTGCTTAGGTTTCACCTAAGTCCCTGAGATCGACACCCCAGAATTTCTTGCTTTTTACTACGATTGACCAGTACACTGCGGGTTCACATCCTTGTTTTTAGCATACGTCTAGGGTTATAAATTTAAAGCATGCACACACCGTTTGGAGCGAACAAGTTTTTGGCGCCGTTGCCGGGGACTTGGTCTAGACCGAGCCGGTTGCGGTTGTCTTTCGGGGCGTTTGCCCCTGTTTCTACTAACCACTCTACTTGAGTGACTTTCGCAGGTTCTTTTTCTTAGGTTTATGCGAAGAACCCGCGCTGGGAAGGAAATCGAACCTTACGATCCCGAACCAGAAAACACATACAAAAGACGCTTGAAAGAAGCTAAGATGGCCAATCAAGAGAATCGCGATCTTAAGGCCGAATTGAAGGAGGCATTGGAACAACTACGCCTCAGCAAAGAAGAATTACGACTGGAAAAGGAAGAAACTCACGCAAGGACAGAAGCGATCAAAGCAGATATGGTGACTTTATGGGACCAATATCTACCTCGACCAGCTCTAGTTCCTCGACCGAGGCAGAACCCAGCTCCAGCTGCCCCGGCCGAGATACTTCCACCTCGGATGCCAGTCCGAGATGCTCTTTTTGCAGGTATTCCACAGACCCTAGGGCAGAGGATGGACCTCAACCAGCAACTGAGGTGTCCAGGAGTCAACCTAGGGGATCCAGCGGACCATGATTATGAGCTTCGACCGCAAGTTCTTTCCATGATTCGCCAATGCCAGTTTGGAGGGCTAGAGAGGGAGTCTCCGTATCAACATCTACAAAACTATGAGATCTTGATGGAGACCTTGAGACCTTCAAGGCTGGAAAACAACAATTACAAGCTAAGGCCTTTCTACTTCTCTTTGAAAGATAGAGCGCTTACTTGGTACCAATCTCTTCCTCCTGGAAAAATCAATACTTGGGAGGATATGACTACGGAGTTCTTGACTAAATTCTTTCCCCCCTCTAAAACCGCTGAAATGAGAGGGAAAATCAATGCATTCATCATGAAGGACAAAGAGAGTTTGTCCAAGTCATGGGAGAGATTTAAAGACATTCTTTTGGATTGCCCACATCATGGGATTCCAAAGATAGAGTTGTTGGAGATCTACTTCAAGGGAGTGGACGGCAACACCCAGTTCAACCTTCAACTACTATCCGCCGGCATGTTCATGGACATGCCAATTGACGAAGCTTGGGAGTTCATAGAGAAGCAAGCTTTGCACATGGAGAAATACTCACACCAAGGAGCTGAAGGTGGAGTGAAAAGAGTCAACTTTCAAGAAGCTCCACCAAACAATGATCAACTCACCTCCTTGAAGAATGATGTGAAGCAATTGAAAGACCTTTTGGTTGCTCAAAGCAAGAAAGAGGAGGAAGGATATCAAAATTCAAGGAACAATGGATACCGGAACAACAACAACGGTTCCCGGAACAACAACTACAACAATAATAGAGGATCCAACAATAATAATTGGAGGGCAAACAATCAAAATTCGTGTAACCCTTACTCTAACTCCAATTCGAATGACTCCTCTAATCCTTTCCTCTCTTCTTCTTCTTCTTCTTCTACTCCATTGAAGAGCCAGGAGCAAGGATCGAGTTCGTCCCAGCCGGAAAAGAAAGATGCAGTGCTGGAGGCCATCTTGATCAAGCTCAACTCCATGGAGACATCCATGAATTCATTTTCGAAGGCACAAAAAGCCTTATAGCAACAATTCTTTAACAAGGCGAATGAAGCGCCAAGAGATCCAGGGAAGCTTCCAGCAAGGACGGAAAGCAACCCCAAGGGACAGATCATGGCAATAACGACGAGAAGTGGACTGAAAACTGCAGATCCAGTGCCTCGGTCGATGCCAGTACAGACGAAGACCACCTCGGTCCAAATACAGTCGAAGAACACTTCGGCTGAGGTGCCAACCGAGGTTGAGCCACAGAGAGCGTTGGACAAAACTGAAGTTTATGTTCCACCTCCTGCATATAAACCACCACTTCCATTCCCCCAGTCAAGGGCCAGAGCACATCTAGACAAGCATTTTGGTAAGTTCCTTGACTTGATGAATAAACAACATATTAACATCCCTTTCCTTGATGCTATTCTAGGGATGCCCGCCTATGGGAAGTTCTTAAAAGAAATTCTATCAAGGAAGAGGAAGTTGGAAGACTTTGGTGAAGTAAGGATGGCATCTAAATCCTCGAAGCTTATTCAAATCATGAAGGAGAAGATGCCGCCCAAATTAAGAGATCCCGGCTCATTTTGCATTCTCATTCAAGTTGGGGATGTCGCTTGTGAAGCATTGTGTGATCTAGGAGCCAGCGTGAGCATCATCCCGCTGGAGCTGTGTGTTAGGATCGGACTTGGAGAGCCCAAGTCGGTGAAGATACGGTTATATATGGCGGATCACTCCATTACCCATCCCGTGGGCATTTTAGAAGACGTTCCGGTCAAGTTAGGTAACTTCTATTTACCTATAGACTTTGTTGTACTCGACATTCCCGCAGATTATCCCGTTCCTATCATTCTCGGGAGACCATTTCTAGCAACTTCGGGTTGCAATGTGGATTGTAAGAACGCCAAGCTAAAATTCAACATTGGCGGAGATGAAGTGGAGTTTGCATTACTTGCGGCAATGAAGGGAGAGCAGCTAGGAGATGATATCTTCAACATCTATGATGAAGAAGAATAAATAGAATTGGTGAGCTCTATCCTTATTAAAGATCCACTTGAAAAAGTTATTAGTTTTAGCTTAATGGAGGAAGGTATAGATGCTTCTTGTGATGCAGATATACGGAGCTTAAAGGCGCTGGAAGAAGATCCAGGAGCTAAGATTGAAAAGCTAATCCAAGAGAAGAAGATCTCCAGTTTCGGTCCCAGTTGCAGTACCTCGACCAAGGCACTTTTTGGACCAAGCGAGGTGTTCTTGACTGAAGAACATCTCGGTCACCCTCTCTGGACCTCGACCGAGGTCGAAAGCGAGATGATGTCGACTGAGAATAACAAATCTCTTACTCCCTTTTCTGACATTCATCCTCTGTTGGTGGAACATTCTCTCCACCAAATTTCTGATAATAAAGGAACTTGGTATGCTGATATTGTTAATTATCTTGTTTGCCAGGAAATACCACCCGGATTGACGTACGCTTAAAGGAAGATATTCTTCAAGGATGTACGCCATTACTACTGGGATGAACCGCTGCTATTCAAGAGAGGTCCGGATGGGATGCTTCGAAGATGCATTCCGGAAGATGAAGTTAATAGTGTCATACGGCATTGTCACTCACTTCCTTGTGGAGGACATGCTAGCGCTCACAAAACGTGAGCCAAGGTATTACATTCCGGTTTCTTTTGGCCTACATTATTTAAGGATGTGCAATCGTTTGTTGTCTCTTGTGATGCATGCCAAAGAACATGGAATTTATCTAGGAGGAACGAGATGCCACTCAATAACATACAAGAGGTTGAGATCTTTGATGTATGGGGAGTAGATTTCATGGGACCTTTTCCGTCATCCGGAGGGAACCTCTACATTCTCCTAGCTGTAGACTACGTCTCTAGATGGGTTGAAGCCATTGCCTCTCTCACTAATGACGCCATGGTGGTTGTGAAGTTCTTTAACAGGACTATCTTTCCACGTTTTGGGACCCCATGCATCATCATCAGCGATGGAGGGACGCATTTCATCAACCGGAAATTTAAGGCACTTCTATCGAAGTATGGGGTAACCCACAAGGTAGCAACCCCTTATCACCCTCAAACTAGTGGACAGGTCGAGATCTCAAATAGAGAAATTAAAGCAATCTTGGAGAAGACCGTCTCTAGGACGAGGAAGGATTGGTCCACGAAGTTGGACGATGCTCTTTGGGCTTACAGGACCGCATTCAAGACTCCCATTGGTACCACCCCTTATAATTTGGTATATGGGAAGTCTTGTCATTTGCCCGTTGAGTTAGAACACAAGTCATATTGGGCAATCAAATGGTTGAACTTCGACATCAAGGAAGCCGGTGAGAAGCGGCTATTGGATATCAATGAGCTGGAGGAGTTGCGGTTGAACGCTTATGAGAATGCCAAGATCTATAAAGAAAGGACGAAGAAATGGCATGACAAGCGTATCATTCCTAAGGAGATCAAAGAAGGAGACTTAGTTCTACTCTTCAACTCCCGCCTCCGCCTCTTTCCAGGTAAGTTGAAATCTAGATGGACCGGACCTTATGTTGTGAAACATGTCTTCCCTTATGTTGTAGTTGAGATTTGGGAAGAAATAAGTGGAAGCTTCAAGGTCAATGGACATAGGCTTAAGAAATACAAACCGGAAGTCCCAGTTGAGGAAGTTGCAACACTATACCTTGTTTAGGGATGCCGTACGGTCCAGCTAGCGACCTTAAATCAAGCGCTTCTTGGGAGGCAACCCAAGGTATTGCTTTCTTTTCCCTTTTTCTAGTCTAGCTTAGATAGTTTGCTTTTGCTTCGCTTTGTTTTGTTTTTGGCGTCCTAGACAGACAACAGGTGACATCTAAGGAAGTAATACAACCCAGGAGCAACATTGGAAGGACAGAAGTTTGAGAATTTGAGAAGACGGATTTTGACTGAGACACATCTCGGTTGTTGTCACAGCACCTCGACCGAGATGATTTATGAGCAGCCGAGGCGACTAGGGTTACTGAAGATCCACCTCGGTCCGTACCACCTCGGTCCAGTCGAGACCATCTCGACCGAGGTGACAGCAGTTCTAGAAAAGGGTATAAAAGGAAGATTGATTTCTCTCTCTTCCCTCTATCTCCCTCTCGACCGAAACGCCCAATTCGCCTCGCTCTTCGATTTTCGCTCGTTTTCGACGATTCTCACTTCCAAACTGCAAGGAAAGGATAGAGGATCGATTTGCAAGTGATAGCATGAATTATAGTCTATATTTTGGGGTTTGTTTGGACTTTTTATCTTTCATAATCTGCATGTTTGTATGTACATTATGTGATTTTACTACCATTTCATCTACCTTTGCGAGAATCGAGGTCTACACCTAGTTTCGTTGTAATTGCAGGTAATATGGTACGTATTGCATCAAAAAGGAGCAAAAGGAGTCAACAGTCATTTGGAGCTACATTCAGGAAGCACAACCATGGATTAAAGATTTACTTTGGAGCAAATTCGAGAGATTTCACATTCTGATCACCTCGGTTGACCAGAGGTTCACCTCGACCGAGGCGATCCAGAGACGCCGACTCGACCGAGGCGAACACCTAGGACGCGGCGAGAATATTTTATTCTTGGAAGAGATCTTTTAATTTTGGAAAGTGATCTTATATTTTTGGGCTGAGCTTCTGGAAGGAAGGAGATATGCAGAATCATATATTTTACCTATTTTTATGGGAATATATCTTCTTAAGATTTATTATCTTTGGAGGTTTATTTTTCCTATAAAAAGGGTTGGATTTTCACAATTCCATAACCCCGCTTACACCAAAAAAGGAGGCTGCATACATCGATTGCATCTCGCATACAAGCGCAGCAGCCGCATCCTACTCCAATTTGGGAGAGATTTGAAGAACCTTTTTTGAAGGTTGAAGGAAGATTGAAGACTATAGCTTTATAGCTTTTTGGAGGGTTTTGTAAGATTGTCTTCAATTCCTTTCCCTGTTGTCTTGTCTTGTTGGATTATTATCCAAGGAACGATTTTGTGTGATATTTGATTCAGTTATTGAAGTGTTTTCATTAAATTCTTCTTTGTTCAAATATTCACCTTCTTCCATATATTTAATACTTTCATTATGATGATGAGTGGCTAAATTTCCTTGTGTGATTCTAGGGTGATTGGCTGAAGGTTGTGGGAAAAACAATGATAGAATAATCTTAGATTCCAGTAGGATCCTGAAAGCTCGAGTCTTTAACCTTAACCCTAAGCACCTCGTTCGGTTGATGAACATCTCGGCCGGGGTGGAATTCTTCTGACCGAGGTGACTTATCCGACCCTAAACTGAGAGTTAAGTGTTAGAGTTTGCCAAATCCTATTCTTATTACACCTTCCTAGTTCAATGCAAGCTTAGGATGAGACTTACCCGGTAATTCCTTAGTTTGTCTACCAACGATCATAAGTGTAGGTAATAAAGGTTTGTCCTTTATTGGGGTTTGAGTGTGCTTCCATCCCATCTTTGTGAGTTAGCCTGAGACTTACCCGGTAAAGGTTGATTCTATTCCCTTAGATGGTGTGTTAGTTTGAGGTTATAGTTCTTCATCTTAATTCCTTGAGACTTACCCGGTAATAGGAGTTACGGTTTAGGATTAGTGTGTAGTGAGACTTACCCGGTGATCTACTCCACTTTAGAAACACCTTCCCCATGCAAAAATCTCAGTTTTGTCCGCTTATCTATAGATCTTGAGTTGGAACCACAACTAGATGCTTTAAATCCCTAGAATTGCATGTTTGCTTTATTTGACATCCTATTCATCTTTGATTGTATTACTTGCTCTTGTGGTTAGCATTGACATTAGCATACTGTACTGGACTTTGTTTCACCAAGTCCCTGTGATCGACCCCTGGAATTTTCTTGCTTTTACTACGATTGACCCGTACACTGCGGGTTCGCATCCTTGTTTTAAGCTTAAGTCTAGGGTTATAAATTTAAAGCTTGCACACACCGTTTGGAGCGAACAGCAAGCAACAATCTGCAGTAAAAATGCACCGAATCGACCAAATCTGGGGTAAATTCGAAAAAACCCTAACTCCCTCTTCTTCCACTAATTTCATTCGATTTGGGCTTTGGTTGCCCCTGAAGTGTGTTGGATAAGGATTAAGTACCCCATAGGAACAATTGGTAGTGATATTGGGGGAAAAGAACTGGATTTTTGAGAGAAACGATCGCTCAGCACTTCGCCTCGGTCCAGTCTGCCTGTGCCTCGGCCGAGGTGTTCTTGAGATTTGTCAGAGTGACCGAGGTGGTCTGACAGTGATAGAAAGAGATGAGTTCTGACAGGCAGTTGGTTTTGAGAGATAGATCTTCTCCTTCTCCTTCTTCTTCTTCACGCTGCTCTATACCGGTGATCCATAAGGGTCACCAAGTAGACTATGACCGCATAGTGGCACGTCCAGTGGTTGCACCACGGTTTCTTGACATTTCTGCATTTGACTGCCTCCATGTGGATGATGATCTGAGGCGGATGATATCTATGGTGGGGCTGGAGCAGTTTACTGAGATTAGAGCTCTATCCTACCTCGAGCCCACCTTGGAGTTTGTTAGCTCCGTTACTTATTTGCCCACAGAGCGCGCCATCAAGTACCGGTTGATAAACCGGAATTATCTAGTTCCTATGGACCACTGGAGGGACATCTTTGGCTTCCCGGCCCCCACAGTTGCTGACTTTCCTTCTCGAGCTGTAGCTCGAGAGTTTTGGGGACAGATAGCTCATGTAGTTGAGCATGCTGACAGGTGGAGACCTGGAGATTCCAGGGAGCGGATTATCTTCCACCTAGCTTTTAGACTTGCTCACCGGATTTTTAGCGAGACTCTTCTGGCGCGTACTGAGACGCCCAGAAGATTAGACAGGGTGAGCTGCTGAGTCTTTACTATATGGTGACCGGAGGAGTTCCGGATTTTGGAGTTATGCTAGCGGAGGATCTACACAAAATAAAGGCGAAGGCGAAGGGAGATATCTGATGCGGAGGGATAGTGACTCACATTGCGAGTTACATGGATCTTGACTTGAGTGCGTGTACTATGGTGGCGGCTGCCAAGCTGCTCGGGCTGCAGGAGATGATCACTAGGAGGATATTGGTTCCTCGCGGACTTACTACGCCGTATGTGGCGATGCCCTGGGAGCAGACTACACCTCAGGTTATTAGGTGGTCAGCTCAGTTCTTTGTTTATGACCCGCATTACTGGCAGACCGCATAGATTCCGCTTATGGAGGATGCCAGAGATGTAGCAGCTCAGGGACAGGATGAGCATGATGAGGTTGAGGAGCAGGAGGATGAGGATGAGGATGGCGGTGCTACCATGGATACAGGTACGGATACAACTGGGACTAGTGTGCTGGTCGTCGATCTGGACGACGACGAGACAGAGGAGGAGCCAGCTGCAGCACCAGCATGTCCAGCCAAGCGTAGGGTACGTAGATAGAGGGATCCAGTCGCTCACCGCCGGATCGATGATCTGACGGACCAGGTGATAGATTCATACGCCGTCTTATCTTTAGACATTATGTAGGAGAGACTGCACTACCAGCACACGATGGCTGAGATTCAGTTTCAGCATATCATGGGCTACCCATTCGACCCATCTCAGTACCCGTACGTGCCACCACCACCACCACCGGATCGGGATTAGATGCTTGAGAGCTTGCAGGATTTTCTTTTATTTATTTATTATGCAGCTCAGCTTTATCCGGTGAGTACTCTGTTTTCTTAGACTTATTTGACCCATTGGGACAATGTGTCCCAAGTATGGGGTATGTGGATGTATTATTTGACTTATATGTATGTTTGTATGACTCGATGGATATTTATGATTGAATGCAAGTTTAGGATGAGACTTACCAGGTGATTCCTTAGTTTGTTTACCCAAGATCATAAGTGTAGGTAATAAAGGTTTATCCTTTATTGGGGTTTGAGTGTGCCTTCATCCCATCTTTGTGAGTTAGCCTGAGACTTACCCGGTAAAGGTTGATTCTATTCCCTTAGTTGGAGTGTTGGTTTGAGATTATAATTCCTTTCCTTAGTACCTTGAGACTTACCCGGTAATAGGAGCTTTTGGTTTGGGATTAGTGAGTAGTAAGACTTACCCGGTGATCTATTCCCTTTGCAAAACCTCAGCTTTGTCCACTTATCTTGAGATCTTAAGTTGAATCCACAACTAGATGCTTTAATCCCTAGAATTTGCATATTTCCCCTTTATTGACCTTATTATCATCTTTGATTGCTTTAATCGCTTTTGTGGTTATTAGTTACGTAGACGACCTATACTTGCTTAGGTTTCACCTAAGTCCCTGAGATCGACACCCCGGAATTCTTGCTTTCACTATAATTGATCCGTACACTGCGGGTTCGCATCATTGTTTAAGCATATTTCCTTAGTTATAAATTTAAAGCTTGCACACACCGTTTGGAGCGAACAAGTTTTTGGCGCCGTTGCCGGGGACTTGGTCTAGACCGAGCCGGTTGCGGTAGTCTTTCGGGGCAATTGCCCCTGTTTCTACTAACCACTCTACTTGAGTGACTTTCGCAGGTTCTTTCTCTTAAGTTTATGTGAAGAACCCGCGCTGGGAAGGAAATCGTTCCTTACGATCCCGAACCAGAAAAGACATACAAAAGACGCTTGAAAGAAGCTAAGATGGCCAACCAAGACGGTCGTGATCTTGAGGCCGAATTGTAGGAGGCGCTGGAACAACTATGCCTCAGCAAGGAAGAACTGCGACTGGAAAAGGAAGAAACCCGCGCAAGGACGGAAGCGATCGAAGCACATATGGCAGCTTTACGGGACCAATATCTACCTTGACCGAATCCAGATCCTCGACCGAGGCAGGATCCAGTTCCAGTTGCCCCAGCCGAGATACTTCCACCTCGGATGCCTGTCCGAGATGTTCTTTTTACAGGTATCCCACAAACCCTAGGACAGAGGATGGACCCTAATCAGCAAGTGAGGCGTCCAGGTGTCAACCTAGGTGATCCAGCGGAACATGATTATGAACTTCGACCGCAAGTTCTTTCCATGATCCGCCAATGCCAGTTTGGAGGTTTAGAGAGGGAGTCTCCGCATCAACACTTACAAAATTATGATATTTTGATGGAGACTTTGAGACCTTCAAAAGTGGAAAATAATAATTACAAGCTAAGGCCTTTTTACTTTTCTTTGAAGGACAGGGCGCTTACTTGGTATCAGTCTCTTCCTCCCGGAAAGATCAACACTTGGGAGGAGATGACGACGAAGTTCCTAACTAAATTCTTTCCCCCCTCCAAAACCGCTGAAATGAGAGGGAAGATTAATGCATTTATCATGAAGGACAAGGAGAGTTTGTCCAAGTCATGGAGAGATTTAAAGACATTCTTTTGGATTGCCCAGATCATGGGATTCCAAAGATAGAGTTGTTGGAGATATACTTGAAAGGATTGGATGGAACTACCCAATTAAACCTTCAACTACTATCTGCCAGCACGTTTATGAACATGCCGATTGATGAAGCTTGGGAGTTCATTGAGAAACAAGCTTTGCACATGGAGAAATACTCCCACCAAGGAGCTAAAAATGGAGTTAAGAGAGTCAACTTCTAAGAAGCTCCATCAAATGATAATTAGCTCACCTCCCTCAAGAATGATGTGAAGCAATTGAAGGATCTTTTGGTTGCTCACGCCAAAAAGGAGGAGGGAGGATATCAAGGCTCAAGGAACAACAATGGTTCCCGGAACAACAACTACAACAACAATAGAGGCTCCAACAGCAACAATTGGAGATCCAACAATCAAAATTCGGGTAACCCTTACTCTAACTCCAATTCTAATAATTCTTCTAATCCTTTTCTCTCTTCTTCTTCTACTCTATTGAAGAGCCAGGAACCTGGATCAAGTTCATCCCAGCCAGCGAAGAAAGATGCAGTGCTGGAGGCCATCTTGATCAAGCTCAATGCTATGGAGACGTCAATGACCTCATTTTCGAAGGCACAAAAAGCCTTAGAACAACAATTCTTTAACAAGGCGAATGAAGCGCCAAAAGACCCAGGGAAGCTCCCAGCAAGGACAGAGAGCAACCCAAGAGGACAGATCATGGTAATAACGACGAGAAGTGGACTGAAAACTGCAGATCCAGTGCCTCGTTCGATGCCAGTAAAGAACACCTCGGTCCAGGTACAGACGAAGAACACTTCGGCCGAGATACCAACCGAGGTGGAGCCTCAGAAAGCGGAGGAGAAATCTGAAGTTTATGTTCCACCTCCTGCTTATAAACCACCACTTTCATTCCCCCAGTCAAGAGCCAGAGCACATCTAGACAAGCACTTTGGTAAGTTCCTTGACTTGATGAATAAATTACATATTAACATCCCTTTCCTTGATGCTATTCTAGGGATGCCCGCCTATGGGAAGTTCTTCAAAGAGATTATATCAAGGAAGAGGAAGCTGGAAGACTTTGGTGAAGTAAGCATGACATCTAAATCCTCGGAGCTCATTCAAATCATGAAGGAGAAGATGCCACCCAATTTGAGAGATCCCGGCTCATTTTGCATTCCCATTCAAGTCGGGGATGTTACTTGTGAGGCATTGTGTATTTTAGGAGCCAGCGTGAGCATCATCCCGCTGGAGCTATGTGTGAAGATTGGACTTGGAGAGCCTAAGCTGGTTAAGATAAGATTATACATCGCGGACCGCTCCATTACCCATCTCGTGGGCATTTTGGAGGATGTTACGGTTAAGTTAGGTAACTTCTACTTATCTATAGACTTTGTTGTGCTTGACATTCCCGTAGATTATCCCGTTCCTATCATTCTCGGGAGACCATTTCTAGCAACCTCGGGTTGCAATGTGGATTGTAAGAACGCCAAGTTGCAATTTAACATTGGCAGAGATCAAGTGGAGTTTGCATTGCTTGCTGTAATGAAAGGAGAGCCGCTGGAGGATGATATCTTCAACATCTATGATGAAGAAGAATCAAGAGAATTGGCGAGCTCTATCCTTATTACTGATCCACTTGAATGAGTTATTAGTTTTAGCTTAATGGAAGAAGGTATAGATGCTTCTTGTGATACAGATATACGGAGCTTAAAGGCACTGGAAGAAGATCTAGGAGCTAAGATTGAAAAGTTAATCCAGGAGAAGAGAATCTCCAATTTCGGTCCCAGTTGCAGTACCTCGACCGAGGCACTCTTTGGACCAAGCGAGGTGTTCTTGACTGAAGAACATCTCGGTCACCCACTCTGGACCTCGACCGAGGTCGAAAGCGAGATGAGGTCAACTGAGACTTCTGAAAGTCCAGTTCTTAAATCCAAGTCTACTCCACTGGAAGGAGGAAGCAAGGATCCCCCTCAGAAAGCACCCCTAGTTGTGGAGCTTAAACAACTCCCAAGTCACTTGAGGTATGTTTTTCTTGGACCGGATTCTACTTATCCCGTCATTGTTAGTGCTTCCCTTTCCGAAACTGAATTATCTAAACTGATGCATGTCCTGAGAAAGCATCAAAAGGCTTTAGGTTATACTATTGATGATCTTATTGGTATTAAGTCTTCCTTCTGCATGCATAGAATACTAATGGAGGACGATCATAAGACTTCACGGGAACCTCAAAGACGGTTAAATCCGATCATGAAAGATGTTGTGAAGAAAGAAATTCTTAAGTTGTTGGATGCAGGTATCATATTTCCTATCTCGGATAGCAAGTGGGTGAGCCCAGTGCATGTAGTTCCGAAGAATTGAGGGATGACCGTTGTGACGAATAAGAACAATGAGTTGATCCCAACTAGGACCGTTACGGGCTGGAGGGTGTGCAACGATTATAGGAAGCTGAACGTGGCCACTCGGAAGGACCATTTTTCACTTCCCTTCATCGATCAAATGCTCGAACGGTTACCCCAGCATTCACATTTTTGCTATTCAGATGGTTATAGTGGCTTCTTTCAGATTCCTATCCATCCGGATGATCAAGAGAAGACCACTTTCACTTGTCCATGGGGGACATTCGCTTATAGGAGGATGCCATTTGGATTATGTAATGCACCGGCTACCTTCCAGCGATGCATGATGGCTATCTTTTCCGAGTATATAGAGGAGATCATGGAGGTATTTATGGATGATTTTTCAATATATGGTTCCTCTTTTGATGACTGCCTATCTAACCTTTCTCTAGTTCTACAAAGATGTGAAGACACTAATCTCGTTCTGAATTGGGAGAAGTGTCATTTTATGGTTAATGAAGGCATTGTGCTAGGACACCTCGTTTCCAACCGAGGTATTGAGGTCGATCGAGCTAAGATCGAGACTATTGAGAAACTTCCTCCCCCTTGTTCCGTTAAGGGTATGCGGAGTTTTCTCGGGCATGCAGGTTTCTATAGGAGGTTCATCAAGGATTTCTCGAAGATTTCTAAACCACTAACTAAACTCTTGAATAAGGATGTTGTTTTTTAGTTTTCCCAGGAATGTCTTGATGCATTTTATAGGATTAAGGAAGCGTTGATCTCCGCTCCCATTATCCAACCTCCGGATTAGACCTTGCCCTTTGAGATCATGTGTGATGCGAGTGATGTGGCGGTAGGAGCGGTGCTTGGACAAAAGAAGGATGGCCGGACCAACACCATTTTCTATGCTAGCAAGACGCTAGATGAAGCCCAGCGTAACTGCGCCACCACCGAAAAGGAGCTATTGGCGGTTGTATATGCTTTTGAGAAATTTCGCTCTTACTTAGTGGGAGCGAAGGTTATTGTTTACACTGACCATGCAGCTATTCGTTACTTACTTGCTAAGAAGGATGTTAAGCCACGTCTTATTCGATGGATTCTCTTGCTTCAAGAGTTTGACCTAGAGATTCGCGATAAGAAGGGATCCGAAAATTCTGTTGCGGATCACCTCAGCCGGCTACCTCCCTCTTCACGCGAGAAGGACGAAACACCCATAGATGATTCATTCCCCGACGAGCACTTGCATTTGCTGGAACGTTTGATAGACTTATTTATCTCACCCCATGATGAAGGTGAAGTATGGGGTGAGGATACCTTCCAACATATTTAGGGATGTCGTACGCTCCAGCTAGCGACCTTAAATCAAGCGCTTCTTGGGAGGCAACCCAAGGTATTGCTTTCTTTTCCCTTTTCTAGTCTAGCTTTAGATAGTTTGCTTTTGCTTTGCTTTGCTTTGTTTTTGGCGTCCTAGACAGAAACCAGGTACTTTATAAGGAAGAAATACAACCCAGGAGCAACACTGGAAAGACAAAAGTTTGAGAAATTAAGAAGACGGAGTTTGACTGAGACACATCTCGGTTGCAGTCACAGCACCTCGACCGAGATGATTCTTGAGCAACCGAGGTGATTAGGGCTGACAACAATTCACCTCGGTCCAGTCAGGACCACCTCGACCGAGGTGACAGCAGAATCGGCGAGGGGTATAAAAGGGGAACAGTTTTCCCCCTTTCCCTCCCAACACCCTCTCGACCGCGGTGGACCATCACCTCGTTTCTCCGATTTTCACTCGTTTTCGACGATTCTTGCTTCCATTCTGCAAGGAAAGAGTAGAGAATCAGTTTGCAAGCAAAAACTTGCAACAAGAATGCCTCAATTTGACTGAATCTCGGGTAAACATTCGAAAGCCCTAATTACTCTATTCTCACAGATTTCGGAATTTAGTGGCTTTGGTTGCCATAGATCTCTGTTGAAAAAAGCTTAAGTAACCCTTAGGAACAATCTGTAGCGAAATTGGGGGAAAAGAACTGGAAATCTGAGAATTGAAATCGAACAGCGATCTACCTCGGTCCAGTCGACCTGCGCCTCGGCCGAGGTGATTCTTGAGTTCTGACAAGCAACCGAGGTGATCTGTCAAACAGAGAGAGAAAATGAGTTCTAGGTCTGATCGCCAGATAGTCCTGAGAGATGGATCATCCCCTTCTTCTTCTTCTTCTTGACCTTCCATACCGGTGATCCATGAGCGTCACCAGGTTGATTATGACCGCATCTGTACGCGCCCTGTGATTGTGCCGCGGTTTTTAGATATTGCTGCTTTTGACTGCCTTTATATTGCTGATGATTTGAGGCGGATGGTCTCGATGGTAGGACTGGAGCATTTCATGGAGATTAGAGCTCCAGCCTACCTCGAGCCGACATTGGAGTTTGTGAGTTATGTGACTCTCCTGCCGAGGAGAGGGCCATCAAGTACCGGTTGCTGAACCGGAATTACTTAGTTCCGATGGATCAGTGGAGAGACGTCTTTGGTTTCCCGACCCCCACAGTTCCTGACTTCCCTTCTCGAGTCGTAGCTCGACAGTTTTGGGGTTAGATAGCTCATGTTGTTGAGCATGCTGATAGGTGGAGACATGGAGACTCTAGGGAGAGGATTATTTTCCACCTCGCTTTCAGACTCGCCCACCGGATATTCAGCGAGACACTTCTGGCGCGTACTGAGATGCCCCAGAAGGTTAGACAGGGGGAGCTTCTGAGCTTGTTTTGTATGGTGACCAGAGGAGTGACTGATTTTGGTGCGATGCTAGCTGAGGATCTGCACCGGATTAAGGCTAAGGGGAAGGGAGACATTTGTTGTGGCGGCTTAGAGACTCACACAGTGACAGTGATGGGGTTGGATTTGAGCGTTTGTACATTAGTGGCGGCTGCCAAGCCACTAGGTCTGCAGGAGATGATCACCAGAAGGATTCTAGTTCCTCGTGGACTCACTACGCCATATGTGGCGATACCTTGGGAGCAGACTGCCCCTCAAGGTATTAGGTGGTCGTCTCAGTTCTCGGTCTACAATTCTCAGTACTGGTCCACTGCATGGATCCTTACATTGAGGACGCTAGAGATGTAGCAGCTCAGGTGCAGGAGGATCAGGATGAGGAGGACGATGGCGGTGCTGCCATGGAGACAAGGACAAATACAACCGGTCCCAGCGTGCCAGTTGTCGACTTGGATGACGAGGAGACAGAGGAGGAGGCAGCTGCACCACCATCATGTCCTTCTAGGCGCAGAGTCCGTAGACAGCGGGATCCCGTAGCTCACCGACGGATTGACGAGCTGACGGATTAGATGATCGACTCTTACGCCGCCCTATCTTTGGACATGTTGGAGATGAGGGAGAGCCAGCACTACCAGCGCATGATGATGGAGATACAGTTCCAGCATACTATGGGCTACCCTTTTGACCCATCCCATCATCCGTACATGCCATATCCACCACCACCACCAGCAGATCAGGACTAGAGCTTGCAGGGATTTCTTTTATTTATTTATTATGCAGCTCAGCTTATGTCCGGTGAGTACTCTATTTTTCAGACTTATTTTGACCCATTGGGACAATGTGTCCCAAGTATGGGGTATTTGGATGTATATATATGACTTATGTGTATGCTTGTATGACTCTACCGGATATTACTGTTTTATCTTGTTTTATGTGTTTATCTGAGGCTACATGCATGCATACAGGTTATTTGATTGAGAAAAACGTCAAAAACTGGTTAAGAAAAAAAAATTTATGACCTCGACCGAAGTGATTCTGACCAATCGAGGTGCAGCACCTCGGTTGACTTAGAACATCTCGACCGAGGCGGTTTAACTAAGAAAGTTTTCGAAAGGATTTTGTGCTTCTTATCTGGATATGACCTTAGTGAAGATTTTGTTTGCATACTGGTTTTGAAATCTTTATATGTTTGGAAGGTTTTTATAACATGTTTAAGTTGCTAAATGCTTTGTTTGAAATTTTGGCATGTTTAATACTTTGTTTTTATCCAAATTATCTTGATATTGAAGGTTGACACCATATGATAAGTTCTCTCACTTTCTTCCTGGGATGATTAAGGCAATTCATTCTCTTCTCTTCTTCTTCTTGATCATGTTTAGCCCCTCATATACATATTTGCCTCCCTTTACCTATCCGGGAATTTGGAAGCAAGCAAATGAAAAGCGAGTGAAGGAAAAGTTGAGATGTTGGCTGGAAGTTAGAAAGAAACAAATAGGTTTGGGGAAGCCAATCAGGATGATGAGTAACTCGGCACCATTCACATAGCCGGGTGTTTGTGCCTTGCCAAAGTCGGATTGAGCGATATTCCTAACGGGTCAGGGTATGTGCATCAAGGGTTTGAGGCATCTCGAGAAATTGATGATTGTTGATCTCCTAGGCTTCGGTTATTGTGCACCTCTGTCCATGCATCCCAAAAGGTAAAAAAGTAAAATAAGCAAAGCTTATTGGTGGAAGATGTTGAAGATCAAAACAAGTGAAGTGAAGATCCTTTTCCCGGATTCTAGCACCACATTCCCTATATACATCCCACCCTCACACGTTTCTTGACCTTCTCTTGAAAAGCCCTTGAGACCTCGAGCTTGTTGATTGACTTGGTGGTTTAAACTGGATTATACATGATTAATTTCGATGATAATGATTTATTATGCATTCTATGATTTTATGCAAAGATGAACAACTTTCTTATATTTATAAAATGTTTTGATCATATATTGATTTTAATTACCATGAAGCATTCTCTTAGAGTGATCTATGAGTGGAGCACACCATTAAAATGTTTTGAAATACTTTTCATTGATCTTTATGACTTATAATTCATTCTATCCTGTATCTAAGATTTGGAACTTGCTTGGGGACAAGCAAGGGACAAGTATGGGGTAATTTGATAGCATGAATTATAGTCTATATTTTGGGACCTTTTTAGACGTTTTATCTTCAATAATCTGCATGTTTGAATGTATATTATGTGATTATATTGTCATTTCATCTACATTTGCGGGAATCGAGGTCTACACCAAGTTTCGTTGTAATCGTAGGTAAAATGGCACATTTTGGATCGGAATGGAGTCAAGGAGCAAAGGAGTCATTGGAGCTACATTTAGGAGCTTAAAAGAGGACCCAGGAAGCTTGGAATTAACAAAGAAGATTTACTTTGGACCAGATTCAAGATATTTCACCATCAGCTGAGATTCACCTCGGTCAGCTACAGTACCACCTCGACCGAGGTGATCTTGAGGAGCGCCCCGACCGAGGCGAACACCCTGACGCGGCGAGATATATTTTATTTGGCTGAGATCTTTTATTTTTGGAAGGAGAGATCTTATATTTTTGGGCTGGATTTCTGGAAGGAAGATCATATATTTGGGAGATCTATTTTAGAGATATGGATATATTTTATTAGGATATTATCTTTTTAAGATATTATTATCTTTGGAAGATAATTCTCCTATAAAAAGGGCCGGATTTTCCACAATTCAGCATCCCCGCTACATCGTCGCATACTTGGAGATTGAAGAAGCTGCAATTAGGAAGGATTTTTGGAAGTTTGAAGGAAGATTGAAGGAAGGAAGTTCATAGCTTGTTATAGCTTTTGAGGGGATTTGTAAGACTTTCTTAGATTCCCTTTGGTTTGTTGTCTTGTTGGATTTGTGATCCAAGGAACGCTTATTTGTGTGATACTTGATTCAGTCGTTGAAGCCTTTTTATTAAGGTTTTTGTGTTCAAATATTCATTCTCTTCCCATATATTTGATTATTGCTTTCATGATGATGAGTGACTAATTTCTTTGTGCGATTCTAGGGTGATTGGCTGAAGGTTGTGGGAAAAATAATGATAGAATAATCTTAATCCCAGTAGGACCCTGAAAACTCGAGTCTTTATCCTTAACCCTAGAACATCTCGTTCAGTCGATGAACATCTCGGCCGGGGTGGAACTTGACTGACCGAGGTGACCCTTTCTGATCCGAAACTGAGAGTTAAGTGTTAGAGTTTGCCAAATCCTATTCTTATTACACCTTTCCTAGTTGAATGCAAGTTTAGGATGAGACTTACCCGGTGATTCCTTAGTTTGTTTACCCAAGATCATAAGTGTAGGTAATAAAGGTTTAGTCTTTATTGGGGTTTGAGTGTGCCTTCATCCCATCTTTGTGAGTTAGCCTGAGACTTACCCGGTAAAGGTTGATTCTATTCCCTTAGTTGGAGTGTTGGTTTGAGATTATAATTCCTTTCCTTAGTACCTTGAGACTTACCCGGTAATAGGAGCTTTTGGTTTGGGATTAGTGAGTAGTGAGACTTACCCGGTGATCTATTCCACTTTAGAAACACCTTCCCTTTGCAAAACCTCAGCTTTGTCTGCTTATCTTGAGATCTTGAGTTGGAACAACAACTAGATGCTTTAATCCCTAGAATTTGCATATTTCCCCTTTATTGACCTTATTATCATCTTTGATTGCTTTAATCGCTTTTGTGGTTATTAGTTACATAGACGACCTATACTTTCTTAGGTTTCACCTAAGTCCCTGAGATCGACACCCCGGAATTCTTTCTTTCACTATAATTGATCCGTACACTGCGGGTTCGCATCCTTGTTTAAGCATAGTTCCTCGGTTATAAATTTAAAGCTTGCACACACCGTTTGGAGCGAACAACAACATCCAGAATTACTTTTTCTATCGACATTATAGTCTGCAAAGTCTGCATCTGAATAACCAACGAGGTGAACGAGCTTTGACGTGGGTACCATAACCCACTTAATCCTTAGTGCCATTGAGATACCAAAATATCCTTTTCACAGCTATCAAGTGTGACTCTTTAGGATCATCTTGAAATCTTGTACACATGCACACGCTAAACATAATGTCAGGTCGACTAGCGGTTAAATATAACTAAGAACCGATCATACTTCGATACTCCTTTTGTACAACACTTTTACCATCTATGTCATGATCAAGTGAAAGTGTAGAACTCATAGGAGTTTTTGCGACCTTGGATTGATCCATCTTATACTTCTTAAGCAAGTCCTTGGTATACTTGCTTTGATTGAGAAATTTTTCTTTCTTTGCTTGTGTAACTTGAAGTCCAAGAAAGAAATTTAACTCACTCATTAAGCTCATTTCGAATTCCCTACACATAATATCTGAAATTTCCTTGCATAGAGAATCGTTAGTAGCACCGAGTAATATATCATCAACATAGATTTGTACTACTAATATCTCGTTTCCTCTAGTTTTGATAAATAAAGTTTTGTCAATAAAACTTCTTTTGAAATTGTTTTCAAAGAGATACTTGGACAATCTTTCATATCAAGCTCGATGAGCTTGCTTAAGACCATAAAGAGCTTTGTCCAATTTAAAACATGATCCGAAAATTCATCATTTTCAAAACTAGGTGGTTGAGCAACATAGACTTCTTCTTGTAAGAAGCCGTTTAGAAAAGCACATTTCACATCCATTTGAAATAACTTTATGCTCATAAAGGATGCAAACGCAAGTAGCATATGTATGGCTTCTAACCTGGCAACCGGAGGCAAAGGTCTCCTCATAATCAATACTTTCTTCTTGGTTATAGCCTTGAGCTACAAGTCGTGCTTTATTTCGAATGACTTTTCGATTTTCATCCAACTTGTTTCGAAAAACCCATTTCGTGCTAAAGACGGATTGGTGCTTTGGTTTCGATGTAAGAGTCCAAACCTTGTTTCTCTCAAACTCATTTAGCTCATTTTGCATGGCAATGATGTAGTCGGGTTCTTGAAGACCTTGAACATAATTCTTGGGCTCAATAAGAGACACGAACGCAGAGAATGCACATAGGTTGTTAACTGTGGATCGAGTTTGAACTCCTGCGTTTGGATCTAAGATAACATTCTGATGCGCTCTTCGTCGGTTGAACGCAAGGATCCACCGGTGTTTTTCCTTCCGTACACTTCTTTTTGATTATTTTTTTTATTGGGATATAATCGCACTTTGGATCTCCTTATCTCGAGATCTTTTCCATCGAAATCTCATGTCGGGATTGGATCTCCTTTGTCCTCCTAGCCTCTCACCGTAAGGACACCACTCGGCCTCTCACCTTGTGGGTTTCGAAATTTTGGCCTCTCACCTTAGTCTCTAGGTTTGTTTTTTTCAAAGTAAAACACAACTTTTGATTGAAAATCACTCAAATTTGTCTTGCTATAAAATGGTGTGGGAGAGGCCTTATATAGGCTGAAATTTCAGCACCTAACTCCCAACAATTAAAGGTTACAAGCGCAAGAGTTTTGAAATTAAACAAAGGGACTTTCACTACCTACTTTCTCCACCTACTTTTCTCCACCTACTTTCACATGATTAATACATAAATTCATGCATAATATATGAATAATATGAGGATGGTATGGTGCATGAAGTATTTATTGGTTGGACGTGCATATGCTTTGTATAACCATCTTTCATGCCTCCATGCATGATCTTGCCCAACAATACATACAAGTACCGTAGTTGCTGCAATGTAGGGTCATTTTCACCCTCTTCCTCTTGGAATCTTGACTTTGTGTAAACTAGAAAGTTGTAGATATTGAAATTACGTTTCAAAGTAGTACTTATGAGTATTTTAATTCAAAAAATTGCCTCATTTATAGGCGTTTTACTGAGAGTGCGCAAACCTGACAACTTAGTTGGAGAGAGTTAAAATTGGCTTGTATTGGGCATGCTCGGAGCAAGCATTTTCAGTTTGGTTTTAATAGGTTTTGGCTCAGTTTTAGGCATGATCTCCAACATATAAGTATTGATTTTGATAGGTTCCAACTGAGTTTTGACTTGGATGGTTGGTGGCAAAACGATTGGTTCTGGCATATTGACGATGATTTCTTTCCCGTGAGGATCACATCACATTCTCTTGTGGATGGTATGAAGAATGTTGAAATTTCCTTCGTTTGTAGGATGGAACAGATCCTGAAGATTGGTGCTCATATGCTTGACTGAATTCAGGTACCGTTGGAGTATTGCCCTTGGATTCTATATCAAGGCCTTGAAGTTGAGTTTCAAGGCCTTGAAACGGAGTTCTGACATCGTAGTTTATTGTTTAAAGGTCTTGAAGATGCGTTTCAAGGTCTTGAGATTGTTTTCCGGTATCTTGAATCATTTCTTGCATATACTTTTCTTGAGCTTTAGGATCTTCTTCTCCATCAGAATTGTGATCTTTACGTTGATTCAAATTAAGATCTGCAAAACTTTCACTCAAAGTACCATCATTGCTTTCATCAAATATGACATGAGTACTTTCCTCAACGATCTTTGTACGTTTATTGTAAACACGATAAGCTTTGCTATTTGAAGCATATTCAATGAATATTGCTTCATCACTACGTGCATCAAATTTACCAAGGTTATCTTTGTCATTGTTATGGACAAATCATATACATCCAAAGGGTATAAATAGGAAATGTTAGGTTTTCTACCCTTAAAGAGTTCGTAAGGAGTCTTTTTCAAAATAGGGCGGATTAAACATCGATTCAATATCTAGTTAGCAGTGTTGACTGCTTCAGCCCAAAAACGTTTTGGCAAACTATTTTCTAAAAGCATGGTCCTAGACATATCCTCTAGGGTGCGGTTCTTACGTTCCACAACCCCGTTTTGTTGAGGAGTTCTAGGAGCTGAAAAGTTGTGTGAAATACCATATTTTGCACAAAACAAATTAAACTTTAGTTGATCAAATTCTCTACCATAATCACTTCTTATTGAAACGATAGGTAGGTTTTTCAAAGTTTGTAACTCCTTACATAATTTTGAAAACTCAAACAAGGCTTCAGATTTTTCTCGTAAAAATGATATCCATGTAAAACGAGAAAAATCATCCACAATGACAAGGATGTGTTGTTTACCTTTGGTAGATTTGACACGCATAGGACCACAAAGATCCATATGTAGAAGTTCAATGGGTCGAGAAGAATCTACAACTTTCTTTGGTTTGAATGAACCTCTTGTTTGTTTACCTTGTGTATCCTTACATAGTTCATCTACCTTGAAGTTTAGGTTTCGCAAGCCACGTACCAAATCCTTTGAAAGTAACTTCTACATTGTATGCATGCTTACATGACCAATTCTTTTATGTCAAAGTCTCGGATCGTCAGTCAAGGCCTTGAGACATTTTATCTTAGTTCTTGAAACTTGGTTAGTGCTCATAGAAGAAACATTGTTACATCTGGGAGTTCTAAGCACAATATCACCCGATGTCTTGTTTTGAACTTCACATTTTTCTGAATCAAAAATCACCTTGTTGCCTTTATCACATATTTGAGAGATGCTAAGCAAGTTATACTTCAAACCGTCAACAAGATATACATCATCAATGAAGATATATGAATTATAGCAAATTTTACCGATGCCAATAATGTCACACTTTCCTTTATCACCAAGCGTAATGTTCCAAATGTTTGCTTCTTTAGATCTGAGAACAGTGAGCTTTTTCCACTCATATACCGTGAGCAACCACTATCTAATATCCATTTATGCTCCTTTACCTTGGTGATATCCTGCAAAACAGCAAACATCTTTCGGGTCGACCAAATGGAATATTTTGGTCCATATTCAGGCTCAATCATGGTTGGTGGTCTAGTACCTTTAGGAACCCATATTTGCTTAACTTGTTTCTTTAGACATAGAGGATAAGTGTTTCTAATGATGTAAGGATCATTTCTTCTATATGGACACGTTGATTTTACATTACCTTTTTTACAACAATAGAAACATGTGGGCATGTGAATACTTCCTTTAGCCTTCACAAAAGTGGTAGTTGTTTTTCTATGAAAACTAACATGATAGCCTATACCATTTTTGTTAATGGAGGATTGTTGTTCACCCATCATCCTTTTGAGGTTAGCTTTCGAATGAGTGAATTGAATAAGGGCAGCCTTCTGGTCTTGACACGTCACAGTTAGATCAACTTTTGTTTCTCTAGATCGGTATATTCTCGATGGAGAGAAGAGAGATTGCCCTTGAGAATTGCATTTTCTGATTCCAAGGCCTTGATATTGATATCAAGGTATAATTTTTAAGTGATAAGATTTTCAATTTCCAAAGACATATATCCTAACCCATGTTCTTGATCACATATGATTATGTCTCTAAGGAATTGTGTGAGATCATATTCAGGTTGGGACATAATGGTACTTATCAAGTTATCAACGTAGTGATATGGATCTTCTTCATGATCGGTCATAAGACAAAGGTTTGCTTGTCCTTTTTCGTCTTCTAATTCATTTGAGGAACCTGAATCACTCCATGAAGCTACCATAGCCTTCTTCTTTCGATCATTCTTCCTAAAGTTGTTCCTCTTCTTTTGTGGACAATCCTTTACGAGATGATCAGTTTCACCACATTCAATACAAATCAGAACTTTAGTTTTCTTGTTAGAGTTAGAAAACTTACCTCGAGGTTTTGATGTTCGCAGATATTCTTTATTGTTTGCAAATTGTTTCTTCATTTGAAGAATCTTCGAGAGACCCCTAGAGATCAAGGTAAATGGATCTTCCTTATCTTCATCATCACTATCTTCCTCTTCTGATGGTAACTCATCCTTCTTAGATCTTAGTGTCAGGTTCTTTGTGTTGGATGAGAGCTCTCCATCTTCTTCACCAAGAACCATCATGTGTGTGATGAGTTTTCCAAGGAGGTCGTCTAGAGGAAGAGTTGTAAGATTTTGAGCTTCTTCAACTACAGTCACCTTTGGTCCCCACTTGGCTTTAGGTAAGCTCCTTAGAACCTTCCTTACTTTTTCTTCATTTGTAAAGACTTTTCCAGGCGATTCCAGGTTGTTCACGATATCGGTGAATCTTGTGAACATTTCTTTGACTGATTCATTTGAATTCATCTTGAATAGCTCAAGTTGTCTGAGGAAGATGCTGATCTTTGTTTCCTTGACTTGACTTGTTCCTTCGTATGTGACAACAAGTTTGTCTCATATTTCTTTAGCACTCTTGCATGATGAGACATGGTTGAATTTATTTGGGTCCAATCCACAGTAGAGCAAGTTCATGGCCTTGTAGTTCTTTGAGACACCATCCAAGTCGGTTTTTGTGAAGACCACTTCCTTCTTTGCGACTTGGACTCCTTCAACTGTGGTGGTTGGGATTTTAGGGCCATTTCGAATAATGCTTCAAAGTTCCATGTCCTGATCAATAACAAACATTTACATTAGTGCTCTCCAATGGGCAAAGTTGTTCCTATGGAAGAGTGGTGGTTGAGATGTGGATCTTCCTTGAGCGAATCCTCCATCACCTACAGAGTTCGTGATTAGTCTCACTGATGGTTAAATTAATATACGTGAGTCTAGCTTTGATACCAATTGATGAACCGTAAGGTGAATATAAAGGATATAAATACTCTAGAAGGGGGGTTGAATAGAGTATGAGAAATTTTCCCAAAAACCTATCTCAAGGTTTTGAAACTGATTTCAAAGGCCTTGATATCGATCTGAGCTCTTTGCGACACAACTTGATTTCAAGGGCTTTGAAAGTGATTTCAAGGGCCTTGACTTTGTAGACCTGTAAAACAAAGTTAGTCACAATAAAAAAGGCTATGGTGCCGAATTGAAAAGATCAACACGGGGATATATTCACGAAGTTTGGCTCTAAACAGTCTACTCTCCGTCCTAGGGTATACCCGTAGGATCTAACTATCTATTATCAGCTTCAAAGAGTCCTAGATACAACCTAGAAGAAATCCCCTTCTTCTCTCGTTGTAGCCAACGGTACTATCTAGTTCTAACTCTTAACCTAGCTATAATAGCCTAGTTACTTTGTAGAGTAACACACGCTCGAGTATAACACTCTTTAGATATGCCAATGGAGCTCTCGAGTTTATCTCTCACCAAGGAACAAAGCTTTTGTAGAAAGAGAGAAAGAAAAACTTCTTGGATCGAATGAAGATGTTTTGGATCGCTTGAAGACTTTGGATATTTCCGTGTAAGCTTGTTGTTCTTCTTCTTCAATCGACATCTTCATTTATAGTCTTCGATGGAGTAGTTTTCTAGCCATTGGGAAGATGACCGTTGTGGATGTTTCTTCTTCTCCATGGAAAGTGCTTCTTGGTTGAGATGAGATAGTCGTTGTAGATCTACTTTATCTTCTTCATCTCCTTAAAGCACATTGATTCTTCTTCTCCATAATCTTCTCACGCTGTTGAAGATCTTTGTCTTTTAATCATCGAGATCTTTTGATTTGTTGGGATTTGTTAAATGAAGATCTTCGATATATGTTAAGAAGAATTCTCGTGCTTTTGTTGAGGATCTTTGCGAGATCCTTTTTGGACTGATTCTTCTTGGTCGAGATCTTCTAGTTGGGTGTATCTCCTTGGAAGATCTTCTCCTTGATCCTTGGTTGATTGGTTGGTAGAGATTTGAATTCCTTCCAGCCATTTATGTCCCTTGAAACTTGCTTCAAGGCTTTGGCTTCTGATCCCTTGCAATGGCGTTCAAGGCCTCCGTGTTGAACCTCTTTAAACTCTACGCTTGTCCTTTGTATTTGATTTCAAGGCCTCCATCTATCCCTTGAAATGTTTTCCAAGGCCTGCATACATTTAGACAAACACCAAAACAAGTCAAGCATACTAGAAATATAATCGATAATTTGTTAGTATAGAAACCACTTATTTGTGTTAAGTCTTCCATCATCACATATTAAAATATAAACTCAAGGTGGTGCTTTTAGATTCTTTCATGGTACACCTTCGTTTGTTGAAACACTTCTGCTTCAAGCTCCACTTGGGCCCTCGAAATGGAAGTAAGAACGTTCTCTAAATCATCCAACTTCCTTATTACTCGTTCGAACATAGATTCCAATTTGTCTTCGGGAGGTTGTTGGGGACGTTCCGCATCAGGCAATAGTCATGTAAGCTTGATCTTGGAACTCATGATAGTCATTGAATTTATTCCAATACTCAAGCTCAATGTGGAGTGGACCTCGATCTTAGCTTTCCATCCATCCTTCATACTCCATGTCGTCAAGATCGTCTTGAAAGTACAATCCGTCCATTGGCAAGCATGGAACATGCAAAGACAAAAACAAACAAGATCAAAATCACAAGAAAGATCTACCTAAAAACAATCACAAACAAATGATTTAATCTTCATCTAGTCCCCGGTAACGGCGCCAAAAACTTGTTCACTCTTTTCGGTAACACGAGACAAATCCGAGGAAAGAGTGCCAAGAACTCGTTCGCTCCAAAAGGTGCACACAAAAGTCTTAATTTTATAACTCGATCTAATCTTCTAACATACCTAGCGAACACAAAGTGTGTGGGTCATTTCATTGCAAGGAGAGTATTCCGAGGTCGAACACAAGAACTGAGGTAAAATCAAATCATTCAAGTGATCATAAGTAACGCAAATCTAGACTAATATGAGAGAAAGGAATAAAGAAATGAAAATCACAATATTTTTGGTTGCTAATATGGTGACGAACGAAGATCAAAGATATACAAAACAATCAAGCAAACAAACACACAAGCACAAGATAGGTGATCAATGTAAGAAAAGTGGACTCTAGAGATCAAGATTTCCGGTTATGGCATGAACTCAAGCTTCTAAACATATAAGGACAAGCTATGGATTGTAAGGGAAAGGGTGTTTCTCTAATGGAAACAACTACCGGGTAAGTCTCATGCTCCACTAGTCCCGCACCAAAGTCCATTTACCGGGTAAATCTCAAGGAGCTAAGGTTGGGAATTCTACACAAACCGGACCACTACCTAAGGGTCAAACCCCTCCTTACCGGATAAGTCTCGGAAAAGGTAAGTCTTAAGCAACGATTCTAGCACACTCAATCCAATAGAGGCTTTTGAGACCTCTACTACCTAGAGTTCATCATATTCTATACCTAAGAGTGGAAGTTAACGGGTAAGTCCCATTCTTCAATTAGTTTGCAAACGTAGGTCACACTAAGCTAGATTCAACTCAAACAAAACTAGGATTTCAACAATCTAACACCCTAGCATACAGATTCATCAATATAAGAACAACAGCACAAGAATCTCAGATAGTTCATGATATCTCGGCCGAAATAGCAGAAGAACAGGTCGAGATTTTGGTATGAGCTAGGGTTTGAGCACACAAGTCATCCTAAACAAAATGCAAGTCCATTCTATCATCATCCAAGTCATAACAATCTATCCTTCACCCTAGAATCACAACTATTCAACCAACAACATACATTTCAAAAGCAAAATCTATCATACAAGCATGCATGCATTCCGTAGTAAGATAATGAGATAAGATCATTGAAGCAATGTAACTTAGCTGGATAGAAGTTTACACAAGTCTTACAACACTTCAAGGGCAGCTCCAAGTCAGATCTTAAAAGTGCCACAAGTATCTGACCAAAAACCACTCAAAACTCACTCTAGATCTAATATTTGATGTTCTAATCTAATATCCACTAAGAAAACCCACAAGGGGCTTGGGAAAATCCGGTAGGGACCTATGGAAGTCAGCCTGCAAAGCCACTCATATACTCCACCAAAGGCAACAAAGGGTCGAGCAAAGGAAGCGTGTGACAATTATCGGAGCTGGCTAGAATAGGAATCTCGGATGGGTCAGGACAAATCTCGGCCGAGATTTATTTTCAATGGACCGAGATTTCAATGAATGAGCTCCCCTTGGATCATCAAGTCATGAGTTGGTGCAAGGCATGCACCAACTAGGTCTCTTGTGGCCTTCTTTGCTCCTAGCTTGCTCCTTCGGAACTTCGGATACGAACCACCACGAGCATGATCCTCGAATGTATCAATTATGACCAAAAGATCCCTAAAATACCTACAAAACCGACAAAAGCTCTTGTGGACGTCTTTTCTAGCAATATGACTCGATTAAGCATAAACGTCGTGAACTAGTGTCAATTCATGCATGAATAAGGGGGAAACCTACCTAAATGAATGCCTAAACTAGTGTCATAAATTATTCATTATGAGCCATTGAATAAATTTTAAATCAAGGGCTTTCACACACTCATCATTATTGACATTTTTGTAAATTGCCCTGAAATATGGGAAAATACCCTTACGTTCAAAAATAGGTCATCAGTGTTCATACTTGTATATGTCATTATTCATGTTTTTATTCATCGATGTTCATAGTGTTTTAATCATCAAAGCGTCACGTTCATTTATACTTTTGTGTTCATTTTATAATGCATTGATTTTCATTTACAATATATAACCACAAAAAATTAAAAACAAATCATCACAATACTTTAAAAAGATGATCATAATATGTTATGTATCTTTAAAAGTTATAGATAAGTCATCGGTGTTCATACTTTTATAGGTCATTGTTCATGTTTTTATTCATCGGTGTTCATATTTTTCTATGTCATTGTTCGTGTAAATATTATAGACTATTTTTCTATGAGGCATCTTGTCAAACAGTTTGCGTGCACAATAAAAGAGAGCATATAGATTGTTCAATTAGAGCTATTAGAGCAACTCATTATATATGTTTACATGCATTTTCTCAATCAAACCTATCAAACACAAAAATGATTCAAACAAATTCGATTTTGAAAACAAACTTCAATCATAATGAAACCTAAACCTTAAGAATGGAAACCTAAACTGTGAGATTATAAATCCGAAGAAACAATACTTGAATTGTCTTGTATTCTCTTTAATTTCACAATTTTTATGTAATCAATCTCTGATTTGGTTGAAAATCGGAGCAAATATGAAGCCTACTTGCTTGTGTGTTAGTGACGAGAGGGAGAAACGTGAGATGAAGAAACGGCCAGAGAGATTTGAAAGTCTGGGTTCTTTTTAACTTTTGATTTTATTTTTTTTTCCAAATTTATTGTAATTACCAAAATGTCATTTACGATATCTTGTATAGGAGCCCTTTGTAACACTCAAATTCTCAAAACTCGAGGAGTCACATGTTAGGACCTCACAATGGGTCCCGAACTTAGTTTGACAACGCTTTCACTAGATCTTACAACAAGGCACAAATAAGGAAACCAAAATTCATAAAAAAAATGTTTATTGTTATGAATACAATAACATGATACTATCATCCAACAACATACTTAAGATCGAAATATCTAAAGACAACATGCTCAGAAGAAAAACAATATAATAATATCCAACCCCTCCTAGGAAGTACGGAGACCCAACTGACCACCACTTCCGGATCACTCAACCGCTGCTTTAAGATGTGGTAAGTCTAGACAACAAAATAATTAGCAGCTAGCTAGCTATCCAAAATTTGGAAGAATAATAATAGCTCACACACATGTAATAACGAAATAAAACACTCATCATATTTTCACAAAATTTCACTTATTATCTTAATTTAAGTCATACACTTTACTAATGCAACTTATTTTGTGACACGAGGAATTTCCAAACCTCTCCTCTGTCCCCGTGTACCAACAGGAATGGATCCGATGCACCTCACCGTATACTTGTATGGTATTGCCTGAGAGAAACTCCCACACTCCTATTAGAGATGCGTAGTGATGTCACCACCCGTTATACATATAGTTGGGTCATAACCTTATAAAGGTCGTCCTATGCATCGTATAATTATTACACACATAAACACACACAACCATAATCATTTAACTTATATCTAGAAGCCAACTAAGTAAGTTCAAATGACTTACCTTAATCAATTCACAATTCCCGTTATCTCAACTCGGTCCACAACCGTAGGAACTCAACCGCCTGATATAAAAGGCAAGTGGATCAATAATGTATCCCACTTTCTTAGAAGTCTCTAACTTCTAAGATACTCAAATCTATCATGAGAGAATTTACCAAAATACCCTCATTAGGGTAAAAGATCAATTTACCCTTGGTCAAGAAACCCTAGAACAGTTCCATAACGTAGTTCCAAACTATTCTTTGGAACCCAAGTCCACACTCTAACTCTCAAAAGAAAGTTTGCTAGAAATTTAGAAGAGTTATCTAAATTCTTGATTTTCTCAAAAAGTCACTAGGTTTCAACTTTGGCTTAATATATAAGGCTCACATAAAAATATGAAAATTCTAAGAAAATCATATAAACTTTCTATGCTATGCATTCTACTCATAGGAGCAAATAAAACTAAAAAATACCCAATCACAACTCTTACATAAATCTCCAAAGTTGGCTCATAACCCATAATTTATATAATAAGCCAATAAAATTAAAATCACACCAACTGCATCCCTAGCCAACTTTGAAACCTTATAGATCTAGATCCGACCGTTGGATCGATCCCAACTTTTGATACATTATCCTATGCATCTCCATCTATAACATACCAAATATTGAACAATGAAAAGTAACTCTAACGTATCGAAATAATCGTTCAAAGTCGATTGTTCAACAACATTTTCTAAACAAAAGTAAAAGAGATCGCAACAAGGTTTAGGTTTGATTCTCACCAACTGTTGGTTTGTGTTCTGGATTCAAATCACACGTTTCAGGTTCGACTCTCCTCATCCTCAATTCTTGTCCAAACTAGTTAGGGAAATGATCTCCACTTCGAGCCTGTAGAGACCAAGTATACATGTGTTTTACTAGTCATGAGTATATTGTATCATATGTGTGTCTAGTCGGTTTACCTGTATCTTCCAGGTGGTTAGAATGACTTGATCCCCTTGAGCCGGCGTGGTTACATGGAGGACAAGAGCACTAGAGATCCCTCTTTATGTTGTTTGTTGACTGGTTACTGCTTGGAGTCGGGGTTGCAATGAAGGAGATGACTCATTCGTTGTAGAAAGGAGGAGAAGTCTTGGCTTTCCTTCCTTCCATGCCCGAGAGAGTCTGACGATGATCTACTACTTCTCCCAACAAAGGTAAGCGCTGTAAAAGGCCGTTATTGGCGCCCTAACTGGTATTGTTTGAGATGGTGATGGGCACCGGTCACTGGTTTGGATGTACTAGGGCGTCTACTTTGCTGCTTGTGCGAGGAGAAGGAGAGAGGAGGTTAGAGGAGTCAGCTAGGGTGATCGGAGAAGGTTGGCTACTCCAGGAGTATGGTAAGGGTACTCTCACAATTTCCTCTACAAATCCCGGAAGAGCACCATCAGTCCCACTTGTATGAAATGCTCACCACCCTTTGTCTTGATTAACGTAGGACCTGATCAAAATCATCTGCTTCTTCTTACTCCTCCAGTTCTTCTTATACAATCCAGCCATACTAACTGTGATATGTACCTTTTTCTTAGCCAATAGGTAAGCAATTACTCACACAATTTCCTTGACCATTTCCGTCCGTCAAATCTTCTTCTTAAATTTTTAATTAATTACGGGGTTGAACTCATTTCATGTTACCATCGAGGCTACTAGTACTTGTATCGATTTAACTTCACAATTGTCGTCGTTGATCTCTTGAAGAGATCCTCCATATGTCGATAAAATTCTTTTATAAATCCAATGTTATTCTTCTTATCTACTAACAATTCATCACTAGTCAACCCACACATGTAAATTCGTAGTTGTTAATAGTTAGTCTGTAGTTGATCTTTTACAAGATCATAGACTTAATTTTCTTCTGTCTCCTACAATGTGGATATACTTAGTGAAAAGATATCACCTATAGCTTATCCGTTTATACTCCTTTGGCTCCTTCCACAATCTTCACTATAAGACCATTATAGTCTTCCAAGTTCAATTGTACCATTCATATGTCATCTACGGCTTATCAAATCTTCCATGATGGCTAGTAGGCGTCTTCGCGATACTTTTTACCCGAGTGATCGTCTACTTGCGGCTCTCTGATGTCAACCGCTAGTGTTCGTAACTTACTTCTTTTGAGGGTGAGAAGTTATTGTGTTCCCTCGAGTCTACCAAGAGCATTCCCGCACACTCTCCTTCCTTGGTTGGTGTTGCTTTGCAATGTCGCCTTTATAGAAATCCGTTGAATCTACTAGAAGGGTTCTATCATTTGGATACCTACATCACAATCCTTGTTGTATGCTTTTGTCTTCTAGGAAGTAAGTCCACCCCTAGGCTTATCAAATCTATACTTCACTTTCTGGGTCATCCGTAGGCTTCTAGTCTGCGGCACTATAAATCGTCATGGTTGGATCGACATCATATCTCATCTTTACTCTCACGCTTATGACTGCCTAGGGCGTCGCTCTTGGCTAGAGCTGTCAAAATTTTACCCGACCCGTGGAGCCCGCCCGATCCGCCCGACCCGAACCCGACCGACACCCATTAAAAGAAAAAATATACGCATATGAGACCGACCCGGTGTTAACCTAATAAACCCGAAACCAAAAATAACTCAAACCGGAATGTGACCGTAACCCGATTATACACGAATGAACTAGCCCGGTGACGTCCGAAACCGAAAGCACCCGACCCGAAATGATTTGATTCCAGAAATAACCCGACCCAAAATGTACGAAACCCGAATGCCGTTGACCCGACATGATCTGTGAACCCGTAATGACCCCGACCCAAAATAACTCAACCCGAATTATTCCAAGAACTAGTAGTATGTTGACTCAAAACAGAATGACATATATGATAATCAAGGCCTCAAATTTAGAGGGGCCTCCGTTCAGTTTTTCCTCTATATAATGTATCTTTACTGTTGTGAATTGTAACATAAAACCCGAGTAGGTGAGTGGTTGAATTTGCATATAAGCCTTGTATTTCATCTTAGTTGCGTTCGAAACACAGAATCAACTTCTTGTACATTTATATTTACAACTAAAATAATGGGGCCTCTATCCTCACCTTTTCTTTACTTTTTTTTTAATTTATTTGGATCACTTAAAATTTGGAGACAGTTTAGTTGGACTAACATTATTTGCTAGTTAAAGAAAAATAAAATAAAATTAAGAATTTAATATATATATATATATATATATTATAAAGTATTATTATTTATTTATAAAAAAAGTCATTTTTATGATTGTAGAGTTGTAGTTATAATATATTAATTTTGTAATTAAATGTTTGTGTCATGTTGATGGATCGTTGGCGATACTGCTTGCTTGGGGATTATTATGCTATTTGTATAAATATTGAATTTTTTATTATTTTGAGCAGTTGTATAAATAGTAAATTGTATAAAAATAATTTTTAAGTTTGTTATTAGATATTTTTCAAAATTTAACAATTTGTGATGATAAGAGTACGAGATTTCTAAAAACTTCTTGTAGTTTCATTTTTACAACTAAATTAGTGGGCCCTCTATCCTCATCTTTTTTCAAAATTTATTTTGATTACTTTAATTTTAGAGATAATTTAGTTGGGCTAACTTTATTTGTTAGTTAAATAAAATTAATACTTTATAACATATATATATAGGTTTCCCTTCAGGTACGGCCCTTTTATTGCGGTACGGCCGTACGGCTGTACCGCAGGGCGACACGTGTCCCGAAAAAAAAAAAAAAATTTTTTTTTTTTTTTTTTTTTTTTTTTTTTTTTTTTTTTTTTTTTTTTTTTTTTTTTTTTTTTTTTTTTTTTTTTTTTTTTT
>BSUD01000004.1:104163937-104197776 GCA_033239045.1 Fagopyrum esculentum
GCTACTGGTTAGAACCTCACAATAGGTCCCGACCTCGGTTTGACAACAACATTACTGGATCTTACAAAGAGGTAAAAACGTAGTAAAACAATTTGAAATCAATAAAGATTAAAATGATGAATGTATACATGGATCAGCCTTACAAACTATAACAATTAACATAATGTGCATTTAGAAACGGAAAGACTCTCCCTTCCCATCTATATGAGTACGTGGACCCGGCTGACCATCCCCTCCGGATCTCTCTACAACCGTCTTAACCTGCAAGACATCTACAACATCGATTTTAAAACCGTTAGCTAACATTCCAAATATTATAATAACGATAACGACACATACACACATAAGATAAAGTAAAACACATCAACATGCTTGCACACAACCCGTTTATTATCTTTATTTACGTTATTCACTTTACTAATTCAACTTATGTTGTCTCACGAGAATCATTGTGATCTCGCCTTTGTCCCCTTTCACCGACAGGAATAGAGGCGATGTACCCTTCCGTTACCTGTCGGATTGGTCGCAGAGCACCTCCCAATTTCACTTTTTTTAAGTGGACAAGTGGCCACCACCCGGTTATAATACACTTGGACCAATTAATATATATATATATATATATATATATATATATATATATATATATATATATATATATATATATATATATATATAAGGGTCGTCCTAGTCCAGTTTTGTTGTTATAATCATAATTAAACACATACAACCATAATGGTCAAACTGATACGCAGAAGCTAGCTAAGTAAGTTCGAGGACTTACTTGTAACAAGTCAAGTCCAGTTAACAAAATCACTCGATTCCGCCTGTGTAAGATCTCAACTGCCTGATCATAATAGGAAACTTGAATCACTAAGACTTATCCAACATCTAGAAGTTTCCACTTCTAGGTTAACAACGAATATCTGAGAAAACGTGCTAAACAAACTCTTTTATATTAAAAGACGAGTTTACCCCTTGGGTCCGGAAAACTCAAAAGGTTCTATAAAGACTTAGAAACTTTCATTCAAACCTCGAAGACATAAGAACACACTATAACAAGAAAGATCTATCAAGTTTGAAAGATTCCCAACTTTCAAACTTGAACCCCAAAGCTCATTAGGGTCATACTTTGACTTAACTTAAACCGCTCTTATAAAGCCCTGAAAATCCCGAGAAAAATATTTATGCACACTATGATATGTCCACTCTAAACTAGGGCAATAACAAATAAAAAACCATCGACCACCAAATCTATACACAAAGTCAAGGATGTCTTAAGAACCTAGAATCTCATACTTAGCCAAAATTACACACTACACCAAACCGTGTCACACCCTCCGTGTCACACCCTTCTTCGGGATATCATAACTCCAAATCCGACCGTTGGATCGTTTCCAAATTTTAATATATTCAACTACCTATATCCACCTACATCATATCAAAAATTTAACGGTGGATAATCATTCTAAAACATTAAAACCTATTCCCAAAGTCAGCAGTTTAAAAGTAAAAATCTAAAAATAAAAGGAGGTCCAGTAGGTCTAGCGTTCGATTCCTACTGCCAGCAATCTCCTGCAGCCATCATCTACTTAAAGATCTCAGGTTCGAAACCCGTATATGCTAACATGGTAACAAGGGAGGCTTGAGAATTTACTTACCATGATCCTGCTGCCGGCTAAGGAAGACAATGCGCTAGGGAGCCCTTTCCTCTACCCCTGTTGTTGATGCCCACGAAGATGGAGGCTAGGTGAGGGAGTGCACGACTCAGCTGAGCATGACAACGCTTGGGAATGAAGGCCAGACATCCTTGTGTGGGTTAGGTGTTGGTTTACAGGAAGGGCAAGACGGAAGTAAACGAAACTCACCTCGACACCAACGGTTGGTGATGGCGACAGACGAGGAAGAAGCAGCTTCATCGTCCCAGATCCGGTTGCAGGAGGAAGCGATGGCAAGATCACTAGGATTGGTGCATACCGACACCAGGGGGAGCATTTGTTTGCTGCACGACAATGTCCCGTTCAGAAGCAAGGTGTGGCGACAGAAGGAGAAGAAGGAGTACCGTAACGTTCACCTTGACGCTACTCCATCGCCGGCCGCCGATGAAGGAGAAGCCTGGGGATATGTTGTCGTCGATCGTGAGGAAGAGGGAGACGATAGGCATGAAGGTGTTGTGTGCAGGGAAGTACCGAAGCAGCTCCATACTGACGACTCCGACGACACCGGTTGAAGGTTGAAGATGACCGGCAACAGGATCGGCATGGGTAGGCAGGGAAAGTGTGAGGGGTTGTCTGATACTACGCCGTAGGAGTCACTCTCGGGAGGTGAGAGGATCGTGATTGTGTGAGGTCGTTGTGATCGTGTGATATCGTGGGGATTCTTGATGGGCTGCTGCTTCAACGTCCAATAGTGAGCAGCTCCTTGCTACACGGCCCATCCGGCCTATTGTCATGTATAGTCTTGATGGGCCCGGATGGCTTGTCCTGACGGACCCATCTCCTCTAATGTGTTTAAGGAACCAAAGGGTGATAAATGTATTTTATGTGATTAGTACTATCGTATAAAATGATAAAAGTTATGTGAATTTTAAAATAAGAGTTTACATGAATTTTTTGGAGTTTAAAAGTGTATGGGTATTGAATATAGATTTTTACAAGTCCATATAAATCTTAAGGTATTCAATTAGAATTTCAAATTTTTCATAAAATTCATATGGTATTTAAAAATTTGTGAATTTTAAAATAATCTGTTATTTCATTGATTTTGTAGGATTCTTCCTTACTTTTATACTTACCTAAACTCCATAGAAATCTTCCACCAACACATAAATTGGTGATTTAGATTTATTAAGAAGTGTAATATTTACACCCCAAATAAATCAATCATTACAATATTTTTGTTTGCTATTGATTAGATTAGACATGCGATGATTTGTGTGCTTTATTAGATTTTGTGTTTAGTTAGGCAAAGTGTGTTAAGTTGTATTTAAAAATAACTACATAAATTAGTCTAAGTGTTACTTAACATAATCAATTAATTATTTCGTTTATTTAAAATGTAAAATATTATGCTTAAGAAATATAAATCAATTAGTTGTTGATCTAATTAGTCTCAGCCTTGATGTAAATTTATATTAATGTCACATTATAATTATGCGTAAACTTAATTTTTTTAGATTATACAAGAAGTATACAAATTATATTGCAACTGTATGAAAAGAAATTGTACGAATAATCTAATATTAAATCCGGCCATCTGTTTGGTTTGTCTCCATGTTTGGATTAAATGAAAATGTAGGCATTCCGGGTGGAGCATGTTAAATAATCGATTAATCACTTTCATTGTTGGTGGGTATCTACGATTTTGGATTCGTGCCATATGTAGATCAGAGATTCAAGTTAAATTGTTGTGTGAATGGGTTGGAGAGGAATTTGTTAAATTTATCGTTCTAAACTAGCGCACTACCATCTTCGGATGGTACAACTCAATGAATGGATCTAAACGGATTGTATCTCTGCATAGATTATATATCCTCAATTTTTTAAGATATTATATATTATTCTTGATAATTTACGGAAAATTCAAATTTGGTTTCTTTCTATTTACATTTCATGTACCTATATTTTTAATCTGAAATTTTATATAGACTTATATTTTTAAATCCGAAAGTTTATATGTGTAATGTAACACCCCGAATCCGCGGGACTCGGGATGCTACGGATTGGGACCTCACAGTGGGTCCCGACCCTTAGCTTGACAACAATTTCACCGGATCTTGCAACAAGGCACAAATAAAGGCCAAAATGAAATACATTTTTATGCAATGCAATGAAACCCGAAACCGAACAACCAAAAGACTTCAGCCGAGATACAAAACAAAGACTAAACGCCATACACGTGGCATACAAAACACAATAACCGAAGAACAAAACACAACCCGACTCTAACCAAAACCCCTCCTAAAATGTACGGAACCCCGGCTGCCCACTCTTCCGGATCTCTCGACCGCATTCCTAACCTGCAAGGCAAACTACAACATTCGGTATAAAACCGTTAGCTCACATTCAAAGCATTAGAATTAAAGGGAAGGGCACAAACACAATTAATTCAACATAGTCACACAACATACTCAAAGCACACAAATCCGGTTTATTATCTTTATTTATTAAGTCATATCCCGTTCTAGTTCAACTTCTTTTGTGACACGAGAATCCTCCGAAACTCGCCTCGGTCCCTTCTTCCGGCAATGGAACGGTCGGATGCCTCTGACCGTCTAACCAGCACGGGCCAGTCGCCGAGATCCCCCTAGCTCTCACGGGGAGCCAGGCAGAGATGTCACCGCCCGTTATCATACACTTGGGCCAAATAATATAAAGGTCGGTAATCCTATTTCCGGTTTAGTTGTTATAAACAGTAAAATAATAAACACACACCACCCAACACACAATAATGCTAATACAAGCTAAGTAAGTCCGGAGACTTACCTCATCCCGAAGATAATCCTGCTATATCCCGCTCTCAGCTTCCCGCAGGAAGACACTCAACGCCTGTAAAAAGGCACACGATCAGCATCTCTCTCACATGCTAGAAGTCCTTAGACTTCTAGGCCCAATGATCTCGCAAGATCATAACCCATAACCATGCTAGGATAACAACTCTTAGTCCTCACGACCTCACAAGGTCATAACCATCAAACCACATGCTAGGATAAGTCAAACCTAAACTCCAAAATCCCACAAGACCATACAACCCCAACCTCGAGCCTCAAAACGCTCACAAGATCAACCCTATAATTTAAAGCCTTATAACAACCTCACAAGATAACCAAACACCTCAAGTCTTAGCACAATTATAAATCCTCAAAACTCACCTAAGGTTCATAACCACTACTTGGTATTCACTCTAAGTTATGTTATATCCACCTAACATGATACTACTAAACATAACTAGATCGAGGGAAAGGAATACTCACACAACGTCAAAAGACGGAAGTCGCTCTACGGATGTCGAGATTGGAATCGTTGGCCTTTATCGGGGCGCTTCCGGTCCTAACACCAAAGCTAAACAAATTTAGCTTATATGCTAAATTTGAACGGAATAATGAACATATATAATCTAAGGAAAACCCCACTTTTAAAACCCAAGTTAAAACCATAAATATATATATTCCGGACAAATTGTATTACATCATAAACCCAATGTAAAACTCGTTTTCGAAGCCAACGTTAAAATCCCGTAATTTAATCTTTGAGTCATAACCCGGAATTAATCCAACATGAGCATAATATATATGGTATATATAAATAAGAATATAATTCAAGTAAATTCCAAATTTAAAACCCATAGAGACATTGTCAAGGAAAATTTATGAAATGCTAGAAACTTGTGTCATAAGTTGTAAATAAATCTTTGGGCTATTTCTTGTAGTTTAATTCCAGCAGGGGTAATATTTCAAGATTCCAAAAGTTGGGTTATAAACTGCAAATTCAAACAATGGGTCACAATTTGCAAATAGCTCAAAAGGAAGGGGCCCGAATTAGAAAGCCCTAATAAGGCTCTTCAACCTTCTGTTTTATAGCGGAAAAGAGGGGAGCAGGTGAAGCGCCGACTAGGGCTTGGCTTCTCGATGGAGTCAGCAAGGCGAAGGGGACGGTGGGCTGGCACTCCCTGGGCGGGGTTCACAAGCGACAGAGGCGGCGACGCTGGTGTGCAGACAGAGGGGGCCTTGGCGACATCGGCGGCACAGAGGCGAGGCGGCCCATCTCCAGCGGCAAGGTTGCCCCCTCGCGACAGTAGAAAGCAACGAAGAAGGGAAGGAGGAGGGCGGCGCAGGCAAGGGAAAGAAGCTGGCGGCGGTGTGGAGGCGACTTCCTCCCGTCCGACAGATCCGAGGTGTGCAGCCCTCCTCTCCGGCGGTTCACACGATGCTGCAGCTCCCTCTCCAGTGGTGTCTAAGCTGCTCTTCTCAATGGCAAGCTTTTTGCAGAGAGCAAGAGGGCTGGGAAGCCTTGCGTCTCGTAGAGGAGGGGAAAACCGAGTGATTGCTTGCAGCTGTGGGGAGATGAGGTTGCTTGCACCATGAATTAGAGAAGGAGTAGAGAGGTATGGGAGAAGGATTTGCAGAGGAATAAACTGTGAGGTTGAGAGGCTGCAGAGATTGACAAACGAGGGTTGAAGATGACTCTTCGGTCCGGTGGCGTTACCCAGATAGCAGGGAGGCTGGGAGCTTGAGACTGATGACAGGAGAGTATAGAGGTGAGGTTGAGTGTGCAGGGGAGGGTGAAAGAGCAGTTGAATCACAAGTGACAGGAGGTTGCAGGGGAACGAGGAGTCGGGGAGTGAGAGGTCGGCTCATCAGCCAGTTGAGAGAGAGAGAGAGAGAGGGAAAAAGGGAATAAAAAAAATGAATAAATAAAATAACAAAAGAAATTGAATACGATATATACTCGATTTCAAAATACCGGATCCGAAAACTTTCCAAACTTTTCCGTAAAATAATTTGCGGAAAATATATGATCAAGTATATATATTAATACTCTCGTAAAATTTAAATTTACAACTGAAAATACTCGTAAAAATATTTAAACTATTATAAAATCGATAGAAGCCGGGAAAGAAAAAAAATATCGCAAACGCGCCAAAATTTGGGGCGTTACATTAGATCCCCCTAAAAACAAGTTTCGTCCCGAAACTTGCTATGCGTTGAACTTCTCGGTCGGTCTCTAAGGCCGAGGTATGAACTCTCAAACTAAGAAGGCTTAAACCTTCTAATCTATATACACGAACTGCCCACACCACCAACGCAATATATATATAGCCGGTCATAAAACACATTCCCGCTTGGGCACAAAACCAAATATAGCATCACATATACATAACCCAACCAAAAGAAAACTAGGTCTAACCCGTTGATTCTATCGATGTTACTAGCTCAACGTAAAACTCATCCAAATGTACTATCCTCTGTCTTCCAGTTAGCCTCCTCGGTTCCTTGTCTACCACTAGATCATCATGATTGATAACATGTCTCGAGTTCTATATGTAATCTCTCGATTGATATACATGAAACACCGGTGACAACGCCAACTTGTAAGCCACTTCTCCAACTCACGTTAAGATCTCAGAAAGGTCCGATATATCGGAAACTCAACTTCTTTCTCGGGTCTTTCTCAATGCAGCGTTTTCATTATGCTTCTCTTTGCTTGTCTCTAACCAAGAAGGTCGAACTTCCAATCTACACCGTTGGCTTTGGTCCTTGTCGAACCAAACTTTGATGTTATGTTTCCTCCATTCTTGTTGCAATTCCAAGTAACGGAGGAAGTACTTTACTCCATACTACTTTTACTATCAAGACCCATATGTCTGAGAGAATCACTTGTACACTTCAACCCATAATACCTCAAGGTAAATAAAAACAGTTGCATCATTGAATCCCCTTTTAACTCTCAGCAACTCAATTGTCAATTCTTTGTCCCATTCAATACTTCATCGTCATCCTGAGTAGGTTACCATAATTGGTATTATAAAACTTCTCTCTTCACAAATCTAACAAAACTCGGCACATCTAAGAAAACTTGTAACTTCTTCCACATCCTTCGGGGGTTGTTATCACGAGACAACTTGTCATACAACTTCTCTCCTCTCCGAGAGTAGACCAAAAATATCTTATCCGGGCATTAGTAAGTCCATATGGAATTACTACAACTCATAGTGACCATTTTTTTTTTTTTAAAATGCCGTGTTTGCAATATCCCATTCTCAAATTCTCAATTGGTGGCAATTTGCCCTTAAATAAATTTTAGTAGAGACTACCAACCCTTGCAACCGATCAAGTAGATCTCCCATTCGTTGTAAGGGATATTTGTCCTTCATTGTCATCTTGCTCCACTTATAGTAATTGATGTACAAACGGAGATAACCATCTCTCTCTTCGCAAACTGGTGTCCTCTATAATAACTTCAAATCAAGAATTCAAGGTATATCCCAACATGAACTTCAAATGAAGAGTTCAAGATATTTTCCCATATGAACTTCAAATCATCTTAATGGTAAAATTCACCTTCTGATGCATTAGAAACTGTTCTATCTCGGGTTCAATGTTTTCTCTACCCATTTCATCTCATAATGACCGACACAACCTGGTTCTACACTTGACAAGTGGTCCACCCCGATCTGTTAGGGTGACATCCTTCCACACGTGTAATGTTCCATCCGTAGGTACAATGTCGACAGTCTTCTTTCACAGGCCCTTCATCTCTTGAACTCGTGGAACTGGCTCGAGTCTCCGACTCTTGTAGCCTTATTTAAGTAATCTTATAACTTAATCTCATCCTCCCTCTTTAATGACATGATTGTAAAAATCTTCTAAGGTTTCTCACTTATGTGCGGCCATAAGGGTCCAAACTGCAAGACTTAACCGTGGTTCAAAACAATTCACCTCATCCTCTTCGCTTTCCATGACATACTAACATATGGAAAGACCTCTTCGTCTTCTACATAAGTTTTCACTATAGTTATCCTTTCTTCAAGTAGGTGTAGCACCTTACACTTCATTTCCTTATGTAACGTCACTCCGATCATGGAGGTTCTCAATGTAAAACTTCCATATATCTCTCGTACATCTCAGGTCGACATCAACTTCAAAACTTTGGTCTTCTCTTACTCTTATTGGTCATCTTATTCATCTCTGGGTATTCTATGAACAACTTCATAACCGTACCAGTATGTTCCGTGGAGAACGCTAGGTGAAATCCCAACCACTACTATTGGAAGATCCACTCATGACTTCACCAAGCATTAACATCATAAACTCTCAACTTGAAGTGTTGTCCTAATCAAGGTCCTCTCTTTCATGCTATAGCCACCATGGCTCTTCCGTGTGAGTCTAAAACTTGACTTATTTCTTGCCCGTGGTAACATATCATCAACTTCATACCATGCATCTTCTATATACTCTCGTTTACGTACCACTTCCATGAAACCTTACCTTCTTCTTGATTCACTACTTCCTCTTTAACGTGGTCAAACTTTAAAAGCTCTAATCCGTGTCGTTCTCCAATATGCCAATTCCATGGCCCACAACGGTAGCATAAGATCATCCAAATCCCTCTCTAAAAGGTCCGCTAGAGTTGCTTGCTTGAATTCATTCAACATTATTTGATTTAAGACAAATGCCCTTCCGTTGTCGTCCTTCCTTACCATAGGCATTGATCCACCGCGAATACTTTAAGCTCTTGTTGTCAATCCTATGAATGCCCATAATCTTGTTTACTCCTCCCCTCTACACTCATCAATAGACAACTCACACCTCTACGTTCTCAGTTTGTCACTGGTCAACCTATAGTTGACCTTCTCCATAGTCAATGACTTATTATTCTACTACACTTCTCATGTTACCATTCTAAGGAAGGTTACCCTCCTCGCGGTACTTTACCTTAAACTCCGTTAGTTCTCTCTTCATTTCTTGCTTCCTCTTCTTCATGTAACTCCCTTTCATAGACTTAACCATACTTCCATGATGTTTTGCAATGCACTTCTCAAATATTTTGACCTTTGTTAGCATCCACCCACATTCCTCTTGGTTGGTATCTTAAGTCTCTTGATCAAAGCTCTTCGTTTCGTCTTTCATCATCTTGGGGTCATCATCTATACCCACTTCCTCCTTTTTGGCGTTTCTTAGTCTTATCATCATAATGGAAATCGGTCAACTCCACGTGAATCCCCACCATGCCCTTCTTCTCATAATTCTAGTAATGTTGTAATCTTTACTTTTTGGTACCTCGTAAGCTTAACTTACGGTATTTTAAATCCTTCTCACATGTTTCGTTCACTTGTCTCATCTTGACTCCAAAGCTTAGGAGCGTAAGGAAAGCTTCACTTCTCATAATGGAACACCCCCTATAACCTTGTTAGATGACACCCATCTCCTCCTCGATTCACATCTTTAGTTGTCCACACGTCTTCTCGGAGAACTTAAGTTTGTTATCTCTATTGGTCTCATTTTCGTTCAATCATGGCTTCTTTGGGACCACTTCCACACCTTAATGTTAACCCTTTTTCTTGTATGCTCTCCATCTCGATTTCTCTTAAGGTGTCTCTACTTTTCCTTCCACTTGTTTGTCCTTCGTTTATGTCATCTCTAATCCTCCTTTTCAATATCCTTTTAAAGGAGTACGAGAACTCCAAGGTGTTCGCCCGAACGTAGCGCTCAACTCGATACTTGAGCATATTCATCTTCGTACTTCGTATGTATACTATCCTAAACCCAAAAAGGCGTTTGTCCAAGGGCGATGATAGCTTCCTATCATCTTAACTAAAAGGTCCCCTATCTCCATGTACTACTATGTATAATAAGAGTCCGTATATAAGACTATAAATCCTATGTCCACATTATTACTATAATATAACACATTGGATAATCCATTACAACACAACAAGGTCCAAAGCATATATTATAGTCCATATATATAACTATACATATATATATCAAGTCCATCAAGCAACTACAATCCACATATATTATACATATCTACATATATACGTATATATATATATATATATATATATATATATATCGAAATCCAATCAACTAAGCTGTCGAGATCCGCGGAAAGAGTGGTGGTCCATACATTCTACCCCGACTCATGCATGTGATTTTGAAAACGAAATGTCAAAACCCGTGTGGGTTCTGTTTATTCCTCATTCGGCCTTTAGAAGATTGTGAATGCCATTGTTGTCAACCTAGGGCTCTGATACCACTTTTGTAACACCCCGAATCCGTGGGACTCGGGATGCTACGGATTGGGACCTCACAGTGGGTCCCGACCCTTAGCTTGACAACAATTTCACCGGATCTTGCAACAAGGCACAAATAAAGGCCAAAATGAAATACATTTTTATGCAATGCAATGAAACCCGAAACCGAACAACCAAAAGACTTCAGCCGAGATACAAAACAAAGACTAAACGCCATACACGTGGCATACAAAACACAATAACCGAAGAACAAAACACAACCCGACTCTAACCAAAACCCCTCCTAAAATGTACGGAACCCCGGCTGCCCACTCTTCCGGATCTCTCGACCGCATTCCTAACCTGCAAGGCAAACTACAACATTCGGTATAAAACCATTAGCTCACATTCAAAGCATTAGAATTAAAGGGAAGGGCACAAACACAATTAATTCAACATAGTCACACAACATACTCAAAGCACACAAATCCGGTTTATTATCTTTATTTATTAAGTCATATCCCGTTCTAGTTCAACTTCTTTTGTGACACGAGAATCCTCCGAAACTCGCCTCGGTCCCTTCTTCCGGAAATGGAACGGTCGGATGCCTCTGACTGTCTAACCAGCACGGGCCAGTCGCCGAGATCCCCCTAGCTCTCACGGGGAGCCAGGCAGAGATGTCACCGCCCGTTATCATACACTTGGGCCAAATAATATAAAGGTCGGTAATCCTATTTCCGGTTTAGTTGTTATAAACAGTAAAATAATAAACACACACCACCCAACACACAATAATGCTAATACAAGCTAAGTAAGTCCGGAGACTTACCTCATCCCGAAGATAATCCCGCTATATCCCGCTCTCAGCTTCCCGCAGGAAGACACTCAACGCCTGTAAAAAGGCACACGATCAGCATCTCTCTCACATGCTAGAAGTCCTTAGACTTCTAGGCCCAATGATCTCGCAAGATCATAACCCATAACCATGCTAGGATAACAACTCTTAGTCCTCACGACCTCACAAGGTCATAACCATCAAACCACATGCTAGGATAAGTCAAACCTAAACTCCAAAATCCGACAAGATCATACAACCCCAACCTCGAGCCTCAAAACGCTCACAAGATCAACCCTATAATTTAAAGCCTTATAACAACCTCACAAGATAACCAAACACCTCAAGTCTTAGCACAATTATAAATCCTCAAAACTCACCTAAGGTTCATAACCACTACTTGGTATTCACTCTAAGTTATGTTATATCCACCTAACATGATACTACTAAACATAACTAGATCGAGGGAAAGGAATACTCACACAACGTCAAAAGACGGAAGTCGCTCTACGGATGTCGAGATTGGAATCGTTGGCCTTTATCGGGGCGCTTCCGGTCCTAACACCAAAGCTAAACAAATTTAGCTTATATGCTAAATTTGAACGGAATAATGAACATATATAATCTAAGGAAAACCCCACTTTTAAAACCCAAGTTAAAACCATAAATATATATATTCCGGACAAATTGTATTACATCATAAACCCAATGTAAAACTCGTTTTCGAAGCCAACGTTAAAATCCCGTAATTTAATCTTTGAGTCATAACCCGGAATTAATCCAACATGAGCATAATATATATGGTATATATAAATAAGAATATAATTCAAGTAAATCCCAAATTTAAAACCCATAGAGACATTGTCAAGGAAAATTTATGAAATGCTAGAAACTTGTGTCATAAGTTGTAAATAAATCTTTGGGCTATTTCTTGTAGTTTAATTCCAACAGGGGTAATATTTCAAGATTCCAAAAGTTGGGTTATAAACTGCAAATTCAAACAATGGGTCACAATTTGCAAATAGCTCAAAAGGAAGGGGCCTGAATTAGAAAGCCCTAATAAGGCTCTTCAACCTTCTGTTTTACAGCGGAAAAGAGGGGAGCAGGTGAAGCGCCGACTAGGGCTTGGCTTCTCGATGGAGTCAGCAAGGCGAAGGGGACGGTGGGCTGGCACTCCCTGGGCGGGGTTCACAAGCGACAGAGGCGGCGACGCTGGCTGTGCAGACAGAGGGGGCCTTGGCGACATCGGCGGCACAGAGGCGAGGCGGCCCATCTCCAGCGGCAAGGTTGCCCCCTCGCGACAGTAGAAAGCAACGAAGAAGGGAAGGAGGAGGGCGGCGCAGGCAAGGGAAAGAAGCTGGCGGCGGTGTGGAGGCGACTTCCTCCCGTCCGACAGATCCGAGGTGTGCAGCCCTCCTCTCCGGCGGTTCACACGATGCTGCAGCTCCCTCTCCAGTGGTGTCTAAGCTGCTCTTCTCAACGGCAAGCTTTTTGCAGAGAGCAAGAGGGCTGGGAAGCCTTGCGTCTCGTAGAGGAGGGGAAAACCGAGTGATTGCTTGCAGCTGTGGGGAGATGAGGTTGCTTGCACCATGAATTAGAGAAGGAGTAGAGAGGTATGGGAGAAGGATTTGCAGAGGAATAAACTGTGAGGTTGAGAGGCTGCAGAGATTGACAAACGAGGGTTGAAGATGACTCTTCGGTCCGATGGCGTTACCCAAATAGCAGGGAGGCTGGGAGCTTGAGACTGATGACAGGAGAGTATAGAGGTGAGGTTGAGTGTGCAGGGGAGGGTGAAAGAGCAGTTGAATCACAAGTGACAGGAGGTTGCAGGGGAACGAGGAGTCGTGGAGTGAGAGGTCGGCTCATCAGCCAGTTGAGAGAGAGAGAGAGAGAGGGAAAAAGGGAATAAAAAAAATGAATAAATAAAATAACAAAAGAAATTGAATACGATATATACTCGATTTCAAAATACCGGATCCGAAAACTTTCCAAACTTTTCCGTAAAATAATTTGCGGAAAATATATGATCAAGTATATATATTAATACTCTCGTAAAATTTAAATTTACAACTGAAAATACTCGTAAAAATATTTAAACTATTATAAAATCGATAGAAGCCGGGAAAGAAAAAAAATATCGCAAACGCGCCAAAATTTGGGGCGTTACATGTAATTTATATTATAAATTTAAATATTATATTTATGTTTCATATATCATCATTCTTTGTATTATATATATATATATATAGGGTGTGGTTCCCATGAGAACACTCCCTAACGTGAGAACATGAGAACAATCGTACACCGTTGGATGTGAGTATTAAGGGTTGAGATTTAGAGTAGATATCAAAAAAAATAATAATTACGAATAATAATAATTAGGAATCCAACAATAACTACGAATAATCCACTCAACCAACAATAACTACGAATAATACATTAAACGATATAGCACATTCGTAACAAAACTGATAATAATTACGAATCTGTTCTCATGTTCTCACGTTAGGGGATGTTCTCATAGGATCTATACTCTATATATATATATATATATTCATGTTTCATATTATAATTATTTATATATTTTATAAACAATATTCAATTTAAATGTCTTTTTTATATATTAAGAAGGTCATATTTATATTATTATTCTACGAAATATTTAGATATTTAGTTACATATTATACATATTCATGTCATTGTTTATATATTATATATATATAATTTTTTTTATTTTAAATATGTACTTTGCAGCGGTGTAGTAATATTAATTAAGAATGAAAAGAAAGAGAAAAAATTGACATTGATGATGAAATAAAAAGAGGGGGTAATATTAAAAATGAGAATACAAATTCAAAACATCAAGTGTTGAGGTAGTGAGGGGACGTTTAGAGGCTAATCAAATTAGTTAGTTAAATAAAAAATTTAGGATGAATTATTTTGGGCGTAAATAAGTTGCGCCTTTATTAAACTTTAGGGTGAAGTTTTGTTTTATTTATACTTCATCAGAATCGATATGTCATGGAAAATTAGTCAAACCTTAAAACAATCAAATTCGAAAATATCGACCCGAAAATAATCGATCCTGATTATACCCAAAGTATTCCAACCCGGATTTACCCGATACATAAATTAGACCGATCCAGAATAACCCGATAATTGAAGCAACCTGACCCAAAATAGACCGTGAACCCAAATTTTATTTGTACAAATGATCCCGACCCGATTTGAGCCCGACCCGAATAAGTCCGATAACCGATTAAAACAACCCAAGATTGTACAAAAATCCGATTATCAGTTGTGCAAGGGCACCCGACTTAACCCGACCCGACCCGAATAAACCCAACATGACATTATAGACATATTTGACCCGGCTCAAAGTGACCCGAAACAAAATTGACCCGACCCGAACTCGACCGACCCGCTTGTTTGACACCTCTACTCTTGTCTATGATGTCGATTTAATTTGTCAAGAGGAATCATATTTCGCCCTGCTTTTGGCATCAAACTTTCACCTTCGCTCCGTTAGTAAGCTTATATTCAATGTCCCTTGTCTGGAGCGCCACTATATCTCAAATTTGGTTTTAATGCCTATGATCATTTCCGAAGGCATCCACTTTGTTTATAACGAGTCTATATACAACCCCTGAAAGAACCTCTTAGTTGCCGTTCCTGTTAGCATGAAATATTGCGATATTCTAGGCACTTATTCTAGTTCTTTTTCATTCATTATTGTGTTCGTAGATAAGGCATTGAAGCATTTGTTAGCTTGTTCACCTATATTTTTGATATGGAGGTCTACATTAGTTTGTGATTGATTATAGGTGAATAAGAGCTGAAACCGGACCATTTGAGAGAGAAAAGAGAGGATTCAATCATATCCAAGGATTAGGAACACATCAAGGAAGCTAAAGAAGGAGCTAGGATGAAGAATGTCACGACACAAAGGAAACCACAAGTAATCTACACTTCCACGCCCTAAATTACGGTCGTAGAAGAGTCCACGCTCTAAACCACGGTCGTGGATCTTGGCATCATGAGCGTGGAGCATTCCAGTAAGTTACACGGCCTAAAGTACAATCGTGGAAGATGAGAGACACCGTAATCCTTTCCACGCCCTATTTCCACGGTCGTGGAACATCAAGAGACCGTGATTTAGGCAATCTTTTGACGAATCATTTATTGCCACATCATCTACGTATTTGGGCTGGAAGACACCTCTTTCTCCACGGATAAAAAGGCGAGAGGAGGGAGTTTTCGGGGACCTTGCTTTGGAGAGTTCGCCTTAGGGTTTTCGCGAGGAACTTTGCGGAAGCGCCGGCAGTTTGGATTCCCGAAGATTGTGTGTGGCGGAAGTTGCGCCGTGTAATTTCTTAGGTTTTGATATTGAAGACGGATTGACATCCCGTTCTTCGTGTTTACCTAAGATCATTGTGAGGTTTTGTGTTATATTCTGAATCCATTGAGTATTCCATTTGGTGTTTTGGATTTGAGATTGATTTTGAGTTATATTCGAGTTTTCGAGGGTTTTCATCTTTCATTCTTCTTAAATTGATTTCTGATATCATGACAATGGTTATTAGCTAAAACCCTTTAGCAATTCTAAGGTGAAGGGTTGATAGTTGTGGCTTAGATGATGATAGATTGATTGTAAACAGATTGGACCCTGAGAGTGTGAGAAACTTCGTCGACAACCAAGATCACGGTCTGTTCTTAGGATTCCACGGCCGTGGAACTCAAGAACTATCCGTGATTTACCTTAGTTCACGAACCTTGCTTTTACTTTAATCTAAAGTTAAAGATTTGCTTTAACCTAGCCTTGACTTGTCTTTCCTAGGTAGTAGTGAGACTCAACATCCTCTATTTCGGTTTCGAGTGTCACAACCTTAACCGTTTGAGCCTATCTTGATCCTTGGGTTACAAGTTTGGATATTTAAGATCATTCTAGTCCTTAGATCCTTTCTATACTGAAGCCTCAACAACCTTTATAGAGAGTATCTTTTGGTTAGACATATAGGGTTTTGGAACTTCATCGTACATTACCTTACTTTAGTATACCTTTGCAATTGTTAACTCTGCCCTTATATGAATAGTATATCTTGAATCGATTGCCATAATTTGATACTTGGATCTTTAGGGTTGCTGTTTTCCCAATATTTGCAAAGCTTATAACATTTTCTTGCTTGACTAATTACGAACTGAATTTGTTCCCCCCAAATCTCTGAGTTTGATACTCTGGAATTCTTGCTTTACTACGCCGATCCATACACTGCGGGTTCGCTTGCTTTGATTCTAGTTTTATAAATTTAAAGCCTATTTGCATGCACGCTTAGTGGCGAACAAGTTTTTGGCGCCGTTGCCGGGGATTTGGTTTAGGCCGAATTCGGTTATCGGTTGTCAAGTTTGGGAGCTTTGCTCTTGTCATTTGATATCTCTTTTAAGTGATATTTGCAGGTTATCTTAGGTATATGCGCAGGTCTAGCACCAATAAAGACCTCTTACCTCTTGATCAAGAACTTGAGAAGACTTTGTGAAAGAAGCTCAAAGAAAGAAAGATGGCTGAAAGTAAAGAGAGGGATATCCAAGCAGAGTTGGATGATTCTGAAGCTCGACTTAGATGGAGCGAGAAGACTCGCAGGGAAGAATTGGAGCGTCATCAATTGCAAATTGATGAGCTCAAGGACATGATGCTGCAAATGAGGTTGGAGATGAGTGGTTCCAAGAAGAAGAAGAGAAGGAAACCGACAAGATCGGTTAGAACCGACTCATCCGATGAAGAGAGCGACTCCTCTATGCCGTCGCTAGAGGACATTGATCCAACGATCAATGCGAACCAGAATAATCCAAGACCATCCGCCAATCATCGTATTCCGGCTGGGGGTGCGAGAGCCGCTCGTGTAGATGAAGAGCCAAGAACTCTTGGCCAAAGAATGGATCCGATTCAGCAACCACGCCGTCTAGGTGTGAACTTTGATGCTGACGATATTCAGGGGTTTCGCTTTAACCCACAAGTTATTACCATCGTTCACCAAAGCCAGTTTGGAGGAACGAGTGTCGAATCTCCACATCAACATTTATAGAATTTTGAGATCTTGATGGAGACAATGAAGCCAAAGAATGCAACCACCAACAATTACAAGATCAAGCCATTCTTTCTCTTTGAAAGGGAAAGCTTTATCTTGGTATCAAGCTCTTCCAAATGGAAGACTCAACACATAGGAGGATCTATTTTCGGAGTTCCTAACCAAGCTCTTTCCGCCATCCAAGACGGCGGAGTTGAGAGGTAAAATTAATGCTTTTTCCATGAGATCTAATGAAAGTTTATTTCGGTCTTGGGAAAGATTTCAGGATTTACTATTGGATTGCCCACACCATGGCATTTCCAAATTGGAGTTATTGGAGATATACTATAAGGGGCTGGATGTGGAAACACAATTCAAGCTTCAATCCCTTTCATGTGGCACATTCATGGACATAAGGGAAGATGACGCTTGGGACTTCATTGAGAAGCAAGCCCGAGTCATTGAGAAGTACTCTCACCGGAAAGTAGAAGCTAATCGAGTGGAGCAAGGAGCAAAGCTAACACAAGCTGCTCAAACTCAAATCTTTTCTCTCAACACCGAGATTAAAGAATTGAAGGAAGTCATCAAAGCTAGCTTTCAAAAGCCTAAGGAGAAAGATGTGGTTATTTAGGAAACAACAATAACCACAATGGGAATGAGAACACCAATCGCAACAGCCAGAAAAACAACCGGAACAATTGGAACAACAACAACAACAACCGGAACAATTGGAACAACAATAGGGGTTCAAACAACAACAATTGGCGTTCCAACCAACAACAAAACTCCGGTAATTCTTATCCCGATTCAGGAAATTCACTAACTCCACCATCTTCTTCTTCCATTCCTTTGAAAAGCCAGGGGCAAACATCTAATAGTGGAAGCACTTCGGGGAAAGAGAAGCCCGATCCCATGCTGGAAACGATCTTGGGAAACCTTCAAGGGTTGGAGAGTCACATCACTAAGGTTGATAAAGCCCAAAAGGTTTTAGAAAACCAAATGTTCAGCAATGATGAGGAAGTTACCAGAAATCAAGAAAAACTTCCAGGAAAGACGGAGGATAACCCGAAAGGAAGGGTGATGGCTATCACAACTAGGAGCGGAGAAACAACCACCGACCCGCAGCCTAAGTTTGTGGAAGTTCCCGTCGAAAAGAAGAAGGAAAAGGGGAAGGAGAAGGAAGACATCTACATTCCTCCTCCAGCTTACAAACCTCCCCTACCATTCCCACAATCTAGAGCAAGAGCGCGTCTAGACAAGCAATTCGGTAAGTTCATTGAACTCATGAGCAAACTGCATATTAATATACCTTTCATTGATGGAATTGTAGGTATGCCAGCATATGGAAAGTTCTTAAAGGAGATACTCTCTAACAAGAGGAAACTGGAAGACTTTGGAGAAGTCAAGATGAGTTCGGAATCATCGGATCTCATCAAAACGATGAAGAAAAATATGCCCCCAAAGCTGAAAGATCCGGGGTCATTTTGTGTTCCAATCGAAGTAGGAGATGTCACATATGATGCATCATGTGATTTAGGAGCAAGCTTTAGCATCATTCCGCTTGCCTTATGCAGGAAGATCGGTCTAGGCGAGCCTAAACCGGTGAAGATGATGTTATATATGGCGGATCGATCCATAACTCGTCCCGTCGGTGTCATTGAAGACGTCCCGGTCAAGCTTGGTATTTCTATGTTCCAATAGATTTTGTTGTGTTTGACATTCCTGCAAATAGTCCGGTCCCGATCATACTCGGAAGACCGTTCCTTGCAACATCCGGTTGTGTGGTGGATTGCAAGAATGCTAGACTCGCCTTCGACATAGGAGAGGAAAAGGTAGAGTTTGTTCTTTCCACTTTGATGAAAGAGCCAGCTCTTGAAGAGGATATGTTTAACATCCATGACGAAGAGGCATCTAGAGAAGAAGTAAGTTCGATTCTCCTCAAAGATCCATTGCAAAGGGTTATTACTATGAGCATCACGGAGAAAGGAGAAGAAGAGGAGTGCAATGAAGAGATTGAAGCTTTAGAAAAGCTACAAGAAGTGCATGAAGAAGAGTTTGAAAAACTCTACGATGGGTCAGAAGATGTGAGGAATCACGGTTAGTCGTGCTATTCCACGGTCGTGGTTCCCACCAACATGACCGTAATCACCTATTTGGAGGACTCCAGTAAGTTACACGGCCAAAACCACGGCCGTGGAACTATCAGAGGTACCGTAACTAACTTCCACGCCCTAAACCACGGCCGTGAAAGTAACAGTAGTGCCGTAATTTTGGGAGATTCCGAGAAAAATTACGTCCTCTCCACCAATGCTTTTGAGCCTTCTTCAACAACTTCTATACCCTTAGAAACTTCTAAGGAAGCATTGAGGAACCCAATAGTGATGGAATTAAAGCCGCTTCCCACACATCTAAGGTACGCATTTCTAGGATCTAATTCTACCTTTTCGGTAATTGTTAGTTCCGATCTAAGTGAAGATGAACATAGTAAGCTTATGGTTGTTCTAAGGAAACATAGGAAAGCCTTAGGTTACACTATAGAGGATCTTGTTGGAATTAAACCATCGTTATGCATGCACAAGATTCTAATGGAGGAAGATTTTAAGCCTTCGCGACAACCTCAAAGGCGGTTAAATCCGACCATGAAGGAGGTTGTCAAGAAGGAGATTCTTAAGCTACTTGATGCAGGTATTATCTACCCTATCTCCGATAGTAAGTGGGTAAGCCCCGTACAAGTTGTCCCGAAAAAGGGAGGAATGATGGTCATCACAAACAAAAACAACGAGCTAATTCCTACAAGAACCGTGACGGGATGGAGGATGTGCATAGACTACCGCAAGCTAAACAACGCAACGAGGAAGGAAAACTTCCCATTACCATTCATCGATCAAATGCTTGAGAGGTTAGCACAACACTCACATTTCTGTTATCTTGACGGTTATAGTGGTTTCTTTCAGATTCCGATACATCCGGACGATCAAGAGAAGACCACGTTCACGTGTCCATGGGGTACGTTTGCTTATAGGAGAATGCCGTTCGGGCTTTGCAACGCCCCAGCCACCTTCCAAAGGTGCATGATGGCTATCTTCTCGGAGTACATAGAAGAGATTATGGAGGTTTTCATGGACGATTTCTCTGTTTATGGTTCCTCTTTTGATAATTGTATCTCTAACCTTTCTCTTGTGCTATAAAGGTGTGAAGACACTAACCTAGTTCTAAATTGGGAGAAGTGTCAATTCATGGTGAGGGAAGGCATTGTACTCGGACATTTAATCTCTAGTAGAGGGATTGAGGTAGATAAGGCTAAGATGGAGACCATAGAGAAGCTACCTCCACCATCTTCGGTGAAGGGGATAAGAAGCTTTCTAGGACATGCCGGATTCTATAGATGTTTTATTAAAGACTTTTCTAAGATATCAAAACCGCTTACTAATCTATTGGTGAAGGATGTAGTTTTTTATTTTTTGCAGGATTGTTTAGATGCATTTAACAAGATCCGGGAGGCTCTAATCTCAGCCCCAATCATACAACCTCCGGACTGGAGTCTTCCATTCGAGGTCATGTGTGATGCTAGTGATGTAGCCGTTGGGGCTGTGCTGGGACAAAAGAAGGAAGGCCGCACATATGCCATCTATTACGCTAGCAAGACGCTAGATGAAGCGCAGCTCAACTATGCCACTACAGAAAAATAATTTTTGGCCGTTGTATATGCATTTGAAAATTTTCGTTCTTATCTTGTAGGATCGAAGGTGATTGTATATACACGGACCACTCGGCAATCCGGTATTTGCTCGCCAAGAAAGACGCAAAACCGAGACTGATTAGATGAATTCTTCTCCTACAAGAATTTGATCTTGAGATCCGCGACAAGAAAGGTTCGGAAAATTCTGTTGCGGATCACTTGAGTCGTCTACCACATCTAGAGGACGACAATCTACCTATAGATGACTCCTTTCCGGACGAGCATTTACACATCATAGAGGAGTGCATCGACAAGATTACTAAAGGTAACGAACCATGGTTTGCTGATTTTGTTAACTATTTGGTTTGCCAGGAAATACCACCCGGACTATCCTATGCACAAAGGAAGAAGTTCTTTAAGGATGTCCGGGAATACTTTTGGAATGAACCTCTCCTCTTCAAGAGAGGTCCCGACGGCATCATTCGACGATGTGTGCCGGAAGACGAGATGCAAAGTGTCATCCGTCATTGTCATTCACTACCTTGTGGAGGACACGCTAGCTCGAACAAGACTAGCGCTAAGGTATTACAATCTGGATTATTTTGGCCTACTTTATTTAAAGATGTGCAAACCTTTGTTTCCTGCTGCGATGCTTGTCAAAGAACAGGGAACATATCTAGGAGAAACGAAATGCGTCTTAACAACATTCAGGAGGTAGAGATCTTTGACGTTTGGGGAGTAGACTTCATGGGACCTTTCCCATCATCTTGTGGAAACCAATACATACTTCTAGCTGTAGATTATGTTTTGAGATGGGTTGAAGCGATTGCCTCTCCAACTAATGATGCCATGGTTGTGATTAAGTTCTTTAACAAGACTATTTTCCCAAGATTTGGGACACCACGGACTATCATTAGTGATGGAGGCTCTCACTTCATTGCCCGACGATTCGAAGCTCTACTAGCTAAATATGGGGTGACTCACAAGATCGCCACCCCTTATCATCCACAAACGAGTGGACAAGGGGAGATTTCGAATAGGGAGATTAAAGGAATCCTAGAGAAAACAGTTTCGAAGACAAGGAAAGATTGGTCTTTGAAGCTAGATGATGCATTGTGGGCATACCGGACTGCATACAAGACTCCCATAGGAACGACACCATACAACCTTGTGTATGGGAAGTCTTGTCACTTACCGGTAGAGTTGGAGCATAAGGCGTATTGGGCGGTAAAGTGGTTGAACTTCAGCATGAAGGAAGCGGGCGAGAAGCGCCTCTTGGACCTTAACGAGCATGAAGAACTTCGCTTAAACGCCTACGAGAACGCCAAGATCTACAAGGAGAGAGCGAAGCGTTGGCATGATAAGCATATCATTCCAAAGGACCTCAAGGAAGGAGATCAAGTTCTCCTCTTCAATTCAAGACTTCATCTCTTTCCAGGTAAGCTTAAATCTCGTTGGACTGGACCTTATCTAATCAAACATGTTTTTCCCCATGGCGCAGTTGAAGTATGGGGTGAAAAGGGCGGGAGCTTCAAGGTGAACGGTCAACGACTCAAGAAGTATTCACCGGAACTCCGAGCTAAGGAGTTCGTGCCTACCGCACTCGAATAGGTGCAAGTACGGTCTAGCTACGGACCTTAAACAAGAGCTTCTTGGGAGGCAACCCAAGGTATTGCACTTATGCTTTTATTTATCATTCATAGATTAGATTAGTTTAGTCGTTTTTTCTTTTCTTTTGCCCTCGATACCTCTCGGTATGTCATGTTTTTGGATGAAGGAACAATGGAATAGGCAATGGGAAAGGAAAAAGTTAGAAGAAATTGACGAAACTCGGATTTTGGCACATTACAGAGAGTTCCACGCCCTAAACCACGGTCGTGGAGGCTACAGTGACCGTAATTCTTCAAAATTTGAGAAAAATCACCAAAAACCACGGGTCCGTACAAAACCACGGCCGTGCAAACGCCCGACAGACCGTGATTTTCAAAAATTTTTACGGCCACTATATAAACCACTTTCCTTCACAAAAACACCCCAAATCCCTAATCCACGGTTCTCTTCCACGACCCAAAACGCCGACACCTTCCTCACCCTCTCAATTCTTCGTTTTGAGTTCAAATTAAACGATTCTTGGTGCTAAAGTGGAGCATTTTCATTCCTCTACAAGATCCAATCGACAAAACAAGTGAACAATCCCTCTAGAAGGCAGAATTTGGATTCAAAGATCCAAAACCCTAGGTTTTTACTCTTCTTCTCTTCTTTGTCAATTCGGGCTAAATTTTCGCAAGAACTTAGAGAAATTGCATAGGATTGAGATTGGAATTAGTCTAGGGCAGGTTCTGCCGAGTTTGTTGTTGATTTTGTTGAGATTTGAGCAAATCAGAGACGAATCACGGTCTCAGGAACTCCCACGGCCGTTGAATAGGAAGAACAGACCGTGATTTCTACTGGAATTGAGAAAATGTTCACGAGAAGTACAAGAAAGAAAAAGAAGAGAAAGGGTGATAGTTCCTCTTCTTCTCAAGCCCCTCCTAGTGAACCACCATCACCTCCACGCCCTAGAATCCCAACCATTCACCCAAACTATCTCGAGGATTTAGAAAAGATCGAGAAGAGATCGGTCATAGGACCTAGATACCTCTTGCTTGAGGAGTTGGAGCCACTTAATGTGGTGAGTGACTTGACATGGCTCTTGGATAGAGCCGGAGTGATTGTTTTCTCCGCTATTCGAGCGGATGCATATGAGGAGATCACGAGGGAGTTTGTTATTTCTTTTGAGCACAGCGCCGTCGAGAGGACGGTGTCTTTCAGATTGATGGAGATGGATTATGAGTTCTCGATCCAGCAGTTCGGAGCCTTCTTTGGGTTCCATGAGACCTTTAACGGTCATTTTCCTAGCGGTGTATACGCTAAGGACTTCTGGGAGGACATAGCCATGATTTATGCCAGCGAGGACCGCTAGCAGCCAGCTGACACCAAGGCTAAGCTCATCTACCACTTAGCCTTGAAGATAGCTCATAGGGTCCTTTCCGAGTGCCTATTCCCTAGGACCGAGACCCCCCAAAAGATAAAGACCGATGAGCTATTCCTTCTCTATTGCATGCTCCACGGTAGACCCGCCGATTGTGTCACCCTCTTAGCCTCCACCATGAGTAAGCTTAACAACAAGAGGGTTGGGAACATTGGGTATGGTGGGATGGTTACCCACATTGCTACGCAGCTCGGGATTGATTACTCCGCATGTACTAGGATAGCGGCGAGACCTTTGGGTCTCAATAGCCTTATGACTAGGGGTATTATCTTTCTTAGACACCGAGGTCCACCTACTGCTAGTATTCTATGGGAGGATAGGGGAGGTAGAGGCATTCCGTGGCTCCCAGAGTATTCCATTATGGTTGGACGCCATAATTGGAAGGAGACATTCGCTGCTATGCATGCGAATAGATTAGCACCGCCTCCTTACGTTCCGGATGAGCCTCCAGCTGAGGATATGGGAGGAGGTGATTACTATGAGGGAGGAGGTGATGAGAAGACATTTGGACACCTTCCCAAACTTACCTAGACAGTCTCCTCGCCCTTCTAGACCCTCCGGTGCTTCTTCCTCTCGCCGTGCTAGTGTGAGCGAGAGACCGACATGGATGGATGCTCCTCCCGCTTGGTATGGAGCACAGCCGGAGTGGATGGGAGCTCCGCCACCATGGTATGCACAGCCACCGGCAGCACCGGTCCCACAGGATGCACCAACATGGTACGGCCAGCCACCGGCCTTGTATGAGCAGCTATCGGAGTGGGCTACCGACCTTTCCAAGAGAGTCGGCAATTTGGAGATCCGCCAGGACGCTCGAGATGTACGGACTGATGAGCATGACCGGATGATGAGGGATATATACCGCCAGTAGTTTGGGCGGAACTTCAGTCCCGAGTTTCACCCGTTTCCACCACCGCCTCCACCGCAGTGACGAGATTTCATGACAGCCAATTTCAACCGCCCCACCGCCGTCTAGTGAGTTCACTTTTCTTTTCTTTCTTTTCCTTATTTCTTTTTGAACATTGAGGACAATGTTTGTCTTAAGTATGGGGTGGGGTGTGACTCTGTGTTGTAATAACTCTACTACATTTTCTTGCCTTGATCGATGACACTTTGCATGTTTCGTTTCATAGTCACAGGTTTCATTATTGCATTGCATGAAAAAGTTTTTGAAAAACCCATAAAAATGTGAAAAATTTTGAAAAATTCTAAAAAGGTTTCGTGCTTCTAAGATTTGAGATGATTTCTATGACAGTTCCTACTTGTGGATTGAACTTTTGATGACAATTGTATGCCTAAACGAATAATGAATTGAAAAGGAATTGAATGTGTTGATTATCCTTTCTTTCAAGTTTCATAATGTGAAGAGTTTTATCTAAATCATATTAAGAATTGAGGTTGAAATCACATGATGAGTTCTTATACTTCTTTATGAAATGATTAAGGCAATTCGATTTTTCTTTCTTCTTTCTTTGATCACTTAGCCCCACGATAAAAGTAATTGCCTCCCTTACCTATCCGGGAATTCGGAGGAGTTGATAATTGGCATGTTTGATGTGGGAGGGCCTTGAAAGCAAAATTTTGCATTCAAAGAATAGAATTAATAGGTTTGGGGAAATCAATCATGATGATGAGTAACTCGGCACCATTCACATAGCCGGGTGTTTGTGTCTTGCCAAAGTCGGATGATGACATGAATTATGACCTATTTTTAGGCATGTATTTATTTAGATTTTCCCTTTATTTTGCATGCATAGACATACATTCATGGCATTTATGGTTATATTTACCTAATTTGCAAGAATAGAGGTCTACACAGAGTTTTATTGCATTTGTAGGTAATTTGGCGAATTATGGAGCAAAGATGGCACATTTAAGGATTAAGCCTTGAAGCGGGACAAAAAGGAGCATAAAAGGAATTTAGGACGCGGCAAAGTATTTTCTGATACCGTCGGACGCGGCCCAAAGTATTTTCTGATACCGTCAGGCGCGGCCCAAAGTATTCTCTGATACCGTCTGACGCGTCAGAGTATCTTCTGATACCAGCGGATTCGACTTCTTTTCAGCCCAGATTTCTAGGGTTTTACCTTTAAACCCTAGATTTATCCCTACATATATTCCATAGCCTTCAGCATTGAAGGAAGAAGGGTGACAGCCCTAGGATTTGGATCCCAAAGAGAGGGAGACTTGAAGATTTTATTGCGTACAGGGAAGATTCGGAGAAGGAGACATTTTGGAGATTGTGTACTTCGAGATTATCTTAGGGTTTATCTTTGGAGACGGATTGACACCTCGTTCTTCATTGTTCCTTAAGATTGTTGTGAGGATTTCTATTCCTTTTTTCTGCATTCATTCAATACAAACATTTGTTATTGGATTTGAGATTGGTTATTTGATAGTCATTGAGTTTTTGAGGTTTTCGTCCATTTTCTCTTTAAACTTGATTATTGAGTTGATGATGATGGTTATTGGCTAAAACCCTTTAGCAATTCTAAGGTGAAGGGTTAATAATTGTGGCTTAGATAATGATAGATCGATCGTAATTTGATTGGACCCTGAGAGTGCGAGAAATATCGTCGACACCCTAAATCACGGCCTGTTCTTAGGTTTCCACGGCCGTGATTCTTAAGATCTAGCCGTGATTTACCCCAATTTACGAATTTTGCTTTTACTTCTATCCAAGGTTAAAGATTAGCTTTAATCTAGTCTAGGTTTGCCCTTTTCTAGGTAGTAGTGAAGCCTCAACAACCTCTACTTCGATTTCGAGTGTCGCAACCTTAATCGGTTTAGTTAGTTTTGATCCTTGGGTTACAAGTTTGGGTATTTGAGATCAATTCTTGTCCTTAGATAGTTTCTATATTGCAACCTCAACAACCTTTATAGAGAGAGTCTTTGGGTTAGACATATAGGGTTTTGGAACTTCGCCGTACATTACCTTACCTTAGTATACCTTTGCAAACCTCAACTCTGTCCTTATATCTATAGTATATCTTGAATCGATTGCCACAATTTGACATCTGGATCTTTAGGGTTGCTGTTTTTCCCAATATTTGCAAAAGCTTCTATTTTCATTGCTCGATAATTTGTGAACTGAATTTGATCCCCCAAATCCCTGAGTTCGATACTCTGGAATACTTGCTTAACTACGCCGATCCGTACACTGCGGGTTCGCTTGCTTTTATTCTAGTTTTATAAATTTAAAACTTATTTGACGCACACCTCTAGGGGCGAACAAGTTTTTGGCGCCGTTGCCGGGGATTTGGTCTAGGCCAAATTCAGTTTTCGGTTGTCGGGCTTGAGTGCTTTTTGCTTTTAATCTTTTCGGTATGAGTTTTTGAGTTTTCAGGTTCACCAATGGTTGCATGGAGCAATGAACCTGCATTTGATCCAGCCTGGTTTACATGGCAAGGTGCTAGGGCGGACCATTATGAATATTTGGAAGAGAAATACGCCTTCTATTGGTTTGACAGCGAAAGAGAACGTGAACAAACCATTGAATACGAATTTTCAAAATGGGATAAGCTGCACTACCCAAAGAAGGTTAAGAAGAAACCTCCCAAAGATGCGGAGGACTCGAAATTTGAAGAATTGATGAAGAAATTTGAGATGATCGAAGAAAGATTCAAAGCCTATGATGAATATAATCTAAAAGTGATAGAAGACGCAAAAAAGAATATTTCTAAGGTTGAAAAACCCTTGGAAAATCATTCATCTAGCAAGGAAGAATTACAAGTTTCGAGCGTTCCTCCTATTGAGCTTGAAACCCCTCTTGAAGTCCTCAATGAAAAAGAGGAAGGTGTGGAAGACCTCGAACCAACTGTTATAGCTGCTGTCGAGGTGGAGGAAGAAATGGTTGAGCTGGAAGAAGAAGAGAACGTGGAGAACCTTAGCCAAATTGCTGAAACTGTGGCCCAGGTTGAAGAGGATCTAGCTGAGTTGGGAGATATTTCATGTGTGGATCATCATCCCAACATGAAACTTTTCCCAAGCCTTGATGAACTTTACAAGGTACATTCTCTTACTTCTTTTGAAATTCCTATTAAAATTTCTAATTTTTTCAGGAATGCACTGGAGAGTTGGAGGTTTCTTCCAAAAGAACCTCCTAAGGTGAAGATGAAACCTCCATTAAAACTGCTGGAACTAGATGCTCCTTGGACTACAAGGAGTGGAGTTAGCAAGCACTTCACCGTTAAGGCAATGAAGTGTCTTTTGTTCAAGTATGGGATCATTCACATGACCAAGACCATACATCATCCCCAAGCTGAAGATGGGAAAGCTAAGAGGATTCATGATAAGCTTATTTCTAGATCCAGGAAAGGATGGGGCTCAAGGCTAGATTTTGTCCCATTGAAGCGCAAGAAAGATAGAAGGATTCCGGTGAGAATCAAACCGTACAAGCTTGTACGTGGGAGATCTTACCATTTGCCGGTAAAATTAAGAATCGGAACCTTCTTGGAAGAGCTCTATTGTGGATTTGAAGAACAATCCAAGATGTTCAAGGTGCATTGAGTCATCTATGGAGATTGGTCTAGCTACGGACCTAAAACAAAACACTTCTTGGGAGGCAACCCAAGGTAATGCATCTTTTTCCCTTTTCTTTTTCCTAGGATAGTTAGCTTGTTTGTTTTGTTTTTGCTTTGTTTTTTTTTCCCTCCTCGATGCGCTCTCGGTTTGTTTGTGTCATGGATCGCAGGAACTAGGTACAATCTTGAGGAATTGATTGAAAAAGGCAATACAAATGTGCCTAAGGACGTTTTCAAGGAACAAAAGGCAAGAAATCGACTTACCAAAAGAAGATCGGTCGATTTAGGCTTCAGAACAGGTCGATTTTTGACAACAGAAAGAAAAATCGACCCAGAGATCGACCCCCTCAGGAAAAATCGGGCCGACGAAAAAATCGGGCAGAAAAATCGGCCGATTTTTTGAAAATAGGTCGATTTTTTTCAAAAAAAAAAAATTTTTTTTTTTTTTTTTTTCGGAAAATTTTTGTTCGGCCAAAAGACGTTCCCCTTCTTCATTCTTCGACACCGATTGGAATATCCGGAGTTCCCTATTGAGCTTATATAGACTCCCACCATCACCACTCCATGCCTGATTCGCCATCTTACATTGTGAGTATCCTTTTCTTCCTTTTCTTTTCTTCACATTGGGGACAATGTGAGTTTTAAGTATGGGGTGGAGGTATTTCCAATACCATTTGCATGTTTTATGTCTTGCATCATATGATTTGAAAATTTTGAAAAATTTTAAAAAATTTTGTGCTTCTAGGATGGATATGATCTCTATGATAACATTTGTTTTGTGGAATAGCTATGATGATTTTGATATGCTTGAATTGATTTATGACATATGTGGGATTTGAATACTTTGTTAGAATTCCATGCATGTTTTATAATTTGCTTTCATTCTAAATCATGTTGAGTATTGAAGGTTGAAACCGCATGATAAGTTCTTACACTTCTTATTGATATGATTAAGGCACCTCGATTTTTCTTGCTTCTTTCCTTATTCATTTAGCCCCTCAATAAAATAATTGCCTTCCCTACCTATCCGGGAACTAGGAAGAGTTGAGTTTTGGCATGTTTGATGTGGGAGGGCCATGAAAGCAAATGTTTGCATTCACAAGTATAGAAAATTGTAGGTTTGGGGAAGTCAATCTTGATGATGAGTAACTCGGCACCATTCACATAGCCGGGTGTTTGTGTCTTGCCAAAGTCGGATTGAGGGATATTCTTAACGGATTATGGTATGTGCATCAAGGGTTTGAGGCATCTCGAAATTGAGAAACGCCAATCTCCTAGGCTTCGGTTTTTGTGCACCGCTGTCCATATTTCCAAAAAGTAAAGTCAAAAAAAGAATTTGTGCAAAAAAGTAAAGAGCAAAGCTCTAAATTGGTGGTTAGTTCAAATAGTAAAAAGAAAAAGAGTTTGTGTTGTTCCTTTTTCCCGGATTCATACACCACATTCCTATATACGTTTCCCACCTATTCACGTTTCTTGACCTTTGCTTGAAAGACCTTAAGATCTTTGAGTATGTTGTTTGGCTTTGTAGTCTAAATTGGATTCCTCATGATTGATTTTGATATATCGCAAGTTATGATGCAAGTTATGATTTTCTTCCAAAGTGTGATTATCCTTTTCATGATATAATTCCTTTTGATCATATGATGATTTTCATTAGCTATAAAGCAACCATTTGAGAGTGATCTATGAATAGAAGCACAACCAAAATATTGTGGTTTTTCTTTATTTTTGCATATTCATAATCCATATCATCTTTTATTTTAAGTTTGAACCTTGCTTGGGGACAAGCAAGAGGCAAGTATGGGGTATTTTGATGACATGAATTATGACCTATTTTTAGGCATGTATTTATTTAGATTTTCCCTTTATTTTGCATGCATAGACATACATTCATGGCATTTATGGTTATATTCACCTAATTTGCAAGAATAGAGGTCTACACAGAGTTTTATTGCATTTGTAGGTAATTTGGCGAATTATGGAGCAAAGATGGCACATTTAAGGATTAAGCCTTGAAGCGGGACAAAAAGGAGCATAAAAGGAATTTAGGACGCGGCAAAGTATTTTCTGATACCGTCGGACGCGGCCCAAAGTATTTTCTGATACCGTCAGGCGCGGCCCAAAGTATTCTCTGATACCGTCTGACGCGTCAGAGTATCTTCTGATACCAGCGGATTCGACTTCTTTTCAGCCCAGATTTCTAGGGTTTTACCTTTAAACCCTAGATTTATCCCTACATATATTCCATAGCCTTCAGCATTGAAGGAAGAAGGGTGACAGCCCTAGGATTTGGATCCCAAAGAGAGGGAGACTTGAAGATTTTATTGCGTACAGGGAAGATTCGGAGAAGGAGGCATTTTAGAGATTGTGTACTTCGAGATTATCTTAGGGTTTATCTTTGGAGACGGATTGACACCCCGTTCTTCATTGTTCCTTAAGATTGTTGTGAGGATTTCTATTCCTTTTTTCTGCATTCATTCAATACAAACATGTGTTATTGGATTTGAGATTGGTTATTTGATAGTCATTGAGTTTTTGAGGTTTTCGTCCATTTTCTCTTTAAACTTGATTATTGAGTTGATGATGATGGTTATTGGCTAAAACCCTTTAGCAATTCTAAGGTGAAGGGTTAATAATTGTGGCTTAGATAATGATAGATCGATCGTAATTTGATTGGACCCTGAGAGTGCGAGAAATATCGTCGACACCCTAAATCACGGCCTGTTCTTAGGTTTCCACGGCCGTGATTCTTAAGATCTAGCCGTGATTTACCCCAATTTACGAATTTTGCTTTTACTTCTATCCAAGGTTAAAGATTAGCTTTAATCTAGTCTAGGTTTGCCCTTTTCTAGGTAGTAGTGAAGCCTCAACAACCTCTACTTCGATTTCGAGTGTCGCAACCTTAATCGGTTTAGTTAGTTTTGATCCTTGGGTTACAAGTTTGGGTATTTGAGATCAATTCTTGTCCTTAGATAGTTTCTATATTGCAACCTCAACAACCTTTATAGAGAGAGTCTTTGGGTTAGACATATAGGGTTTTGGAACTTCGCCGTACATTACCTTACCTTAGTATACCTTTGCAAACCTCAACTCTGTCCTTATATCTATAGTATATCTTGAATCGATTGCCACAATTTGACATCTGGATCTTTAGGGTTGCTGTTTTTCCCAATATTTGCAAAAGCTTCTATTTTCATTGCTCGATAATTTGTGAACTGAATTTGATCCCCCAAATCCCTGAGTTCGATACTCTGGAATACTTGCTTAACTACGCCGATCCGTACACTGCGGGTTCGCTTGCTTTTATTCTAGTTTTATAAATTTAAAACTTATTTGACGCACACCTCTAGGGGCGAACAAGTTTTTGGCGCCGTTGCCGGGGATTTGGTCTAGGCCAAATTCAGTTTTCGGTTGTCGGGCTTGAGTGCTTTTTGCTTTTAATCTTTTCGGTATGAGTTTTTGAGTTTTCAGGTTCACCAATGGTTGCATGGAGCAATGAACCTGCATTTGATCCAGCCTGGTTTACATGGCAAGGTGCTAGGGCGGACCATTATGAATATTTGGAAGAGAAATACGCCTTCTATTGGTTTGACAGCGAAAGAGAACGTGAACAAACCATTGAATACGAATTTTCAAAATGGGATAAGCTGCACTACCCAAAGAAGGTTAAGAAGAAACCTCCCAAAGATGCGGAGGACTCGAAATTTGAAGAATTGATGAAGAAATTTGAGATGATCGAAGAAAGATTCAAAGCCTATGATGAATATAATCTAAAAGTGATAGAAGACGCAAAAAAGAATATTTCTAAGGTTGAAAAACCCTTGGAAAATCATTCATCTAGCAAGGAAGAATTACAAGTTTCGAGCGTTCCTCCTATTGAGCTTGAAACCCCTCTTGAAGTCCTCAATGAAAAAGAGGAAGGTGTGGAAGACCTCGAACCAACTGTTATAGCTGCTGTCGAGGTGGAGGAAGAAATGGTTGAGCTGGAAGAAGAAGAGAACGTGGAGAACCTTAGCCAAATTGCTGAAACTGTGGCCCAGGTTGAAGAGGATCTAGCTGAGTTGGGAGATATTTCATGTGTGGATCATCATCCCAACATGAAACTTTTCCCAAGCCTTGATGAACTTTACAAGGTACATTCTCTTACTTCTTTTGAAATTCCTATTAAAATTTCTAATTTTTTCAGGAATGCACTGGAGAGTTGGAGGTTTCTTCCAAAAGAACCTCCTAAGGTGAAGATGAAACCTCCATTAAAACTGCTGGAACTAGATGCTCCTTGGACTACAAGGAGTGGAGTTAGCAAGCACTTCACCGTTAAGGCAATGAAGTGTCTTTTGTTCAAGTATGGGATCATTCACATGACCAAGACCATACATCATCCCCAAGCTGAAGATGGGAAAGCTAAGAGGATTCATGATAAGCTTATTTCTAGATCCAGGAAAGGATGGGGCTCAAGGCTAGATTTTGTCCCATTGAAGCGCAAGAAAGATAGAAGGATTCCGGTGAGAATCAAACCGTACAAGCTTGTACGTGGGAGATCTTACCATTTGCCGGTAAAATTAAGAATCGGAACCTTCTTGGAAGAGCTCTATTGTGGATTTGAAGAACAATCCAAGATGTTCAAGGTGCATTGAGTCATCTATGGAGATTGGTCTAGCTACGGACCTAAAACAAAACACTTCTTGGGAGGCAACCCAAGGTAATGCATCTTTTTCCCTTTTCTTTTTCCTAGGATAGTTAGCTTGTTTGTTTTGTTTTTGCTTTGTTTTTTTTCCCTCCTCGATGCGCTCTCGGTTTGTTTGTGTCATGGATCGCAGGAACTAGGTACAATCTTGAGGAATTGATTGAAAAAGGCAATACAAATGTGCCTAAGGACGTTTTCAAGGAACAAAAGGCAAGAAATCGACTTACCAAAAGAAGATCGGTCGATTTAGGCTTCAGAACAGGTCGATTTTTGACAACAGAAAGAAAAATCGACCCA
>BSUD01000004.1:104197786-104266934 GCA_033239045.1 Fagopyrum esculentum
ACCTAATTTGCAAGAATAGAGGTCTACACAGAGTTTTATTGCATTTGTAGGTAATTTGGCGAATTATGGAGCAAAGATGGCACATTTAAGGATTAAGCCTTGAAGCGGGACAAAAAGGAGCATAAAAGGAATTTAGGACGCGGCAAAGTATTTTCTGATACCGTCGGACGCGGCCCAAAGTATTTTCTGATACCGTCAGGCGCGGCCCAAAGTATTCTCTGATACCGTCTGACGCGTCAGAGTATCTTCTGATACCAGCGGATTCGACTTCTTTTCAGCCCAGATTTCTAGGGTTTTACCTTTAAACCCTAGATTTATCCCTACATATATTCCATAGCCTTCAGCATTGAAGGAAGAAGGGTGACAGCCCTAGGATTTGGATCCCAAAGAGAGGGAGACTTGAAGATTTTATTGCGTACAGGGAAGATTCGGAGAAGGAGACATTTTGGAGATTGTGTACTTCGAGATTATCTTAGGGTTTATCTTTGGAGACGGATTGACACCTCGTTCTTCATTGTTCCTTAAGATTGTTGTGAGGATTTCTATTCCTTTTTTCTGCATTCATTCAATACAAACATTTGTTATTGGATTTGAGATTGGTTATTTGATAGTCATTGAGTTTTTGAGGTTTTCGTCCATTTTCTCTTTAAACTTGATTATTGAGTTGATGATGATGGTTATTGGCTAAAACCCTTTAGCAATTCTAAGGTGAAGGGTTAATAATTGTGGCTTAGATAATGATAGATCGATCGTAATTTGATTGGACCCTGAGAGTGCGAGAAATATCGTCGACACCCTAAATCACGGCCTGTTCTTAGGTTTCCACGGCCGTGATTCTTAAGATCTAGCCGTGATTTACCCCAATTTACGAATTTTGCTTTTACTTTTATCCAAGGTTAAAGATTAGCTTTAATCTAGTCTAGGTTTGCCCTTTTCTAGGTAGTAGTGAAGCCTCAACAACCTCTACTTCGATTTCGAGTGTCGCAACCTTAATCGGTTTAGTTAGTTTTGATCCTTGGGTTACAAGTTTGGGTATTTGAGATCAATTCTTGTCCTTAGATCGTTTCTATATTGCAACCTCAACAACCTTTATAGAGAGAGTCTTTGGGTTAGACATATAGGGTTTTGGAACTTCGCCGTACATTACCTTACCTTAGTATACCTTTGCAAACCTCAACTCTGTCCTTATATCTATAGTATATCTTGAATCGATTGCCACAATTTGACATCTGGATCTTTAGGGTTGCTGTTTTTCCCAATATTTGCAAAAGCTTCTATTTTCATTGCTCGATAATTTGTGAACTGAATTTGATCCCCCAAATCCCTGAGTTCGATACTCTGGAATACTTGCTTAACTACGCCGATCCGTACACTGCGGGTTCGCTTGCTTTTATTCTAGTTTTATAAATTTAAAACTTATTTGACGCACACCTCTAGGGGCGAACAAGTTTTTGGCGCCGTTGCCGGGGATTTGGTCTAGGCCAAATTCAGTTTTCGGTTGTCGGGCTTGAGTGCTTTTTGCTTTTAATCTTTTCGGTATGAGTTTTTGAGTTTTCAGGTTCACCAATGGTTGCATGGAGCAATGAACCTGCATTTGATCCAGCCTGGTTTACATGGCAAGGTGCTAGGGCGGACCATTATGAATATTTGGAAGAGAAATACGCCTTCTATTGGTTTGACAGCGAAAGAGAAAGAGATGAAGTTATTGAGGATGAGCTTGCCTATTGGGATGAGCTCAATCCCCCTCATAACTTTTATGAGCAACCTCCTCAAGTGCAGCCTTTACAACAACCATCCGAGGATGGGACACAGACGATGCTGGAAAAGATGTTAAAAGTGTTGGACAAGATGGAAGACAAAATGAAGGCTATTTCTGAAGCTCAAAAATCCTTGGAAAATCAAATATCCTGCGAGGAAGAATTACAAGTTTCGAGCGTTCCTCCTATTGAGCTTGAAACCCCTCTTGAAGTCCTCATTAAAGAAGAGGAAGAACGTGGAGAACCTTAGCCAAATTGCTGAAACTGTGGCCCAGGTTGAAGAGGATCTAGCTGAGTTGGGAGATATTTCATGTGTGGATCATCATCCCAACATGAAACTTTTCCCAAGCCTTGATGAACTTTACAAGGTACATTCTCTTACTTCTTTTGAAATTCCTATTAAAATTTCTAATTTTTTCAGGAATGCACTGGAGAGTTGGAGGTTTCTTCCAAAAGAACCTCCTAAGGTGAAGATGAAACCTCCATTAAAACTGCTGGAACTAGATGCTCCTTGGACTACAAGGAGTGGAGTTAGCAAGCACTTCACCGTTAAGGCAATGAAGTGTCTTTTGTTCAAGTATGGGATCATTCACATGACCAAGACCATACATCATCCCCAAGCTGAAGATGGGAAAGCTAAGAGGATTCATGATAAGCTTATTTCTAGATCCAGGAAAGGATGGGGCTCAAGGCTAGATTTTGTCCCATTGAAGCGCAAGAAAGATAGAAGGATTCCGGTGAGAATCAAACCGTACAAGCTTGTACGTGGGAGATCTTACCATTTGCCGGTAAAATTAAGAATCGGAACCTTCTTGGAAGAGCTCTATTGTGGATTTGAAGAACAATCCAAGATGTTCAAGGTGCATTGAGTCATCTATGGAGATTGGTCTAGCTACGGACCTAAAACAAAACACTTCTTGGGAGGCAACCCAAGGTAATGCATCTTTTTCCCTTTTCTTTTTCCTAGGATAGTTAGCTTGTTTGTTTTGTTTTTGCTTTGTTTTTTTTCCCTCCTCGATGCGCTCTCGGTTTGTTTGTGTCATGGATCGCAGGAACTAGGTACAATCTTGAGGAATTGATTGAAAAAGGCAATACAAATGTGCCTAAGGACGTTTTCAAGGAACAAAAGGCAAGAAATCGACTTACCAAAAGAAGATCGGTCGATTTAGGCTTCAGAACAGGTCGATTTTTGACAACAGAAAGAAAAATCGACCCAGAGATCGACCCCCTCAGGAAAAATCGGGCCGACGAAAAAATCGGGCAGAAAAATCGGCCGATTTTTTGAAAATAGGTCGATTTTTTTCAAAAAAAAAAAATTTTTTTTTTTTTTTTTTCGGAAAATTTTTGTTCGGCCAAAAGACGTTCCCCTTCTTCATTCTTCGACACCGATTGGAATATCCGGAGTTCCCTATTGAGCTTATATAGACTCCCACCATCACCACTCCATGCCTGATTCGCCATCTTACATTGTGAGTATCCTTTTCTTCCTTTTCTTTTCTTCACATTGGGGACAATGTGAGTTTTAAGTATGGGGTGGAGGTATTTCCAATACCATTTGCATGTTTTATGTCTTGCATCATATGATTTGAAAATTTTGAAAAATTTTAAAAAATTTTGTGCTTCTAGGATGGATATGATCTCTATGATAACATTTGTTTTGTGGAATAGCTATGATGATTTTGATATGCTTGAATTGATTTATGACATATGTGGGATTTGAATACTTTGTTAGAATTCCATGCATGTTTTATAATTTGCTTTCATTCTAAATCATGTTGAGTATTGAAGGTTGAAACCGCATGATAAGTTCTTACACTTCTTATTGATATGATTAAGGCACCTCGATTTTTCTTGCTTCTTTCCTTATTCATTTAGCCCCTCAATAAAATAATTGCCTTCCCTACCTATCCGGGAACTAGGAAGAGTTGAGTTTTGGCATGTTTGATGTGGGAGGGCCATGAAAGCAAATGTTTGCATTCACAAGTATAGAAAATTGTAGGTTTGGGGAAGTCAATCTTGATGATGAGTAACTCGGCACCATTCACATAGCCGGGTGTTTGTGTCTTGCCAAAGTCGGATTGAGGGATATTCTTAACGGATTATGGTATGTGCATCAAGGGTTTGAGGCATCTCGAAATTGAGAAACGCCAATCTCCTAGGCTTCGGTTTTTGTGCACCGCTGTCCATATTTCCAAAAAGTAAAGTCAAAAAAAGAATTTGTGCAAAAAAGTAAAGAGCAAAGCTCTAAATTGGTGGTTAGTTCAAATAGTAAAAAGAAAAAGAGTTTGTGTTGTTCCTTTTTCCCGGATTCATACACCACATTCTTATATACGTTTCCCACCTATTCACGTTTCTTGACCTTTGCTTGAAAGACCTTAAGATCTTTGAGTATGTTGTTTGGCTTTGTAGTCTAAATTGGATTCCTCATGATTGATTTTGATATATCGCAAGTTATGATGCAAGTTATGATTTTCTTCCAAAGTGTGATTATCCTTTTCATGATATAATTCCTTTTGATCATATGATGATTTTCATTAGCTATAAAGCAACCATTTGAGAGTGATCTATGAATAGAAGCACAACCAAAATATTGTGGTTTTTCTTTATTTTTGCATATTCATAATCCATATCATCTTTTATTTTAAGTTTGAACCTTGCTTGGGGACAAGCAAGAGGCAAGTATGGGGTATTTTGATGACATGAATTATGACCTATTTTTAGGCATGTATTTATTTAGATTTTCCCTTTATTTTGCATGCATAGACATACATTCATGGCATTTATGGTTATATTCACCTAATTTGCAAGAATAGAGGTCTACACAGAGTTTTATTGCATTTGTAGGTAATTTGGCGAATTATGGAGCAAAGATGGCACATTTAAGGATTAAGCCTTGAAGCGGGACAAAAAGGAGCATAAAAGGAATTTAGGACGCGGCAAAGTATTTTCTGATACCGTCGGACGCGGCCCAAAGTATTTTCTGATACCGTCAGGCGCGGCCCAAAGTATTCTCTGATACCGTCTGACGCGTCAGAGTATCTTCTGATACCAGCGGATTCGACTTCTTTTCAGCCCAGATTTCTAGGGTTTTACCTTTAAACCCTAGATTTATCCCTACATATATTCCATAGCCTTCAGCATTGAAGGAAGAAGGGTGACAGCCCTAGGATTTGGATCCCAAAGAGAGGGAGACTTGAAGATTTTATTGCGTACAGGGAAGATTCGGAGAAGGAGGCATTTTAGAGATTGTGTACTTCGAGATTATCTTAGGGTTTATCTTTGGAGACGGATTGACACCCCGTTCTTCATTGTTCCTTAAGATTGTTGTGAGGATTTCTATTCCTTTTTTCTGCATTCATTCAATACAAACATGTGTTATTGGATTTGAGATTGGTTATTTGATAGTCATTGAGTTTTTGAGGTTTTCGTCCATTTTCTCTTTAAACTTGATTATTGAGTTGATGATGATGGTTATTGGCTAAAACCCTTTAGCAATTCTAAGGTGAAGGGTTAATAATTGTGGCTTAGATAATGATAGATCGATCGTAATTTGATTGGACCCTGAGAGTGCGAGAAATATCGTCGACACCCTAAATCACGGCCTGTTCTTAGGTTTCCACGGCCGTGATTCTTAAGATCTAGCCGTGATTTACCCCAATTTACGAATTTTGCTTTTACTTCTATCCAAGGTTAAAGATTAGCTTTAATCTAGTCTAGGTTTGCCCTTTTCTAGGTAGTAGTGAAGCCTCAACAACCTCTACTTCGATTTCGAGTGTCGCAACCTTAATCGGTTTAGTTAGTTTTGATCCTTGGGTTACAAGTTTGGGTATTTGAGATCAATTCTTGTCCTTAGATAGTTTCTATATTGCAACCTCAACAACCTTTATAGAGAGAGTCTTTGGGTTAGACATATAGGGTTTTGGAACTTCGCCGTACATTACCTTACCTTAGTATACCTTTGCAAACCTCAACTCTGTCCTTATATCTATAGTATATCTTGAATCGATTGCCACAATTTGACATCTGGATCTTTAGGGTTGCTGTTTTTCCCAATATTTGCAAAAGCTTCTATTTTCATTGCTCGATAATTTGTGAACTGAATTTGATCCCCCAAATCCCTGAGTTCGATACTCTGGAATACTTGCTTAACTACGCCGATCCGTACACTGCGGGTTCGCTTGCTTTTATTCTAGTTTTATAAATTTAAAACTTATTTGCACACACTTTCGAGCGAACATCGGATTGAGCGATATTCCTAACGGATTATGGTATGTGCATCAAGGGTTTGAGGCATCTCGAAATTGAGAAACGCCAATCTCCTAGGCTTCGGTTTTTGTGCACCGCTGTCCATAAATCCAAAAGTAAAGTCGAAAAATAATGTGAAAAAGAAGAGAGCAAAGCTCAAAGTTGATGGTGTTACAATTCAAAATAAAAAGAAAAAGAGTTGGGCTATCCATTTTCCCGGATTCATGCACCACATCCCTTATAAGTTTTCCTCCCTTCCACATTCTAGACTTTACTTGGAAGTCCTTAAGATCAAAAGAATGTTATTTGACTTGGTGATCTAAATTGAAGTTTCTTATGCTTGATTTTGATAATACTTGAAGGTTATGATGTTTGCCTTAAAGTTTAACCAATTCATGAAGTTTCTTTGCTTTACATTCTTTGGTTTATGTATATAAGCGTTTCAAGGATGAATGAAGCAAGGTTTGAGAATGATCTATTGACTAGAAGCACACTTACCTAAAAGATGTTTTGTTTTTGAGTTTGTATGCATATTTCATCCTAACTTGTGTTCTAAGCTTTCAAAAACCTTGCTTGGGGACAAGCAAGTGACAAGTTTGGGGTACTTTGTTAGCATGAAATATTGCGATATTCTAGGCACTTATTCTAGTTGTTTTTCATTCATTATTGTGTTCGTAGATAAGGCATTGAAGCATTTGTTAGCTTGTTCACCTATATTTTTGATATGGAGGTCTACATTAGTTTGTGATTGATTATAGGTAAATAAGAGCTGAAACCGGACCATTTCAGAGAGAAAAGAGAGGATTCAATCATATGCAAGGATTAGGAACACATCAAGGAAGCTAAAGAAGGAGCTAGGATGAAGAATGTCACGACACAAAGGAAACCACAAGTAATCTACACTTTCACGCCCTAAATTACGGCCGTAGAAGAGTCCACGCTCTAAACCACGCCCGTGGATCTTGGCATCATGAGCGTGGAGCATTCCAGTAAGTTACACGGCCTAAAGTACGGTCGTGGAAGATGAGAGACATCGTAATCCTTTCCACGCCCTATTTCCACGGTCGTGAAACATCAAGAGACCGTGATTTAGGCAATCTTTTGACGAATCATTTATTGCCACATCATCTACGTATTTGGGCTGGAAGACACCTCTTTCTCCACGGATAAAAAGGCGAGATGAGGGAGTTTTCCGGGACCTCGCTTTGGAGAGTTATCCTTAGGGTTTTCGCGAGGAACTTTGCGGAAGCGCCGGCAGTTTGGATTCTCGAAGATTGTGTGTGGCGGAAGTTGCGCCGTGTAATTTCTTAGGTTTTGATATTGAAGACGGATTGACATCCCGTTCTTCGTGTTTACCTAAGATCATTGTGAGGTTTTGTGTTATATTCTGAATCCATTGAGTATTCCATTTGGTGTTTTGGATTTGAGATTGATTTTGAGTTATATTCGAGTTTTCGAGAGTTTTCATCTTTCATTCTTCTTAAATTGATTTTTGATATCATGACAATGGTTATTGGCTAAAACCCTTTAGCAATTCTAAGGTGAAGGGTTGATAGTTGTGGCTTAGATGATGATAGATTGATTATAAACAGATTGGACCCTGAGAGTATGAGAAACTTTGTCGACAACCAAGATCACGGTCTGTTCTTAGGATTCCACGGCCGTGGAACTCAAGAACTACCCGTGATTTACCTTAGTTTACGAACCTTGCTTTTACTTTAATCCAAAGTTAAAGATTTGCTTTAACCTAGCCTTGACTTGTCTTTCCTAGGTAGCAGTGAGACTCAACATCCTCTATTTTGATTTCGAGTGTCACAACCTTAACCGTTTGAGTCTATCTTGATCCTTGGGTTACAAGTTTGGGTATTTGAGATCAATTATAGTCCTTAGATCCTTTCTATACTGAAACCTCAACAACCTTTATAGATAGTATCTTTGGGTTAGACATATAGGGTTTTGGAACTTCATCGTACATTACCTTACTTTAGTATACCTTTGCAATTCTTAACTCTGCCCTTATATGAATAGTATATCTTGAATCGATTGCCACAATTTTATACTTGGATATTTAGGGTTGTTGTTTTCCCAATATTTGCAAAGCTTATAACATTTTCTTGCTTGACTAATTGCGAACTGAATTTCTTCCCCCCAAATCCCTGAGTTCGATACTCTGGAATTCTTGCTTTACTACGCCGATCCGTACACTGCGGGTTCGCTTGCTTTGATTCTAGTTTTATAAATTTAAAGCTTATTTGCACGCACACTTAGTGGCGAACAGTTCCCAATTTGCAAAATTGTCGATCATCCATTGTTTCTCTGTAACTACTCTCATGTATATTCTCTATTTGCTTCTGTTCAGTTGACTCAAGATCCCCTTTTTTTTATTTGTTTGTCATTGCCGTTGATGTTGTCTTGGAGTCTTTACCCTTTTTCCGCTTTGATGATAACTCCACCTTGATTATGAATTGTCCATGTGGATGATGGAAGACTTAAGATTTATGAGCGGTTTTATAAACTAACAAATATCGATCATATTTCTAGATTGCTTGTTTTGGTTTGTATTTGTTAAATCTATGCAGGCCTTGAAAAGCATTTCAAAGGAAGAACACAGACCTTGAAACATATTACAAAGGACAAGCGGATTTGAAACAGAATTCAACGGACAAACAAGAAGCTTTGAAACGCGTTTCAAGGCATAAACACTGAAGCCTTGAAAAGTGATGCAAAGGAAGATTCGGCTGAAAGCTTTCTTTAACAAGATTTAAATCTCAACAATCAAATCAAGGATCTCTACCAAGAATAACAAGAAGAACTTTCACCAAGATTTTAAGAGAAGATTTTGGCCAGCCAATAAAAAGATATTCAATGGATAAAAAAGAAGATCTTCCAACAAGATTTTAAGAGAAGATTTTGGCCATCCAACAAAAAAATCTTCAAAGGATAAAAAGAAGATCTTCCAACAAGATTTTAAAAGAAGATTTTGGCCAGCCAACTAGAAGATATTCAACAGATTTGATTAGAAGATCTTGGCCCCAACAACAAGATCTCATAAAATTCTTAACAACCGAAGATAACTAGAAGATCTAAGATCTTCAACAAACGGTGATCTTCAACGAACATCAAAGAGAAAAAACAGAAGAGAGAGGATAGAAGATCTTACAACGGCTACTTCACCTCAATCAAGTAGCGTGATCTATGAAGAAAGAAGAACGTTACAAATGGCTATTTTACAAAGGCTAAGAAGAGTACTCCATAGAAGACTATAAATGAAGATGACGATTGAAGAAACGACAAGAAGCTTACACGGAAATATCTAAAGTCTTCAAGTGATCCAAAAAATCTTCGTTTGATCCAAGAAGTTTTTCTTTCTCTCTTTATACAAAAGCTTTATTCCTTAGAGAAAGATAAGTTGAAGAGCTCGATCCATTGGCATATCTAAAGAGTGTTATACTCGAGTGTGTGTTACTCTGCGAAGTAACTAGGCTATTATAGCTAGGTTAAGAGTTTGAGCTAGATCGTAGCATTGGCTACTATGAGAGAAGAAGGGGATTTCTTCTAGGTTGTATCTAGGAATCTTTGAAGCTGATAATAAATAGTTAGATCGTACGGGTAAAACCTAGGACGGAGAGTAGGTTGTTAGAGCTGAACTTCGTAAACAAATCACCGTGTCGATCTTTTCTATTCCGCACCATATCCTGCTTTATTGTGACTAACTTTGTTTTGCAGGTTTACAAAGTCAAGGCCCTTGTAATCAGTTTCAAAGCCTTGAGATAGGTTTTTGCGAAAAGTTCTCATACTCTATTCAACCTCCCTTCTAAAGTATTTACATCCTTTATATTCACCTTACGGTTCTTCAATTGGTATCAGAGCTAGGCTCACATATACTGATTTAATCATCAGTGAGACTAATCATGACTTTTGTAGGTGATGGAGGATTCACACAAGGAAGATCCACCTTTCGACCACCCCTTTTCTATGGTAACAATTTTATACATTGGAAATCTCTAATTCAAATGTTTATCATTGATCAAGATCTGGAACTATGGAGCATCATCAAAACTGGTCCAAAAGTTCCAACTAAGACAAATGTTGCTGGAACTACTGTGCCTAAAAAGGAAAATGATATCAACCAAGATAATTTGGATAAGGTGGCTAAGAATTACGGAGCCATGAACATACTTTGTTGTGGATTGGATGCTAACGAGTTCAACCGTGTCTCATCATGCAAAAGTGAAAAAGAGATATGAGATAAGTTGGTTGTAACATACAAAGGAACAAGTCAAGTAAAGCAAACCAAGATCAACTTTTCCTAAGGCAATATGAGTTGTTCAAGATGACACCTGATGAGACGGTAAATGAAATGTTCACACGATTCACTCAAATTGTGAATAATCTAGATTCTCTCGGCAAAGTTTTCACAAATGAAGAGAAAGTTAGGAAAATCTTGAGAAGTCTACCTAAGTTGAAATGGGGGCCAAAAGTGACTGTCATTGAGGAAGCACAAGATCTGAGGACTCTACCCTTGGATGATCTACTAGGAAAGCTTATCACTCATAAAATGGTTCTTAATGAAGAAGATGGAGAACTATCCTCAAAAGTGAATAACTTGGCTCTAAATTCCAAAAGGGAAGAAGATTCATCAAAAGATGAAGAAAGTGAGGATGATGAAGAAGATCATCTTACTTTGATTACAAGAGGACTTGCTCAAATTCTAAAGATGTTGAACCAACTCTCAAATAGAGAATATCATAGATTATCAAAGTATAAAGGCAAGTATTCTAAATCCAGTAAGAAATCTAATGTGCTGACGTGTTTTGAATGTGGAGGAACAGATCATTTAGTGAATGAGTGTCCACAAAGGAAAAGGAACAACCATCAGAAGAATGATCGAAAGAAGAAACCAATGGTAGCCTCAAGAAGTGACTTGGATTCCTCTAGTGAAACCGAAAATGATCAAGTAAATCTATGCTTGATGGGTGACGAAGAAGAAAATCCCAAACGACATCTTGATGGAGTTGTAAGAAATTTAATTTCTAGTCTCAATGTTGTTCTTTCTGAATTTCTTTAAAATATGATCATTAGTGAAGAAGAACACATTCTTGAAAATAGATCCTTGAGGGAAAAGCTAAATAAACAAGAGAAAAGAGTGAGTAAATTGTCTTTGTAAGTTGAAAATCTCAACACTTCAAAGTTAGACCTTGATGCCAATATCAAGGCCTTGGAATCGGAAAATACAATTCTTAAGGAAAATCATTCTTCTCTACATCAAGATTATATTAATCTAGAGAAAGAGAAGATTGATCTAATTGTGAAGTGTATAGACTAGAATACAACACTCATTCAATTCACTCGGTCTAAAGCTAATCTCGAAAGGATGATGAGTGAACAACAATCCTCTCTTAACAAGAGTGGTCTTGGTTATAACAAAAATTTTCCAAGAAAAATGGTGACCACTTTTGTTAAAGTTAAAGGAAGTTCACATAGACCCACATGTTTCTATTGTTGTAAAAAGGGACATGTTAAATCAACTTGCCCTTATAGGAGAAATGATCCCTACATCATACGAAATACTTATCCTCTATGTCTAAGAGAACAAGTTAAGCAAATTTAGGTTTGTAAAGGGACTAGACCACCAAACATGGTTCAGCCTGAGTATGAATCAAAATTTGCCATTTGGTCTAGCCGGAAAGGTTGATGTTTTGTTGTTTTGTAGGATATCACCAAGATTAAGGAAGCATTATGGTAGGGGGAGCTATGTCTATTTTTTTTAAATGCTTATCTGATTGCTCTATTTCATATTCGGTGGTATTCTCTTTGATTTCAAGGTCTTGAACATATATTGTTTTTTTACCTTGTTGAAAGACAAAGGGGGAGAAATTATATGTGATGTTGATGCATATATCTAACATTAAATGCATGTACGATATTTGTTTTGTCTTCCATGAAGGGGGAGATTGATAACTCCACCTTGATTATAAATTGTCTATGTGGGTGATGGAAGACTTAAGATTTATGAGCGGTTTTATAAACTAACAAATATTGATCATATTTCTAAATTGCTTGTTTTGGTTTGTATTTGTTAAATCTATCCAGGCCTTGAAAAGCATTTCAAAGGAAGAACGCAAACCTTGAAACAGATTACAAAGGACAAGCGGATTTGAAACAGAATTCAAAGGACAAACAGGAAGCATTGAAACGGGTTTCAAGGGATAAACACTAAAGCCTTGAAAAGTGATGCAAAGGAAGATTCGACTGAAGGCTTTCTTAAACAAGATTCAAATCTCAACAATCAAATCAAGGATCTCTAACAAGAAGATCTTCCAACAAGATTTTAAGCAAAGATTTCGGCCAACCAATAAAAAGATATTCAAAGGATAAAAAAGAAGATCTTTCAACAAGACCTTAAGAGAAGCTTTTGGCCAGCCAACATTAAAGATCTTCAAAGGATAAAAAGAAGATCTTCCAACAAGATTTTAAGAGAAGATCTGGGCCAGCAAACTAGAAGATATTAACCAAATTTGATTAGAAGATCTTGGCCCCAACAACAAGATCTCATAAAGATCTTAACAACCGAAGATAACTAGAAGATCTAGGATCTTCAACAAACGGTGATCTTAAACGAACGTCGAAGAGAAGAAATTGAAGAGAGAAGATAGAAGATCTTACAACGGCTACTTCACCTCAACCAAGTAGCGTGGTTTATGGAGAAAGAATAACGTTATAAACGGCTATTTTACAACGGCTAAGAAGAGTACTCCATAGAAGACTATAAACGAAGATGACGATTGAAGAGAACGACAAGAAGCTTACACGGAAATATCTAAAGTCTTCAAGCGATCCAAAGCATTGTCGTTCGATCCAAGAAGTTTTTATTTCTCTATTTATGAAAAATCTTTATTCCTTAGAGACAGATAAGCTCAAGAGCTCCATTGGCATACCTAAAGAGTGTTATACTCGAGTGTGTGTTACTCTGCGAAGTAACTAGGCTATTATAGCTAGATTAAGAGTTTGAGCTAGATCGTAGCATTGGCTATTAGAGCCGAACTTCGTAAACATATCACCGTGTCGATCTTTTCTATTCCGCACCATATCTTGCTTTATTGTGACTAACTTTGTTTTGCAGGTTTACAAAGTCAAGGTCCTTGAAATCAGCTTCAAAGCCCTTGAAATCCAGTTGTGTCAAAAAGAGCTCAAATCGACATCAAGGCCTTTGAAATCAATTTCAAAGCCTGGAGATAGGTGTTTGCAAAAAGTTCTCATACTCTATTCAACCCCCCCTTCTAGAGTATTTATATCCTTTATATTCACCTTACGGTTCTTTAGATGTCCTTCAGAAGGTTCGAGGGAGTTGTCCGGATGTTCACCTAACATAAAGCTCATAAGCTGAGCATACTTATCCTCGCGTTGACACTCTTCAGAATCTACTTAGGTGTGTCAACAGAGTGAGGGTCTCGTCCTACTATCTCAGCTAAGGACATAATATAACTATTATGCTACTAAAAGACTGCCTATACTTATCTATATTACATAACTTTATAACCAGTATAACAAGTCCACATAATATTTCTAATATTACAAAGTTGCCGAAATTTGTTGAGGTAGTAATGGTCATTCGTACTTTCTATCTCATCCCGACTATGCATGTTATTTTAAAACAAAAATTCTTTTGAAAACTCTGACTCCTTTCGGGTTCTGCTTAGTTGTTCGGCCCTTTAGAAGGTTCCAAGTGTCATTGTTGTCAACCTAGAGCCTTGATACCTTGTTGTAACACCCCAAATTCTCAAAAATCGGGGAGTCATGTGTTAGGACCGCACAATGGGTCCCGACCATAGTTCGACAACACTTTTATTGGATCTTACAACAAGGAACAAATAAGGAAACCAAAATTTATAAAGCAATGTGTAATGTTATGAATACAACGACATGATACTATCAGCAACAACGTACTTAAGATCGATATATCTAAAGACAACATGCTAAGAAGGAAAACAATATAATAATATCCAACCCCCTCCTAGGGAGTACGGAGACCCGACTGACCACCACTTCCGGATCACTCAGCCACTACTCTAACCTGTGGTAAGTCTAGACAACAAATAATCAACCGTTAGCTAGCTATTTAAAAGTTGGAAGAATTATAATAGCGCACACACATGTAGTAACATAATTAAAACACTCATCATACTTTCATAGATTTCCATTTATTATCTTAGCTTAAGTCATACACTTTACTAATGCAACTTATTTTGTGACACGAGGGATTCACAAACCTCGCCTTTGTCCCCGTGTACCAACAAGAATGGATCCGATGCACCTCTCTGTGTACATGTATGGCCTGGCCTGAGAGAACCTCTCATACTCCTATCACAGTTGGGCAGTGATGTCACCGTCCGTTATACATACACTTGGGCCATAAACTTATAAAGGTTGTCCTATGTAGGTTATAATTATTAAACACATAAACACACACAACCATCATCATTTAAATAACATCTAGAATTCAACTAAGTAAGCCCAAAGAACTTACCTGAATCAAATCACAATTACTATTATCTCAACTCAGTCCGTAACCGCAAGAACTCAACCGCATGATATAAAAGGCAAGTGGATTAATAATGTATCCCTCTTTCTTAGAAGTCTCCAACTTCTAAGATACCCAGATCTATCATAACATTAACAAAATACCATCATAAGGGTAAAAGACCAATTTACCCTTGGTCTTGAAACCCTAGAAGAATTCCATAACACAGTTCCAAACTATTCTTTGGAACCCAAGTTCACATTCTAACTCTTAAAAGGAAGTTTGTTAGAAATTTAGAAGAGTTATCTAAATTCTTGACTTTCTCGAAAAGTCACTATGATCCAACTTTGGATTAATATATGAGGCTCGTATAAAAATATGAAAAATCTAAGAAACTCATATAGGCTTTCTATGATATGCATTCTACTAATGGGAGCAAATAAAACTCAAAAATATCCAATCACAACTCTTGCATAAATCTCCAAAGTTGGCTTCATAACCCATAATTTCTATATTTAGCCAATAAATTCAAATCACACCAACTGCATCCCTAGACAACTTTGGAACCTTATAGATCTAGATCTGACCGTTGGATCGATTCCAACTTTTGATACATCATTATATGCATATCCATCTATAACATACCAATAATGGAACGGTGAAAAGTAACTCTAACGTATCGAAATAATGGTTCGAAGTCAAATGTTCAACAACATTTTCTAAACAAGTAAAAGAGATCGCAACAGGTTTGGGGTTCGATTCTCACCCACTGCTGGTTTGTAGTCTGGATCTAAATCACACGTCTCAGGTTCAACCCTCCTCAACCTCAATTCTTGTCCAAACTAGGTAGGCAAATGATCTCCATTTTGAGCCTTGTAGAGCCCTGCAAATGATCTCCACTTCAGGTGTGTGGCCAGTCGGTTTACTTGTTACCTAGCTTATGGTTAGGACGACTTGATCCCCTTGAGCCGGCGTGGTTACGTGGAGGGTAAGAGCACGAAGGAGCCCTCTCTATGTTATTTGTTGACGGGCTACTGCCTGGATTCGAGGTTGCAATAAAAGAGATAACTCATTCCATGGAGAAAGGAGGAGAAATCTTGGCTTTCCTTCCTTGCGTGCGCGAGAGAGTTTGACGATGATCAGTTACTTCTCCCAACAAAGGCAAGTGTTGGCAAAGGCCGTCACTAGCATCGTGGCTGGTATTGTTTGAGAGGGCGATGGACTACCGGTCACTGGTTTGGATGTACTAGGGTGTCTGCTTTGTTGCTTGTGCGAGGAGAAGGAGAGCGGAGGTAAGAGGAGTCGGCTAGGATGAGCAGAGAAGGTTGGCTACTCCAGATGTATGGTAAGGGTGCTCTCCCAATTTACTCTTGCCAAACCAAAGGAAGAAGGGAACTACAGTTGCCTTGTGTGTAGTCTGAGGGATGAATGGGATCTGTTGCCCACGCTAGAGAAGGAAGTCCTTGATTGCTCACGTAGAAGGAGGGAGGCAGATTCAGAAATTTGTCCTAGCTGGCGTAAAGATAGGGAGGACAAAAGAAAAGTGTGACTTATGTGCGATGATGATGGAAGTAGGCTGAGGTGGACGGATTTTCTAAGGGAAATGTGTACCGAAATTTTGGATGGTGCATGTGGACGTGAACCTGCAATAGGTGAAATGCAAGGGGAAGATACCTTCCGATTGTAGATCTTCTTGTTGGGCCAGGCGACTTAGGTTGTGTAGGAGTTGGTTCACACGATAGAGAGAAGCCTTCACTTTGCCACTGGGTCGGCTGATGGTAAGATCAAGAGGTATAAGATCTGCCATTAAACTTAGCAGTATGGAGGCGTGTGTGCTGAGGCTAGAAGGGAGGTTGACGGGCCCAACTTCAAGTCACGTTTAAAAGAAGGAAAAAGAGGATGGAGGTTTTGTACGTGTAAGGAGGATTTGTTGGAGGTCTTGGTGCGGTCCAACTGGCATGGAGAGCAAAAGAAGGGTGAGATCTTGGGCATTGTCATGGGTTAGTCATGGGCTTGTCAAATGGATGACATGACCTTGTCAAAACAATATAGATATATAGTAGGGTTTGCAAGATTAGGGTTTTGTAATTTTTATCATTTAATGTGGGTAACGATCTCACATAAACTCATAAAATTTGTGTTGAAACCTAAAACTAAGCTCCATGTAAAAAGGTTAACGGGTCGAAATCTGGTTCGACTCGGAAATAAGTTTTCGGATATTACATTCTTGATTTAAAACTCATCCGATGGCTCATAATGCTCCTTATTCCTATCTGGAAGCCTCTCTCTCACACACATAGAGAATGTTGAAGCTCGTTGTTCGACCAAAATCAGGTGATTACATAATTGTTTTTTTTACTCTTTCCATCTTATTTCACTTCATATCAATATTCTTATTATTGTGTTGTACGATATGATTAGGATATGTACTACATCTATGTTCGCCACTTAGCGTGCGTGCAAATAAGCTTTAATTATAAAACTAGAAATCAAGCAAGCGAACCCGCAGTGTACGGATCGATATAGTTGAGCAAGAATTCCAGAGTATCGAACACATGGATTTGGGGGGAACAAATTCAATTATAGATTATCAAACGAGTAAATGTAAGAGCTTTGTGAATTATTGGGAAAACAACAACCCTAAAGATCCAGGAATCCAGTTGTGGCAATCGATTCAAGATATACTAAGGATATAAGGACAGAGTTAAGATATACAAAGGTATACGAAAGTAAGGTAATCGTACGGTGAAGTTCCAAAAACCCTATATGACTCACCTACAAGACACTCTCTATAAAGGTTGTTGAGGCTTCAATATATAAAGGTTCTAAAGGTAAGAATTAACATCAAATACCCAAACTTGTAATCCAAGGATCAAGACTAACTTAACCGATTAAGGTTGTGACACACACAATCGAGTTAGAGGTTGTTGAGGCTTCACTACCACCTAGAAAAGGCAAGTCAAGACTAAGTTAAAGCAAATCTTTAACTTTGGATTAAAGTAAAAGCAAGTTCGTAAACTAACACAAAATTACGGGTAGTTCTTGAGTTCCACGGCCGTGGAAGCTCAAGAACAGACCGTGGTTTAAGGTTGTCGGCAATTCTCTCTAACTCTCAGGATCCAATCTGTTCACGATCAATCTATTATCATCTAAGCCACAACAATCAACCCTTCACCTTAGAATTGCTAAAGGGTTTTAGCCAACAATAGTCATATTGATATCAAATTCAAGGTTTAAAAGAAGGAAAGATGAAAACTTCCGAAAACCTTCAATAACTTTCAAAACAATCTCAAGTTCACAATTCAAGAACAATAACGTCAATAGATTTGGAATGATGCAAACAATCACGAATCTTAGGTAAGGAGGAAGAACGGGATGTCAATCCGTTTCCTAAATCAAACCTAGATGAGAAGCGAAATCTTCTCACAAACAATCTTCCAAATATTCAACTCTTCCGTCAATCCAGAAATATCAATGGTAGAACACAAATCTCTCAATCACAATCTCCGCAAGATGTGAAATTAGGGAAATTCCAAGCGCAATCGGGAAATGCGTCTAAGCGTAAGCCAAGGTCTAGGCGAAGGTGACGGAATCTCTCCTTGTCCGTCCTTTTATAGTGTAAGACAAAATATCGGCCCGGCCCAATGTCGTAGAGGATCGTGGCTTAAAGTGTGGCGAAAGAGATCGCCAAGATCACGGTCGTGGAAGGTTCCACAGCCGTAATTTAGAGCGTGGAAAGTGTCACGGTTTGACACAAGTCTTCCACGGCCGTAGAAGTCACTGGAATGAATCACGCTTCCCTTGCCATGGTTCCACGGCCGTGGACTTGAACGTGGAATGTAGTACGGCCGTATTTTAGAGCGTGGTTTAGGGTAAAACCGTGATTCATCCTTTCCTCGTGCATATTGCTCAAGCTAGCACATCCTTAGCTCCTAGAGATGTCCCCAATCCTTGACATGCTCAATCAAACTCCATTCTCGCATAATTTCGTTCGGAAATAGCTCTTAATTGCCTACAATCAACATAAAGCTTGTGTAGATCTCCATATCGACAATATAGACAAACTAGCTCACAAATGAATCAATGCTTAATCAATGACTATCATAATGGATGAAATACACTTAGAAAACGTGCCTAAAATATCACAATATTTCATGCTAACAAATAACCCCATACTTGCCACTTGCTTGTCCCTAAGCAAGGTCTTTCAAAAGCTTTTAAAACAAAAGTTAGGATGAAATATGTGTACCTTCTCAAAGCAATACTTCTTTTGGATGAATGTGCCTTCTAATCAATAGATCATTCTCAAATCTTGCTTCATTCGTTTATAAGTCTTTCATATACTTAATTAAAGAGTAAAGAGTAAAGAAATCTCATGAATCAATTAAACTTCCATACAAACATCATAACCTTCAAACATTATCAAAATCAATCATAAGAAACTTCAATTTAGATCACCAAGTCATATAACATTCTTTTGATCTTAAGGACTTTCAAAAAGGTCTAGAATGTGGAAAGGGAAGGAAAACTTTAAGGAATGTGGTGCAAGAATCCGGGAAAGTGGATAACTACTCTTTTCTTCTTCTCTTGCGGTTTCCGCAACACTTTCAACTTAGAGCTTCGCTCTCTTCCTTTCATTTTTCGACTTTACTTTTGGAGTTATGGATAGAGGTGCAGAAAAACCGAAGCCTAGGAGATTGGCGTTTCTCAATTTTTATGAGATGCCTCAAACCCTTAGCGCACATACCATAATCCGCTAGGAATATCGCTCAATCCGAATTTGGCAAGACACAAACACCCGGCTATGTGAATGGTGCCGAGTTACTCATCGTCATTATTGACTTCCCCAAACCTACAATTTCTTTCTATTCTTTTGATTGCAAATAATTTCTTTCAAGGCCCTCCTACATCAAACATGCCAATATCAATCAACTCCTCCAAATTCCCGGATAGGTAAAGGAGGCCATAATTTCAATGAGGGGCTAAATGATCAAAGAAAGAAGAAAGAAAATCGAATTGCCTTAATCATCTCAACAAGAAGTAGAAGAACTTATAGTGTGATTTCAACTTCAATTCCTCAACATGATTTAAGTAACATTCATCACATTATCAAACTTGCAAAAAGAAGTGTAATCAACTTATTCAATTTCTTTTCAATTCACTATTCGTTTAAGCATGCAATTGTCATCAAACTCAATTCACAAGTAGCGATTATCATAGAAATCATCTCAATTCCTTAGAAGCACAATATTTTCAAAATTTTTCAATTTTTATGGGTTTTTCAAACTCTTTTTCATGCAATGCAATAATGAAACGTGCAACAATATAATGAACATGCAAGATAGTCTCAATAGAAGCAATCAAAGTGAGTAAGAGTTATTACAAACTTTTAGTCACACCCCACCCCATACTTGGAACAAACATTGTTCCTAATGTTCAAATAAAAGAAGAAGAAGAAAAGAAAGAAAGAAAAAGACTCACAAAATGGCGGTGGAGCAGCTAAACTGTCGGTCCTCAAGGTCGTCACTGCGGTGGAGGCGGGAATGGATGGAAGCTAGGGTCATAGTGCCGCCCAAACTGCTGGCGGTAGACGTCTCTCATCATATGGTCGAGGTCGTCCATGCGTCCATCTCTAGCATCGGCTCGAATCTCCAATGCTCCCACTCTATCAGAAAGGCTAATAGCCCACTCTAGCATCTGCTCATACCATCCCGGAGCCTGGCTGTACCACCCTGGTGCATCTGACGGTGCTGGTGCTGGTGGCGGCGGATGCTATGCGGACCATGGTGGTGGAGCTCCATACCATGCAGGAGGTGTCTCCATCCAAGTGGGTCTCTCACTCACGCTGGCGCGGCGAGAAGACGAACCTGAAGCTCTGGCGGGACGTGGAGAACGTCTAGGCACATCAGAAGCTACATCCGGCTGATCCGGAAACGTGCCAAACTCCTGCTCGGCTCCTCCTCCTCCCTCATACGGATCCCTCATCTCCTCCTCAACTACCGGCGGTGATGGAACATATGGAGGGGCTGCAATCCTCTTCGCATGCATAGCAGCGAACGTCTCCTTCCAATTATGGCATCCATCCATAATGGAATACTCTGGGAGCCACTCAATGCCCCTCCCCGTCCTGCTCTCCCATGGCATGACTGCATAAGGCGGACCTCTATGGGTAGGTAAGATAAGACCTCTAGTCATGAAGGCCTGGAGTCCTAGGGGTACAACTGGAATACGTGTGTATGCGAAAAAAGTCTACCCCTAACATCCTAGCAAGGTGGGTGACTATCCCACCATATCCAATGTTGCCCACCCTCTTGTTCTTTAGCTTGCTCATGGTAGCAGCTAAGAGGGTGGCGCAATCAGCAGGGCGCCCATAGAGCATGGAGTACAACAGAAAGAGCTCATCCGTCTTGATCTTCTGAGGTGTCTCCGTCCTAGGGAAGAGACACTCAGAAAGAACCCGGTGAGCAATCTTCAAGGCTAAGTGATACATCAACTTAGCCTTGGTATCAGCTGGTTGCCAGCGGTCCTCGCTGGCGTAAATCATAGCTACCTCCTCCCAAAAATCTTTGGCGTAAACGCCACTAGGAAAACGACCATTGAAGGTCTCTTGGAACCCAAAGAAGGCTCCAAACTCTCGGATGGTAAAATCATAGTTTCTTTCCATAAGACGGAAAGAAACGGTCCTATCCACGTGGCTGTGCTCAAAAGACGTCACAACCTCTCTCGTGATCTCCTCGTAGGCGTCTTCTCGGATAGCCGAGAAGACAACTAATCCGGCTCTATCCAAGAGCCACATAAGGTCATCTATGATGTGGAGGGGAGCTAGATCCTCCAACAATAGGTACTTAGGTCCGATAACAGCCCTCTTGTGGATCCTCTCTAATGCATCGAGATGATCCTCGTGAATGGTAGGTACCCTAGGGCTAGGAGGTGCGGGTGATGAAGGTGATGATGGAGGTGAAGGGGAGGAAGGTGGTGGTGCTCTAGAGGATGAAGAGGAAGAGGGGTTACCCTTCCTCTTCTTGTTCTTATCCTTCTCATTTTTCTTCTCCTTAATCCTCCCAGAAACTCTTCTCACGAAATCCATTACTGTTCAAAACCACGGTCTGTTCTTGGTGTTCCACGGCCGTGGAATTGACAGAGACCGTGGTTCGTCTCGCTTTTTCTCAAAATTCAGCAAACAACACCCAAACTCAGCAATCAGGCAGCCCTAGTCTAATTCCTTCCAATTTCAATCAGTTCTCCTATAATTTCTAGCAAAAATGAGCCCGAATTGACAAAGATAGAGAAGAGCGAAAAAAACCTAGGTTTCGGATTTTAAAATCCGAATTCTGCGTTCCTTGGTGATTTGCCGCTCGATTTGTCGCTTGGATCTCGTTGGTGATCGGATTAGCTTCAGTTTGGGTCGAAGAATCGTTGAAAACGATTAACGAACGGAGAATTGAGGGTATAGGCGTGATTTCGGCGAAGAGGGCGTGGAAAATGGGTTTTGTGGTGTGTTTTTGTGAAGAACGTGGTTTATATAGTGGCCGGAAAAATTCTTGAAAACCACGGTCTATCGGGGGGTTCCACGGCCGTGGAAATATACGGAACCGTGGTTTTGGTGATTTTTCAAAGGCTTTTGGAAATTACGGTCACTGTAGCTGTCACGACCGTGGTTTAGGCCGTGGAACTCTCTGTAATGCTCCAAAGTCCAAGTTTCGTCACTTTTCTCCAAAAATACTCTTCCCCTTTTCCACTGTTCCTACATCCAAAAACACGAACATACCGGAAGGAATCGAAGGCAAAACAAAGCAAAAACGTCTAAACTAAGCTAAACTATGAATCGAAAACAAAAACGTAAATGCAATACCTTGGGTTGCCTCCCAAGAAGCGCTTTGTTTAAGGTCCGTAGCTAGACCAAATTCGCACTTATTCGAGTGCGGTGGGCGCGAACTCTTCAGCTTGGAGTTCCGGCGTATACTTCTTGAGTCGTTGACCGTTCACCTTAAAGCTTCCGCCCGCTTCACCCCATACTTCAACTGCACCATGGGAGAAAATATGCTTAATTATAAAAGGTCCGGTCCAACGAGATTTAAGCTTACCTGGAAAGAGACGAAGCCTTGAATTGAAGAGGAGAACTTGATCTCCTTCTTTGAAGTCCTTTGGAATGATATGCTTATCATGCCAACGCTTTGCTCTCTCCTTGTAAATCTTAGCGTTTTCATAAGCATTCAAGCGGAGTTCTTCCAACTCATTGAGGTCCAAGAGACGTTTCTCTCTCGCTTCCTTCATGCCAAAATTCAACCACTTGATGGCCCAAAACGCCTTGTGCTCCAACTCCACCGGTAAGTGACAAGACTTCCCATACACAAGGTTGTATGGTGTGGTTCCTATGGGAGTCTTGTATGCAGTCCAGTATGCCCACAATGCATCATCAAGCTTCAAGGACCAATCCTTCCTAGTCCTTGAAACCGTTTTCTCTAGAATTCCTTTGATCTCCCGGTTTGAGATCTCAACTTGTCCACTAGTTTGTGGATGATAAGGGGTGGCGATCTTGTGAGTAACCCCATACTTAGCTAGAAGAGCTTCAAAGCGCCGGGCAATGAAGTGAGAACCTCCATCACTAATGATAGTCCTTGGTGTCCCAAATCGTGGGAAGATGGTCTTGTTAAAGAACTTAACCACCACCATGGCATCATTGGTGGGAGAGGCAATCGCTTCCACCCATCTAGAAACGTAATCCACCGTCAAGAGTATGTATTGGTTTCCACAAGATGATGGGAATGGTCCCATAAAATCTACTCCCCAAACGTCGAAAATCTCCACCTCTTGGATGTTATTGAGAGGCATCTCATTCCTCCTAGAGATATTACCTGTTCTTTGACAGGCATCGCAGCAAGAAACAAAGGATTGCACATCTCTAAATAAAGTAGGCCAAAAGAATCCAGATTGCAATACCTTTGCGCTAGTCTTGTTCGAACTAGCGTGTCCTCCACATGGTAGTGAATGACAATGGCGGATGACACTTTGCATCTCATCTTCCGGCACACATCGCCGAATGATGCCATCCGGACCTCTCTTAAAGAGGAGAGGTTCATTCCAAAAGTATTCCCGGACATCCTTAAAGAACTTCTTTCTTTGTGCGTAGGATAATCCAGGCGGTATCTCCTGACAAACCAAATAGTTAACAAAATCAGCAAACCATGGTTCGTTACCTTTGGAGATCACATCGATGCACTCCTCAATGATATGTAGGTGTTCGTCCGGGAAGGAGTCATCTATAGGTAAGTGGTCGTCCTCTAGATGTGTTAGGCGACTCAAATGATCCGCAATAGAATTTTCTGAACCTTTCTTATCGCGGATCTCTAGATCGAATTCTTGTAGGAGAAGAATCCATCAAATTAGCCTTGGCTTCGCATCCTTCTTTGCAAGGAGGTACCGGATCGCAACATGATCCGTGTAGACAATCACCTTTGCATCTACAAGATAAGAGCGAAATTTGTCAATAGCATAAACAATGGCTAAAAATTCCTTTTCCGTAGTGGCGTAGTTGAGCTGTGCTTCATCTAGCGTCTTGCTAGCATAGTATATGGCATGGGTTCGCCCTTCTTTCCTTTGTCCAAGAACAGCTCCTATAGCTACGTCACTAGCATCGCACATAACCTCAAAGGGAAGGTTCCAATCTGGAGGTTGGATAATAGGTGCTGAAATTAGAGCTTCCCGGATCATATTGAACGCATCTAAACATTCCTACGAAAACTCAAAAACCGCATCCTTCATCAATAGATTAGTAAGAGGTTTTGATATTTTAGAGAAATCCTTTATGAAGCGCCTATAGAATCCAGCATGTCCTAAGAAACTTCTTATCTCTTTCACCGAAGTTGGGGGAGGAAGCTTTTCTATAGTCTCTATTTTCGCCTTATCCACCTCAATCCCTCTACTAGAGATTAAGTGTCCTAGTACAATTCCTTCCTTCACCATAAATTGACACTTCTCCCAATTAAGAACTAGGTTAGTGTCTTCACACCTTTGTAATACAAGAGCAAGGTTAGAAAGGCAATTGTTAAAAGAGGAACCGTATACGGAGAAGTCATCCATGAAGACCTCCATGATTTCCTCAATGTATTCGGAGAAGATGGCCATCATGCACCTTTGAAAGGTGGTTGGGGCGTTGCAAAGCCCAAACGGCATTCTCCTATAAGCAAACGTACCCCACGGGCACGTGAATGTGGTCTTCTCCTGATCATCCGGGTGTATCGGAATCTGAAAGAAACCACTATAACCGTCAAGATAGCAAAAATGTGAATGTTGTGATAACCTTTCAAGCATTTGATCAATGAATGGCAATGGGAAGTGATCCTTCCTTGTCGCATTGTTAAGCTTGCGGTAGTCTATGCACATCCGCCATCCCGTTACGGTTCGGGTAGGAATGAGTTCGTTGTTCTTGTTGGTGATGACCGTCATTCCTCCCTTCTTCGGAACTACTTGAACCGGACTCACCCACTTACTATCGGAGATAGGGTAGATGATACCTGCATCAAGAAGTTTAAGAATTTCCTTCTTGACAACCTCTTTCATGGTCGGGTTTAACCGCCTTTGAGGTTGTCTTGAAGTCCTAAAGTCCTCTTCCATTAGTATTTTATGCATGCATAGGGAAGGTTTGATTCCTACTAAGTCCTCAATAGTGTATCCTAAAGCTTTTCTATGTTTCCTAAGGACAACCATGAGCTCATTATGTTCATCTATGCTTAGATCGGAACTAACAATAACCGGAAAGGTAGAATTAGGTCCTAGAAAAGCGTACCTTAGATGAGTAGGAAGTGGCTTTAGTTCCACTGCTTTCGGAGCTTCCAACGGCTCTTGAGGAGCTTCCGATGCTTCCTTAGAAGTGTCTAAGGAAGTAGAAGGTGTAGGAGAAGAATCAAGAGAAGTTGAAGAAGAGGCACGATCACCGTCTTCCACGGCCAGAATCACGGTTTCCATGCATCCTCCACGGCCGTGGTTTAGGGCGTGGAAAGGAAATACGGTTGCTCCATCTCCTCCACGGCCGTGTAACCCTCTGGAGTGAGCCACGCTTTGGTATGGACGTGGATTCTCACGTTTTCTGCCTCGTCGTGGAGCATCTCAAATTCCACTTCACCTACCTCTTCTTGTGCTTCTAAGGCTTCAATTGCCTCATTGCACTCCTCTTCTTCCCCTACATTCGTTAGACTCATAGTAATAATCTTTTGCAAAGGGTCTTTGAAGAGAATAGCACTTACCTCCTCTCTAGACAACCCTTCTTCATCTTGGATATTGAATATATCCTCATCAAAGATTGGCTCCTTCACTAGAGTGGAAAGAACGAACTCTACCTTCTCCTCTCCTATGTCAAAGGCGAGTCTAGCATTCTTGCAATCGACTATGCAGCCGGAAATTGCAAGAAACGGTCTTCCGAGTATGATCGGGACCGGACTATCTGCAGGAATGTCAAGCAAAACAAAATCAATAGGAACAAAGAATTTACCTAGCTTGACTGGGACGTCTTCTACAATACCGACGGGGCGAGTGATGGATTGATCCGCCATGTACAATGTCATCTTTACCGGTTTAGGATCGCCTAAACCGATCTTCCTACACAATGCAAGTGGTATGATGCTCACACTTGCTCCCAAGTCACATAAAGCATCATATGTGACATCTCCCACTCTTATGGGAATGCAAAACGACCCCGGATCCTTTAGCTTTGGGGGCATTTTCTCCTTCATGGTCTTGATGAGATCCGAAGAATCCGAACTCATCTTGACCTCTCCAAAGTCCTCTAACTTTCTCTTGTTAGAGAGGATCTCCTTTAAGAACTTGCCATAAGCCGGCATACCTACAATAGCATCAATGAAAGGTATATTAATATGCAACTTGCTCATGAGTTCTATAAACTTACCAAATTGTTTATCTAGGCGCGCTCTCGCTCTAGATTGAGGGAATGGTAGGGGAGGTTTGTAAGCCGGAGGAGGAACGTAGATATCTTCCTTCTCCTTCCCCTTCTCTTTGTCTTTCTCAACGGGGACTACAACAAACTTAGGTTGCGGATCGGTGGTAGTCACTCCGCTCCTAGTTGTGATTGCCATCACCCTTCCCTTAGGGTTGTCCTCCGTCTTTCCTGGAAGTTTCCCTTGATTCCTAGGGACTTCCTCCACTTGGCTGAACATTTGGTTTTCTAAAACCTTTTGGGCTTTATCAACCTTAGAAATTTGATCATCAACCTTAATGATGCGGTTCTCCAACCCTTGAAGCTTTCCCAAGATCGTCTCCAACATGGGATCGGGCTTCTCCTTCCCCGAAGTGTTTCCTCCATTTGATGTTTGCCCCTGGATTTTCAAAGGAGTAGAGGAAGAGGAAGGTGGAGTTAGTGAATTCGAATTGGAAGGATAAGAGTTACCGGAGTTTTGTTGATTGGAGCTTCAATTGTTGTTGTTTGAACCCCTATTGTTGTTCCAATTGTTGTTCCGGTTGTTGTTATTGCCATTCCAATTATTCTGGTTATTGTTGTTGTTGCGGTTTGTATTCTCTCCACCATTGTTGTTGTTGCCTAAGTAGCCAACATCCTTTCCTTGTTGCTTTGGAAAGTTGGTCTTGATAGCCTCTTTCAACTCTTTAATCTCATTGTTGAGAGAAAAGATTTGAGTTTGAGCTTCATGTGTGAGCTTTGCTCCTTGCTCTACACGATTTCCCTCAACTTTCCGGTGGGAATACTTCTCTATGACCCTTGCTTGCTTCTCAATGAAGTCCCAAGCGTCATCTTCTCTCATGTCCATGAATGTGCCACATGAGAGGGATTGGAGCTTGAATTGTGTCTCCACATCCAGCCCCTTGTAGTATATCTCTAGCAATGCAAGCTTGGATATGCCATGATGAGGGCAATCCAATAGCAAATCCTGAAACCTTTCCCAAGATTTAAACAAACTTTTGTTAGATCTCATGGAAAATGCATTAATCTTACCTCTAAGTTCCGCCGTTTTGGATGGCGGAAAGAACTTAGTGAGGAACTCCGCGGAAAGGTCTTCCAACGTGTCTAGTTTCCCACTAGGAAGAGCTTGGTACCAAGACAATGCTTTCCCCTTCAAGGAGAAGAAGAAAGGCTTGAGCTTATAGTTGTTGGTAGTCGCGTTCTTCGGCCTCATTGTCTCCATCATACACTCGAAGTTTTGCAAGTGTTGGTGTGGAGATTCAGCGCTTGTCCCGCCAAATTGGTTTTGGCGAACAAGAGTAATAACTTGAGGGTTGAAGCTAAACCCTTGTACATCATCAACATCAAAGTTCACACCTAGACGGCGTGGTTGTTGCGTTGGATCCATCCTTTGGCCAAGAGTTCTTGGCTCCTCATCCACACGTTCGATCCTAGCATTCCTAGGTGGAACACGGCAATTTACAGCTGCCCGTGGATGGAATGGATTCACATTGATCGTGGGATCAATTTCCTCTAGCGGTGGCATGGAGGAGTCGCTATCCTCATTGGATGAGTTAGCTCTAACCGATCTTCCCGGTCTCCTCTTTTTCTTTTTCTCCTTAAGGTTGTTTATTTCCAACCTCATTTGGAACATCATGTCCGTTAGATCATCAACCTTCGTTTGGTGACGATCCATCTCTTCTCTACGTGTCTTCTCACTCCATTGGAGTTCAGCTTCTCTTTCCGCTAGCTCCGATTGAAGATCACGTTCTTCAGCCATTTTCTTTTCCTTACGCTTTTGCCTTAGAGTCCTCTCAAGCTCTTGATCAAGAGGTAAGAGGTCCTCGGTGTTCCTAGACCTGCGCATACACTTGAAAAGATATCAAATAACAAGGGAAGAGCTCCCAAGCTTGACAACCGATAACCGAATTCGGCCTAGACCAAATCCCCGGCAACGGCGCCAAAAACTTGTTCGCCACTTAGCGTGCGTGCAAATAAGCTTTAATTATAAAACTAGAAATCAAGCAAGCAAACCCGCAGTGTACGGATCGATATAGTTGAGCAAGAATTCCAGAGTATCGAACATAGGGATTTGGGGGGAACAAATTCAATTATAGATTATCAAGCGAGTAAATGTAAGAGCTTTGTAAATTATTGGGAAAACAACAACCCTAAAGATCCAGGAATCCAGTTGTGGCTATCGATTCAAGATATACTAAGGATATAAGGACAGAGTTAAGATATGCAAAGGTATACGAAAGTAAGGTAATCGTACGGTGAAGTTCCAAAAACCCTATATGACTCACCTACAAGACACTCTCTATAAAGGTTGTTGAGGCTTCAATATAGAAAGGTTCTAAAGGTAAGAATTAACATCAAATACCCAAACTTGTAATCCAAGGATCAAGACTAACTTAACCGATTAAGGTTGTGACACACACAATCGAGGTAGAGGTTGTTGAGGCTTCACTACCACCTAGAAAAGGCAAGCCAAGACTAAGTTAAAGCAAATCTTTAACTTTGGATTAAAGTAAAAGCAAGTTCGTAAACTAACACAAAATTACGGGTAGTTCTTGAGTTCCACGGCCGTGGAAGCTCAAGAACAGACCGTGGTTTAAGGTTGTCGGCGATTCTCTCTAACTCTCGGGATCCAATCTGTTCACGATCAATCTATCATCATCTAAGCCACAACTATCAACCCTTCACCTTAGAATTGCTAAAGGGTTTTAGCCAACAATAGTCATATTGATATCAAATTCAAGGTTTAAAAGAAGGAAAGATGAAAACTTCCGAAAACCTTCAATAACTTTCAAAACAATCTCAAGTTCACAATTCAAGAACAATAACGTCAATAGATTTGGAATGATACAAACAATCACGAATCTTAGGTAAGGAGGAAGAACGGGATGTCAATCCGTTTCCTAAATCAAACCTAGATGAGAAGCGAAATCTTCTCACAAACAATCTTCCAAATCTTCAACTCTTCCGTCAATCCGGAAATATCAATGGTAGAACACAAATCTCTTAATCACAATCTCCGCAAGATGTGAAATTAGGGCAATTCCAAGCGCAATCGGGAAATGCGTCTAAGCGTAAGCCAAGGTCTAGGCGAAGGTGACGGAATCTCTCCTTGTCCGTCCTTTTATAGTGTAAGATAAAATATCGGCCCGGCCCAACGTCGTAAAGGATCGTGGCTTAAAGTGTGGCGAAAGAGATCGCCAAGATCACGGTCGTAGAAGGTTCCACGGCCGTAATTTAGAGCGTGGAAAGTGTCACGGTTTGACACAAGTCTTCCACGGCCGTAGAAGTCACTGGAATGAATCACGCTTCTCTTGCCATGGTTCCACGGCTGTGGACTTGAACGTGGAATGTAGTACGGCCGTATTTTAGAGCGTGGTTTAGGGCAAAACCGTGATTCATCCTTTCCTCGTGCATATTCCTCAAGCTAGCACATCCTTAGCTCCTAGAGATGTCCCCAATCCTTGACATGCTCAATCAAAATCCATTCTCGCACAATTCCGTTCGGAAATAGCTCTTAATTGCCTACAATCAACATAAAGCTTGTGTAGATCTCCATATCGACAATATAGACAAACTAGCTCACAAATGAATCAATGCTTAATCAATGACTATCATAATGGATCAAATACACTTAGAAAACGTGCCTAAAATATCACAATATTTCATGCTAACAATCTACACCAACAAGATGGATTTCAACGACTTCTATTACTAACCTTATCAATTAGTATGATGTGATATTGAATTATGAGGTAGCTTAGAAGCAAAATATATATTTCATGTCATAACTCATAGCGTAGCTTGTGTTAGAATGTTAGAATTGAGAGAGAGAGAGATTAAGATAGTTTGTATGAAACACTGAATGAATTTCTGTGTGTTATGTAATTGCTTTACATGGAGTATTTATACACGGTAGCTACGATTCTGTTACAATAAAATTAGTTGTACTGTTATGTCCAACCCCCCCTCCTCCTCAAACTAGGTAGTGACATTCCTAGTTTGTCCAAAAGGTGATTCTGATGAGCTGAAGTAACAATCTTTGTAAACACATCTGCTAGTTGTTCAGTGGTGAATATGTGTTGAATTTATAAGAGTCCCTCCATAACCTTGTCTCTTGTGAAATGGCAGTCTATCTCGATGTGTTTGGTACTCTCATGGAAGACTGGATTTTTGCTAATTTGTATTGCTGAATTGTTGTCACAGAGATGACGAATTGGTTGACGTGGCTTGAGTCCTAACTCATCCAGTAAACATATGAGCCATGTGATCTCTGCTGTAGCTTGGGTCATGGCCTGATACTCAGCCTCAACAAAACTACGTGGCACAGTAGTTTGCTTCTTCGATTTCCAACTGATGGGAGAAGGACCCAGAAGAACTACATACCCGCTTACACTACGTCTAGTGGAGGGACATGATGCATAGTCAAAATCAGTATATGCTAAGATGATGGGATTATCACTGCCATTTAATATAATTCCATGTCCCACTGTCCCTTGGATATACCATAATGTATGTAAGAGAGCTTCCATATGAGATGTATACGGATCTCGCATGAATTGACTCAAACTCTATACTACAAAACATATATCAAGTCTGGTATTGGTTAAAAAGTTTTGTTTGCCAACCTAAGACCTGTAAACTGTAGCATCTAGTATATGAATACCATCTTGAGGCAATAATTTAAGATGTACAAGTAATGGGGTAGATGTAGGAAGGCCGGGGGGTAGAGAAGCTTCTGATAGGAGCTCTAATGTAAACTTTCTCTGAGCAAGTACAACTCCAGTTGTTGTATGAGCTACTTCCAAACCAAGGAAAAAATGTAATATGCCAAGATCTTTGATGCTGAACATATTGTCGAGAAAGGCTTTTAGAGCAGAAATTTTAGACTCCTTAGATCCTGTAACTAGCAAATCGTCAACATAGATTGCCACTATAGTAATATCATGATCCTCTCGTTTTATGAACAAAGAATAGTCATTTTTGGATTGATGGAAACCTTGATCAATAAGAGCAAGAGTGAGGCGATGAAACCATTGCCTTGATGCTTGTTTTAAGCCATAGTAGACTTGTTCAACTTGCATACAAGATTCAAAGGATTAGATGTGTCAGGGGTACCTCCATGTAAACATCCTCGTATAAATTACTATGCAAGAAAGTGTTGTTCACGTCTAGTTAGTGGAGTATCCATTGCTTGGAGGTAGCAATGTCAATGATGCTTCTTATGGTTGTCATTTTGACAACTAGAGAAAATGTTTCATGATAGTCTATGACCTCTCTTTGATTATAGCCTTTAGCTACGAGTCTTGCCTTATACCTCTCCAAGGATCCATCTGCTTTAAGCTTCACCTTGTGTACCCATTTGCAGCCTATAGCCTTTTTGTTGTGTGGCAAGGGTACTAAGTCGCATGTATGATTACGTTGGAGAGCATTGTACTCCTTATCCATTGCCTCAATCCAATTTGGATCTTTGGAATCTTTAGCATAGGTGGTAGGTTCAACAAAGGATGTTAGGGAAGTAAAAAAAGCTATATAGTCATGAGGTAAAGAGAGATTAGAAGACATACCTGGTGATTGGGAGCATGAACTATACGTGCAAATAAAATTAGAGAGATAAGATGGAGGGTGAGTATGGCGAGTCGAGCGTCAAAAAGGTTGTAATGGAGGTAAAGATTGGGAACTGGAAAAGGTAGGAGACGTTTGGTTGGTTGTAGATGGAGAAGAAGAAGTGGAGATGGGATGTGGTGATGAATTAGAAGGAGAAGGATATGAAAGGATTAGAGAAGCAGGTGGAAGTAAAGATGATGAAGTATTGGCTGGGAGAAATGTGATAGAATCAAGAGTAGAAAGAGGAGAGATCATAGGAAAGGTAGGAGGTTGTATATTTGATATATGATGAAATGATAGGCACTTCTCATGAAAGACCACATCACGTGAAATAATGATTCTAGTGTGTAAAGTGCGGATTTTGTAACCCTTGGTACCATATGGATAACCAAGAAAGACATAAGGGATGGCACATGGGTCAAATTTGTCTTTGTGATGAGGCTTAGGCGTGTGAGCAAAACACAACATCCAAAAACTCTTAGGTGGTCATAGGCAAGTTTCTTAGAAAACAAAGCTTCAAAGGGTGTTAGATGATTAAGTATGGGAGCTTGTCTTCTATTGATGAGGTAGGTTGCAGCTAGAATACACTTGTTCGCCCTAAAACGTGCGTGCAATCAAGTCTTAAATTTATAAAACTAGAATAAAAGCAAGCGAACCCGCAGTGTACGGATCGGCGTAGATTAGCAAGTATTCCAAAGTATCGATCACAGGGAGTTGGTGAAACAAAATCAATTTCAAGTAATCGAGCAAGTAAAATGTAAAGCATTGCAAATATTGGGGAAAACAGCAACCCTAAAGGTCCAGGTATTCAATTATGGCAATCGATTCAAGACATACTATAGATACAAGGACAGAGTTAAGAATTGCAAAGGTATACTAAAGTAAGGTAATGTACGGTGAAGTTCCAAAACCTTATATGTCTAACCCAAAGAACTCTCTATAAAGGTTGTTGAGGCTGCAGTATAGAAAGGATCTAAGGACTAGAATTGATCTCAAATACCCAAACTTGTAACCCAAGGATCAAGATAAACTCAAACGGCTAAGGTTGTGACACTCGAAGCCGAAATAGAGGATATTGAGTCTCACTACTACCTAGGAAAGGCAAACCAAGACTAGGTTAAAGCTAATCTTTAACTTTGGATTAAAGTAAAAGCAAGGTTCGTAAACTGAGGTAAATCACGGATAGTTCTTGAGAATCACGGCCGTGGAAACCTAAAAACAGGCTGTGATTTTGGGTGTCGACGAAGTTTCTCTAACTCTCAAGGTCCAATCAAATTACGATCGATCTATCATCATCTAAGCCACAACTATCATCCCTTCACCTTATAATTGCTAAAGGGTTTTAGTCAATAACCATTGTCATGATATCAATATTCAATTTAAGAAGAATGGAAGATAAAAACCCTCGAATACTCAATAAAACTTCAAAACCAATCTCAAATCCGAAAACACAAGAAGTAATGTTTAATGGATTCACTATATATATAACACAAAACCTCACAATGATCTAAGGCAAGTACGAAGAACGGGATGTCAATCCGTCTTCAATATCAAAACCTAAGAAAAAGGCTAAATTAAACCTTCGTTGTGAGCAATCTCCAATCTTCAATAATCCGGCGTTTCCGCGACTCTCGGCGATCTCCAATCAACCCTAGGCAAGAGTGCTGAAAGCAAGGGTAAGCGGCCGTCAAAGTCCTGGGGTTGTCACTGTCCCTTGGAGAATTTGAGTCTCCCTAAGTCTCCCCTTTTGGAGATTTTTGGCCCCTTTCAGTCTCCCTTTGGAGAATTTGACTCCTTTCAATCTCCCTTTGGAGAATTTTGACTCCCTTTCAATGCCGAGCCGCTGGTATCAGAAAATACTCTGGGCCGCGTCAGCAGGTATCAGAGAATACTTTGGCGCGTCTGACGGTATCAGAAGATACTTTGGGCCGTCTAACGGTATCAGAAGATACTTTGGGCCGCGTCAGACGGTATCAGAAGATACTTTGGGCGCGTCCTAACTTCCTTTTATTGCTCCTTTTTGTCCCGCTTTAAGTCTTAATCCTTGAATATGCTATTTCGCTCCATAATTCGTCAAACTACCTATAAATACAATAAAATTCTGTGTAGACCTCTATTCTTGCAAAGAAGGTGAAAATAACCATAAATGTCATGAGTGTATGTCTATGCATGCAAAATAAAGGGAAAATCTATATAAATACATACCTAAAAATAGGTCATAATTCATGTTATCAACACTCTCCCCACTATGGTGATGGAAGGTTTGATTGAAAAGAAAGAGACCTAGCTACCTCTAGTAGAAGCCTATGCTTTCTTTCTACAATCCCATTTTTTTGTGGAGTGTATATGCAAGTAGTTTGGTGAATAATACCCTCTGTGGAATAGAAATGAAGGGATTTTTTGCTTAAAAACTCTAGAACATTGTCCGTCCGGATGTGTTTGATGGTGGTTTGAAATGATTCTTGACCATGAGAGCAAATGACTCGATGATGGGCAAAAAATTGGTTTTGTTGGCCATGAGATATGTCCATGTACAACGGGAATGGTCATCCATAATGGTCAAGAAATAAGAAAAACCATTATAGGTATGATGTTTATAAGGACCCCATGTGTCAATATGTATAATATCAAAGATAGAAGAAGATCTTGTAGAAGAAGTAGGGAAGGGATGTCTGTGTTGGCGAGCTTTGGGACATATGGTGCAAAAAGCATGGTTCTTTGACAAATGTAAATCATTATGAACATAGGACATTTGATCAAAAGGCAAGTGACCAAGTCTACAATGTCATAATTGGCAGAAACTTTACTAGTATTTGTATTATTACATGTTGGAGAAGCAAAATAAGAGTCAATAGAAGTAGTCTTGGTAGGTTTATCATCGACAACGTATAATCCTCTAAATGCTCGACCAATCACCATGGGATTCTTCATTAAAGGGTCTTGAAGAACACAAGTGTCAGCACTAAACAACACATGAGATAATAGATCATTTGACAACTTGTGAATAGAGATGAGATTAAATTGGAAATCTGGCACATCAAGGACATTGTGTAAGGTAATACTATTATAAAGAATGACTTTTCCTTGGTGAGCCACAATATCTCTTTTACCATTGGGCATGGTTATAGAGGAAGGTTGTGTGATAGGTTTATATGAAGTGAAAAGGTTAAGATTGAGTGTAATATGGTCAGTTGCTCCACTATCCAAGATCCATTTCGAATTGAGACTAAAAGATAAGAAGCACGAATGCTTACCTGCAAGGAGAGCTGTTTTGTCACTGAAAGTAAGAGGATCTCGATGTGGTTCTTCTGTCTTGCTTAGCAAAGAAAGAATGCTTGACATCTACTCAAGTGTAAAGGATGCATTCACTACAGGTGCATCCATCTTGTGTGCTAGTGGATATCCAATGACTTTCCAACACTTGTTGGTGTCATGTCCAACAACCTTACAATATTGACACCAAGAAATGCCTGGAATTGGTATAGTTGGATAACCTACTAGCTTCCAACAACGATATGTAGTATGACCATTCACTTTGCAATGATCACAGTAAGGACGTTTAGAAGTGGAAATAGGTTTACAATCTGTGTTGGAAGGATTAGAAAAAGAGCCTCGAGAAGCTGGTTTGGAATAATCTTGATTTGGTTTGGAAGTAGTCGATATGTGGTTGGAATACAGAGCGGAAGCACTACTATCAAAAGCAGGTGTGTAAGAGATAGTTCTTTGAGTTTTTTTCTTGAAGAACAAGCTTGTAAACTTCATTCAGAGTTGGACTTGGATGCATCAACAAGATTTGAGATCGAACCATAGCATAAGAATCATTCAAACCAACAAAAATTTGAATAATTTGTTGATCTCGAACTATAGTGCTAGCAATTTCATTAGAACCACATTTACGGGCTAAATGTGTCATTGCTAGTAATCATCCCATATCTTCTTCATTTGCTTGAAATAGGTTGTGACAGATTGATTACCTTGTGATATGGTGTTCAACTCCTTCTGGATTTGATAAAGGCTGGTCCGATTGGAACGACCAAATCGTATCTCCCGTTCATTCCATATTTGAGCAGCTGTGTGATAAAACAAGACAGATTCACCAATCTCTTTGTCCATTGAATGAAGTAGCCATGAGATGAGCATGCTATTGCATTGGTCCCACTGAGTTTGGATCTTGACATCACTCGAAGGTCGGGGACAATTACCACGAACAAAACCTAATTTGTTCTTCGCAGAGAGAGACACTTCAACAGACGGTTTCCAACGAGAGTAAGTTGTGCTGGTGAGAAGAATTGTTGAGAGACGGAGGGAAGGTGCATCTGAATGGTGAAGTTTAATCTAGCGGAGAAGATCTTCATCAACAAAAGAATCATCACTAGAACTTTGTTCATCATCAAGTTGGTCTGAGGAAGGCATGGTAGAGATTCAGGATCTGGATCTCCCCTCTGATAACATGTTAGAATGTTAGAATTGAGAGAAAGAGATTAAGATAGTTTGTATGAAACCCTGAATGAATTTTTGTATGTTATGCAATTGCTTTACATGGAGTATTTATACACAGTAGCTACGATTCTGTTACAACATAATTAGTTGTGATGTTATGTCCAATGGCTTGTACATGCAATACATTTCTTTTTATCAATTACAAAACATAAACCAAATATCTTATAAACCATATAATATACACAAACTAGGGATCACAATCCATCGATCCCACCATACCCAAAATATATAACTTAGTTGTTACGGTAGAAATTTCCAGCGACATTGTTAATCTTGAGTTATATATGAGCGTATCGACATTGATCCTTCTCTTTCATCGTCTCTCAACTCTCAACGGCTCATAGCCCTGCCACGTGATTTCCGCGTGTCGGGCCTCTATAACTCAAAACCTCATCCACGACCACCCAATCAGTGACTGACACGTACAAACTCCTATTTTCACACAACTAAGTACGTAGTCATTGGTGAATGAAGTAGTTTAAGTGGCATGTACATTCTCATATACTCTCCATATATTCACCGATTTATCCAAACTCCCGCTATACACTATCCATCGACGATCCTCCTCTTCGTCGTCCTCATGGACTTCTTCCTCCACGGCCAGGCACTTGACGGGTCCTGAATGACCCGTCAACACCGCAATGCACACGTGGGCCCCATCCGCCTCCCGCTTCCACACGCAGATCGAGTTGTCAACTGACCCGCTAAAGACTAAGCTCCCGGCGGCAGCCAGGCAAAGGACGGGGAGCTTGTGACCGCGTAGGACACCTCCGTAGCTCAGCTGCTTGTTACCCTCCCAGAAGTTGACCAGCCCATCGGAGGATCCGCTGTACAGCACTCCCTCGTATGGGTGCTCGCCGGAGCTCACCCCTAGGGTGGTGATCGCGCTCGGCTGCTCTATTAGCGTTTGCACATACACGTGTCGACTTCTGTTGCCGTGTAGCTCCCTCCTCCATACCTACGTACCCAACATTACAACGCAAGTTAATTATTTTGGTTCAAATTATTCGACAAGACTATATATGCATTTTGTGCTCTTTTAATTTGCTAAGTTTTATTTTTTAAAGGTCAAGAACACCTAATACTTTGACAAATCACTTACTGTATAATTTAAATAACAATTTTTTTTTAAAAAAAGTTACGTTCTTTTTGCTAAGTTTTGTGAAACTTTTGCAATCTTAGAGATACAGAATACATAACTAATTAATCTATGTGCGTGTATGCTAGAAATCATCAAGAAGAAAAAGATGATTTAAATAAGAGATAACTCTTCATAGAAAGTCATAATATAATAATAAACTCATGCACCGTGCAGTGTTTGTTAAGCTAACTATGACAATTGAGATCTTTTCTTGTATCAAAAAATACAGAAATCGAACGTTGAATGCCAAAAATTCCCTAAAATGAAACAGAAAAAGAGGGACCGAATCGTAGAAAGGGCAATAAAATTAGTACGTAATATAAAAGCATATATTTATATATATACCTTGACGGTGCCGTCTGCCGCCCCAGAAAAAAGGAGTCCACCGAAGCCAACGGCGATGGCGTTGACGGCATCATCATGAGCAGCAATGGATTCCAAACACCGTCCGTCCGCCAGCCTCCATACTTTAATCGTCTTATCCCACGAACCAGAGTATAACAGCCCCGCCTCGTGATTAATTCCAAGGCAACTAATGGCGTCAAAATGCTTAACGCGTGTCACGTACTTCCTGGGGTCAACTGAGCTCTTCAAATACTCCTTCCACGTCGGCAACGACCCGACTCTCTTGTGCTGATCCAAGAACGGCTTCTTCCAAACCCGGATCTTCCCATCCTGGTGCCCCGTAAACACCTTCCCTTTAGTGGGGTCCACAACGATCGCTTTTACGAGTCCTGAGCCCGACTTGAACCCGCCTGAGTCGTTAAGGTGGTTCTTCGACCAAACACGAATACTACGACTATCGGATCCGGTGTAGAGAAAATCGCCGGAGCACGCAACGGAGTAGACGTGTCCTTCTTCTCGGATCAAAGATCCCAGGAGCGTGTAATTGTTGTTTCTTGGATGGTCGTAAGTGTTAAAGGGGGAAAGCTTCGTCCATGGAGATTTAATGTAGGGAGAGAAATTTGATTGGGTCCAGGGTGATGGCATTTCCAAAGAGAGCCGCGGGGGAGTTCCGGAGGAGCTCCGGCGACTGTCTGTGCTTGAGCTGGTTTCATCATCGGCTGATTCAGGCGAATTAATCAGATATTGGGCGAATTTAGCCCTGGATTGGAGTATCGGATCCATCTTGATCGTTGATAAAATTGGAAAGTTTGAAGGGTTTTGTGTTGGAAACGGTTGGTTTGGAATTTAGAATCTGAAATGTCGGGGCATTTTGGAAAGGGTTATATAGAGGTGAGAAAAGAGCGTTTGGTTTGTGGTGGTCCACCTATGTTTACACGTGTATTTTGTTAACTATATATTATTTCTCGTATACGTCCTAGTTTAAAACTGCTGTACACCTGTATTGGCAACTCAAAACCCACATTGATGTACACACTTGTAACATGATGATGATGTTTAAATATTTAATCCTATATTTTAATGAAATAGTTATTACCTCGTAAACAAAATAGTAGGAATATACATGCATATAAAGCGCGCCATGGTTCGAATATATATTTATGAAATTGGTTATGAACCTATGAATTATGAAATTTGTGGTCGGTTTTAAAAGTGTAGGCTGATGGTTTTAATTTTAAAAAACATAGGTACCCAATTGGATAATTTGATGAAGTGACACATATATATATAGATAGGGTATCAGAGCATGCCAATAGCTTCTCCATTTTAAAATATTTGAAAATTTTTAAAGATTTTTTGGTCCAACAGAATCTCCATTTCTGGAAAAAAAGTGGGGGAGTCTTCCCTAAATTCGAAGACATTCCCCAAATAAATGGAAAATTCTTCAAGGTAGGGAATCTGTTGGATTTGCTAAAAATATAAAGAATAGAAGTTTACTTTTAAATCTCCATTTTAGAGAAGAGTTTAGGGAAGCTGTTGGGATGCTCTCACCATCCATCCAATAATGCATTCAATTATGAATCATCATTTGTCTTTCATTCCCCCTCTGTAGTTTACGTGTCTGATGAAAAAAATATGGCCAAGTAGAACTACGTATGGCAACATATGCCGCAAAGTTATCCCTTTTACATTAATGTCAGTACACGATGACAAATATCACCAATAAGTTATTGTTTTCTAAATAACCTTGGAATTTTTTTTTATAAGAACAGTAGTTACATAAATCATTTTCTTAAAGTAGTCCATCTAGGTTGATATTACGGACTAGAAATAAAAGTTTATAATTATAAAGAGTGACGTTATTTGCAGTAAAGGAAAAATTTTAGGACGACGGTAGATGATTGTTGTGGGCAACTCTTGGTACATGCATCTCATGAAGCGCATGCACCCAATTGGGGTGATGCACAGTCCACATGCACCACCTATGATGCACGGACACTTCTAGCTAGAAGGCGGCGTGTCCCGTGTCCTGCCGTGTCGGAAACGGGGACACAATCGGACACGGCTCGGACACGGTCAAATATGACCGGACACGGTCAAGACACGTTTTCAAGGTAGGACACGTCTAGTACACGGTGAGGACGCGGATTGTGTCCAGTTAAGACATGATCAACGAAATAAAAACTTATTATACCGTAATATTTTTTCTTCTTTCCCATTTTTTCCGACTAAACCTAGCTCCACATGACCACCGTGTTAATATTTTTATCAACTCATATATCATTGATTTTTTTCATATATATGTATCTCATTATGATATAGTAATTCTATATTTCAATATCTTTAAAATAATATATTAATTATTTTACTCGCCGTGTCCCCGTTTCCTATACTTTTGAGGATTGCCGCTTCCCCGTTTCTCGCCGTGTCCGTTTCCCGTATCCGTATCCGTGTCCGTGCATCATAGTGCGCCACAAAACCTATATTTAGAGCCACATATCTTCTAAATTTTTGTCGCGAAACTACTTTTTTCCTCCCCGCCGCAAGGCTACCATGGGCGAATGCATGCTCCGCATGTACGCCAAACCACGCACGCGGAGTCTGCATTTATAGCCCATTTGTCCGCATAAATAGTAAGCATGTTATTGTATGGTTCAAAGTGTCTCAATTATGTTAAATAGTCTGTCACATAATAAATTTATTGTGCATAAATACTTTATTTAAACTTCTTAATTGATTCCCAAGACAATTTCAAGTATCTTAAAAACCCGCATAACACACAAATTATCGCTTTTAATTTTATCATCCGGTTTATCTAATTTTATTATGTTTTTTTACTTATTGCTTGAGTTTTTCTAGTCAGTTTCAAGTGATTTAAATGTAAATATTTTTGTGTGAAATATAGAAAGTAGACTTGAGTTCGGTTTAGGGCAAACCACCGAACCGGCGGTTTAGGCTTGCCGGTTTGATCTATTTAGGTTCAGATTAGCCGGGGTTTTTTTTTTTTTTCTAAACCGTCGGTTAACCGCCGGTTACGAACGGGAGAACTACGTTATATATTGACCACAAAATTTATCATAATTTGTGAATAGTGTCCCAGTTTTTTGTGAAATTTCCGATTTTCACTTATAGACATTTACAGTTTTATGGTGAAGGAATTATTGGTGCTATCATTTTTATTAGTTTATAAGCTTTATTACAAATCCCTAAGGTTTAGTAGGGCTTAATATTAAAAAACTACATTATATAAGATTATTATTAGTTTATAAGCTTTATTACATTTCCTCAAGGTTTAGTAGAATTTAATTACTTTTGATCCAAATGTGATATGGTTATACCTAATTCGTTGAAACTTAGGTGTGGGTTGACAAAAGATTAACTATATTGTAATTTACCTAATCTAAAAGGTGCTTCTAGACAATAAAAATCTGCAGTGTTTGTCAAAAGAATTCATAATTAATTGTGGTGGGAAAAAGATAATTTTATTTATTACGACGACACAGTTCGTAATCAGACAAATGGTATAAATATGATGTTTAATGTATTAAGAATAGCGATCACCGGGTTCTTTTTAATCAACTACGATCCATTAAATTGTATTACTCAGCGTTGACCGTAAAAATGAATTTGATCCTCTTGGAATCATACAGATTAACGCAGTGACTTGTCATTTACTCGGAAGACATAGGCACGTAATTGAAATTTAGAATGAAATGACAGAAACGCAGTAGTATCCCGAGTTGGTTGACAAGTCAACTAAGTATTTCAATACGACGACTTCAAAGCCCTCACCATGACCTAGTCTTTATATTCTGCTTCCTCTAGACACGCGGAATTATATGGCTTTTCATCTTGTGATACAGTGTCCACATCTCATTGGTCCACGTCCTCCGGATGACGTCACCCTTGTGCACGTCCAATCATTCAATGTTTCTTCTCAATATCCTAACTACCACTTGTACTTTCCAATCATTTTCGCTCAAATAATATCTCACTTCATTTTTTTTAATCATTTCCATCAATTACCGTTTTTAATGAGAAATATTAAATTTTTTGGAAAGAAAATGGTTGGTATTTATAGTTTTAAGAGCTTATGAAAAAACAAATAAGTTAGGAATGGGTATTTTCTCTTAAAGGAATTAGTAATTTGAACAATTTTGATAACTAGGTCTTTTTAAAAAACTAGAGTAGTAACTAGGCTTTTTAATGTTTCAATTATGTAAATATACCCCAGTTTTTTGTATTTATTTTCAAACTCTATACACTCTTCTATCAAGGGGTACATTTACTAAACACAAAACTAGAAAAAGCCTAGTAAACCAAATTGTTTCTAGTAATTTTACATGTATATAACTACAATAAATATCTTTTTCTTTTTCAAATATCCATCAAACTTATAAAACAATGTTTGATCAATTACTATTTCAATTACAAACAAGCTTAAATTTCGACTCCACAAGCTCATGGTTTTCAAACTCACTAATAAACACACAACTAGTCTAGCGACGGTGTCGCTAACCCTCCAATGATCACCATTGTCACCTCCCACCCTTCCCAACTAAGTCGCAACCAAACTTCTCTCATCCTTGATCTTCATGAGGTGAAACTTCTGTTTGGTTATAACTCCGAAAACGGAAATGGAATGAAAATGAATTTAGTTTATATGTTTACCTCTTATGAATATTTTTTGGGATCATTCCTTGTGGTTGCATGTAAAATTTATTTGTTTTCCCTATTTTGTTTTCCTACAGGTATCAAAAGTAATAAAATTCTACTACAATTACTTTAAACCACAAGAAATGATTCTTATTAAATTTCATGAATAAGGTTATATATATGGACTAGATTCTTTTTCGTTTCCGAAGTTGAAACGAAACGGGCCCTAAGTATCATGAAGTTGTTAATAACCACAGTTCATAAAGGTTTTTACAATGTCGACAATTCGGCAATTATCATTAATGCGATACGATTATTCTAAATTGAACCTATGAATTAAGTTGGAGATATGATATAACCTTTATGAAAAATACGGACATATGATATAGTTTTAGTAAACGTGAACTATAGCGTTTATATTTATGTTTGATTTAAAAAATATTAATTATTGTACAATGTATATCTAATCTATAAATGATGAAAAATAAGTCGTAAGTGATAGGAGACGACTTTGTTATGCGTTTGGTGAGCATGCGTGGTTCAATCCAGATCGTCTTCAATGAACCTAAGTGTATGGATGAAAAATGTTGCTTCATTTTACGTATACTAGTTTAGTGCCCGTGCCTTGCACAAGTATTTGAAAATGTATTTTTTGTTATTTTTTTGTGTGAATAATATTTTATAGATGTCATTGTCTTATTATATTTTGTTGATTTGATTATGAATGTTTATGTAATAAAGTATACGCTTATTAAATAATAACAACATAATTATTGACCTAGTTCGTCATATAAATATGACTACATCTGGGAGTTTACCAAACCAAAAGTGTTCACTATATCTATATTATAAAAATCACAATATTAATAAATATCAAAAGATAGATATGTGATTTTAATAAATGTCAAATAATAAACGACATCTATGCAATGCAAAAATATATTCAAAATAAATTAATTCAAAAAATTAATTAAAATTGTGAAAATATAATATAATATAAATCCAGAAGATAACATTTGTCGTGAAACCTCAAAAATATGTGCGACAGTCTGATTATGAAAATGAAGAAGATAAACTTGATATAAGTGTAAACTCAAAATTAATGATCGCTTCATATTATTGATAGAAAACGAAATAATTGTAAACTCATAAGATAACATTAATCTTCAAACTTTTTGTGTTTATTTATACAATTTTTCAAAGGGTCATGTTTTCTTGATAATCGACGTAGGATAGCAAATTCCATATTTTACAAAAGAATTATGGTTTAATAAAAAAAGATTTATTTGCTTAATTTGATAAAACATTTAATCCGGAAAAAAACCGTAGAGATGTCACATCAATATTATTCATATATGAATAGTAATTATACTTGAACATAACTTAAACGTCAAGAAATGTGTTATTTGTATACTCTTTAGACTCTATATATACAAGTTCTAAAACCATCAAACTTATTAGCTAATCGACGTGGGACGACAAAAACCTTTAAAAAATTTAACTAAATAGATCATTTTGGTATTGATTTGAAAAAAAGGAAAAAAAAAATCTTCCCTAAAAATAAAACTTTAGGGGTACGGTTACTTATATAAAAGTAACGTAAAAATATTAACGTAAATAGAATCGAACTTAACCAAAAAGCCAAGATTACTTTAGGGAAGAACATTATAACCCACACAATTGTAGGTTAACGATCCCAAAAATAAAATCTTCCCTAAAAATAAAACTTTAGGGGTACGATTACTTTAGAAAAGAACGTCATGCCCACATAATTGTAAGTTAACGATCCAAAAATAAAATATTTTTTTGATATGAATAATAATTATACTTGAATTTAACCAAAAGGCCAAGAAATGTATTATTCGTATAACTTTAGACTCCCTATCTATACAAATTCCAAAACCACCAACCTTAGTAGCTAATCGTTGTGGGATAACAAAATCTCTCAAAAAGTTTAACGTAAATAGATTATTTAACCAAAATCTTACATAAAAAATAAACTTTAGGGGTAAACAATTTGGTTTACTAGGCTTTTTCTACTGTTGTGTTTAATTTATGCACCCCTTGAGAGAAGAGTGTGTAAAATTTGAGAATAAATACAAAAGGTTGGGGTATATTTACTTAATTGAAACATTAAAAAGTCTAGTTACTACTATAGTTTTTCAAAAAGGCATAGTTACCAAAATTGTCAGGGATTATTTATCCAAAATAACGTAAAAAATATTTAACGTAAATAAAAATCAAAAACTAACAAAAAAAAAATCGGAGTACATTTATTTTTATTTTAAAAAATTATCTCAAAAATAGATTGGTTCCAATAATAAAAAGTAACGTGAAATAGTTCCACTAACATATTGTTAATTTGTTAACAAAAGATCCTCTAGCTTAAAAAATAGTTTAAAAAATAAAGATTTATTGGCAAAAAACGTATTATTTGTATAGTCAAAATCTTGCTTGAAAATATTTAACGTAAATAGATAAGGATGCCTAAAAAAGGCTCGAGGAGCACAATTACGACCCACATAATTGTAGGTTAACGATCCAAAAAATAAAACATTATAAAAATGCCAAGAAATGTATTATTTGTATACTCTTTAGACTCCCTATTTATACATGTTCTAAAACCATCAAGCTTAGTAGATAATCGATGTACGACAACAAAAACCCTCTACAAGTTTAACTAAATAGATCATTTTGATATTCATTTGAAAAAAAGAAAAAAAAAATCTTCCCTAAAAATAAAAATTTAGGGGTACAGTTACTTATATAAAAGTAACCTGAATAACGTAATAAACAAAGACCAAGATTAATTTAGGGAATAACATTATAACCCACATAATTGTAGACTAGCATTCCCAAAAATGAAATCTTCCCTAAAAAATAAAACTTTAGAGGTACGATTACTCTTCCCTAAAAATAAAACTTTAGGGGTACGATTGTAAAATCCGGAATTTTTATTCCGTCTATTTCCGTTATAAAATAGATCTCGATCAGTTGATCCATATCCGTTTACTTAGTTAGACACATTATTATAAAATTTATCATTTTATGTAGATTTCCTTCACATAAAATGATAGAATCCTTTAAAATTTTATCATTTTATGTAGCTTCCCCTTCACATAAAATGATAGGATCTTTATAAAATTTATCATATTAGGTAGCTTATCTTCACATCAAATAATAAGTTTAGCCCTATTTTAGAATATGACAAGGTCCGGACAAGTCTGTGACGAAGCTGTGACAAGGTCCAGACAAGTCTGTGACGAAGCTGTGACAAGGTCCAGACAAGTCTGTGACGAAGCTGTGACAAGGCCAGACAAGGCTGTGACGAGTCTGTGACAAGGCCAGACAAGTCTGTGACGAGTCTGTGACAAGCCCAGACAGGCTGTTGACAGCCCAGCGCCAGCAGCACGTTCAGCCCAGCCGCCCAGCTGCCTTGTCCGCTCCAGCCCAGAAACAGCAGCTGCCTTGTCCGCCCCAGTCCTATGCGCAGCCCAGCCCCTTCTGCAGCCTTCAGCAGTAGCACTCCAGCCCAGCAGCAGCACAGCCCACGCCAGCAGGCCCGTCGAGATACCGGCCCAACGAACTGCAGCCTGCTCCTCCCCTTACGCTTGCTGAACTGGAGCCAAGAGAGATCTTCAACGTTGCAAACCGCAAATCACGCAGCCGGATCTTCTGCTTTCCTTCCCAGCGGCTGCGATCTTTTACTTCCCTTCCCAGTCGTTACAGCTATCTCCTTCCTTTCTGGGCTGCATTCTTCGATCTCCTCCTCTACGTCCCGACCTGCTGCAACTTCTGCGACTCTACCTCCCGGCAAACAGCCCTTTTCATTGGCGAGCCTTCTCTTACCCCATCCGATGTATACAGCAGGACGAAGGAGCCTTCCGCATATGTAGTTGATGTTGAAGCCGTGAGAGCGTCAAATTGTCCAAGCCATCGTCACACAGAGGAGCCAGAAGAACATCCGGAACTCAGCCAGTAAAGGTGAGTCACAGTTTCTGCATCCCAATGCCTTGCCCCTAGAAGTAATATTTAACATTATGTATATACGCTATTTACGTAATGCTAGAAGGACGAACTGCTGTAGTCGAGTTTGAACTTAGGCTAGGTTGACCTTAGTAGCTGCTGAGCATATAGATCTAAGGAGAGGAATGATAGGCTGCTGCATTTTATGAACAAAGGAAAGTCAGTAGCTGCTGTAAATGCGTTTTACCCACTTCAGCGTTCAGTTGGCGAACAGCCATCTTGTCGACCAATTATAAAACGTTTGGATGGAGATCCACCGTTGAATTTTTGATATGTTGTAGACAGATATATGTAGTTTAGCATATTAAAATTTGGTGAGAAATGAACGGTCGGATTGAAAGTTACGAGCTCCAGAAGTTAGGTAGTTGAGCAGTTTTATTGAACTTATAAATTTGACTAAGTATAAGAAAGTAGAGTGAGGAACCGACTTTGGGGATTATTATAAAAATATCGGCTGAACAGTTTGGTGAAATTCTTTCTTCTAAGGCTAGATAGAACCTCATAGATGATCTAGATATTTAATTCGGAAATTTTATAAGCCGTTAAGAATTTTATATTTAGAGCCGAAGTTAAACTTTTTTTTCGGTTCTTCCGGAAATAGAAACATAAGAAAAATGTCAGTTTCGCACCTAATAAAATTCTAAGAGTTAGGATATATTTTAGAACTTCAAATAGGAGTTTGGACATGAATTTTAGGGTCTTCGAGAAAATCGGAACCAAGGGTAAAATGGTCATTTTACCCTAAAACTAATAATGTAACTAGTACGTCTTAATACTTATTTAATCTCAGAAGTTTTAGACTTCTATCTACGTGAAAGTGTGCTAATACACTTATCGCCTTTAACAGGCAACTGAGTGGGTACAGTTACAGAGCAAGTGATTACTAAAGAGTCGAGCATTATAACAGGTAAGTCCTTTGGGCTTACTTAGCTGACTGCTAAATATGAGTATAAATGATGATGGTGGTGTGTGATTGACATGTTAGAAAGATAGGTGGTGATATATAAATACCGACCTGTATTTTGGCCTAAGAGTAACGGGCGGTGGCATTCCGCTCAGTAGCTCGCAGGGCGCTGGGGGTTTCTTTCGGGACTAGTCCACACATGGTTTGTAGTGATGCTACCAAAGGAAGTCAGCTATACCTACACCAGTTGGATAAGGAACGGAGGCGAGAACTAATAATAGTTCTCGTGCCACAACTTAAATTGAATAATGTGAATCACTAAAATAACAGATAATAATTGGTTGAGTGCCAGCATGTTGTTTGTTTATTTTTGTTTCTGCGTGTGTTTGTGCTGTTATCATTTTGCTTATATTTGGTTAGTTAGCTAACGGTTGATATGTTGTTTAGATTTGACACAGGTTAGAGCAGATGCCGAGTGATCCAGATGGTAGTGGTCAGCCGGGGTGTCGTACTTTAGGACGTTTTGCAGTTTTTGCATTTGTGGGTTTTTCAGTTGAACATCGTTTCCTTCCGTACTTTGATATATTACTTTTCCGGCTGTAGTTGATCTGGTCACATTCATGCATTGATAAAAACTATTTTTTGATTTTTATGTTTTTCCTTATCTGTGCCTTGTTGTAAGATCATGTTAAGTTGTTGTCAAACTAAGGTCGGGACCCACTGTGCGGTCCTAACCAGTAACTCCCTAAGTTGTAAAATTTGGGGTGTTACAACATGGTATCAGAGCTCTAGGTTGGCAACAATGGCACTTGAATCTTCTAAAAAGGTCATATAAGTAAATAAACAGAACCCGAAAAGGGTCTGAGTTTTCCAAAGAGAATTTTGGTTTTAAAATGCATACAGAGTCGGGTTGGGATAGAAAGTACGGATGACCACCACTACCTCTGCGGATCTCAGTATGCTTAGGATGGACTTTAGGTTTTACTTTGTTGGACTTATTAGCTTGATTAAACGGTTGTGATATAGATAAGTACATGTAGAAGATTAGTAGAAATTATAGTTATATTATACTCTTAACGGAGATAAGTAAATGAGATCCTCACTCCGTTGACACACCTAAGTATATTCGAAGGGTTTCAACGTAAGGATAAGTACGCTCAGCTTATGAGCATTAGGGTAGGCGAACGTCCGGGCAACTCTTTCGGACTCGTTGAGGAATGTTGAGACGGAAAAGTGAAGACCAAAAGACAACGCCAACGACAATAGAAAGAAGGAGATACAACCAACTCCACAGGGTCAAATGAAGAAAATCCATGAGAGAAGTTCCGGAAAAGCGTTGGCTGACCGGCAATTATACAAATTAGGAGAGATAACCCATAAATTCTTTCAAGTGTGGTGGAAAGCAACGATACAGACAAAGAAGATGGCGGCAGAAACAAGCATAGGTGTGGAAGTCAAAGAGAGGTGGTAGGACTCAGACAAGAGATATATAATTCAAGCTCACCGACGGACCAGAAGGTGAAAGTTGACATCAGAAACAGAACAAAATATGATCACCTCGACAGTTTGCTTGACACCACAATCAAAATGGATAACCAAGACAGGCAAAAGCATAGAAGTCTACATGAAATACATTGTCTATCCAAATATGAAGAATTAAAGAGATATAAAATGGAAGCTTACGCGTTGCCAACAAGTGAAAGGCAGCATTATAATACCAATCAAAGAAGGGAGGTGTGAGAAGGATCTTGGCGTACCCGAATACCCACAATAATCTCCCTCTCACAAGTAGACTTAAAATTCTCAACACCAACGATTTACCCTAGGAACCACGAGCAGCTGATGGCTGAGGTAAAAGTAATCACGAAGATGCACATACGAGCTATCGTGAGAGAATTGATGAGTCCGTTGACGGTAGGTGAATGATAATTCTAAACTCGGAAAGAGTATAATGCCCTGATAGTGCGAAAGAGAAGTAAAGATTATAGAAGAGTTAAAGAAGTACAAGCGGAGAAACTGGAGAAGATAAATTTTCACCAGGTTTATCAAATTTCAAAGAGATAGAAGAAACGTAAGCTTATGATCTTGTAGAAGGTCAACTGTAGACTACTTGGTAACAACTAGGACTTGACACGTGCGGGTTAACTAGTGGTGACTGGTTACCAAATAATAAGAATAACCACAGAGTTATAAAAGAACTTTATTGACATGAGAAGGAATCCTTAAAGCGACCAATTGCGGCAACTGTGAAGCCAATGAATACGAGTGCTAGTAACCCTGAATAAGTTCAAGTCAGTAACTCTAAAGAGAATTGACGGTCTGAAATGACCCCTTGTATCAGTAATGATATAAAAAGAATTGTTGTGAGCAGTTGCTTGTCTACTGACTAAGGAAAATGTTACAAATCATGGTTAATATGGATGGATTCATATAAAGAGAACCAGAGGAGTAAGAAGAAGCAGATGATTTTGACCAAGTCATACGTCAGTCCAGACAAAAGGGTATGCACGTAGTATACCACACAAATGAGATTGATGGTGTACTTTCGAGAAAAAGCTGGGGTCAATTTTCGGGATTTACAAAGGAAGCCCTTATGACTAAAGTTGTGACACATAATAATTGAAATTATAGAGGCGGCACAAACATAGAAATTATAATTTAATGCTGTGGTGAAAAGTCTTATAGAGTTTTGAGGTGATTATAAATGGAATCTACATCTTTGTTGGAACAGACATCAGAAAGAATTTAAGTGAAATGGTGGTACTCCAATGAAAATTTAAGTTAACACAGATAACCAATAATATGTAGATGGAGGAGTAGTAGTGAGATTGCATACAAATAGTGTACTAGAAGTCCATTTCCAACTGATCACAATTGAGTTGAGGAAAGTAATAAGACCAACCAACGTGGTCCGTAAGGTGTAAACGAGGAAACTCAAAGGGATTTAACTATCCTACATGTGGTAAAGATTTAAAAGAAGGTGAAACGACATGAGTATAAGGAAAACATAATAAATGCGATGCGAAGAATTGGACTTTTGAGAAAATCAGATACATCTGATAGTTGTAAACAAAGGGTATTGATGACTTTGTGGTATACAGTGATGCACCCAAGCTGGGCTTGGGGTGTGTTTTGATGCGGAGGGGTAAGGTCATAGCCTATGCGTCTCGACAATTGAAGACGTATGAAGAGAACTACCCCACACATGATCTGGAGTTGGCTGCAGTAGTCCATGCTCTAAAGATCTGGCGTCACTATCTCTATGGGGCGACATGTCAGATCTTTACAGACCACAAGAGTCTGAAGTGCATATTCACTCAGAGAGAGTTGAATAATCGCCAGAGGCGGTGGTTAGAGTTGATCAAGGACTTCGACCTTGAGATTCTTTACCACCCCGGAAAGGCGAATGTAGTGGCTGATGCTTTGAGCCGGAAGACGCCTAGGGAGAGGGCAATAGCCCGGTTGACAGTACAGCCACAGTTGTAGAAGGACTTGGCTTGGTTGGAGATAGAGATTCAGGTTCCCGATACTGATGGTCAGTTGGCTACCATGGAGTTACTTCCTGATCTGTTGGATGAGATCCGACAAAAGAAGGAGACTTGGCCGACTTTGATTAGGATCCGAGACAGGATGTCTCGAGATGAGGCCCCACATTTCACTATTGGTGCTGATGGAGTGATGAGACGTCAAGATCGCATTTGTGTACCATCAGACAGTGAGTTGAGGCAGAGGATACTAGGTGAGGCTCATGCTACCCCATACTCAGTACATCCTGGAGCGAGTAAGATGTATAGGGACTTGAGACGTTCCTTCTGGTGGGGTGATTTGAAGCCCGATGTGACTCGGTATGTAGCTCAGTGCGCGACTTGCCAGCAAGTCAAGATTGAGCACCGTAGGTCTGGAGGAGAGCTCCACCCACTTCCAGTACCACAGTGGAAGTGGGAAGATATATCTATGGATTTTGTCATAGGTTTGAGACTCAGCAGAGGATTTGATGCGATTTGGGTAGTGGTAGACCGCCTGACGAAGACCGCACGTTTCATACCGATCAAGGAAACGTGGCCGGTGAGTCGTCTGGCTGAGGAGTTCACCAGACATATTGTGAGACTCCATGGAGTACCGAGGACTATCGTCTCTGACAGAGATGGAAGTTTTACCTCGAGATTTTGGCAGTAGGTACATACTGCTTTGGGGACGAGTCTCCACTTTACTACCGCCTACCATCCACAGACAGATGGACAATCTGAGAGGACCATTCAGACCTTAGAGGACATGCTTCGGGCGTGTGTACTAGATTGGGGACAGGTATGGCCAGATCATCTCCCACTGGTAGAGTTTTCGTATAATAATAGCTGGCACGCATCTATTGGGATGGCTCCTTATGAGGCTCTGTACGGGCGGAGATGTCGTACACCATTATGTTGGGATGAGCCTAGCAGAGTGGATGGAGTAGCTCCAGATCAGATACAGGATGACATCGCCCGGATTGCCTTAGTCCGGGAAAGGATGTTAGCAGCTCAGAGGCGTCAGAAGTCCTACGCCGACAAAAGGCGTCGACCTTCAGAGTTTAGAGTAGGTGCACAGGTGTGGTTGAGAGTGTCACCTACAAGAGGAGTTAGACGTTTCGGCATTAAGGGGAAGCTGAGTACCCGGTATGTCGGCCCATTTGAGATCGTAGAGAGAGTCGGAGAGGTTGCCTACCGACTAGCACTGTCACCGAGACTAGAGTGAGTACACCCAGTTTTTCATGTATCTCAGCTGCGAGAGTACATACCGGACCCTAGACACATCATCAGTCATGAGGATTTGATAGTTGAGCCAGACCACACTTTTGTGGAGTATCCAGTAGCCGTCCTAGAGCGTAGCGTTAGGCGCCTGCGTTCTAAGGAGATACCGATGCTAAGGATTCAGTGGTCTAGACGAGGAGTTGATGAGGCTACCTGGGAGACAGAGGAGAGCATTAGACGTAATTACCCTGAGTTCTTTGCGGAGTTAGCCGCTACCTCAGTACCGACGGGTTAGTACTAAGACGAGACCTTATATGATTTCTGTGATTATATGTTTACATAATTATTTATATGCTTGATGAAGTGAGTAGTTGCTTGCTAGAATATATTTCTCGAGGGGAAATGTATGGGGTAGGTATCTTATTCCAAGTTTCGGGACGAAACTTAATTTAAGGGGGTACTGATGTAAAATCCGGAATTTTTATTCCGTCTATTTCCGTTATAAAATAGATCTCGATCAGTTGATCCATATCCGTTTACTTAGTTAGACACATTATTATAAAATTTATCATTTTATGTAGATTTCCTTCACATAAAATGATAGAATCCTTTAAAATTTTATCATTTTATGTAGCTTCCCCTTCACATAAAATGATAGGATCTTTATAAAATTTATCATATTAGGTAGCTTATCTTCACATCAAATAATAAGTTTAGCCCTATTTTAGAATATGACAAGGTCCGGACAAGTCTGTGACGAAGCTGTGACAAGGTCCAGACAAGTCTGTGACGAAGCTGTGACAAGGTCCAGACAAGTCTGTGACGAAGCTGTGACAAGGCCAGACAAGGCTGTGACGAGTCTGTGACAAGGCCAGACAAGTCTGTGACGAGTCTGTGACAAGCCCAGACAGGCTGTTGACAGCCCAGCGCCAGCAGCACGTTCAGCCCAGCCGCCCAGCTGCCTTGTCCGCTCCAGCCCAGAAACAGCAGCTGCCTTGTCCGCCCCAGTCCTATGCGCAGCCCAGCCCCTTCTGCAGCCTTCAGCAGTAGCACTCCAGCCCAGCAGCAGCACAGCCCACGCCAGCAGGCCCGTCGAGATACCGGCCCAACGAACTGCAGCCTGCTCCTCCCCTTACGCTTGCTGAACTGGAGCCAAGAGAGATCTTCAACGTTGCAAACCGCAAATCACGCAGCCGGATCTTCTGCTTTCCTTCCCAGCGGCTGCGATCTTTTACTTCCCTTCCCAGTCGTTACAGCTATCTCCTTCCTTTCTGGGCTGCATTCTTCGATCTCCTCCTCTACGTCCCGACCTGCTGCAACTTCTGCGACTCTACCTCCCGGCAAACAGCCCTTTTCATTGGCGAGCCTTCTCTTACCCCATCCGATGTATACAGCAGGACGAAGGAGCCAGAAGAACATCCGGAACTCAGCCAGTAAAGGTGAGTCACAGTTTCTGCATCCCAATGCCTTGCCCCTAGAAGTAATATTTAACATTATGTATATACGCTATTTACGTAATGCTAGAAGGACGAACTGCTGTAGTCGAGTTTGAACTTAGGCTAGGTTGACCTTAGTAGCTGCTGAGCATATAGATCTAAGGAGAGGAATGATAGGCTGCTGCATTTTATGAACAAAGGAAAGTCAGTAGCTGCTGTAAATGCGTTTTACCCACTTCAGCGTTCAGTTGGCGAACAGCCATCTTGTCGACCAATTATAAAACGTTTGGATGAAGATCCACCGTTGAATTTTTGATATGTTGTAGACAGATATATGTAGTTTAGCATATTAAAATTTGGTGAGAAATGAACGGTCGGATTGAAAGTTACGAGCTCCAGAAGTTAGGTAGTTGAGCAGTTTTATTGAACTTATAAATTTGACTAAGTATAAGAAAGTAGAGTGAGGAACCGACTTTGGGGATTATTATAAAAATATCGGCTGAACAGTTTGGTGAAATTCTTTCTTCTAAGGCTAGATAGAACCTCATAGATGATCTAGATATTTAATTCGGAAATTTTATAAGCCGTTAAGAATTTTATATTTAGAGCCGAAGTTAAACTTTTTTTTCGGTTCTTCCGGAAATAGAAACATAAGAAAAATGTCAGTTTCGCACCTAATAAAATTCTAAGAGTTAGGATATATTTTAGAACTTCAAATAGGAGTTTGGACATGAATTTTAGGGTCTTCGAGAAAATCGGAACCAAGGGTAAAATGGTCATTTTACCCTAAAACTAATAATGTAACTAGTACGTCTTAATACTTATTTAATCTCAGAAGTTTTAGACTTCTATCTACGTGAAAGTGTGCTAATACACTTATCGCCTTTAACAGGCAACTGAGTGGGTACAGTTACAGAGCAAGTGATTACTAAAGAGTCGAGCATTATAACAGGTAAGTCCTTTGGGCTTACTTAGCTGACTGCTAAATATGAGTATAAATGATGATGGTGGTGTGTGATTGACATGTTAGAAAGATAGGTGGTGATATATAAATACCGACCTGTATTTTGGCCTAAGAGTAACGGGCGGTGGCATTCCGCTCAGTAGCTCGCAGGGCGCTGGGGGTTTCTTTCGGGACTAGTCCACACATGGTTTGTAGTGATGCTACCAAAGGAAGTCAGCTATACCTACACCAGTTGGATAAGGAACGGAGGCGAGAACTAATAATAGTTCTCGTGCCACAACTTAAATTGAATAATGTGAATCACTAAAATAACAGATAATAATTGGTTGAGTGCCAGCATGTTGTTTGTTTATTTTTGTTTCTGCGTGTGTTTGTGCTGTTATCATTTTGCTTATATTTGGTTAGTTAGCTAACGGTTGATATGTTGTTTAGATTTGACACAGGTTAGAGCAGATGCCGAGTGATCCAGATGGTAGTGGTCAGCCGGGGTGTCGTACTTTAGGACGTTTTGCAGTTTTTGCATTTGTGGGTTTTTCAGTTGAACATCGTTTCCTTCCGTACTTTGATATATTACTTTTCCGGCTGTAGTTGATCTGGTCACATTCATGCATTGATAAAAACTATTTTTTGATTTTTTTGTTTTTCCTTATCTGTGCCTTGTTGTAAGATCATGTTAAGTTGTTGTCAAACTAAGGTCGGGACCCACTGTGCGGTCCTAACCAGTAACTCCCTAAGTTGTAAAATTTGGGGTGTTACAACATGGTATCAGAGCTCTAGGTTGGCAACAATGGCACTTGAATCTTCTAAAAAGGTCATATAAGTAAATAAACAGAACCCGAAAAGGGTCTGAGTTTTCCAAAGAGAATTTTGGTTTTAAAATGCATACAGAGTCGGGTTGGGATAGAAAGTACGGATGACCACCACTACCTCTGCGGATCTCAGTATGCTTAGGATGGACTTTAGGTTTTACTTTGTTGGACTTATTAGCTTGATTAAACGGTTGTGATATAGATAAGTACATGTAGAAGATTAGTAGAAATTATAGTTATATTATACTCTTAACGGAGATAAGTAAATGAGATCCTCACTCCGTTGACACACCTAAGTATATTCGAAGGGTTTCAACGTAAGGATAAGTACGCTCAGCTTATGAGCATTAGGGTAGGCGAACGTCCGGGCAACTCTTTCGGACTCGTTGAGGAATGTTGAGACGGAAAAGTGAAGACCAAAAGACAACGCCAACGACAATAGAAAGAAGGAGATACAACCAACTCCACAGGGTCAAATGAAGAAAATCCATGAGAGAAGTTCCGGAAAAGCGTTGGCTGACCGGCAATTATACAAATTAGGAGAGATAACCCATAAATTCTTTCAAGTGTGGTGGAAAGCAACGATACAGACAAAGAAGATGGCGGCAGAAACAAGCATAGGTGTGGAAGTCAAAGAGAGGTGGTAGGACTCAGACAAGAGATATATAATTCAAGCTCACCGACGGACCAGAAGGTGAAAGTTGACATCAGAAACAGAACAAAATATGATCACCTCGACAGTTTGCTTGACACCACAATCAAAATGGATAACCAAGACAGGCAAAAGCATAGAAGTCTACATGAAATACATTGTCTATCCAAATATGAAGAATTAAAGAGATATAAAATGGAAGCTTACGCGTTGCCAACAAGTGAAAGGCAGCATTATAATACCAATCAAAGAAGGGAGGTGTGAGAAGGATCTTGGCGTACCCGAATACCCACAATAATCTCCCTCTCACAAGTAGACTTAAAATTCTCAACACCAACGATTTACCCTAGGAACCACGAGCAGCTGATGGCTGAGGTAAAAGTAATCACGAAGATGCACATACGAGCTATCGTGAGAGAATTGATGAGTCCGTTGACGGTAGGTGAATGATAATTCTAAACTCGGAAAGAGTATAATGCCCTGATAGTGCGAAAGAGAAGTAAAGATTATAGAAGAGTTAAAGAAGTACAAGCGGAGAAACTGGAGAAGATAAATTTTCACCAGGTTTATCAAATTTCAAAGAGATAGAAGAAACGTAAGCTTATGATCTTGTAGAAGGTCAACTGTAGACTACTTGGTAACAACTAGGACTTGACACGTGCGGGTTAACTAGTGGTGACTGGTTACCAAATAATAAGAATAACCACAGAGTTATAAAAGAACTTTATTGACATGAGAAGGAATCCTTAAAGCGACCAATTGCGGCAACTGTGAAGCCAATGAATACGAGTGCTAGTAACCCTGAATAAGTTCAAGTCAGTAACTCTAAAGAGAATTGACGGTCTGAAATGACCCCTTGTATCAGTAATGATATAAAAAGAATTGTTGTGAGGCCTTCTAGTGTTATGCCATGAAGGAAAGCAAGAGCCTAACCATAGAGAAGATAACTGTTGCATGTGAGTTGCAGAGGTATTCAGTGACGACCTGCCAGGATTACCCCCACAGAGGAGCGTTGATTTCAGCATTGACTTGGAACCGAGTACGAGACCGATCTCGAAGGCTCCGCACCGTATGACACCGATGGAGCTGTTTGAGCTGAAGAAGCAGTTAGAGGAACTAGCAGAGAAGGGTTTCATACGCCCTAGTGTGTCTCCTTGGGGTGCGCCAGTATTAATTGTGAAGAAGAAGGACGGATCGATGAGGTTGTGCATAGACTACAAAGAACTGAATAAAGTCACCATCAAGAACAAGTATCCATTGCCGTGCATAGATGATCTGTTGGATCAGTTGCATGGGGCATCTGTGTTCTCGAGGATAGACTTGAGGTCAGGTTACCACCAGTTGAGGGTGAGAGATCAAGATATACCTAAGACGGCATTCCGGACTAGGTATGGTCATTATGAGTCATAGTGATGCCATTTGGGCTCACTAATACACCAACGGTGTTCATGGAGTTGATGCATGGGATATTCATTGACTTCTTAGACCAGTTTGTAGTGGTCTTCATTGACGACATCCTAGTTTACTCGAGGAGTCGAGAGGAGCATGCCGGACACTTGAGGACAGAATTGCAGATTCTGTAGGATAGCTAGCTGTATGCTAAGCTATCCGAGTTTGGGTTTTGGATGTCAGAGGTGGCTTTCCTAGGCCACGTGGTGACTGCTGAGGGTATTAAAGTCGATCCGGGGAAGATCGAGTCAGTATCTTCTTGGCAACTTCCTAAGAATGTCAAGGAGGTTCGCAGCTTTCTAGGTTTAGCAGGATACTACCGTCGGTTTGTGGAAGGGTTTTCCTTGATTGCCCGACCACTTACTTGTCTTCTAAGGAAGACTACTCGGTTTGTCTGGTCTGAGCCGTGTCAGCAGAGTTTTGAGGAATTGAAGAGGAGATTGACGTCCGCTCCGATTTTGGCACAGCCTGAGGGTATTGATGACTTTGTGGTATACAGTGATGCACCCAAGCTGGGCTTGGGGTGTGTTTTGATGCGGAGGGGTAAGGTCATAGCCTATGCGTCTCGACAATTGAAGACGTATGAAGAGAACTACCCCACACATGATCTGGAGTTGGCTGCAGTAGTCCATGCTCTAAAGATCTGGCGTCACTATCTCTATGGGGCGACATGTCAGATCTTTACAGACCACAAGAGTCTGAAGTGCATATTCACTCAGAGAGAGTTGAATAATCGCCAGAGGCGGTGGTTAGAGTTGATCAAGGACTTCGACCTTGAGATTCTTTACCACCCCGGAAAGGCGAATGTAGTGGCTGATGCTTTGAGCCGGAAGACGCCTAGGGAGAGGGCAATAGCCCGGTTGACAGTACAGCCACAGTTGTAGAAGGACTTGGCTTGGTTGGAGATAGAGATTCAGGTTCCCGATACTGATGGTCAGTTGGCTACCATGGAGTTACTTCCTGATCTGTTGGATGAGATCCGACAAAAGAAGGAGACTTGGCCGACTTTGATTAGGATCCGAGACAGGATGTCTCGAGATGAGGCCCCACATTTCACTATTGGTGCTGATGGAGTGATGAGACGTCAAGATCGCATTTGTGTACCATCAGACAGTGAGTTGAGGCAGAGGATACTAGGTGAGGCTCATGCTACCCCATACTCAGTACATCCTGGAGCGAGTAAGATGTATAGGGACTTGAGACGTTCCTTCTGGTGGGGTGATTTGAAGCCCGATGTGACTCGGTATGTAGCTCAGTGCGCGACTTGCCAGCAAGTCAAGATTGAGCACCGTAGGTCTGGAGGAGAGCTCCACCCACTTCCAGTACCACAGTGGAAGTGGGAAGATATATCTATGGATTTTGTCATAGGTTTGAGACTCAGCAGAGGATTTGATGCGATTTGGGTAGTGGTAGACCGCCTGACGAAGACCGCACGTTTCATACCGATCAAGGAAACGTGGCCGGTGAGTCGTCTGGCTGAGGAGTTCACCAGACATATTGTGAGACTCCATGGAGTACCGAGGACTATCGTCTCTGACAGAGATGGAAGTTTTACCTCGAGATTTTGGCAGTAGGTACATACTGCTTTGGGGACGAGTCTCCACTTTACTACCGCCTACCATCCACAGACAGATGGACAATCTGAGAGGACCATTCAGACCTTAGAGGACATGCTTCGGGCGTGTGTACTAGATTGGGGACAGGTATGGCCAGATCATCTCCCACTGGTAGAGTTTTCGTATAATAATAGCTGGCACGCATCTATTGGGATGGCTCCTTATGAGGCTCTGTACGGGCGGAGATGTCGTACACCATTATGTTGGGATGAGCCTAGCAGAGTGGATGGAGTAGCTCCAGATCAGATACAGGATGACATCGCCCGGATTGCCTTAGTCCGGGAAAGGATGTTAGCAGCTCAGAGGCGTCAGAAGTCCTACGCCGACAAAAGGCGTCGACCTTCAGAGTTTAGAGTAGGTGCACAGGTGTGGTTGAGAGTGTCACCTACAAGAGGAGTTAGACGTTTCGGCATTAAGGGGAAGCTGAGTACCCGGTATGTCGGCCCATTTGAGATCGTAGAGAGAGTCGGAGAGGTTGCCTACCGACTAGCACTGTCACCGAGACTAGAGTGAGTACACCCAGTTTTTCATGTATCTCAGCTGCGAGAGTACATACCGGACCCTAGACACATCATCAGTCATGAGGATTTGATAGTTGAGCCAGACCACACTTTTGTGGAGTATCCAGTAGCCGTCCTAGAGCGTAGCGTTAGGCGCCTGCGTTCTAAGGAGATACCGATGCTAAGGATTCAGTGGTCTAGACGAGGAGTTGATGAGGCTACCTGGGAGACAGAGGAGAGCATTAGACGTAATTACCCTGAGTTCTTTGCGGAGTTAGCCGCTACCTCAGTACCGACGGGTTAGTACTAAGACGAGACCTTATATGATTTCTGTGATTATATGTTTACATAATTATTTATATGCTTGATGAAGTGAGTAGTTGCTTGCTAGAATATATTTCTCGAGGGGAAATGTATGGGGTAGGTATCTTATTCCAAGTTTCGGGACGAAACTTAATTTAAGGGGGTACTGATGTAAAATCCGGAATTTTTATTCCGTCTATTTCCGTTATAAAATAGATCTCGATCAGTTGATCCATATCCGTTTACTTAGTTAGACACATTATTATAAAATTTATCATTTTATGTAGATTTCCTTCACATAAAATGATAGAATCCTTTAAAATTTTATCATTTTATGTAGCTTCCCCTTCACATAAAATGATAGGATCTTTATAAAATTTATCATATTAGGTAGCTTATCTTCACATCAAATAATAAGTTTAGCCCTATTTTAGAATATGACAAGGTCCGGACAAGTCTGTGACGAAGCTGTGACAAGGTCCAGACAAGTCTGTGACGAAGCTGTGACAAGGTCCAGACAAGTCTGTGACGAAGCTGTGACAAGGCCAGACAAGGCTGTGACGAGTCTGTGACAAGGCCAGACAAGTCTGTGACGAGTCTGTGACAAGCCCAGACAGGCTGTTGACAGCCCAGCGCCAGCAGCACGTTCAGCCCAGCCGCCCAGCTGCCTTGTCCGCTCCAGCCCAGAAACAGCAGCTGCCTTGTCCGCCCCAGTCCTATGCGCAGCCCAGCCCCTTCTGCAGCCTTCAGCAGTAGCACTCCAGCCCAGCAGCAGCACAGCCCACGCCAGCAGGCCCGTCGAGATACCGGCCCAACGAACTGCAGCCTGCTCCTCCCCTTACGCTTGCTGAACTGGAGCCAAGAGAGATCTTCAACGTTGCAAACCGCAAATCACGCAGCCGGATCTTCTGCTTTCCTTCCCAGCGGCTGCGATCTTTTACTTCCCTTCCCAGTCGTTACAGCTATCTCCTTCCTTTCTGGGCTGCATTCTTCGATCTCCTCCTCTACGTCCCGACCTGCTGCAACTTCTGCGACTCTACCTCCCGGCAAACAGCCCTTTTCATTGGCGAGCCTTCTCTTACCCCATCCGATGTATACAGCAGGACGAAGGAGCCTTCCGCATATGTAGTTGATGTTGAAGCCGTGAGAGCGTCAAATTGTCCAAGCCATCGTCACACAGAGGAGCCAGAAGAACATCCGGAACTCAGCCAGTAAAGGTGAGTCACAGTTTCTGCATCCCAATGCCTTGCCCCTAGAAGTAATATTTAACATTATGTATATACGCTATTTACGTAATGCTAGAAGGACGAACTGCTGTAGTCGAGTTTGAACTTAGGCTAGGTTGACCTTAGTAGCTGCTGAGCATATAGATCTAAGGAGAGGAATGATAGGCTGCTGCATTTTATGAACAAAGGAAAGTCAGTAGCTGCTGTAAATGCGTTTTACCCACTTCAGCGTTCAGTTGGCGAACAACCATCTTGTCGACCAATTATAAAACGTTTGGATGAAGATCCACCGTTGAATTTTTGATATGTTGTAGACAGATATATGTAGTTTAGCATATTAAAATGTGGTGAGAAATGAACGGTCGGATTGAAAGTTACGAGCTCCAGAAGTTAGGTAGTTGAGCAGTTTTATTGAACTTATAAATTTGACTAAGTATAAGAAAGTAGAGTGAGGAACCGACTTTGGGGATTATTATAAAAATATCGGCTGAACAGTTTGGTGAAATTCTTTCTTCTAAGGCTAGATAGAACCTCATAGATGATCTAGATATTTAATTCGGAAATTTTATAAGCCGTTAAGAATTTTATATTTAGAGCCGAAGTTAAACTTTTTTTTCGGTTCTTCCGGAAATAGAAACATAAGAAAAATGTCAGTTTCGCACCTAATAAAATTCTAAGAGTTAGGATATATTTTAGAACTTCAAATAGGAGTTTGGACATGAATTTTAGGGTCTTCGAGAAAATCGGAACCAAGGGTAAAATGGTCATTTTACCCTAAAACTAATAATGTAACTAGTACGTCTTAATACTTATTTAATCTCAGAAGTTTTAGACTTCTATCTACGTGAAAGTGTGCTAATACACTTATCGCCTTTAACAGGCAACTGAGTGGGTACAGTTACAGAGCAAGTGATTACTAAAGAGTCGAGCATTATAACAGGTAAGTCCTTTGGGCTTACTTAGCTGACTGCTAAATATGAGTATAAATGATGATGGTGGTGTGTGATTGACATGTTAGAAAGATAGGTGGTGATATATAAATACCGACCTGTATTTTGGCCTAAGAGTAACGGGCGGTGGCATTCCGCTCAGTAGCTCGCAGGGCGCTGGGGGTTTCTTTCGGGACTAGTCCACACATGGTTTGTAGTGATGCTACCAAAGGAAGTCAGCTATACCTACACCAGTTGGATAAGGAACGGAGGCGAGAACTAATAATAGTTCTCGTGCCACAACTTAAATTGAATAATGTGAATCACTAAAATAACAGATAATAATTGGTTGAGTGCCAGCATGTTGTTTGTTTATTTTTGTTTCTGCGTGTGTTTGTGCTGTTATCATTTTGCTTATATTTGGTTAGTTAGCTAACGGTTGATATGTTGTTTAGATTTGACACAGGTTAGAGCAGATGCCGAGTGATCCAGATGGTAGTGGTCAGCCGGGGTGTCGTACTTTAGGACGTTTTGCAGTTTTTGCATTTGTGGGTTTTTCAGTTGAACATCGTTTCCTTCCGTACTTTGATATATTACTTTTCCGGCTGTAGTTGATCTGGTCACATTCATGCATTGATAAAAACTATTTTTTGATTTTTTTGTTTTTCCTTATCTGTGCCTTGTTGTAAGATCATGTTAAGTTGTTGTCAAACTAAGGTCGGGACCCACTGTGCGGTCCTAACCAGTAACTCCCTAAGTTGTAAAATTTGGGGTGTTACAACGATTACTTTATGGAAGAATATTATGACCCACATAATTGTAGGTTAATTAGACTCCCTATTTATACAAGTTCTAAAACCATCAACTTTAGTAGCTAATCGATTTGGGATAACAAAATCCTTCAAAAAATTTAACGTAAAATGGATGATGGTGATAACAAAAGATTCCTTAGCTTAAAAAAAATACTTTTAAATAAAAGATTTTTTTGTCCAACAAATAGATTGGTTGGAACAACAAAAGTTACGTGAAATTTTCTGATAACAAATTGTTAGTTTAATAAATAAAGATTATCTGGCATAAAAAAAATAGTTCACAAAATAATTATTAAGTTTTTTTTAGGAGTAAAGATATTTTCGAAACAAATCGGTTACAAAATTTTTTTTCTGGAATTAAAAAGAAAAGATTTAATGGCGTTAATTGTGGGAGCTCTATTTTAGAAATATTGTCTCCACAACGCGCCACGTTAGCGAGTATATAGATTTCTATTTATACAAGTTCTAAAACCATCAAGCTTAGTAGTTAGTCGATGTGGGACAACAAAAATCCTCAAAAAATTTAACTAAATAGATCATTTTGATATTCATTTGAAAAAAAAAAATATTCCCTAAAAATAGAAATTTAGGGATAAAAGTAACGTGAAAATATTTAACGTAATAACCAAAGGTCAATATTACTTTAGGGAAGAACATTATGACCCACATAATTGTAGGTTAACGTTCTCAAAAATAAAATCTTTCCTAAAAAAATATTCCCTAAAAATAAAACTTTAGCATAAAAGTAACGTGAAAATATTTAACGTAATAACCAAAGGTCAAGATTACTTTAGGGAAGAACATATGACCCCATAATTGTAGGTTAACGTTATCAAAAATCTTCCCTAAAAATAAAACTATAGGGGTACAATTATATTAGGGAAGAACATTATGACCACATAATTATAGCTTAACGATCTCAAAAATAAAAATATTATTCCGATATGAATAATGATTATAGCTGAACTTAGCCAACAGGCTAAGAAATGTATTATCTCTATACTCTTTAGACTCCCTATTTATACAAGTTCTAAAACCATCAAATTTAGTAGCTAATCGATGTAGAATAACAAAATCTTTCAAAAAAATTTAACCTAAAATGGATGATGCTGATAACAAAAGATTCCTTAGCTTAAAAAAATAGTTTAAAATTAAAGATTCTTTGTCCAAAAAATAGGTTGGTTGAAAAAAAAAGTTACGTAAAATTTTCTAATAACAGATTGTTAGTTTAATAAATAAAGATTATTTGACTTACAAAATATGTTACAAAATAAATATTCTCTCGTTTAAAAGTTTTTTTAGGAGTAAAGATATTTTCGAAACAAATCGGTTACAAAAAATTTTTTTGACTTAAAAAGAAAAGATTTAATGTCGTTAATTGTGGGAGTTCTATTTTAGAAATATTGCCTCCACAACGTGCCACGTCAGCGAGTATATAGACTCCTTATTTATACAAGTTCTAAAACCATCAAGCTTAGTAGCTAATGTAACACCCCAAATCTCAGGACTTGGAGTGTCACATTGGGCTAGGATCTCACAATGGATCCTGATACTAGCCTGACAACAAGTTCACTAGATCTTACAACAAGGCACAGGTAGATTAAAACCAAATACATAAAAGCTGTATATGATACATCAAAAGAGTTTACAAACTCAGAGCCGAGTACAAACCATCAAACCACAACATCTGATACAAAAGATCCCATATCCCGCGCATCCTAATGTATAGAAGTCCTCGGGTGGCCACACCATCTGTCTCACCCTGCAGTCTTCCTAACTTGCAGATCATCTACAACACGATATGAAACCGTTAGCTACAGCAATGAAAAGCATGAATGTAATAGCACAACCACACATCAACATCTCATACATGCAATGCCACACACATTCATTTATTATCTTTCATTATGTTATTCCATTACTAATTCAACTTCTTTTGTAACACGAAGAACCTAAAGAACCTCGTCCCTTTCCCCGTTAACACAGGGGTTTGCATTGGGGTGATCGTCACTCGTCCCCCCTGTGTTACTAGCTTCTAGGCACCTTCTCCTAATCAGCAGGCGGAGACCGGTGGTTACCGCCCGTTATAATACACTTGGGCCAAATAAATGTAACAAATGGTCATCCTAGTCCTGTTTAGGTTATAAATGCACAATCATATGAACACACACAACCATCACAGTCATGCAATCCACAACTGCACGCTAAGTAAGTCCTATGGACTTACCTGATATACTCTTAATCTGTACCACGTCACAACTTCCCCTTGGGGAAGTAATCAACGCCTGCAATAGCAAGACACACACAATCACATACTGCAAAGGTTAGGATACTCGTCTCACTAACCACAACCAACCCATATCTCAAATCTAAACCTCAGATCCTCAACACATTCATAAATGCCTAAGGCATATCTTCAACATAACATCTCACCATACTCGTACACATACTAAACCTTAAAGCCATAACCGATATCCATAACATCATCATGATCCTCAACTCATTCTGACACCTAGCATGTATCTAATCAGTATTCCTCAATCTCAAATTTAATCCTAATTTAATTAATTAACCTTTAATAAATTAATGAAATTATACCAGAATAACGTTTTGCCCGCAGGCCATTTCTAAACCCACCTGTCATCAGATTTCATGAAACAAACAACCCATAAACACCAGAATAATATAATGATCATAATGGAATTTCTAATTATCCAATTTGAAAAGTCTAAGGTCAATTTAGGCCAAAACGTAGTACGAAAAACGAATAAATTCATAACTTATTCGTTACTAACCCGATTGACGATCTGAAAGAAGATTTGGAATCACAACGACGCAGGCTACACATGTACAACATCAAATTCACCGGAATCTGAGCGACGGAACTGTCCTGGTGACATATATGCTCGACCAGGTCCTTATCTACTCGGAATGCAGATTCTTGGTACCGATATGAAGAGAATGAAGAGAGGAATCCAGAAACTCAAACGGAATTGAAATCGGATTAGAAACGAAGAGTAGATCTAAGTTTGAAGTTTCAGAGAAATCAGAGCTTTTACGAGGAAACGTGAAAGGAAATGAATTAATAAACGATTTTCCACTATTTATAGTGAAGTCGATAATTATCATTTAGCGAAGTCGATAATTATCCTTTAACCGATGGCGGGTTGAACCCCCTTCTCCAAACTTCTCGAAATTGGAACAATAAATCTTGAATATTGTAGGGATAATTATCCCACAACTGCCTCGGAAAACGTGTATTCCTAAGCCGTCTTTCTTAGCCGTTAAGAAACAAAATAGCGACTCTTTTGGCCGTTTTGTCTTTCCATGTTATTTCATATCTAGGACATGTCCGTTGTCTTGATCATTTCTCTCAACTGCATTTTTATTAATTGGAGCTCCCAAATGCTCCAAATAATACCGGAGGGTAAAAATAATTATCCGGGGAAAAAAGTGAAATTTTCACCATAAGCCCAAAATTACGCCAGGAACATAACGGTGAGACTTATACTCAACACTTACGCAATCTTCGCGAGTTATAAGTCAATTACTATCACTGATTAAGTTAATCAACATTAATTAGAATTCGGAAATCCTAGATATTACATCACACACCCCTTAAGAAAAAGTTCCGTCCCGAAACTTGAACAATTCCCAAATCCTCTCGGACCCATACGCCGAGGTATAAACACTCTCGCTATCGGAGGTATCACATCTCCGTTCAAACGTATCAACCTATAACACTCTATAACCTCAAAACATAACATGGAGAAATCTTCAACTCCAGCAACAAGATCATAACGCTATCCAAAGGCATAGAGGAAAAATCATCTCCAGCCAACTACTAACCATGTCATAAGGTATGGAGGAAAGCCGTCTCCAGCCAATCATACTCGTAACACAACTATGTGGAGGAAAACCGTCTCCACTCACACTATGTCCATCAATAATAGCATGGAGGAAAGAACCATCTCCAGCTAATCCTAAACATATTACAATAGTATGGAGGAAAGAACCATCTCCAGCTATACCTATATCGTGCTAGCAAACAAGATCTAACTGATCAGATGCACATATCAAAGCTAGCACGAAAACACATCATATCACATAAGCACATAGCATACAAGCACTCACCAAAAAGGCACTAAGATCTACTCGTGGATCCTACGGGTGCCTCTAACTCCGCATAGAACTCTGGATAGTTCCTCTAGATACTATCCTCTGTCTCCCAGGTAGCCTCATACGGTCCTCGTCTCAACCACTATATCCTCATCATAGGAATATCCTTCGAACGCATGCGTCTCACACCTCTCTTTCTAGAACTGCAAAACGTTGTTTTGTAAAAGTGTGGTCCGGCTCAACCACTAGATCATCGTAACTCACAATGTGCCTCAGGTCTGGTATGTACTCCCTCAGCTGAGACACATGAAGCATAGGGTGAACACCCTCTAACTTCGGTGGAAAAACCATTATGTGCATTGCTCTCCCAACTCTATCCAGTATCTCGAAAGGACTGACATATCGGAGACTTAACTTCCCCATTATGCCATAACGTCTGACGCCTCGCGTCAGAGTTACTCTCAACCAGACATGAGCTCCTACCCTGAACTCTAGAGGTCGACGCCTCCTATTTGCATACAACTTCTGGCGACTCTGTGCAGCAAGCATCCTCTCTCTGATCAACGTTACTCGGGCCATATCATCCTGAATCTGTTCTGGCGCTATCCTACTAGTACTACTAGGCTCCTCCCAGCATAAAGGTGTATGACACCTATGTCTACACCACGCCTCATAGGGGCCATCCCTATAGATGCATACCAACGGTGGTGGTATAAGAACTTAACGAGTGAGAGATAAATAGATCGTCCCTGTTCCCAATCCATCCCACAAGCTCACAACATGTCCTCTACGGTCTGGAGGGTTCTATCAGACTGACCGTCTGTCTGAGGTAAAACTCAATCATGATATGTGGACGCGTTCCCCAAGCAGTCTAAATCTGCTATCAAAACCTCAAAGTAAACCGTCTACTACAATCATAGTCGATCGTCCTCGGTACACTTGTGGAGTCCCACCATCTGTCTAGTGTACTCCTTTGTTACTTCATTCATTAGCCACGTCTCTCTATAGAGATGGAACGTGTCGACTTCGTAAATATGTTACTAATAATCTGGATAACACCAAAACTCTTACTGGGTCTCAATCCCATTACAAGTACACAGAAAAGTCCTCTCACTTCCACTACAGCACTAGTAGTGGATGAGCTCATCTCCAGGTCAGTAACACTTTAACCTGATTTACTACTTTGTGGCACCTCTTATTCGTACATGGATGTACTAAAGAAGGTGTACTATGAGTGTACTGTAATCTTCTCCACTCAACTCCGCATAAGCGGTTATACTGACGTAGTTGCGGCGCCTCATACTCCTTCTCTTCCATTAAAGAACTGTGGTGCCTCGCCATGAGGCATCCTTCCATCAAGTTCCCTCAGGGTCAGGCAAGTCCCCTTTTTTTGTTGGACCTCATCCAACAAACCAAGTAAAATCCCTAAACATAAAACTAACGTCCTTATCAGCAGTTGTAGGTCCAACTCTAACCAAGCTAGATCATTTTGAAACCGAGGCTATATAACAATTCCAACAATCGCCTTCTCTCGAGGTGTCTTCTTATTCAGGGTATCAATGACCACATTCTCCTTGCCAGAATGGTACAAATTTCAAGGTCAACATCCTTGATCAACTCAAACCATCGACGTTAGCAGTTATTCAACCTTTATTGCATAAAAATATGCTTCAACCTCCTATGATCTGTGAAACTCTGACACGAAATGTCACACAGGTATTGTCTTCAAATCTTGGAACTTGAACTACCACCACTAACTCGAAATCATGAGTCGGGCGGTTCTCCTCATACGTTCTCAGCACCGTAGTCACGTGATTCCCAAAATCTTCTGATTATCACCGAATAGAAGCAGAGGTCAAATGCTTCCTCTACTCTTCAGAGCTTCGACATACTACTTCAACCACACAATTATGGTGGTCTTCCTCAGAAGACTCGTAAATGGATGAACAATCACATAGATTCCTTCCTCAAAGCGTTG
>BSUD01000004.1:104267477-104284130 GCA_033239045.1 Fagopyrum esculentum
TCATGAGTCGGGCGGTTCTCCTCATACGTTCTCAGCACCGTAGTCACGTGATTCCCAAAATCTTCTGATTATCACCGAATAGAAGCAGAGGTCAAATGCTTCCTCTACTCTTCAGAGCTTCGACATACTACTTCAACCACACAATTATGGTGGTCTTCCTCAGAAGACTCGTAAATGGATGAACAATCACATAGATTCCTTCCTCAAAGCGTTGGTAGCAATCGGCTGGGCCGAGAACTACGCATTCCCTTAACGTTCATCAATATCATCCATAAGACTTCATACTTACTCCTCGTCACATCAATCATGATCCTACTAGCGGAACAACATGACCTTGAAGGTTACTTCTGGCATCTCAATGCACATTTAGGGAGCATAGCACACTGGCTTCTATCCCTCGGATTCTGCAAAACCGTCCTCAAATAACCGGTATGTTCCTCTCCGTTGTGAGAGTACACCAAAACATCACCAATAAGGTCTGTCACAAACTCATCAAGGAAGTAGATGAAGATACTGTTCATCAACTTCCTTGATGAGTTTGTGGCAGACCTTATTGATGAGTACACCAAAACATCAAGGAGGTTGTGGCAGACCCTATGACCCTGTCTACCACAGGTAAAGCAAGTCACTGGCGATCTTGGACACTGTGGTCGTACATGTCCAGGCTTCCCACAATTGTAAAAAGTCCTCGTTTCACCAGAAGTCCGTGTGAACGAGATGTACTCAAACGTCCACAAGTCGGGCTCGGTTTGCAACCCGGATATCCAACCTCATTTTTCACTTATTCAACCCGTTGTTTCTTCTCTAATCCAAAAGCTTCAGTCGATCTCACAGATGTTGGTAAATCCTGTGTAGATCTACCTGATATCACCACCTCATATACTTGCTGCATATACTCTTGAAACTCGAATTTACTCATGGAGACACGATCAGCCTCTTCAAACTCGTTCTCTGCCATATGCAACACAGTAGCGGATACTGGTCCCTGATTTGACGCTACTGGAGGAAGAGGGGTTGTACCCCTATCTCATCCCACTACATATACTGCTCTAGTCTGAGCCATCTGTAGAATATACGTTCCTAACTTATAAGGCTATATATATATATGTCATATGTATCGATATATATATATATATATATATATATATATATATATATATATATATATACACTGTCGAGATCCTCATATGGGTGACGACTTCTGTAAACACTATCCCATAACATTTGTACTCGCTTAAAACCAAACCTTTGAAAAGTCAGACCCCAAATGGGTTTTGTTTATTTATCCACTCTACCTTTATTGCAGATAGCAAGTGCCATTGTTGTCAACCTAAGACTCTGATACCAACTCTGCAACACCCCAAATCCACGGGACTTGGAGTGTCACATTCGGCTAGGATCTCACAATGGATCCTGACCCTAGCCTGACAACAAGTTTACTGGATCTTACAACAAGGCACAGGTAGATTAAAACCATATACATAAAAGCTGTATATGATACATCAAAAGAGTTTACAAACTCAGAGCCGAGTACAAACCATCAAACCACAACATCTGATACAAAAGATCCCATATCCCGCGCATCCTAATGTATAGAAGTCCTCGGGTGGCCACACCATCTGTCTCACCCTGCAGTCTTCCTAACTTGCAGATCATCTACAACACGATATGAAACCGTTAGCTACAGCAATGAAAAGCATGAATGTAATAGCACAACCACACATCAACATCTCATACATGCAATGCCACACACATTCATTTATTATCTTTCATTATGTTATTCCATTACTAATTCAACTTCTTTTGTAACACGAAGAACCTAAAGAACCTCGTCCCTTTCCCCGTTAACACAGGGGTTTGCATTGGGGTGATCGTCACTCGTCCCCCCTGTGTTACTAGCTTCTAGGCACCTTCTCCTAATCAGCAGGCGGAGACCGGTGGTTACCGCCCGTTATAATACACTTGGGCCAAATAAATGTAACAAATGGTCATCCTAGTCCGGTTTAGGTTATAAATGCACAATCATATGAACACACACAACCATCACAATCATACAATCCACAACTACACGCTAAGTAAGTCCTATGGACTTACCTGATATACTCATAATCTGTACCACGTCACAGCTTCCCCTTGGGAAAGTAATCAACGCATGCAATAGCAAGGCACACACAATCACATACTGCAAAGGTTAGGAGACTCGTCTCACTAACCACAACCAACCCATATCTCAAATCTAAACCTCAGATCCTCAACACATTCATAAATGCCTAAGGCATATCCTCAACATAACATCTCATCATACTCGTACACATACTAAATCTTAAAGCCATAACCGATATCCATAACATCATCATGATCCTCAACTCATTCTGACACCTAGCATGTATCTAATCAGTATTCCTCAATCTCAAATTTAATCCTAATTTAATTAATTAACCTTTAATAAATTAATGAAATTTTACCAGAATAACGTTTTGCCCGTAGGCCATTTCTAAACCCACCTATCATCAGATTTCATCAAACAAACTACCCATAAACACCAAAATAATATAATGATCATAATGGAATTTCTAATTATCCATTTTGAAAAGCCTATGGTCAATTTAGGCCAAAACGCAGTACGGAAAACGAATAAATCATAACTTATTCGTTACTAACCCGATTGACGATCTGAAAGAAGATTCGGAATCACAACGACGCAGGCTACGCATGTACAACATCAAATTCACCGGAATCTGAGCGACGGAACTATCTTGGTAACATATATGCTCGGCGAGGTCCTTATCTGCTCGGAAATGCAGAAACTTGGTACCGATATGAAGAGAATGAAGAGAGGAATCCAGAAACTCAAACGGAATTGAAATCGGATTAGAAACAGAGAATAGATCTGAGTTTGAAAGAAATCAGAGCTTTTACGAGGAAACGTGAAAGGAAATGAATTAATAAACAATTTTTTGCTATTTATAGTGAAGTCGATAATTATCCTTTAGCGAAGTCAATAATTATCCTTTAGCCGATCCAATGGCGGGTTGAACCCCCTTCTCCAAACTTCTCGAAATTGGAACAATAAATCTTGAATATTGTAGGGATAATTATCCACAACTGCCTCGAAAAACGTGTATTCCTAAGCCGTCTTTCTTAGCCGTTAAGAAACGAAATAACGACTCTTTTGACCGTTTTGCCTTTCCATGTTATTTCATATCTAGGACATGTCCGATGTCCTGATCATTTCTCTCAATTGCATTTTTATTAATTGGAGCTCCCAAATGCTCCAAATAATACCGGAGGGTAAAAATAATTACCCGGGAAAAAAGTGAAAATTTCACCATTAGCCCAAAATTACGCCAGTAACATAACGGTGAGACTTATACTTAACACTTACGCAATCTTCGCGAGTTATATGTCAATTACTATCACTGATTAAGTTAATCAAAATTAGTTAGAATTCGGAAATCCTAGCTATTACATCTAAACAACAAAAACCCTCAAAAAATTTACCTAAATAGATCATTTTGATATTGATTTGAAAAAAAGAAAAAAAAATCTTCCCTAAAAATAAAACTTTAGGGGTACGGTTACTTATATAAAAGTAACGTGAAAATATTAACGTAAATAGAAATCGAACTTAACTAAAAATTCGCACGCAGATTATGTACATAAATTCGCACGCAGATTATGTACATAAATTCGCACGCAGATTATGTACATAAATTCGCACGCAGATTATGTACATAACTTCGCACGCAGATTATGTACATAAATTCGCACGCAGATTATGTACATAAATTCGCACGCAGATTATGTACATAAATTCGCACGCAGATTATGTACATAAAATTATGTAATTAATTTTAATGCTAGCAAATAAGCGATTATTTAAAAAAAAAAAAGCAATGTTAATTAAGGAAGATAATCTTTTTATTTTTTAAAACTAATTCCTTAATTGTAGGGGACCACTCTTATTTTCCTTTTTTATTTAAAAAAATTAAGGGGGAGAATCTTTTTAATTTTGAATAATTATAGGGGACCACTCTCATTTTCCTTTTTAATTTTGAAAGTATCTTAAATTATTTTTGATTTTATCTTTTTTTCAAAATTACAAGGGGCCTACTTTATCTACATTTTTACAAAAGAGACTAGTTAATCTACATTAATGCATAATTAGCCTACTTTCCCTTTTATCTCAAATATTTAACGTAAACAGATAACGCTGCCTAAAAAAAGGCTCGAGGAGCACAATTACGACCCACATAATTGTAGGTTAACGATCCAAAAAAATAAAACATTATTCAAACGCCAAGAAATGTATTATTTATATACTCTTTAAACTACCTATTTATACAAGTTCTAAAACCATCAAGCTTAGTAGCTAATCGATGTGGGACAACAAAAACTTTCTAAAAGTTTAACTAAATAGATCATTTTGATATTAATTTGAAAAAAAGAATAAAAAATCTTTCCTAAAAATAAAGCTTTAGGGGTATGGTTAATTATATAAAAATAACCAGAATAACGTAATAACCAAAGATTGTAGGCTAGCGTTCCCAAAAATAAAATCTTCCCTAACAAAATAAAACTTTAGAGGTACGATTACTCTTCTCTAAAAATAAAACTTTAGGGGTACGATTACTTTAGGGAAGAACATTATGACCCACATAATTGTAGGTTAATTAGACTCCCTATTTATACAAGTTCTAAAACCATCAACTTTAGTAGCTAATCGATGTGGGATAACAAAATCCTTCAAAAAATATAACGTAAAATGGATGATGCTGATAACAAAAGATTCCTTAGCTTATAGGTTGGTTGGAACAACAAAAGTTACGTGAAATTTTCTAATAACAAATTGCTAGTTTAATAAATAAAGATATTCTGGCTTAAAAAAATAGTTTACAAAATAAATATTAAGTTTTTTAGGAGTAAAGATATTTTCGAAACAAATCGGTTACAAATTTTTTTTTTCTGGAATTAAAAAGAAAAGGTTTAATAGCGTTAATTGTGGGAGCTCTATTTTAAAAATATTGTCTCTACAACGCGCCACGTTAACGAGTATATAGATTCCTATTTATACAAGTTCTAAATCTATCAAGCTTAGTAGCTAATCGATGTGGGACAACAAAAATCCTCAAAAAATTTAACTAAATAGATCATTTTGATATTTATTTGAAAAAAAAAATATTCCCTAAAAATAAAACTTTAGGATAAAAGTAACGTGAAAATATTTAACGTAATAACCAAAGGTCAAGATTACTTTCGGGAAGAACATTATGACCCACATAATTGTAGGTTAATGTTCTCAAAAATAAAATCTTCCCTAAAAATAAAACATAGCGGTACGATTACTCTTTCTTAAAAATAAAATTTTAGGGGTACAATTATTATAAGGAAGAACATTATGACCACATAATTGTAGGTTAACGATCCCAAAAATAAAAATATTATTTCGATATGAATAATAATTATGGTTGAACTTAACCGACAAGCTAAGAAGTGTATTATCTATATACTCTTTAGACTCCCTATTTATACAAGTTCTAAAACCATCAACTTTAGTAGCAAATCGATGTGGAATAACAAAATCCTTCAAAAAATGTAACCTAAAATGGATGATGTTGATAACAAAAGATTCCTTAGCTTACAAAAATAGTTTAAAGTTAAAGATTTTTTGTCCCAAAAAATAGGTTGGTTGCAACAAAAAAAAGTTACGTAAAATTTTCTAATATCAGATTGTTAGTTTAATAAATAAAGATTATCTGACTTACAAAAATATGTTACAAAATAAATATTCTCTCATTTAAAAGTTTTTTTAGGAGTAAAGATATTTTCGAAACAAATCGATTACACAAATTTTTTTTTGACTTAAAAAGAAAGATTTAATGACGTTAATTGTGGGATCTATATTTTAGAAATAATGCCTCCACAGCGCGCCACGTCACCGAGTATATAGACTCCTTATTTATACAAGTTCTAAAACCATCAAGCTTAGTAGCTAAACAACGAAAACCCTTATAAAATTTAACTAAATAGATCATTTTGATATTGTTTTGAAAAAAAGAAAAAAAATCTTCCCTAAAAATAAAACTTTAGGGGTACGGTTACTTATATAAACGTAACGTGAAAATATTAACGTAAATAGAAATCGAACTTATCCAAAAAGCCAAGATTACTCTAGGGAAGAACATTATAACCAACACAATTGTAGGTTAACGATCCAAAAATAAAATCTTCCCTAAAAATAAAACTTTAGGGGTACGATTACTGTAGAAAAGAACGTCATGCCCACATAATTGTAAGTTAACGATCCCAAAAATAAAATATTTTTCCGATATGAATAATAATTATACATGAACTTAACCAAAAAGCCAAGAAATGTATTATTCGTATAATATTTAGACTCCCTATCTATACAAATTCTAAAACCACCAACCTTAGTAGCTAATCGTTGTGGGATAACAGAAAAAATCGGAATACATTTATTTTTATTTAAAAAATTATACCAAAAATAGATTGGTTCCAATAATAAAAAGTAACGTGAAATAGTTCCACTAAGATATTGTTAATTTGTTAACAAAAGATTCTTTAGCTTAAAAAATAGTTTAAAAAATAAAGATTTATTGGCCAAAAATGTATTATTTGTATAGTTAAAATCTTGAAAATATTTAACGTAAATAGATAAGGCTGCCTAAAAAAGGCTCGAGGAGCACAATTACGACCCACATAATTGTAGGTTAACGATCTAAAAAAATAAAACATTATTCAAACGCCAACGGCCAAGATTACTTTAGGGAAGAACATTATGACCCACGTAATTGTAGGTTAACGTTCCCAAAAATAAAATTTTTTTAAAAATATAACTTACTTTAGGTGTACGATTACTCTTCCCTAAAAATAATACTTTAGGAGTACGATTACTTTAGGAAGAACATTATGACCCACATAATTTGAGTTTAACGATCACAAAAATAAAATATTATTCCGATATGAATAATAATTATAGTTGAACTGAACCAAAAGGCTAAAAATATATTATTTGTATACTCTTTAGACTCCCTATTTATACAAATTCTAAAACCATCAATTTTTGCAGCTAATTGATGTGGGATAATAAAATCCTTCAAAAAATTTAACGTAAATAGATGATGCTGATAACAAAAGATTCCCTAACTTAAAAAAATAGTTTAAAAATAAAGATTTTTTGTCCAAAAAAAATAGGTTGGTTGGAACAAAAAAAAGTTACGTACAATCTTTCAATAATAGGGTGTTAATTTAGTAAAAAAAGATTTTCTGGCTTAAAAAAATATAAATTTATTGGCCAAAAAATTGTGAGAGCTTCATTTGATTACTGCTTCCACAGCGCGCCACGTCATCCAAATATATACTCTCTTTTAATATGTATAATAGATTACCTAATTCTTTTTATTTAATAACACACGACTTGGCTCAATCCTCTAGCTACCCACCTACTCATTTTACACTAATTAACCCAAACTTCATCTCGAGGACAACAAACAACATATATATTCACCTTTCGATATTGAACTCAACTAACAAGAGTCATGAACTATTATGATATTTAGTTGACTTAATTAAGTTCAATTTGTTAGAGTTTGTTTTCTGTGCCTATTTGTCCGCCACTATATCACGTAGGAATAGTGGTGGGTTTTTCTAATTTCAGCTTCTTAAGCTAGAATCAAGGAATAGTAGTTTAGCTTTGTAAGCTATTTAAGCTGAGATCTATCATTGATAGAGTACGTTGCTTTTGGATTCAACTTCTGGTATCAGAGCAAAGAACCAACTATCTATTCACAAACATTCAAAACACAGGGCGGGTTTGAGAGAGATTGTGAGCAAAGAGAAGTCTGTGAACATGTCGGACGGTAACGGTGAAAATTTTTCACAGCCCTCAATTCCCAAATATGATGGGATTATGACCATTGGAGTTTGGTCATGGAGAACCTTCTCTGATCCAAGTAGTATTGGATCATCGTCGAAACAGGGTACCAGTTACCCACTGAAGATTCAACACTCACGCGGGCACAAAAGAAGAAATTGGAAGAACTGCAACACAAGGATTTGAAGGCTAAGAATTATTTGTTCCAATCTTTGGACAAAACAATTCTAAAGACCATTCAACAGAAGGATACACCCAAGCAATTATGTGACTCGATGAAAATGAGGTGCCAAGGGGACGCTCGAGTGAAGAGGGAACAACTCAATCGTCTCCGACGAGATTTTGAGGTTCTGGTCATGAAGCAAGGAGAATCAATCACCAACTACTTCGGTCGGGTGATAATAATTGCGAATGAGATGCGCAATTATGGAGAGGAATTGGTTGATGTCAAGATTGTAGAAAAGATTCTACGAACTTTGACCGATAGATGGAATTATATTGTGTCTTGTATCGAAGAAGCGAAGGATATCGATACACTCTCTGTCAATGCCCTACAAAGCTCACTTTGGTTCACGAGCAAAAATTCAAAAGAGAGATCACTGACGAGCACGCTCTCACAGTGACCCAATCTGAAGACTCTAGGTGGTCGAGGTCGGGGTCGGGGATTAGGAAATTTTGGAGGAGGGAGAGGCAGAGGAAGGACCCGCTCTAGCTTCAACAAAGCCACAGTTGAGTGCTACCGATGTCATCAACTTGGTCATTACCAATATGAATGCTCAAGTACACTCAAGCAAGCCAATTTTGCAGAATTGGATGAAATAGAAGAGATGCTGCTTATGGGCCAAGTTGAGGATCAAGGACTGCAAAGAAAAGAGATATGGTTCCTTGACTCCGGGTACAACAATCATATGTGCGGAGATCCTTCTTTATTCTATGAATTTCAAAAGGGATTTCAAAGGAATGTTCGACTTGGCAACCACACTACCATGCGTGTTGAAGGCAAAGGAAGTGTTCAACTGTTTTTTTAATGTTGTCACTCATATTGTAAGAGATGTGTTCTTTGTTCCGGACTTGAAGAACAATCTCCTCAGTGTTGGGAAACTTCAAGAAAGAGGATTAGCTGTCTTAATGAAAGATAACCAGTGTCGCATCTATCACGACACGAAGGGTTTGATCATTCAGAGTACAATGACAGCTAATCGGATGTTTATCCTACTTGCTAGAGCAAGTTCAAGGCAAGACTCCCCAGCAGACTGCTTGCAGGCTAACATTTAAGATCAAGCGCATCTATGGCACGGTAGATTTGGACATTTGGGCTACACAGGGCTGTTGGATATGCCGAAAAAGGGGATGGTACGAGGTCTACCATTGTTCACTGAGGCTCAATTATTATGTGATGTGTGCTTAAAAGGCAAGCAACATCAAATCATTCCCAAGCAGGCCACATAGAGAGCATCTGAGCGGCTTCAACTCATCCATGCGGACATTTGTGGACCCATAACTCCTCAATCAAATGGGAAGAAGAGGTATCTATTATTCTTCATTGATGACATTAGTAGAAAAGCATGGGTATATCTTCATTGGGACAAAGGTTATGCTGAATTGCTTGAGCTTGATTTAGAGTGGGATGATAGTTCAACTGTGCACTAGGCTGCTGAGAATGAAGAGAGTCTACAAGCAAGGTTGATGATGCCCATGTCCTTGGTGGTTCAGCAGTAGGAGAGGAAATTGAGCCCATTACTGCTTCACCACTAGCACCATCTCCAAATGTCACTTCACCATCGGTTGCCTTATCACCATCACCATCATTGTCAAATTCTGTTATTCCGGAGTAGTCCACTGCAAGAGGAATTAGACAGCGGAGACCACCACTCTGGATGACATATTGTGTTGGTGGTACGGAGAGCGTCAACGAAGAACAAGCAGGTTTGTTTGCGAATGTTGATCCGGTCAGCTTTAAAGAAGCCATAACCAATAACCATTGGAAGCAAGTGATGGATGGTGAAATCAGTAGTATCAAGAGAAATAATACATGGCAACTCACTGATTTACCAAAAGGAGCTCAAAGCATAGGAGTCAAGTGGGTTTTTCAAAACCAAGTTGAATCAATTTGGAGAGATTGAGAAGTATAAATCTCGGTTAGTGGCGAAGGGATATGCTCAAAAGCATGGTGTCGATTTTGAAGAAGTATATTTCTTAGTAGCACGTATGGATACAGTGAGGATGATACTAGCTTTGGCTGCTCAAAGGAGTTGGACCGTCTACCAACTCGATGTTAAGTCAGCCTTTCTGCAAGGAGACTTATCGGAAGAGGTGTATGTTGAGAAACCAAGAGGATACGAGGAGAAGAATGCCACACACAAGGTGTACAAATTGAATAAAGCCTTGTATGGGCTCAAACAATCCCCAAGAGCTTGGTTCAGCCGAATCGAGTCCTACTTCACAACTATGGGATTTGAGAAGGATGGAAGTGAACATACATTGTTCACCAAGGTCAGTCAGTAAGGTGAAAGATTGATTATAAGTCTGTACGTGGATGATCTGATATATGCAGGTAGTGATAAAGCAATGCTTGATGAGTTCAAACAGTCTATGATGAGGGAGTTCGAGATGTCTGACTTGGGAGAAATGAAATACTTCTTGGTTATAGAGGTAACACAATGTGAAAATGGTGTGTTCATCAGCCAGAGAAAGTATGTTAAGGAAGTACTACACAAGTTTAGGATGGAAGAGTGCAATTCAGTTTTAAATCCCATGGTGCCTGGCTGCAAAATCCATAAGGATACTGATGGAGTAAAAGTCAATTGTTTACTCTATAAGCAATTGGTGGGCAGCATGATGTATCTAACCACCACAAGGCCAGATGTCATGTTTGCAGTAAGTATGATTAGCAGATATATATACAATCCCACTGAACTTCACTTGATGGAAGCAAAAAGGATCTTGCGGTACCTGCAAGGTACAATCAACTATGGAATTCTTTATCGGAAGGAAGGCAACAAGGAGATAGTAGGCTTCACAGACAGCGAGTATGCAGGCAACATAGAAGAGAGGAAGAGCACGTCAGGCTATGCTTTCATCCTGAGTGGTGCTGCTGTAGCTTGAGCATCCAAGAAGCAACCCATAGTCACATTGAGCACAACTGAAGCGGAGTTCGTAGTTGCAACAGCTTGCTCATGCCAGATGATTTGGATGGAGAGGATACTTGAGAAGCTTGGCTACAACAGCAATGCAACTCCAGTGATCTATTGTGACAACAACTCGACCATCAAATTGTCCAAGAATCCAGTATTGCACGGAAGGAGTAAACACATCGATGTACATTTTCATTTTCTTCGCAACTTAGTGAATGATGGAATACTTCAGTTGAATTTTTGTGGCACCACACAACAAATAGCAGATGTCTTTACGAAACCACTCAAGTTGGAGACCTTTCAGGAATTTAGGAAGAAGCTTGGAGTTTGTGACACTTCTGAAATAAACTAAGCTTATGGCTTAGTTTAGGAGAGGAATTATTATGATATTTAGTTGAGTTATTTAAGTTCAATTTGTTAGAGTTTGTTTTTTTTGCCTATGTGTCAGCCATTATATCACGTAGGAATAGTGGTGGGTTTTTTTCTTAATTTCAGTTTCTCAAGCTAGAATCAAGGAATAGTAGTTTAGCTTTGTAAGCTATTTAAGCTGAGATCTATCATTGAATAGAGTACGCTAGTTTTGGCAGAGGTCTCTTATTCAACATGAACTACACCAACTTCCTATCCCACCTCACCCTAGGGTTCTTAGATTAACTTATGACTCAAACACAATATCTAGTACCACAATAAACACGAAAATTAGTAATTCACCTCACCATAAAAATTTATCATGTAATAATGATTACGATAACAAAATGTTGTGATTTTCAACGAGTTACTTAGACAATAGAGAGAAGGCAAAACGTTTTGTGGTTTTGCTGCACAAACCTTGCAACTAGGATTTTCAATATGCTTCCGTGGATAAAAGAATACAACCCTGAACCTATCTATTCATAACGAAATAGATAGAACCCGTACCGCGAGGGGCTCCGCCCCCGCACCCCCTGTCGCCCTAAAATATGTTTTCCCGCTTACCCGACCAGGACCTTGCTCACTCGCTATTCTTCTTGAGCCGAAGGCCCGGGATTAACTCGTCTCGCTCGGTCCTTGGCCCATCGTATCATGTATACCTAGATTTATTGTCTTATTATAACAATCTTCCTTGCTTTCTCCTCTTCTGAGCTTAAGGATAAGAATAGAAACCCTAATCCACCTATCATGAGCTTAAGGATAAGTTCTTAATATGTCATGTTATTCGAATTGATCTTTAGTATATTCAGGTTTAACTCGTTTGTAATCAAGTCGAGCCTCATCTATTCATATGACTTGTTCGTTTAATTGCATGAACTAGTTCGAGTAGAGAAGCTCTTGTTGAGATGTGTGGAATTGTTCCACATTGATAATATGATACTACGCGAAACTAACATATAAGTTGTAGAGCTACTTCTCCTATTCCCAATTAGTTTTAAGATGAAACCCGAAGTGTTGCGTAAGTTCATTTTATCGTGAAAACTCTCCATGTCTTAAACCCGTCGAATATAAAAAAAATAAATTAACAGCTCTCTTTCTGACACAAACCGAAACTAGATCATCTTGACCTCTATCCCTAGTCCCTCCTACACGAGATTTTACCCGGGAACGTTTGTCTTTCTTATTTCAAGTAACTGACCATATGTGATTGAGGTGTGTATCCCACTTCTTTTTTTTTTTTTGAAATGTTAATTGTATTGAGGGAGTAGAATTTACAAGTACATAAGGTTGCATAAGCAAGGATCAATAGATCAAAAACAAACAGCAAAAACAAGAGCAGTTATAGGAGCCATAGAGTGAAGGGGTTAGGCGAGGTTCGTGAGAAGGAGGGTAATGTCTGCCCTGTCCGCCGTGCTACATTTCCAGCGGTATTCAAGGTGGTGTTTGGTGGACCTAATGATCTCAGCTGCGCAATCAACAGCCCTGGTAAAGGTGCTGTTATATACAATGTTGTTTCTAGCTCTCCAAGTGTGGTAAATGAATGAGATGATTGACCCGATTCTAATCGTATCCATAGGGTTAGGCTTGCGGGTAGTCCAGGATTCCAGCCAGAGCCAAAGGTTATTGAGGTAGGGAGCAGGGTAGGGGGTTCGGGTCCAACGAGAGACGATGTCAAGGACAAGTGAGCTGTAGCTACAATGATGCCAAAGGTGGTCATCATTCTCACTAGAGTTGTGACATAGTTGGCAAGTGTCATTCGTGATCAAGTTCCAGGATCGGAGTTTGTCAAGGGTGGGGAGGCGTTTGACAGCAGCAAGCCATGCAGTGTAGCAACATCTGGGCTGATTGGTACGCAGCCAAATAGATTTGAATGGGTTAGGGTTGGGAATGGGTCGGATGGTGGTGAAGATCTCAAGAGCATTTTTCCTGGAGAAAGAGCCATCAGGCTTTGACAGGACGTCACCTCTACTGCCACTATGGAGAGGAAAGGGGATGGAATCTCTTACCCAGAGGAGGGCTCTCCAGAAGGCGCTATGATGGAGCTTAGCAGTGCAGTTCCAGATGGAGTAGGTTCGTTTGAAGAGATGCCTCTTGACCCAGGACAGCCAGATATTAGGTTCTCCATGGTCAAGCTCATGGATGAGGCAAGCAAAATCCACCTTGTTCTTGGCAGCTAGATCAGGGAAATCAAGCCCGCCAAGGCTCTTAGGGGAGCAAACGGAGGACCAAGCAACCAGTGCTCTCGAGCTGCAGTCCGTACCAGTCCAGAAGTAAGATCGAATATGGTTATTAATCAGAGTGATGACCTTTGCAGGGATCATGAACATTGAGCTCCAATATTGGCTTATAGCAAAGAGGATGGATTTAACAATTTGGGCTCTACCGGCGTAAGAAAGGGCTTTAGCACTCCAAGAATGAATTCTTTTAGTGATCCTTGAGATGAGAGGGAGGTAATCGGAGCAGTTAAGCCTCCTGCTACCGAGAGGGACGCCAAGGTAAAGGAAGGGAAGGGCCCCAACATTCATCCCCGAGGCATTGACAACATCCTCAATTTCATGTCTCTCCATACCACCCAAGTAAAGGCATGATTTGGAAGGGTTAATGACAAGACCAGAAGCAATGCCAAACAAATGGAGGGTATCAATGAGAATTTTAATGGAGTGGGTGTCACCTCTACATAGAAGGAGAAGGTCATCAGCGAATGCTAAATGAGTGATTTTTGGGCTAGAGCATCGAGGGTGGAAGTTAAAGTCAGGACTGGAGGTACTTGATTGGAGCATTCTAGTGAGGAATTCAATGGCTATTGAGAAGAGGGGTGGTGATAGGGGACAACCTTGCCTCAGCCCCCGAGAGCTCCGGAAGTGGCCTCTAAGAGAGCCATTAACATTGATTGAGAAGGATGCGGTAGAGATACATTCTTTGATCAGCATAGTGAAGTGGGTTGGGAAACCCATCAGTTGGAGACAGTGAAGAATAAAGTCATGATTAACAGTGTCAAAGGCCTTCGATATGTCGATCTTGATAGCAGCTCTTGGGGAGATGTTCTTTCTGTCATATTTGTGCAGTAGTTCCTGGAAAAGCATCACATTGTGCTTGATGGATCTCTTGGAAACGAATGCGCTTTGGTTGAAACTGATCAGCCTGGGAAGCACATAGTTGAGGCGTGCGGAGAGTATCTTAGCAATGGCCTTGTAGATGGTGTTGCAGCAAGAGATGGGCAGAAAATCGGTGGGAACTTGAGGAGAGTCACATTTAGGAATTAAGGAGATAGAGGTGTGGTTAACCTGCTTCAATAATCTACCAACTGTGAAGAAGTCCAGGATAGCGTCGGTGCAGCTCTTTTGTATGATACCCCAGGCAGATTTGAAAAATAAAGAGCTAAAACCGTCAGGTCCAGGCGCTTTGTTGGGGCTAATGTTGAAGAAAGCGGACTTGATCTCATCAGGGGTGACCAGAACGTTCAAGGACGTAATGTCCTCGTGGGTCAGGGTGGGTAGGTTTACACTGGGGAATGGTTGAAGAGGAAGTATGCTTTGGGGATTGAGAGCAAGATTGAAGTGATTGACCAGGATGTTGTCAATAGCAGTCGGATCAAAGGTCATAGAGCCATCACAGGAACGTATAGACTTGATATTATTTCCACACCTTCGATTTTTGATGCTTCTAAAGAAGTAAGAAGAGCATTGGTCCCCATGTGTATACCATTTCGCTTTGGAGAGTTGTGCCAATGTGGTGTGTAGAGTCTTGTAGCTCTCGTTTAATGCAGTAAGATGCCTCTTCTCCTCAGCATGAATGGTGGAGTCATGAAGGTTTGTTTGGAGCTTTGCTTGGGAGGCGTGGAGCAGCTTACGATGCTCAGCAATACTAGAGTGGAGATCTTCCAGTTTAGCGCTAGGAAATTTTTTGAGCAAGGGTTTAAGATTCTTCAGCTTCCTGGTCAGTTGGAACATAGCATTACCCTCAACATCCGAGTCCCAGACAGCCCTGAATGTGTCCAGAAAGGCATCATGGTTAATCCAGTCGTTGTTGAAACGGAAGGGAAAACACCTCCAGGGAGCAACCTCCTCAGTGAATAGCAAAGCAGACGAGTGGTCTGACACATCAGCGTGGTCAAAATGGGCTTTTGTGAGGGGAAAGGTGGTGAGCCAAGCAGGGTTGGATAGGATACGGTCAAGCTTGCTCCAAATGCGAGGGTTAGATTGTTTGTTGTTCCATGAGAACTTGCAACCAGTGAAAGGCAAATCATCAATCCCGCAACGCCTAAAGCAAGTCTCTAGTTCAGTTGATGTTTGTGAGGAATTTACAAGGCCGTTAGAGGTTCTCTCATCAGGTGAAAGTGTGACGTTGAAGTCACCTAGCAACGCCCATGGATTGCTAGAGTTAAGGAGGCTCAGGGTAGAAACAGCGTTCCAAAGATCAACGCGTGTCTCAGGAGCATTATGGGCATATATGAATGAGGCTTCAGCAATAATAGTTTGATCAGGGTTAGGTAAAGGCTTGGTAATGTGGCAATGGACAATTTGATCAGTGATGATGGATGCAGTGAAATGGAGTTTTGAGGGGTTCCACCATACCCATATGCGACAGTTGTGGGAGATGAAAGAGTTGGATATTTGACTCCATGAGGGGAAGAGGGACTTGGAGATTTTTGTTTCGTTTTTGGACCTGAGTCTAGTCTCCAGGATGGCAATCACGTCGAGATTGTGCCTCTTGGCAAGTTGTTGGATGGCTCGTTGTTTAGAGGGATCATTCAGTCCTCTAATATTCCATGTACACATACGAAGCATCATCATTGAGCGGTTTTGTTTGAGTCATTGATAGCACTAGCAATCAATGAGGGGGTTGAGGAAGTTGAGGGAGTTGAGGGAGTTGAGGAAGTTGAGGGGACTGAGGATAGAAGAGCAGTTTCTTCGGGAGGAAGTGGTTGGGACTTTGCAGTGGTCTCACCAAGGGGTTGGGGAGGTAGTTTGAGATTGGCCCTAGCATGTTCAGAGTATTGAGATAGGGAGGTATCAGCTATTTCAGTGGTGGAAAGTGGACGCTGAAGGGGACTATCTTCCATACCAGTGACCATCCTAGGGAGCAGTTGAGGATTGGTGGTGTTGTGGGTAAGTTTGGTAGGGTTTGTGGGCATTGGACGGATCATCAGCGAGGGGTCAGGAGTGGGTAGGATAGGTATGGGGTTTGGGTCGGGGGGGGGGGGGGGGAAAAACC
>BSUD01000004.1:104294181-104304182 GCA_033239045.1 Fagopyrum esculentum
AAACATTTGAAGAATAATAACAGCACACACACACATAAAAAATGATAAACACTCAACATGCTTTCAAACAATCCATTTATTATCTTCATTTAAGTCATTCACTCTAATGATACTTATTTTTGTGACACGAGGGATTCCCAAACCTCGCCTCCGCCCCCGTGTACCCATCAGGAGTGGATCCGATGCATCTCACCGTGTACCTGTATGGTCTGGGTATAGAGAACCTCCTAGTCTCCTGGCAGAGCTGGGCACTGATGTCACGGCCCGTTATACATACACTTGGGCCTTAACACATAACAACAACGGTCGTCCTAACAAGTTGTTATTATAAACACACATCGCACACACCACCATTATCATTCAACTAACATCCAGAAACCGGCTAAGTAAGTCGCATGGACTTACCTGAATCAAACCACAACTCTCACAATCTCAACTCGGTTTGCAACCGTAGAAACTCATACGCCTGTCATACAAGGCACGTGGATCAAAATACATCCCATAATCTTAGAAGTCTATAACTTCTAAGATGCACAAACTCATCCAGAGAAAATTACTAAAATGCCCTCTTAAGGTAAAATGACTATTTTACCCCCGGTTCCAAAACTCCCAGATTTGTCTATATCTTAGTTTCAAACTCTCCTTTGGAACCCATTTCCACAATCTAGTTCTTACAGAAAAGTTTGGTAAAGATTTATAATAGTTACACAAAATTCTAGATTTTCACAAAAAGTCGTTAAGGTCCGACTTTGGGTTAAGATACGAGGCTCGAACAAAAATATAAAAATTCCGAAATAAATCTCCAGGTCATCTATGATATACATGCTATTCATAGGAGCAAAGATCTCTCAAAACTATCCCGCCACAACTCTTACATAAATTCTTAAACTTGGTTAAAATATCCAAGAATTATATACTTAGCCAAATTTTCTTCTGCTGTAAAAACAGCCCAACTGTCCTACTTTGAGCCTTCGTACGTTCTAATCCGACCGTTAACTTTCTCCCAACTTTTAACACATTAAACTTCAAATTTCTATCTTAAATATATCAAAAATTCAACGGTGGATGATCAAGCTAAGCTATCCAAAAACGGGTTCAAAGTCATTAGTTTCAGCACACAAAAACTGAAATTTCTGGGTTGCTTTTGGATCTTAAAAATCTAGTTTTCAGGACAGCACCCCTATCTTCCTTACTATTCCTTGCAGATCTTATTTAGAACAAGAACAAGAGACATAAGATACAAGCACACAACCTACCTACTCTCTACCCCTTCACCATGCTACCATCTAAGGCAAGATACACTTCTCTACTAACCCAAATTCCTAAGTCAGTCTATATTACATCCCTTATGCTGCTGTATTTCTTAAACAATACTAAGGAGGAACAACAGTGTAGAAGACTCACCCCATACTCGGCTGCAGTTAGGAGTCGTAACGACCTCCCTAACGGACTGGGGTGAGGCTTGCGTGCCGGACTGGACTCGAGGATGGCAGCAATGGTTGGTACCTGATGGTGCAGTGAGGCTGGTCCCATTAATACGTGCAGGAAATAGAGGAGCAGAAGGACTGACAACTTGCTCACCTCTGCACTAATCCAGCGGCTGCAGCAAGCTAGGTCCCTTGATGCTCGACTCCAACGACGTCAATGAGGCTCTTGATGCTCGACTCCAGTGGCTACAACAAGGTTCTTGTGCGGTGGACCGGAGCTGGACGTTTCCCTTCACCGTGCAGCAGGAAGGTGGTTGACGAGAGTGCACTGACTCAGGAGGAGGAGAGGTAAAGCCGGTACTCACCTGGCCGGCGTCGACGGGGCAAGGTCCGGCGCAGAGGAAGAACGCCGGGGTGGTCGCTGTCGGGCGTCTACAGTTCGGTCCGGCACAGGAGGTTGCTGCGGCTAAGTCGATAGTACAGAGAGATGTGGGAAGGTAGAACGTAATTAGGGTTAAGGTCATTAGTTTAGGTTAAAATTAATTAGGTTAAAAGAAGTTAGTGGGGGAATTAGGAGAGCTTATAGAGTGGGCCGGCTAGAAGGTGAATGGGCCAGAAGTTTGGGCCTGCTCACCAATAGAAGAAAAAGGAATGGGCTGAAAGAACTAATATTTTAAGTACGGAATTATTTACGGAATTATTTACGGGTTACATAAATTATCATCATATGTGAATCAAGGTCACATAAAATGATAGAATTTAATATTGTTTTATTTTATTTGCAAATTAAGGTTAACGGATCGGAATCCGGTTTGATCCGGGATTAAACCGAAATTAAAATTTTTGGTTATTACATCAGTGCCCTCTTAAAATAAGTTTCGTCCCAAAACTTAGAATAATGTATCTAATCAAACGACTTCCCTTGTATAACTTGATTTCATTAAGTCTCGTTTTCTAACATGTAACTACGCAATCATCATATTTAAGCACACATAACATAAAACACAAACACTCAGACCAAGGTAAAACATGAAAAGTCCAACAAAACAGCATCCGAGTACTAACTCGTCGATACAGAAGTAGCGGATAACTCCGCAAAGTAGGTACTCTCTCAACGGTTTCCTAAGTAGCCTCATCGATTCTTCGTCTAGACCACTAGAACTCTACAAAAGCATGAGCCGGCTAAATTTTCTGATCTTCATAGCTGATGACGTGTCTCGGATTCGGTAGGTACTCTCTCAACGGTTTGGTTTTCTTTCGAAAGTTCCCGACTATAGATTCTGAAATAATGATCTTAAACTTCCGTCGGCACTTTACTAAGTGCAAAATGCTCTTTGTAATACAAACTGCTTGGCCCGTTTTCCTCAATGTGACCTAATCAAATCGTTCCTTAATTAATGGGTTTTCACCTACTTCTTGTCAAGCTTTCAAATATATATAACTCAAAACAAAACACACATCCAAATGGACCATTTTTATATAGATCTCTAATTCCTTAACTTGAAATCATAGTTAACCTAACATTGATTTTCTTCATCTGTGGGTTATGGGCCTACCACGCTTCTGGTGTAACACCCATTAGTCATAATGGCGTCTTTCTGAGGGTCAACATGATTTACTCACTCCCGCATATACCTCCCTTCTAATACTAGCAAGATCCTCTTCAGATAGACCCTTACTCTCTTACTCAACCGTAGTCAGTTCTTAACCAATCAGTAAGCAATCTCTAACCCGATTCTCTCCATATCCTTAGATCATCCCAGAAGGTTGTCGTTGCCTATTTGGGGGAATCCTCCAAGGCATCGGCAAAGTTACCTCTTAAATCCGCAGTCACTAATGTCTCTTCTTAACGGTACCTACTCGTCAATACCAACCAACACTTACACGTCCTCAGCTGACGTCGGTCCGTCTATAATTGACTTATCTCAATATCCCGGACTTACTCTTCTCATACCTATATTGGCGTTGAAATTCTCGGTGAGCATTATCTGCCCGATTAATCCTTTCATGCTTCGCTAATTCGTTTTATCTTCCACACTTCTGTTTCCTTAGGCTAACTCTACTTCTCGAGCCCAACTGGGTCATTCATCCTGACATAATTAGTCATTCCAAGTCTTCCACGATGGCCGGTGAGTGTCTTTGTAGTTCTAGGGACTTTAATTATCATTTCCTTGCAGTTCCCCTTGCATGGACCGTCGGTGTTTATGACTTAGGTCCCGTGATAATTGAGGTCACCTTGGACTTTTGAGTCTACCAAGGTCGTTCTCATATATACATTCCTTCGCTGGTGTTACCGGCAATATTGCCTTCATGCAACGCCGTTCTCACACTTGTATAGTCTACATCTTGCTTCTACACTCCATTGTAGGTATCCATTCCATGTACCTTAGATCCTCATATCCGGGTCGACATTTTTATCTCTTTTGGTCTTTCAAGCTTGTCTTGTGAATTCTTCTACTAGGTGACTCATCTTATACGTTTTTCCTTCTCTGCATCGGTCTCTAACTGTCTGTTGATCATTACTACCCATTATGTGTTGGAACTTCAGTTACTTTGTACTCTTGCATAGATTTCCTAAGGGCATCCTCATCTCAAGACTTTATTTAAATTTAGCATGACCCGCATTTTGATACATGACTTTCCTTCTCACTAGTTAAGTTATACACTTGGTTTACCCTTAATCCGTAATAGTGTCCTCAGTCCGATAATATGATTTTTATTAAACATCTAATGGTACCATTTGTATAGAAACATCATATGCATATGATTTTCTCACCAATCAAATTTCTGGCATCGCATTTATTATGTTTTCCTTATACTCATGTCGCTTTACCTTCTTTAAATCTTTACACCCCGTAAGATAGTTAAATCCCTTTGAGTTCCTCGTATACTCCTTATGGACCATGTGGGTTAGTCTTATTATTTTCATCAACTCTTATGTCATCAGTCCAGCTTGAATTTTCAGTGGAGTACCTCCATTAAACTTTTATATATACACTTTTTGGTAATCATCTTATTGGGGTAATACCGGATCCATATAACAACCTTTAGTCGTTCAACTTTACTCCTTCTCATGTCTGTTCTAGCCAACATGCAGATTCCATCTGCAATCACCTCACAGCTCGATCATACATTTCACCAAGACTGTAAGTCATACTCTCTATGTTTGTGCCGCCTCTACCATTTCAATTATTCTGTGCCACAACTTTAATCACAAGGGCTTCCTCTGTCAATCTAGACAGCTTGACCTCACTTTTTCTCGGAGGCCCCATCAGTCCTACTTGGGTGGAATGCTAAGACATAGGACATGTCCACAATCATCTGTTTCTTCTTACTCTTCTAGTTCTTCTTACAGGGATCCCTTCATACTAACTTTGATATGTATCTTTCCTTAGTCAGTAGTAAGCAACTACTCACAACAATTCTCTTTACACCATCACTATCATCAACTGTCATTACCGACCGTCCAGAGCTTCTCTTTAAATTCTTTATTAGAGTTATCATATTGGACTCATTCAATGTTACCATCAGGGTTACTAGTACTTGTTATTGATTTAACTTCACCATTGTCGTCGTTGATCTCTGGAAAAATTTTCCAAATGTCGATAAAATTCCTTTATAACCTTGTGGTTATTCTTATCTGTCAACCAACCATTACTAGTTAGCCAACACGTGTAAATTCTCTGTTGTTACCAATTAGTCTGTAGTTGACCTTCTATAAGATCGTAGACTTACTTTTCTTCTATCCCTTTTGAGGTTTGATATACCAGGTGAAAATATATCTCTTCCCTTTACACTCCTTTAGCTCCTTCTACAACTACACTCCTATAAGAGCACTATACTCTTACTAGTCTAGCTGTATCTTCGTCTTCCGTCAACGGACTTATCGATTCTTCCACAATAAAGTGTAGGTATTCCTCCATGATTCTTTTAACCCGAGTTATTGTCCACTTGCGGTTCTCTTTTATGACCCGCTAGTGTTATTAACTTAAATCTCTTCGTGAATGAGAAGTTATTAGGGACCCTCGTGTTCACCAAGACCATTCTCCTACACCCTTCTTCCTTGAGTGTTGCTTGTAATGTTGCCTTTACAGAAACTGATTATTGTTGTATCACGGTCAAGGTCGAAATTCTCATGTGTTCTACGAGATCACTCCACTTCCATGTTGGTGAGATCTACCTTTCCCTTTCTGGCAACGCGTAAGCTTCCAAGTTGCAGCTCTTTAATTCTTCCTATTTGGATGGATAATGTATCTCGTGTTGACTTCCATACTTTTGACTGTCTCGGTTATCAATCTGGATTGTGGTCTCAAGTAAAATGTTGAGAGTGATCATATTCCGCCTTGCTTTTGGCATCAACTTTCACTTCCTAGCCTGTCAGTGAGCTTAAATTTTATGTCTCTTTTCTTGATCGCTACTATATCTCCCTTTTGACTTTCATGTCTATGACAATTTTCGACGTCATCCTCTTTGTTTGTGAAGTCACTTTACACAACTTGGAAGAGCCTCTAAGTTGTCGTTCTCAAAATTCCCTAGTTGACGATCATCCCTTGCTTCTCCGGAACTACTCTCTTGTATATCCTTCATTTGATCCCGTTGAGTTGACTCAGGTTCCGCTTGCCATTTTCGTGGGTATTATCTTGTAGTCTTCACTCTTCCATCTCCATGTTCCTCAATGAGTTCACTGGATTGATCGGATGTTCGCCTAACTTAATGCTCATAAGCTTAGCATACTTAGGTGTGTCAACTGAATGAGGATCTCATTCGGTTATCTCCATTAAGGGCATAATATAACTATAAATTTCTACTAATCTTCTACATATATTTATTTATACTACATATCTTTATAATCAACCTAACAAGTCCAACTAAAATAAAACCTAAAGTCCATACTAAGCATACTGAGATCCGCGGTAGTAGTGGTGGTCAGCCGTACTTTTCTATTCCCAACAGACTATGCATGCATTTGAAAACCAAAAATTCTCCTTTTAAAACTCAGACCCCTTTCGGGTTCTGCTTACAACTTATTCGGTCTTTCTAGAAAATTTCAAGTGCCATTGTTGCCAACCTAGAGCTCTGATACCATGTTGTAACACCCCGGATTCTCATAACCCGGGATATTACTGGTTAGGACCTCACAATGGGTCCCGACCTCAGTTTGACAACAATATTACTAGGATCTTGCAACAAGACACAAATAAGAAAAACCGAAATATATAAAAGTAGTATTTTTTTTATAGAGATGAATGCAACAACGTCTAACATCCTATAGTACTTAAACCACAAAAAGACTAACTGTCTTTAACCAGAAGAAAGAAACCACAAGGTAAACACCCAACCCCACTCTAAAGAGTACGGAGACCCGGCTGACCACTACTTCCGGATCACTCAGCTGCTGTTCTAACCTGCAGTAAATCTAAAAACATAACAAAACAACCATTAGCTAGTTATCAAAACATTTGAAGAATAATAACAGCACACACACACATAAAAAATGATAAACACTCAACATGCTTTCAAACAATCCATTTATTATCTTCATTTAAGTCATTCACTCTAATGATACTTATTTTTGTGACACGAGGGATTCCCAAACCTCGCCTCCGCCCCCGTGTACCCATCAGGAGTGGATCCGATGCATCTCACCGTGTACCTGTATGGTCTGGGTATAGAGAACCTCCCAGTCTCCTGGCAGAGCTGGGCACTGATGTCACGGCCCGTTATACATACACTTGGGCCTTAACACATAACAAAAACGGTCGTCCTAACAAATTGTTATTATAAACACACATCACACACACCACCATTATCATTCAACTAACATCCAGAAACCGGCTAAGTAAGTCGCATGGACTTACCTGAATCAAACCACAACTCTCACAATCTCAACTCGGTCTGCAACCGTAGAAACTCATACGCTTGTCATACAAGGCACGTGGATCAAAATACATCCCATAATCTTAGAAGTCTATGACTTCTAAGATGCACAAACTCATCCAGAGAAAATTACTAAAATGCCCTCTTAAGGTAAAATGACTATTTTACCCCCGGTTCCGAAACTCCCGGATTTGTCTATATCTTAGTTTCAAACTCTCCTTTGGAACCCATTTCCACAATCTAGTTCTTACAGAAAAGTTTGGTAAAGATTTATAATAGTTACACAAAATTCTAGATTTTCACAAAAAGTCGTTAAGGTCCGACTTTGGGTTAAGATACGAGGCTCGAACAAAAATATAAAAATTCCGAAATAAATCTCCAGGTCATCTATGATATAAATGCTATTCATAGGAGCAAATATCTCTCAAAACTATCCAGCCACAACTCTTACATAAATTCTTAAACTTGGTTAAAATATCCAAGAATTATATACTTAGCCAAATTTTCTTCTGCTGTAAAAACAGCCCAACTGTCCTACTTTGAGACCTCGTAAGTTCTAATCCGACCGTTAACTTTCTCCCAAATTTTAACACATTAAACTTAATATTTCTATCTACAATATATCAAAAATTCAACGGTGGATGATCAAGCTAAGCTATCCAAAAACGGGTTCAAAGTCATTAGTTTCAGCACACAAAAACTGAAAATTCTGGGTTGCTTTTGGATCTTAAAAAAAATCTAATTTTTAGGACAACACCCCTATCTTCCTTACCATACCTTGCAGATCCTATTTAGAACAAGAACAAGAGACATAAGATACAAGCACACAACCTACCTACTCTCTACCCCTTCACCATGCTACCATCTAAGGCAAGATACACTTCTCTACTAACCCAAATTCCTAAGTCAGTCTATATTACATCCCTTATGCTGCTGAATTTCTTAAACAATACTAAGGAGGAACAACAGTTTAGAAGACTCACCCCATACTCGGCTGCAGTTAGGAGTCGTAACGGCCTCCCTAACGGACTGGGGTGAGGCTTGCGTGCCGGACTGGACTCGAGGATGGCAGCAGTGGTTGGTACCTGATGGTGCAGTGAGGCTGGTCCCATTAATACGTGCAGGAAATAGAGGAGCAGAAGGACAGACAAATTGCTCACCTATGCACTAATCCAGCGGCTGCAGCAAGTTTCCGGTGTTCGACTCCAGTGGTGACGGCGAGGCTGAAGGGCTCGACTCCAGCGCTTGCAGCAAGATTCCGGTGTTCGACTCCAGCGGTGACAGCGAGGCTGAAGGGCTCGAGTCCAGCGGTGACGGCGCGGCTCTTGTGCGGTGGACCGGTGCTGAACGTTTCCTTTCGCTGACCGGCGTCGATGTTCAGTTCCGGCGCAGGCGGTTGCTGCTATGTCGATCTCACAGAGGAATTAGGTTTAAGGTAGCAGCGTAAGGTTGCGGTTTAGTTTAGGGTTACGGATGATTAGATTAGGTTAGAAGCTAATTAGGTTTAAGGTTAGGGTAGATTTGGGTTGGGCTGAAATTATCTTTGGGCCGGATCCATTGGGCCAGCTCATCACATAAAACAAACGGGCTGAAAGAATAATCGTTATTCGTACGGAATCGTTCTTCGGTTTTTGAGATGTACGGAATTATTTACGGTTATATAAATTATCATTTTATGTGCATCAAGGTCACATAAAATGATAGAATTTAGATTTGTTTTATTTCATTTAAGAGAAAAACGGTTGGCGGATCGGAATCCGATTAGATCCGGGATTAAACCGAAATTAAAATTTTTGGTTATTACAATATACATGGTAAACTTATTTAGTTAATCAAAGTAATGAATTAATAATATTTTTATATAACTTTACACGTACTCAAATAGTCATATTGATCTAATTTAATTAAACATATATACATCTATAATACATACAACTTTGTACATACTCATATATTCATACCTTTTGAAATAAATAATCATAATGTTTTTGTACTATAATTTGATCTCATTGTACGATATATCTTTTTATAAATACGATTATAAGTTGGTCTCAATGATAATATTTTATTAAAAGTTTGTCTATTTTGAATGTACAAATGTTCATAATAATCTTTTATTATAGGTTGATCTCATTTTAAGAAGTTGATTCTTATAAATATGATTATAAGTTGGTCTTAATAATAATATTTCATTGAAAACTGATATCATTTAAATGAACAAATGTTCATAATAATCTCTAATTATAAGTTAGTCTCATTTTCATATATAGATTTATATAAATATGATTATAAGTTGGTGTCAATAATAATCTATTATTATAAGCTAGTCTCATTTAAATGAACAAATATTGATACTATTTTTTAATTGTAAGTTGATCTCATTGTAAGACATAAGTTTTATAAGATGGTCTCAATAATAATATTTTATTAGAAGTTGATCTCATTTATATGAACAAATGTCCATAATAATATTTTATTATAAGTTGCTCTCATTGTAAGATATATATTTTTTATAAACTGCTCTCAATAATAATATTTTATTAGAAGTTGATCTCATTGTAAGGTTTGCTTTCAACAATAATCTTGTAGTAGAAGTTGGTCTCATTTAAAAGAACAAATGTTTATAATGATCTTTTATTAAAATATGGTCTCATTGTAAGAAATAAATTTTATAAGATGGCATCAATAATAATCTTT
>BSUD01000004.1:104304589-104325319 GCA_033239045.1 Fagopyrum esculentum
GTTTTCTAATTTCAATTCTTATCACCCTATTAAAGATAAGATATGTGGTAAAGTCTTAATATAAGTTTCTCATTAATATAAATAATGATGATAATGAAAATTGTTATTTGAGTAAAAAATAAATTGGCACAATAATTTTTCGAAAAGGCTTCTACAAAAAAATAATATAAATAAATTTAGATCCAACTAAAATTTACTTTTCTGCTTTAATTCTACAAATTATTTTTTAAAAGATATTAAATATAACTTTTGGTTTTGACATCTAGTTTACTATACAAGATTACAAGTACAAAATTACATGCTATAAGTTTATATAATGTTGTTTTATAAGTCTAACTATTTTAACCATGTCAGTCATAAGATTTGTGTTAAAGTCTTAAAAATAAGTTTCTGAATAATATAAGTAATGATAATTATGATAACTATAACTTTAGTCATTTTTTTTCTTAGCAAATCAGTCTTTTTATTAGAAGATCGTCTCATTTAATGAAACCGCCTATATATACACACATATATATGTATCTCTTTATATATATACAATAATTTTGTTTTAGAATATATACAAAGTTTTATATTATATTATACTTTGCATTAATATCATTTTCTTGTGTAATTATTATTCATAATATTTATAATAAAATGCAATCACTTTGCTTTTGTTAAAATAAAAAAATAAGTTAATTGACTTTGATAATATTTAATAATAACATTTGCTATATATTAATATTTTCAAGACTAAAAAAATAAATATTTATTCAAGTTAAATAATTTACTTTTACTTTATCATTCTCATTTTTTTTATTTCGTATTGCATGAAGTAGTTATAAAATGTAAAGATAAAGATATCTATTGTTTTAAAACCTTATTTTAATTTTTTTTATTATAATGTACATTAATATTCTCATTTTTTTATTACAATTTATGATAAATAAAGTAGCAAATAGCAAATACATATCCGGATCAAACGGATATTCGGATCAAGCGGATATTCGGATCAACCGGATCAATCGGATTTCCGGATCCGGCTAAAGTCAATTTTCGGATCAAACGGATCAACCGGGTCAAACAAAAGTCATTCGGATCATCCGGATATCCACGGATAATAATCCGATCCGATCCAGCTAAAATCATTTTCGGATACTATATTTTGAAATTTGGATCAATCGGATCTGCCGGATATCCGCGGATAATTATCCGATCCGATCCGGGAAAAAGCGCCGGACATCCGGCCGGATACGGATCGGATCCGGATCGGGAGTTTTATGAAAATTTCTATTCGGATATCCGGGTATTCGGATCGGATTGATCCGTTGCCCACCCTTAAATGAAATGCGGGTACCACAAGTAACAAACTCCATAGGCTCTAACGATAAGAAATTTCTTATCCGAACATGAAAAACAAAGAGATTTGAGAGAGAAAGGGGAGAAAGGAGAGAAAATTTTGGTAGAAATTTGGGGGTGTTAGAAATTTTTGGGGCTTTGGGTTTATGTGGGATTGGACAATTTTGCTACTAAAATTTAACACAGATTTGTGAAGTTAACGGGTGAATAGTAACCTAGCTATTAATCTTTGGTCGGGCTCAATAATTGAGGCACCGTTCTGATAGTTTAAACGACGGGGTACTAAATTTTAGTCAGCCCAAAAGATAGGTACTATTTAGACAATTTTCTCTTACAAAATACCTCCTATATTTTGTAATCACAATTTTTTAACCCATATTTTTGTAAATTGTAAATTTACCCCAAATAGATAATTATAAAATGGTCAAGTTTATATTTATAGGAATTGTCCAAACTTTTGAAGTGCATAAATTGACCTAGTTGAATAATTACAGGATTGAGTTTGTGTAACTCGATTGAGTTTGTGTAACTTAATCGTGTAACTCGATTGGACGTGTATTGAAATTGTGTATTAATGACCGACTTGTATATGAAGGACTTGTGTAAATGACGTACGGAACTGTGTAAATGACAAAATTGTGTAAAGACGGAATTGTGTAAATGACGGAATTGTGTAAATGACGGACTTGTGTAATTGACGGACTTGTGTAAATGACGGACGTGTGTAATTGAAATTATGTATTAACATTGTGTAATTGAAATTGTGTATTAACATTGTGTATAAATACCGTGTATGAACAAGAAAATACACGAAGTTCAGTTATAGCCCAACTTGTATAAGGGACGGTGAACCTGTCATCCAGAGTTCGAAACTCATTAGTCAGGTAAATTGAAATTATTAATCCTTTCAATCAATCTTTATTAAAAAAAAAAGGGCCTAATTTACCACATAAAAAGCAAAAGAGCCTAGTTAATATTAATTGAAATTATCAACTCACCTAAAAATCATAGTTTGAGGATTTGATTATATATATGAAAACCATACAAAGATAAGAGTACAAAATAATGGATCCATATATAAGTGTACAAATAATGGAAATATCGGGGGTGAACCATTTGATTCTTGGCAATTGTTTGTACGTTGAAATGAGTGATATTTTGTGTAGTGGTTTTTCGTCCTGTCGGGAATTTTGCATGATAAGAAAGGGAAATGAAGGATAATAATGATTGAAGTGGTGATGTCAGCAGTACGAGGGTAGTGATATCATGCACCAAATGGCCAAATGCTAACCCACTTTTAGTGCTCCATTTCTCCTCCCTACATAAATCGTTCTCTATACTACATACCATACCATATGCCACTACCATGAAATAAAGTGTCGTCTTTTTTCCATGAAGATCTTGGCTCAACAATCTCCTCATTTGAATAAGTGGTCATCAAGTTATGACATTTTCTTTAATATATGTTGATTTTGAAGAAAATCTAAGACTCAAGAAGTCTTTGTGATGATTCGAGGGAACAAAGGTTCCAAGTGTTGTGATCTTTACATAGTCCCAATGGAAACGTTGATTTCTCGAGTATTGACGAGAATAAGTGGCTATTTGAGTTCATAAACCTAGACCACCCTTATTTGGTGTCGGGTTAGAACATAATTGTCACAAAAACTTAGTATTGACGAGACTTAGACATTTTCTTAAAGGTGTGATGGAGCTAAAACGTAAGCCTTGTATCTCGCAAATAAATTACAAGGCCCATTGTTTTATTTAGAGTTAGGATCGAACACAAGGAAGAATATGTTTTGTTTTGATAGATTAATTAAGAAACATATAAAAATTGAATATACATAAACAAAAACAAAGCAAACCGAGACAAGGAAAAGGCACAAGCCGATCGGCCAAAGATGTAAGCTTTTATAAAAAAAATATTAAACACGAAAGTAGAAGCGAAAACGAAGTGAAAAGAACCAAAATTCAATGCAAGGTTGATCGGCCTCCAAGTATTATATATGTCGATTGACCACCACAAAAAAAGTAACTTAAAACATTATCAATAAAGGAAAAGAAGAAATTGTATTATTCGGAACCATAATCGGGTAATTTGAGAGTAGGCTAATAAGAATAAGACTCAAAGGACCAGATTGCCACAACATACATATAAGATAGATCTCAACTGAAATTTCACAATTGAATGTAATTATAGTGATGTGGGAAACAATATCGTCTGGTTGTCAAGTGGCTAGGACTTTGCTTGACATACATCAATGATTGTCAACCGGCTGATATAGTCATGTAGCCAAAACGACGCCTATTCTTCATATCGAACTCATTACGGAGGCATGAGTGACCCGACTTTCACATTTTACAATCAACACCTTGAAGAACATATAACAAAAGAAGGTTCCAAACTCGAATTTTACATTTTTTTCAGAACAATTCAAATACCACCATAACTCATGTAGACATATATCCAACATTAGTTCATAGAATTAATTCGACATCATAGATCAATGCATGAAGATAATCAAAACACCTTATGTATTGGATGAAAATTTTGTTATTTTGTTGTGTCACCATATATCCCCAGATATTTTAACCTTGATGATATCCTCTATAAGCTTTTTATTTTTTGAAAATTTACGTATATAGATAAAAGGGGGTATACATGAGTTCACTTGAATGGTTACAATCAATCACAAGAGCAAGGGGATCGAATCAAACTAGATGGATTCCAAGCATTCTAGCATTGGTGAGGGAGTCACTAGATCTATCCTTCTAGGTATGGGCGATGAAGTTCTTGGTAGCATTGATGGCCTAATTTGCACACACAATGGAACCGGTGAAGGTGCCGTTGTAGATGAGGAGGTTCCGGGCACACCATGTGTGGTAAATGAAGGCAGTGATGGAGAAAATTCTCACACTGCCAACAAGGTTTCTCTTAGGGTTTTGGCAAGAGGCTAACCAGGTCCAAGGGTCCTGAAGGTAGGGGGACGGCAAGGGGTTTTGTTCCATCGGGATATGATATCAAGGACAGGCGAGGTGTAGTTGCATCTAGACCAAAGGTGGTTATCATCTTCAAGCAAGGAGGTGCAAAGCATACAAGTATCGTTGGTAGTCAGGTTCCATTGGCAAAGTTTGTCCAAAGTAGGTAATATTTTGTGAGTTGCAATCCAAGCAATACAACTACAGTTAGGGATATTGACGGTGTACCAAATAACTCTGCAGGTGAAGTTGCTATGTGGTAGAGTAGGGCTTTTGAAGAGGGGGTATGTAGCCTTGGGGGAGAAGAGCCCATTTGAAAAGGTTATAGTAGCCAAGAAATCATTGCCATTACCAAGGGAAAGAAGCTCGTCTCTAACCTTGATGATGCTTTTCCAAGTATAGTTGTGGTTGTTGCAAGCTCTATAAGTCCAGATGGCATGCCTTTTAAGAATATTGTGAGTGAACCAGCTACACCAAATAGAATCAGGGTTGGTGTCCAAGTCATAGATATGATGAGCAATGTAAGCCTTGTTTCTAGAGGTAAGATCTTTGAATCCCAGACCGTCGTTAGCTTTTGGTGTGCAGATGGTGTTCCAAGCAATGAGGGAACGGTTTCTAGTCTCCCTACCCAACCAAAGGAATGACCGGAGGAGACCCTGGACCTTGTTCATGATAGTGGGAGGAATGAGGAGCACAATGCACCAATAGTGATACATAGACCGAAGGATTGATGTGATGATTTGTATCATGCCGGCATAAGATAGGAGTTTTGCATTCCAGGATTGAATACGTTTGGTGATCTTATGGACCTGGGGATGGAAATCACAAAGGTTTAGTCTCTTATGTCCAACCGGCACCCCAAGGTGATGAAGAGGAAGGGTACCAAGGGAGAGCTGGTGGCCGTAGAGAAAAGCCAAGAGTGTGATCAGAGATACCACAAAGGTACATAGACCACTTCTCTATGTTGATTTTGAGACCAGAGTACTTACCAAACTCGTTGAGCGTCGACTTCAGAGTGAGTAAGGAGGTAATGTCTCCCCGATAGAAAAGCGTGATGTCATCCGCAAAACATAGGTGAGTGATTCTAGGATTATTGCATTTGGGGTGCAGGTTGAAGTCCGGATTTGAAGTATGTGGGTTAAGCTTAGAGGATAGGAATTCAAGGGCAATGAAAAGAGGGGTGGACAAAGAGGGCACCCTTGTCCAAGACCTCTAGAACCCTTGAAATGTCCTTTGAGAGTACCATTGAGGTTGATGGAATAGGAGGCAGTGGATATGCACTCTTTGATCAATAGAACAAGGTGCACAAGAAACCCAATCTTTCTAAGGCAATGGAGGATAAAGTTGTGATCGATAGTGTCAAAAGCTTTGGTAATATCGATCTTCAAGGCGACACGAGGGGAGATGTGTTTCCTAGTGTACTTGTTAAGCAACTCATGGAAAATAAGGATGTTTTGTTTGATGGATCTTTTGCTTACAAAATCACTTTGATAAGGCCCTATTATATGAGGAAGAATAGAGTTGATACGGGTTGCAATGATCTTAGCAATGGTCTTGTAAGTAGTGTTACAACAGGATATATGCCTATAGTCAAATAGTGTGGAGGGGTTAGTGCCTTTGGAAATGAGGGAGATAGAGGCATGATTGATATGTTTGAGCATCCTAAAGGAGGTGAAGAAGTTGAGAATAACCGATGTGAAGTCATCCTTGATAATATTCCATGAGCTCTTGAAGAAAAAAGCATTGAACCCATCCGGTCTGGGGGCTTTGTTGTCTCCGATGCTGAAGAGAGAGTTTTTAACTTCCTCCGGACTAACCTGTATAGAAAGAGCACTAAAATCAGTAGGGCTGATCGAGAGAGGGGAGGGTGAAGTTGGGATAGGGAGGTTTGAGTGGTAGTTAGGTGGGTTAAGGATGGAAGTGAAATATTGATTATAGTGGTAGCAATAAGCTCAGGGTCGTGTGTGATGGTATTGGAGGCATCTTTCATATAGTTAATCTTGTTTGCACTCCTCTTGGACTTGATACTTTTGAAGAAGTACGAGTCACATTGATCCCCGTGTTTGGTCCACTTGGCTTTAGAGAGTTGATTCCTGGTGGTTCTGAGGTTATTCATAGAGGAGATGAGTCTATTTGTAGTGTCTCTTTCAACATCATTGAGAGTGTGACTATGAGGGTTAGATTGTATAGCAATCTGAGTATCATGGAGGGTTTCTTTGAGATCAAGGATAGTCTTATGAATGAGCTAGAGCTTGGTGCTTGGAAACTTCTTAGTCTGGACTTGAGGAATTTAAGCTTCTTGGTGAGACTATAAATGGGGTTACCATCAACTTTGTGACTCCAATACTCGGTTATAGTAGGGAAGCAAAATACTCATTAGCAAAGTGGAAGATGAAGATGCCACATTCATTGTGTAGGATCTTAAGCTTCTTGGTGAGACTATACATGGGGTTACCATCAAGTTTGTGGCCGTTAGTAATTTATTTGACATAACCTAAAATATACAACTATAATAATATACTTGTTCTAATATAATGCATATTGGATACATGTGAAGCAACTCATACTCGACCGAGTCATGCCTGTCTCTTTTATCTTGTTTAGGGCCATGTTTTACAAGTAAGTCACAGTTGGATAGATGTGAAGCACTAGTATATGGATCATAATATAATTATCTAGCTTCTTCATATTGAAAAAAGTAGGGTAGGGTTCAACTTGAAGTAGATATTAAGGAGCACGTACATATCTAGAGTGGCAACACACCGTGAAGGGTAGGTCACTCTTAGTGCCCCAATCAACCTACAAAATCAATGCATTATATGTGAATGTGTGTTACAACTAGCTCTTCATCATCGTCAATGTACTCTAACAACGTTAATGTATCCACATATTTGTAGCTTCTTCTTCTCCTTTTACAAACAAATGCATGCCCACTTACTAATTATATCCTCTCAAGGCACTAACAGTCGCAATATCTAGTGTGTTCATTATCGGTATGTACTTGCATTATCCAATCTAGGATTTACTTCTTATTTAGATACTAACATAAATTTCAAGTCCACGTAATATATGTTCCAGTGTTGATGACGTGATTTATGACACTAGATTAGGCACTCTTTTAGGTAGTTTTTACATTCATTCATGTATGGTTTTGCACATGTTCGGGACGTTTTATGCTTCATCGAGTCATATTGTCGGAATAGACGTCTACACGAGCATTTGTCGGTTTTGTAGGTATTTTGGGGAGCTCTCATGCATTATTGATCATATCCGAGGATCAAGCCTCGTGACGGCCCGGATTCAACGTTCCAATGGAGCAAGCATGAAGAAAAGAAGAAGAAATTGACCTTAGTTGGTTCGAGCCATGCACCGACTTGTGTTTATCCATGATTTTAGCCATGCAACCCTTCATCTCGGTCCAGCCCTCACCCGTCTCGGCCGAGATGATTTCTAGGCCATCCGAGATCGTCGCTAGTCCCCACGACACTTGGCACACTCTTCTTCCAGCCAACGATTTTCTCTCCCATGATGGAGGAGAAATGTTTTGTAGCAGCCTACACATTTGTTGCAGGGATTCTTCCAATTGATTCAATTCTCTAACATTCCTAAATTTGAAATCAAAAGTGTGGAGAAGAGAAGAAAGGAGACTCCATTGAAGAGAAGAGAAGAACACCATTTTCATAGCTTTTGAGTGAGATTTTGAGAGACTTGTAGTGAGGAAAGTTGTAGAGATTGTTGAGCTCATTTTGAAGCTACCTTTGGATGATTGTAAGCTCATTCTAAACTTATTATTCACTTGTTCTTGGTTTATATTGCTTCTTATCTCTTTATCTAGCTATGACATGCATGTTTGTTGTTTTGTTGATGAATGAACTTGAGATGCTTGTTGTTGGCTAAGTAGCATGTGATTCTAGGGAGATGGATGAAAGGTTATGGCTAGGATAATGATAGATTGGAATTAGATGTATCTTAGGATAAATGCTTGCTCAAAATACCTAGACCAGCTTACAATCTCGGCCTGTTCTTCAACCATTTCGGCCGAGGTGTTCTTGATCCACCCGAGGTGTGTGAGATGTTGTTCCTATAGTGTTATATCTTCATGTTACGGAGTTTGAGATTTGAAATCCTAGTGTTTCTTGATCCTAATCTAGAATTAGGGTGACCTATGTTAGTAAACTAGGTGAGGGATGAGACTTACCCGGTAATAATCATTCTTAGGTATAGAAGATGACAAACATTAGGTAGTAGTGAGCCTCAACAACCGTTATTGGATTGAGTGTGCTAGGATTAGGACTTACTTTTCCGAGACTTACCCGGTAAGGAGAGGTTCGACCCCTAAGTAGTGACCCGGTTTGTATAGAATTCCCAACCTTAGGTTCCTAGAGACTTACCCGGTAATAGGACCTTGGGTGTGGGATTAGTGGACCATGAGACCTACCCGGTGATTGATCCCAATAGGGAAACATTCTTTCCCAACATACGCAGCTTGTCCTATATTGATTAGAAGCTTGATTCCATGCCATAACCGGACATCCGAATCCTTAGAATCCGCTTTCTATACATTGATCTTATATCTTGTGTTTGCTTTGTTGTTTGGTTGACATTGTTGCTTGATTGTGATCTTTGCTTGATCACCAAAAAACCCATCAGACACATATAATTTTCATTTCTTTGTTTCCATCTCTTTTCTTATCTTAGACCTTTACTATCTTTGACCATTGCACGGTTTAATCTCACATCGGTCTTTGTGTTCGACCTCGGAATGCTTTCCTCATATTTTGTGATCCACACACTGCGGGTTGGTTAGGAGTTTAGGATTTTAGTTTGAGTTTATAAATTTAAGACTTTGTGTGCATGATTTGGGCGAACATGTTTTTGGCACCGTTGTCGGGGACTAGGTTAATTCCGGATCGTGAGGATCTTACTTTATCGAAGCCAAACCTGGAGCTCAATAGATTCTCTCCCTACCTGAGTCAACTTGCTTACTAGCCGCGATTGAATCATTGTGTGTGATTGCTTATAGTTTAGGTCTTTCTTTTGCTTGTGATATTGTTTGGTTTGTGTCTTTGATTTTTCAGGACATCTCCCATTCTTTAGGTGCATGCGAAGATCTCGTGGTAAGGATTTAGCTCCATTCGATCCCGAACAGGAGAAAACCCTTAAGACTAGATCCAAAGTCTGAAAGCAATAATACAGAAAAGAAAAACAAATCGTAACAAGGGTTCTGAATCTAGAGTTTGATTGTCTACCCTAGAAGTTTGAAAAGGGGAGATATGTAGAGAGAATCCCTGGCTATTAATCGCAAAATAAGGCCCAACAAAGATAGATTATAAATCAATTGTCAATGTGTGCCGTCGAAGTCCAAACGGCATAGAAAACGGCTTGAAACGACATAGAGACAACCTAGCATGTCGTCTCACATGTGGTTTAGAATTGGATCTTTCTCGTTCGGGACAAATTTGGTGAAGGTAGTGTGGGCTGATCTAACCGGTTAGGGAAACGGCCTGAGACGGCATAACATTATCTCTCACAAGTCGTCTCCATCCCGTGTGGTATGATTTTTTGCTCCTTTGTAATTCGGTTCTTGGCTTGGCTTTCAATGTTACACTTAGCATCTTGATTTATCGATCCTCAATCACGTTTGATGTTGAATTCTAAATCTTGACTTCAAGGAAGATCGATCTCTCATACTTGGACTTGCCACTTGGATCAAAAACGCCTCACAATAGGCCTTGAACACCTAAGATACAAAAAAGCCTAAAGTAGACACCAAATCGTAATATGATTGCATTTTGCATGTTAAGAACATATATCTTGCCAAATGAGATGTAATATGCCCGAATAAATGGGTTGAAAACACGTATGTTTTGACACTATCAAAACACCTCATACTTGATCCTTACTCATCCTCGAGTGAGTTATACGAGAATCGGAACGCTATGTGTTCAACAAAAGCGTGCCTTAACTAGGAAAAATAAACAACCTTTCAAACTAAACCATCATCGTATCAATCATCATTTTAAGGAATAAGAAAAGATGAATCAAAACCCTTCAAACCTCTCAAAAGTAAATGTGTCTAATTCAACAGACCAAAATGTGTTTAGGGTCATCACTCAAACTCGATAAACATGCAAGGTTTTACCATAGGCTTGTCAAGGCGTTCTTAAATTCCACCACATGTTATAGAAAACTCAAATAGATTATGTGAATCATGAGGTCTTTTATCGGATGTGACGGGAATAATGGGAAGAGGAGAAGTTGATGTTGGTAGGTCTATAAGAGTAGGCCTAAGAGGCTCGTAATACCTAAGGTGTTGGGTATTTGCTAAGACACCGAGACTACTTCAGTAATTTACCTGGCATTAATTTACATTCACTCTTCTTCTTGATTTTAAATTTCCTTGCACATGCATTCGTCTTTGAGCACATAAAATTTTATTCTTCATTCCTCTTTTCAGGGATAAAAGAAAATGATAATTCCGAATTAGCTCTTACTTGGTATGCTATAGGAATTCTAGCGGGAACATCTTGTCCTCTTCACTAGTTCTAAAAATGTTTTAAGAGCTTCATATGCTCTTACATATGTCTTAATTTTTTGTAATTCATTCCAGGTCTTTGACGCAGTACCCCATACTTACCTTCTTTGCACATCTTCTTATTACCTTTTCCCATATAGGGTTTGTTCGCTCCAAAAGGTGTGTATATTTATAACCCAAGAAGTATGCTTGAAAAATATGCGGACCCGTAGTGTACGGATCAATTGTAATAAAAGCAAGAATTCCAGGGGTCGAACACAGGGACTATGGTGATACAAAGTACGGTAATCAGGTTGTCAAATAACTACTAACAACAAATTAAAGCAATCAAAGATGATATAAAAGTTAGATAAAGGGAATGCGGATTCTAGGGATTAAAGCATCCAGTTGTGGTTCCGACTCAAGGTCTCAAAAGATAACGTGGACAAAGATGATGTTTGCAAAGGGAAAGTGTTTCTAAGGTGGGAATAGATCATCGGGTAAGTCTCACTACTCACTATCCCAAACCAAAGATCCTTTTACCGGGTAAGTCTCAAGGTACTAAGGAAAGGAACTATAATCTCAAACCAACACACCACCCAAGGGAATAGAATCAAACTTTACCGGGTAACTCTCAGGCTAACTCTCAAAGATGGGATGAAGGCACAAACAAAGGAATTACCGGGTAAGTCTCATCCTAGGCTTGTGTTGAACCAGGGAAGTTATAACAAGGGTAGGATTTGGAAAACTTAAACTCTTAACTCAGATAAGGTTAAGGAAAGGTTCACCTCGTTCAGTTATATTCCATCCCGGCCGAGATGTTCAATGACTGACCGAGGTGTTCTACGGTTAAGGTAATGACTCGAGCTTTCAGGGTCCTGCTGGGATTAAGATCATTCTATCATCGTCTTTCCCATAACTTTCAGCCAATCACCCTAGAATCGCATAAAGAACTTAGCCAACAATCATCATGATAACAATAATCAAATTTATAAGAAAGGAATCAATATTCAGACAAGAAAACCTTAACACAAAGGTTTCAATAACTGAATGAATCAAACAACAAATCAGCGTTCCTCAAGTCACAAATCAGAAAAGACAACAAAACCAAAAGCCAAACTAAGAAGATCTTACAAACTTCTTCAAAGTCAACTTCAACTTTGATTCCTTCCTTCCTTGAATTTCAACCCTCAAACTTTCTTCAACGAGTCCTTCCTTCAGAAAACCCTTGATCTGAAAATTTCAGGATGCTCCAAGCATGGCTGAATTGTAGAAAATCAGCCCATATATATAGGATAATTATCTTCCAAAGATAAAATATCTTAAACAGATAATTTCCTAGAAAATAAATCAGCCAAATATAATATCTTCCTTCCAAAAATCTAGCAAAAAATATGTGATATTCTCTTTCCAAAAGAAGATCTCAGCCAAAAATAAAGATCATGTCGGCGGTAAGGTGTTTGCCTCGGTCAAGACGCTCCTCAAGATCACCTCGGTCGAGGTGATACTGTAGCTGACCGAGGTGAATCTCAGTTGAATGTAAATCATCTCGAATCTTGTCCAAAATCAATCCTTTAAATCATTTCCATGCTTCTTGAGATCTTCTCAAAACTCCAGAATGTAGCTTCAATGACTCCTTAGCTTCCTTAGCTCCATTTCAGTCCAAAACGTGCCATTTTCCATACAATTACAATGAAACTAGGTGTAGACCTCGATTCCCGCAAAGGTAGACAAAACAACAATATAATCAAAGAATATACATCAATACATGCAGATTTATAAAGATAAACGTCTAAACCAATCCTAAAATATAGACTATGATACATGCTATTAGGGTTTTATGAGGCTCAACATGGTTGTGAAGCTTTTTGAGGGGTACCAAAAGAAGGGAAACATATATAGGCAAGAAGTGGGAAAATAGAAGGAAATCATATATTGGTGGGATCAGGTCACAAAAGCTTATCAAAGAGAGCTTCAGTCATCTTCCCATCAAATATAAATATTCAAATGAACATGTAGTTTTGCAAAAGGTTCAATCAAAAGTTCTTGAAGAACCTACGAGGTTTTGAGATCACCCATAAAATGTAACGGAAAGGACACATAAAGTGCATGTACAAGGTTAAAGAGTTCTCACCAGTTGTTCGGTTAGATTTTTCATAAAAAAAAATCTGTCAAAAAGACTCATGTACATATGCAATAGAAAATAGTCGAATTTTTAAAGCGTATTTGGCACATAATGTCAAGTAGCATATTCCGAGATCCATATAACCAAATTTGGAGGTAAGAAAATTTTTTAATAACATTGAGTTTTTGCCAAATCTTGAGACACTAAGCATGATATAGAGGTAGGGGAATAAAGCGTATAAGAATGTCACACAAATATTACAACCATTTAAGTCAAGTGCAACATAATAATTTGGTTATAAATACCCCATAATTTAAAAATAAATTTGTCCTCAAAGTGAAAAATAACTAGATAGTCTAAAAGAAGGAGGATACTCACTAAGCGGCAAGGTCAAAGGGTGAGTCATGGTCCATGTGATATGTGTGAGGGAATATGCTTGGGTTGATGTCATCGTCAGAGCCAACATCACATCACTCGGTCTCTCCTATATGGAAGTCGTCGAACAGAGAGGGGAGGGTTCCATCTCTCGAGCTTAGTGTCTCCATTTTCCGAGCATATTTAGTGAGGAGTGTGTTGTAGCCGGTGACAGTAGTGCCATACTTCATCATCTATTTCTATATACTAGACACATGTCCCGCCAAAGTGGTGATGTAGGAGAGGTAGCGGTCATGATATCCTCGATGCTCGTCCTGCCAAGCTTCTCGAGCTTTGACCTTAGTTGCCATCCACTCCTCCCTAGCTCTAGCCTTAGATGTCTACTAGGTCTGTTGGGACTCTTTCCATGACACATCCTCTACCCTCTATGAGGATAGTAGACCATATAAGTCTGAAAGAGCAAAAGACGATGACCCTTCACTAGCATGGTAGGAAGGGTAGTGGGAGACCGAAGAAGGAGGAGCAAAAGGACTAGTGTTCTGAAGAAACGCTACCTAAACTACAACAATAATGTCAAACTTGTCTTCATCCTCATTAGCAGCAACATGGTCATCATCTTCCTTTAGAAGAGGCTCATACTCGAACCGGAGGAAGATGTCACATCAATTGTCGGGTTTATGGATGGTGGCATTGGGATTATACCTGAACATGTTTACCTGATGTTAGCCAACAACCGCTGACCATCACACACCATAGACTACATCTTAATCAAGGTGGTGAACCTAAGGAAGTGAGGCTGATCACTGATTGAGGTGAGGTATGTGTAGTCTGGGTTCATCGGGGTCATGAGTCGAGTCACAATCCCTCCATGGACTATTGCTCCTATTGGCCGGTGGTTTTTCCATCGATGTTTTTCAGACGTAATAACTAGGTAGCGGGTTGTTGCCTTTCGAAGATCCTTAAAGGCGGCCCATATCCGCTTATATGTGGGATGGATGATGCAAGCTTCAGGTTCACCGTAAGGTACTCGGCGTGGAGACTTTGTATGCACAAAATGAATTTAGAAATGAGTATTGTGCATAAAATGTTTTAGGCAAACAATTGTTACGGGAAATTTTAATGGAAAAATGAAAAGTTTGCCATAATTTCCCCGTAAACTCGATATCGATCAATGTTGGTCCATATCCGATTCATGAAACAAACGCATTCAATATCGATAATATAGCATGAATGGATAAAAATAACCCGGAAATGCTAAAATCTAGATTCCGGTTATCATCAAGACATTTCTAGACCTAGAAAATCCAAAAACGCATCAAACGATCGATATAACACTAAATAATGCTCAAGGATTGCAAAAAAATAAATATCAAACAACATTACATCACAACAATTATACAAAAAGCAATCATCAATAATTATCATTTCACTTAAATTAGGGCACAAAATAATTGAGGCTAAAAACTCTTAGTAATGAACCAAATTTGACAAAATAAGCAGGGAATTTGTTAATATACGCAGAAATTGGTTGACTTCATATATGGATTGCGAAAAACCGATGAAAAATGAAGGATTTAGAGTGAAAGTAGAAATGGACTTGTTACGTAATTTTTGGAGAAGAAGAGTGTGTGTGTCTGTATGAGAGAGAGAAACTTAACTTGATTTGCATTCGAGACGGCTTTGAGACAACTTGGGATGCCTTCTCACAAGTCGTCTCACCCCATCTCTACGCCTCTCGAGAAAATGTTGTCTGTCGTATTTTGCAATTGTAGAATTAAAAGTATTTCGATGATTCGAAAGTCGTGTGAGACATCTTGATGATGTCTCACCTCGTCTCCAAAAAACTTATGCTTACAACATTTTGGCAAAAATTATTCCGATTGTTAGGATTGAATTGACTAGACGGCATTGAGATGGCCTGACAAGCCGTCTCGATGCCATTTCTCACGTCATCTCCCCTTCAATTGTACATTGGGCATGATTTCTTGATGGTTCTTCGTTTGTTGATCCTTCAAGGTACACTTTGGGCATGTCATATACATAAGAAATGTTTCAAAACTTGATCTATACATTTGAGAAGGAGAAATGAGAGAGTAAATAACAGAGAGAATGAGAAAGAAAGTTCAAACGCATGAGTTGCTTCTCATGTAGCGTTCTCTTAAGGTTAATAGATTGATCGGAGTGTGATCAAGTGACGGGGTCACTAGATCCTCTTCGTGTAGATCTTTTAGGAGGTCACCAACAATGTAGGGCTTCCGACGTTTCCCATTTAATTTGAAAATTCCATTTTTATTATCCCACACCTCGATAGTACCGAAATGATGAACTTTGTGTACTCGAAAAGGAGTGACCCATCAGGACTTCAACTTTCCTAGAAATAGTCTAAATCTTTTCTAGAACAGATGTACAAGATCTCCTTCTTTGAATTCTTATGGTATTATATTTGTGTCATACCCCCTTTTTTGTCTTTTCCTTATAGATCTTTGCATTCTCGTACGTATCTAACCTTATTTCTCCGAGTTCTTGCACTTGTAAATGACGGTGTTCTCCAACATCTTTTAGGCTGAAGTTCTGATACTTGATATCCCACATGGCTTTGTGTTCAAGCTTGACCAGAATATGATAAGCTTTTCCATCAAAAAGACAAAAATGGGAAGTTCCGATAGGTTTTGAATGTTGTGTGGTATGCCCAAAGAGTATCATGAAGCTTAGAGCTCCAATCTTTTCGGGAAAATAACATAATTTTGTCTAAGATACTCTTTATTTCCATATTGGAAACTTCGACATGTCTGCTAGTTCGAGGATGATAGGGAGTAGCAATGTTGTGGCATACCTCATACTTATGCAACAAACTTCAAACTAGCTTTCAATGAAATGAGTACCGCCATCACTGATTAGGATCCTGGGGACTCCTAACCATGCTAATATGTTCTGTTTGATGAAATTAGAGACTACCCTTACATCATTAGTGGGTGTGGCAGTTGCTTCTACCCATTTGGTCATGTAGTCTATAATTACTAGGATGTAATTGTAGCATCCGTAAGGATGGAATGGTCCATGAAGTCTATTCCCCAAAAATCTAACAACTCGATATCTTGAATGTTGTTCAATGGTATCTCATTTTGTTATGATATATTACTTGTTCTTTGACAAGAATCCCAAGCAACAATAAAATTACGCACATCATTAAACATAGTAGGCAATAAAAACCACATTGAAGGATCTTAGCGATTGTTTTTCCAGTAACGGCATGCTCGCTAGTGGAGTGTGAATGATAGTGGGACATGATGCTATCATTTCTTCTACCAGGATGCATCTGCAATAATCGCATTAGAACCTTTTTTTTAGATAAAGGGTTCATCCTAGTATTAGTAGTTGACATTCTTGTTGAACTTCTTTTGATGATATATGAATCTAGGAGGTATCTCGTTACAAAATGAGGAATTCACAATATCTCCATACCAAGCCATGTTTTGATGCGGGGTTGAGGCCACAATGGCATATCTAGATAAGAAGTCCTTTGAAAACCTTCAAAAGAGACAAATCTCGGCTAGCAAATCTTGGCTGGAAAGATGAGATAGTTGATGAGATTTTACAAAAATAAAAAGAAAGAGAAAGGGAGAGACTTTGGCGGTTGATAACACGATTTATGAACTAGATTTAAGTAGTCATTTAGATAGATTTCTCACTCATTCATGCATGGTTTAGCAATAGTTCACGACGTTTTGCACTCAATTCACGTACTTTGTCGAGATAGACGTCTACACGGACTTGTGCGTGTTTTATAGGTATTTTGGGAGATTTAGGAGCTTAATTGATGCATTCGAGAATCAATCCTCGAGATGACGTACCTCCGGGCTCATTAGGGTGCGAACTAGGGGCTAAGGAAGACTCATGGAGCCTTGCCAACACAAGCCATGCACCAAATCACAGCTTAATGATCCAAGGCGAAGTTTCTGCACAAAATCACGGTTCTCTGACACTCCATGGCCGTGGAATCACCCGTGGATTTTGCCAGATTCTTGTGACAGCTGTGCCACGACTCTCATGGCCAGCTCATGCAAGTTTGTTATAAAAGTGGTCCTTCATTGGCTGTGAGAAGCAGTTGGGAGCATCTTGGAGCAGCTCTCCATTATCCATGACCTTCTAACAAAAATATTCTCCCAACAAGAAGTCTTTCTAGGAAGGAAGGTGCCCAAAAGGAAGAAGAAGAGCTCCATTGAAGAGGAGGAGAAGAACACACACCATTGCCACACTTTGATAGCTTTGTAGTGAAGAGTTTCGGATTTGATTTCTAGAGTTGTATGAACCATTTGAACCTTCTTTAAGAAGGATTGTGAGTTATTCTAATTCTATTTTCAGCTTGGTTTTGTTTTAGTTCACTTGTTCATCTCTTTTCCTTCATCATTTTGCAAATGGATGTCATGATTTTATGTTTGCTTGTTTCGATTTCTATTATGAATGTTGTAGGCTAAATAGATGTGGTTCTAGGGTAAGGAAAGGATGGTTATGGCTAGGGCTATGATAGGACGAACTTAGATTTATCTTTGGATGACTTGTGTGCATAAACGTAGCCTCTGTTAGGAATCACGGTTGGTTCTTGACAAACCACGGCCGTGGTTTAGGTAGAACAACCCGTGATTTTCCCTGTTCGATGGATCTAGTCTTAGATTGTTAGAATGTTGAAATCCTAAGTGTTTGTTGAGTTAAATCTATCCTAGGGTGACCTAGTGTTAGCAACTAGGTGTTAGGAGAGACTTACCCGGTAATCCTTACTCTTAGATTCCAAAGATAACAAACCTTAGGTAGTGGTGAGCCTAATAAGCCGCCATTGGATTAAGTGTGCTGGATGGTAGCTTGAGACTAACCCTTCCGAGACTTACCCGGTGAGGATAGGTTGGATCTTTAGATAACAATCCGGTTTGAGTAGAATTCCGACCCTTAGGTTCTTAGAGACTTACCCGGTAATGAGACCTAGGGAATGGACTAGAGGATCATGAGACTTACCCGGTGATTGATCCCAATCTAGAAACACTTAACCCCAACATAGTTAATCCAAGGAATAAATAGATAGCTTGAGTCCTATGCCATAACCGGAACTTCCAACCCCTAGAATCCGTCTTTTCTTTCTTTGATCTATATCTTGTTTAGTTTGTTTATTCGTTTTGATTCATAGTTTAGTTGATTGATTACTTTGCATGAATTGCGATCTTTGATTGATCACCAAAAACCACCCAAAAAGGTTCTAATGCGAGACGTCCCGTACACTGCGGGTTTCGCTAGGTAGTTTAGGATTTAGTTCGAGTTATAAATTTAAAACCCATTTGCGCATCACGATCTTAGCGTAACAGCGGTGAGTGAGCAGGTTTTGAAGATGGATGGAGAGATTAGATATGAATACGGGATGGATAAATTGATAGAATATAGGTCAAGAAGAACCAAGATATGATTACTACAACCTTGATTGATTGGATCAAAACGCAATCATTGAATTACCTTAACCCTTCCTTCTTTAACCTTACACAAGTCTCCAAATCGAGACAAGCACAAGGAGGGACTAGAATCGACTAGGAGCATCAATCTCTCAGGAGATTAACATAAACAAGAATAATCTAGCAAGGACTCACAACGATTCAATCAAATGCTCTCTTTTTGAATAAAACGAAAACTTCATAAGTGAAGTAACAAGTATCTCTTAAGTTTTTGGTTGAAATAATCTACCTATAAAATCGATCCTAAGGAGCCTTTTATAGCCTAAAAAGCCTCCAAATAAAAGAATAAAAATAATTCTAAAAATATAATATAAAAATACCTTTAGAATGTCTAGAGCTTAAAGGTAATAAAAATGTCTCATAAAATAACTTAGAAGCTCCAAAAGCTTCAACTCTTGTCTTCCTCTCGATCTTCACGTGTGCATGGCTTCTCTTCTATGTTCTCCATGGTTGGAATCATCATCAATGTGACTAAGGAAGAGTTAGACACAAAGAGATCACCAATGGTCTCCTTAGGAGCTAAAGACACCAACAAGCTAGTGATGTGGGGTTGAGGCCGCACTTTCCCAACCTAGTTTGAAGTCCACAAACGGCTTGATCTTTGGATAATCTCGCTAGAGTATCTCGACTGGGGGTCGAGATCAATATGGTCTTGGATCGAGATTATGGTGATAACAAGACACAAGAATGGCGAGATAATGGATGATATATGGCGAGATTTAGAAGATGATAATGGAGTGAAATTGATGATAAATATAGGAAGATAGTTGCAAGATATAAACTTGCAAATAAAGATGATAATTGAGGGATTTAGTTATCCCACGCCGATTACTAACTAATATTGATGGCTTTAGAATTTTTATAAATAAAGTCTGAAGATTATACAAATAATACATTACGGTATAAATATAATACCTCTAGCAATAATCTTTTTAATAGATTTTTAATCATGTTCTTCATTTATAAAAAAAATTATAATTTAATCTTCACAAATGTTAGTCATATTAGTTAATAAAAAACGACTAAAATATCCAATACATGATGCATAAAAGTGAAAATATAATATTTGATTGAAAAAGTATCTAATACATGATATATAAAAGTGAAAATATAATATTTTTTATTTAGACAACCCGCACAAGGTGCGGGCACTAAACTAGTTTGCTTCAAATCAATGTTTTTTCAAAGTTAATCAAACAAAAATATATATTAAAAAAAAGAGAGAAATTTTGTTAATAGAAATTTAAAATTCTGAATTTAGAAAAAAAATAATAGTAGATAATATCAAATTGTTAAAATTATATATAGTTTAGATTGAAAATCTAGTTTTATTTTTGAATTCAATTTTTTATACCTCTAACATTTCATTTTAGTTGTTAAACAAACAATTTTATTAATTTGGCAATATTATGTTCTTAGTAACCCTTAAATGTAATGTTAGATGCAAAACTGTTGAGAAAGCTTAATATGGTATTTGATATTGTATGACACTTGGTATTATAGGTAAATGTTCAGGTACGGCCCTTTTATTGCGGTACGGTTAAGGGCGACACGTGTCCCGAAAAAAAAAAAAAAAATTTTTTCTCTTTTCTGAAACGATTTTTTTTTTCCGAAAACTAATGAAAATTTATTTGAACTACCATGTTATAATTTATGCACTATTATCCTATAAACTTTGAACTATTCCCATATAATCCATGAACTATTACTTTTTAATATAATCCATGACCTATTCTATTATAATTCATGAACTATCCCATAATAAGTTTTGAACTATTACTTTCACTCCTTTATAAATTTTTGCACTTTAAACTATTCTATTATAATTCATGAACTATTCTATTATAATTCATGAACTATCCCATAATAAGTTTTGAACTATTACTTTCACTCCTTTATAAATT
>BSUD01000004.1:104325493-104420134 GCA_033239045.1 Fagopyrum esculentum
AAAAAAAAAAAAAACTCGTTCAGAAATTTTTTTTTTTTTTTTTCCGGGACACGTGTCGGCCATACAGACGGCCGCACGGCCTTACCGGAATAATGGGCCTTACTTGAACACTTCCCTGGTATTATAACCCTATAGTCCTCTTCTAAAACTTTCTTCTCCTGCATTCATGAGACGTTATTTTCAGCAGGCCCGGATGCAGTAGAGTTCATCATAAACCATGCCGAGGTTTCTCTAGCTTTCGTTCAGGAATCGAAGTTACCTATCAGATTGAATTCGAATAAAGTGAAACATAATGGGTTTGCAGATCCTAGCTTGCTTGCTTGCCCAACTGCAGTACTAATCTAAAAAGTTGGTAACACAACGCTGCCTTGTATTCTTTTCTATCTGGACATCAAACTGTGTTGTAAATTAACCTCCATTCCCTCAGCCATTTTCAGTTTCTCGGGTATGTCTGATACACAAAACGCGAAAGCTGAAGAACACGGAGTGGCTTGTTTCACCTGGGAAGAATATGTTTAGCTGGTAACCTTTCAATACTCGGTTCCTCTTACTTGAATGAGGCATATATAAAATCTGATCACATAAGTTCCTTGGATGATTTCCGGGTTTAGGGAAGTTTGGATTGCGAGTTGCCTCCGAAGAACAAGACTGATGTCTGCACTATAATGTACACTAGCGGGACAACTGGAGAGCCCAAGGGAGTCATTCTGCCTAATGCCGCATTCGTTGCAGAGGTCATGTCCATGGACTGCCTTCTCTTAGAAACCGACAAAGTGGTAAGCCTTCTTTCATACATTAACTTCTTCGCATGAGCTTCTTTCATTCTAGTTCACGACAGAAGATTCATACTTTTCGTTTCTTCCCCTGGCTCACATATTCGGCCACCTATTGCATCTGCAAAGGCAACTCCATAGGATTCTGGCAAGGCGTAAGCTTATCATACTTGCCTTTCAATCAGCATACCAGATTTGTCATTAGGAAATCATGGATTATCATCTTTGCTCCTCTTTGATCAATAGGATGTTAGATATGTGATGGATGATCTCCAAGAGCTAAAACCAGCCATATTTTGTGGGGGCCAGAGTGTTTGATCGTATATACACATAAACATCTCTTCTACTCAGCATTCACCCAGAATTGATTCACTTCAACGCTGCTCCGACCCGAAATTCTCTTTTGAAGGCATTCAACAGAAGGTTTCATCAATGAAGAAATGCCTCTTTCACTACGGATACAATTTGTAGGCCATAGTTCACTGCTACTCAGTCCGTTTTCAACCTAAAACTTGGTTTTTCTTCACTGATATCATGAGATTTTGAGCAGCAAGTTATCGTACCTGGAGAAGGTACTACGACAAGAGGATGCCGCGCCTCTCATTGACAAGCTCCTTTTCGACAAGGTAGCTACGTGCCCTCATTTTCTTGACATACAATATGTCATTCTCGTTGTTCTTTCTTTTCATGTGTTCTCACAATTCCAAAACAGATCAAACAAAGCTTTGGAGGGCGAGTTCGTCTCATTCTTTCAGGAGGAGGCCCTCTTTCCCGTCATGTGGAGGAGTTCTTGAGAGTTGCCTGTGCTGTGGTGGCACAAGGATATGGTATCTCATCCTTAATCTATGTATAGTTTTCGGCTCGACATCAAGGCTGAACTTGATCATTGTTTCGTTATCAGGTCTCACTGAGAGCTGTGGTGGCTGTTTTACAACAATAGCCAATGTTTTCTCAATGATTGGCACGATAGGAGTCCTGATCACAGCCATGGAAGCAAGGCTAGAGTCCGTACCTGAGATGGGATATGATGCATTACCGAATGTACCTCGTGGGGAAATTTGCTTGTGGAGGAACACCTTGTTCTCTGGCTACCACAAGAGACCCGATCTCAACAAAGAAGTGCTTGTTGATGGATGGTTCCACACAGGTAAGGACTTCACTTGCTCCCACTTTGGGTTTGTTTCGATGCACAATGCCAGTCTTGCATTATAATATAATATCGACAAACACAGGTTACAGAAGTACAGGTACAATTAAAAACTACATTTTAGACTCATACTAAGGGTGTGTTTGGTTGGGGATTAAAAGAGGTTAATTTAGATTAAAATTTAGGAGATTAATTTATATAAGTGTTTGGATGAAGATGGAGATTATGAAGAAAATAAAATTAAAACATCGGAAAAAGAACATATTCAAGCTATCACAGGAGAATACGTGGCTGTTGAGAACCTCGAGAACATTTACTCGCGCTGCCCTCTTATAACATCAGTTAAGACACATAAAATTAAAACATCGGGGTTGATAACATTCTATCCAAATTGCTTACTTGGTACCTGATACTTTCTTGGAAATTTGGCTTCAGATATGGGTCTATGGAAACAGCTTCGAGTCGTTCTTAGTGGCTGTTGTGGTGCCAGCAAGGAAGCTGCTCGAAGATTGGGCATTTAAGAACAACGAGACTGGAGAGTTTGAAGTACTGTGTAAGAATTCAAAAGCCAGGAAATACTAGTTGGATTTGGATGAGCTAAACAGTACTGCTAAGAAACATAAGGTATAAGTTGCAATAATGCATTTTTGTTTACTCAACTAATATGCATGATGTGCTTTTGGCTAACCATGCTGTAAAATCCAACAAACAGATTAGAGGTTTTGAGATGCTTAAAGCAGTGTATTTGGAGCCATTGCCTTTCAATTTCACGAGGGACTTGATTAATCCAACGTTTAAGCTGAAAAGACCGCAGTTGCTCAAGTATGGAAACTACGAAAATTATGAAATGCAAGATGAAAAGAGCTAGAAACTAACCTTATTGACAGGTATACTTCAATCACTTTGCTTCTGTTGCAGGATCAAATTGATGAAATGTACAAAGAAGGAAATAAAAGACATCATCCCATCAAACTACTCGCCATACAAACATTCTACTACTATATTAAGGTTCACTGCAGATAAATATTCCCTATTGTGGCTGTTCGCATGTAAGAAAACTCAAGGCTTTTGAGAAACAAACAGCAATATCAAAGGAGCAACAACAAAGGCTTGAGATGTTGAAATTGAAGTAATTACAACCACGCATTGCATTTAGTGAAAACAAGGAAGATATGTTCTTCTTGGATTCGATGTGTACACTTCTAAGGAAAATGTTTATGCTTCTTATTTGGTTCGGTGACATTCAACTATCACTAACAAAATATATTTAAGATTACCTCAAGCTTGTGTTGTGTTCTAGAACCTGTTGAAACAGAAAACCTTAAAGGAAACCTACAGGAGCCTCAGCTCATAAATCAACTCCTAGCTCGTGAAGAATGAATCTAACAAATAGAACTCATAGCTCTATGTCAAGGGCCGTGATTGTCCATCAGAAGCCCTGGAAAGCAATTTGCACCCTGATCTAGTGGTGATTGTTTTTGCAAATCTAATCAAATTCTCCATTATCAACTACATGATCTGGCCAAGCAAGCTCGAACTACACAGAGATCACCTCCTCTGTTAGGGAATCAGGAGGTGGACCACTGGTACCATTGAGTACAATCACTTGTCCATCGGAATCGACATCCACGATTACTGAATCACCCTCCTTGATCTCTCTAGCAAGCATCTTCTCAGCCATGCTATCTTCCAACAGTCTCATAATGGCTCTTCTCAAGGGTCTAGCCCCATAGCTTGGATTGTATCCTTCGTCAACAACTCTATCTCTAAACCTCTCAGTGACTTGAAGCTCGATTTCCTTGCCCTTAAGCCTGTCGAAAACTTCCCTCAACATGATATCAGAAATTTCCTTCACCTCCAGCTTGGTGAGCTGCCGGAACACAATTATTTCATCCAATCGGTTCAAGAATTCGGGCCTGAAATACTGCTTCAGCTCCTCATTCACCAGGCTCTTGATCCGATTATAACTGTTGTCTTTCTCGTCATAATCCAAATCAAACCCGATCTTACGGCCTCCCTTCTCGATTACGCTGCTACCCACATTCGATGTCATGATTAAGAGGGTGTTCTTGAAATCAACCGTTCTGCCCTTGCTGTCAGTTAACCTTCCATCTTCGAGTATCTGAAGCATCATGTTGAAAACGTCAGGGTGAGCCTTTTCGATTTCATCAAACAATACTACAGTGTAAGGCCTGCGTCTAACAGCCTCGGTGAGCTGGCCTCCCTCTGTGTAACCGACGTAGCCAGGTGGAGAACCGATAAGCTTAGAGACTGTGTGTCTCTCCATAAACTCACTCATATCAAGACGGACCATAGCTTCCTCTGATCCAAAGTAGTAGGTTGCAAGCGACTTTGCTAGTTCAGACTTCCCTACACCAGTTGGCCCTGAAAAGATGAAGCTGGCAATTGGGCGGTTGGGATTCTTAAGGCCCACGCGGGCCCGGCGGATGGCCCGGCTGATTGCAACAACAGCTTCATCCTGACCAATGACTCTCTTGTGAAGGGTCTCCTCCATTTTCAGAAGACGGTCAGATTCATCGCTTGATACCTTTTCAACTGGAATATGAGTCCAAGTCGAGACTATATGTTGGATATCGGCTTCAGTCACCACAGGACCACCATCTCCAACCTCTTCCTCTGCCTTGTTCATTTCCTTGTTCTTCTCTACAAGGGCTGAAATTTGTGCCTTCAGGTCCATTTCTCGATCACGCAACTCCCCAGCCTGACAAGGTGAAAAACAATTCTTATAGCAAGATTAAAAGAACAACCTTTTAAGGGCCATAATGGATTTAAATAATTCAACAACTTATCAGTTTAACAAATATAGAGCACTTAAGAAGCACACTTTCATTGTTGGAACACGCCTCGAACTAAATATCTTTTCGCATTGATTTTCAACGACAATCCCATTATGATTAAAACATTGGTCATATTTAAATTATATGCATCTGATCAGCTCCTCACCTTTTCAAATTCTTGGCTTCGAACGGCTTCATTCTTCTCCTTCGTTATCTGCCTAAGCTCCTTCTCAACCTCTTTAGCTTCTGCGGGGAGCTGCAAAATCAGTGTAAATTAAGAACATGAAGAGCACATGCCAAAGAATGATGTACAATTGTACAAAATATAATTTGAGGCATAGATCTTGTACCCGGGCATGGTTCAACCGAACTCTAGAGCCAGCTTCGTCAATAAGGTCAATGGCTTTATCGGGCAGAAAACGGTCACTGCAGCACAACATTTATCGACAGAAGGTTATCCAAGAAAACACCAAGTCAAGAGAAAATGAATCAAGTTCTATAAAAAAAAGCTATAGGAACAACATCATATGAGCACCAGCTGCAATCAGGACTCTACATCCCAGTAAAGGAAGGTGCTTCTTAACTATATAATATATATCATATTTATATATAAATCAAAACTCAAACATTGGACATATAGGTAAAGAGACAAAAAATCTGAAGGGGTGAGAATAATGAATTAATCTGCTTCCATGGAAATTATGTACATTCTAATTGCGAGGAAAGCTCTACATACAAATACATACAAACAAATTACAGCTATGTACATTCTTATTGCGAGGAAAGCTCAATTTAGAGGTCATGTACAGTGTGGAACTGCGGAAGCGAGATAGTTACAAATACAACTGTTCGACCATAATATTACAGGTCTATCTATTTCCAGCCAAAATCTACAAAAACCTGGTTTCATGTACAAGTAAAACACACCTGATGTACTGATGGGACAGTTGAGCTGCGGCAACCAAGGCTTCATCTAGATAGCGGAGCTTGTGGTGAATTTCATAACGTTCACGTAGTCCTTTTAGAATCTGTATAGTTTCATCTACTGAAGGTTCAGGCACTTTAACAGGCTGAAATCTTCTTTCAAGTGCTGGGTCTTTCTCAATATGCTTTCTGTATTCATCAATTGTGGTGGCTCCGATACACTGCAGAGAAAGATTCAAACAAAGATGAATCAGAAAATACAATTATAATAAGGGTGTGCAAAGGGTATTTTGTTTATAGAGTAGAAACGGGAAAGTTGACCTACTTGTAACTCTCCTCTTGCCAGAGCTGGTTTGAGGATGTTGGCTGCATCAATGGCTCCCTCTGCTGCTCCAGCTCCAATAAGGGTGTGTACCTCATCAATAAAGAGGATGATGTCATCACTCTGCCTGATTTCCTCCATTAGCTTTTTCAGTCTCTCCTCAAACTCTCCACGGTATTTAGTACCAGCCACAAGAAGACCCATATCAAGGGTTATTACCTGAAAAAATATTTTAGAGGATACATATCTCATCACTATCTGACAAAAATTTCTTAAATTTGACAAAAGAGAGGATGTAGAGCAGAAAAGATTATGTAGATCAATTCAAATATTTGTTGCAAAACCTGGTGACTTCTTGTTAAATGATCAAATTAATTTGCAGACTACAGCCCAAAAGATATGATGACTAAACATATAATTGATTATAAAAATAACAAATTTGGAATAAAAATGCAATCACATATACCTTTTTCCCTTCAATAGTTTCAGGAACATCACCACTAGCAATTCTCTGAGCAAGACCTTCAGCGATTGCTGTTTTACCCACACCAGGTTCTCCGATGAGGCAAGGGTTGTTCTTGGTTCTTCGACCTAAGATCTGTGTGACACGCTCTACTTGTTGTTGCCTTCCAACAACAGGGTCCAATTTACCCTAAAATAATGAAAATGGAAGTCAGTTTTATAAGAATTCAACCTTTGCAAGCAAGTCATTGATTGTATACAAATTAGACGGATGATAAGACCTCTTCTGCCAGCATTGTCAAGTTTGTACCATACTCCTCAAGGGTTGGCATCTTACTGTCTGAGGTACCCCCACGAACACCAGAACTGACAGTCTCAGTGTTTTCACCCACCATCCGAATAACCTGATAGAACATTAAATCCCACATTCTTATTTTAGAGAGCAAAGAGACAGAGAAGTGAAATATATTCAAAGGAAATACTCACCTGTGTGCGAATGTTGGTTGGATCTGCACCCAAGTTTTCAAGAACACGAGCAGCAACACCTTCACCCTCGCGAAGTAGTCCTAAGAGCAAGTGTTCAGATCCTATGTAGTTGTGGCCTGCAGTACAAAAAACCTTTAAATAAACACGTAAAACATTGTGTGCATGAGTTCATTTTCAACCAAAGAGATCTAGTTCATTGGCTTCGAGAAATGTCTTTAAAGTTCAAACAATTACAAAAATGTTGTTAGATTCCTGCATTTATACCCAAACAAATTTATCAATGACTGACAACAATATCTCATTCTTCTATGACCAATCAAACACTAAAATGTGGTACCGTATATTTAGGGTAGTATATGCTTTATGCTTCAAATAAACTAAATCATCCTAATGATTAAAACCATTATTCAATCCAAAACATGTATGGATTCTGGCATTCTAGCCTTTTAGGGTGAGGAGTTTTAACCAGATACATATACAACTATCTCCTACAATCAAGCATGAGATGGTAGAAATGATAAAAACAAGAAAGATATCAATAGGTCCACAAAATGAATGTAGACTCATGTTCATAAACTTTAGTGAAGATGTTACCCAGTTGACGGGCTTCTTCCAGTGAAAGTTCCAGGACACGCTTGGCACGCGGAGTAAATGGGATTTCAACAGCAACAAATCCACTACCCCTACCAATTATCTTCTCAACTTCCACTCGAGCATCTTTCAAACTGATTCCCATTGACTTGAGAACCTTTGAAGCAATTCCAGTTCCTTCACCAATGAGACCTAAAAGAATTTGCTCTGTTCCAACAAAATTATGGCCAAGACGCCTTGCTTCCTCTTGGGAAAGCATTATAACTTTAATTGCTTTCTCTGTAAAGCGTTCAAACATAGCTCTAACGACACCCCGGCTTGCTGCCCCTTTACGTACAGAAATCACAGCCCTTATGCTGGAAAAAAAATCATGTTTGGATGATCCAATCAGATCCAAAGCATTACTTCCTCGCAAGCCTGAGTAATTCCCTATTCTCAAACGAGGGGCAGAAAGAGTTGCCATCATCCTTGGACCCATCCTTCTCCCCATCCCCAATCTCTGGCAACAAACATTTCTTGAGCCCGAAGCAGGGATATTACTCAACTGAAACAGAGCTCCAGCCATGATTATCAACAATCTGCATTTCCTCACAGAAATGCAAAGGTTAAAATTTAAAAGAAAAAACATCATTTCATGGGTCAATTGGACAAAATCATTCCCCTTGTACTAGAAGTAATAAATCTACTTATTTTAGAATTTTAAAGCCAAAAACTACAAAAACGTTCATACAATACATCGCCATGCAAACAATCATGTGGATAAAAGTCTAAGTGATCATCACGTAGTAATTATTTTAATCAATCATAAGTTCATAGCAAGAGCTGACCATGGGTTGGGCAGGTCAGCTCCGGATTTCAGTACTTCCAGTACGGGTATATTACCGATCAAGAATTTACCTGGGAGGTCAGGTTTGGTCTTATCCAATGCCTTCTCGACAAAACTTTACTGTTACTTAGTAGTTACTCATACTTCTACTATACTTACACATATTACACAATGGAGGCAAACTTACATAAGTGCAACTTAGCACATGCACATATCACACAATGGTGTGAAACTTACATCAAGTACAACTTAACACAAACAACATTTTAGTGTAATACTTTTCTAATTTGATAGTTGTAAACAAAATGAAATCTATATCTTCTTCTTAGTCTTATTGTAGTTCATTCTACATAAAACACTTCATTGAAAGCATCTACTATTCTTTTGGCTTTCTTGCACTGAAAGATGACATGAAACTGATATTTTTTCCTTATAGTGGAGTGTAATTGAGCTAAATGATTAGTTCACAGGCGCACATCAGATAGTTAATGTTATCATTGTGGCCCAGATAACTCTTGAGTTTAAATGTTGCACAAAAAATGATGGAGCCAAAAAACATTAGTGGTGGCACATTCGTTAACAGTATAATAAACGCCGTCGGTGCTAATCAAGAAGATGAAAATATCAAGGCTACGCCCAGCTAACATTTTGTACACTATAATCATATTGCTGCTGTTGTACTTTGTGCAGATGATTACATGATCTTAATAGACAGTTGCAAGATCAAATATTCACAAGAGTGCAATACTACATCATCTAAAACCAGCAATTATCAAAGCTGTTGCAGACCATTAGCAGACATTGCAGGAAGGAGAATAAACAGCCAAACAGGAGGGAGAATATCGATTGCTGATGAAACCAATGAACACAAAGCACAAGCAATTACATATTCTAAAACCAGAAATTTGGCAAATCACATAAATGGGAGGAGGAGAATCGAGTATCGAGTACAGATGGAGAAGAAATCGATAACAGTAAGCAGATAACCAGAGACGAGATGCAGGACGATGAACGACAAGGAAAGAGAACGAAAATCAATTGCAGGTACGAGAATGGATTACAGATGGAGAAGAAACAGAAACAAGAAGGAGATCGTTACCTTCTTCACAGCCGAAGCAGCACCCAAAGTCGTCCAAGGAGATCGTTACCTTCTTCACAAACCTAGAGATTGTCGAACAACCGAAGTCGACTGCGGGGGCGGGAGTGGTAGATAGGTGAGTGCTGTCGAAGTCGAAAGGAGGCTGACAGAGGCAGAGAGAGATGATAGTCGTCTGAGAGGTAGACAGGTGAGAGTCCTCTGAGAGACGAGCGATGAAGCCTCTGCGAGCCAAACAAAACCTAAATTGAGCGGCTTGTTGGCCCAAAATTACAGTACCTTTTTCAGACCGAACCGAATCCGATATACAATAAATTTGTTCATCGGACTCGATTTACAACATTTTTCGAGTTTATTTTTCCAGGTGATACATGAAACATCAACTATGAAAATTGATATATTTTATATTTTATTTAATAAAATTAAATAATTATTATTTCGTAAATTATTTATTATTTTTTATGTGAGTGGAGAATAAAGGAAACAGTGAACCGCAAGATGGAAAGATGTAGGAAGTTCAAATTGAGCAGCTTGTAAGCCCAAAATCAGCATACCTTTTTTAGACAGAACCGGATCCGATCTTGAATAAATTTGTTCATCGGGCTCGGTTCAAAACATTTCCCGAGTTTGTTTTTTCAGGCGATCCATGAACAACCAAGTATGAAAACTAAAAGAAAATTGTGAAATGCAAGTTGAAAAGAGTTAGAAAGTTGCCTCGTTACTTCACTACTTCGGTCACTATGCTTATTTTGTATAATCGCATTGATGAAATATATGACAAAGGAAATAGAAACAAAGAATGATTAGGGCCGATTTTCATTTGATAATATTTGTAAACATAACAATTATTAAACAATTATTTTTTTAATATTGTCAACAACTTTTAAATAACAAAGCTTATGTTTTATTGATGTCAACAATATCAAATATATGTTTTTTTATTATCTACAACACATTAAACGGCAATTTGTTTAGTTGTAATATCAACAATGCATATAGGGGAGTTAGATAAAACATATAAAAAAATTCTTATGGAACAAAGGAGACTAGTACACACTCATTATTAGTGGGATGCAATCTGCAAATTAAAAAAGAATGGCGGTCTTGGGTTAAGGAAATTCTTAATCACAAACAAAGCCTTACAAATGAAGCTCTCAATATTTGGGTCAAAAATATCAACGAAAAATACTTAAAAATCAGAATATTCTACATTAGCAAAAGAAATGATCAACGTCTTGGCAATGGAACAACCTTATGAAACTTAAATCTGAATTCAAAAATGGTATTATTTGGTAGGTCGCAAATGGTAAATCCATCCATCAACTTCAGGCATGATAATTGGGTAACACCAACACCACTTATAAAAATGACCCGGAACACTGATCAAATTGACCCAAATGTCAAAGTTAGTTACTTTATAAACGGCTTGAGACAGTAGGATATCTCTGTAACACCCCAAATCCGAGGACTCGGGGCCCTACTAGGCTAGGATCTCACAATGGATCATGACCCTAGCCTGACAACAAGTTCACTAGATCTTACAATAAGACACAGATAGATTAAAACCAAATACATAAAAACTGTACCATATATACATTAAAAGGTTTACTACATCACAACCGAGTACAAAACGGCAAACCAAAACATCCAAGTACAAAACATCCCATATCCCACGAACAACCTAGTGTACAAAAGCCCTCGGTTGATCACCCATCTGGCTCACCCTGCAGTCTTCCTAACCTGTAGATCATCTACAACACGGTATACACCGTTAGCTAACAGAAATGAATAAGAATGAAGTAATAGCACATACACATACCAACACATCACAATATGCAATGTCACACACACATCCGTTTATTATCTTTAATTATGTTATTACATTACTAGTTCAACTTCTTTTGTGACACGAGGAGCCTACAGAACCTCGTCTCTTTCCCCTTTAACTCAGGTTTTGCATGGGGATCTACCTCCCCCCTGAGCTACTAGCTTCCGAGCACCTCATCCACACTCTCGGCGAGCTTTGACAGGTGGTCACCGCCTGGTTATAATACACTTGGGCCATATAAGGTAACGAAATGGTCATCCTAGTTTGATTTAGGTTATAAATGCGACAATCATATGCGCACACACACAACTATCACAAACACTCAAATCCACAACTGCTTGCTAAGTAAGTCCTATGGACTTACCTGAAAACTCGTAAACCTATACCACGTCACAGTTTTCTCTCGAGGAAATAATCAACGCCTGCATAAGTAAGGCATACACAATATCAAGCGCTGCAAAGGTTAGGAGACGCGTCTCCTACACCTCATAACCATAACCAATTATAACTCGCATCTAAACCTCAGAGCCTCAACATGCATACAAGTGCCTAAGGCACAATCCCAATATGCATCTCACCAAGCTCATCATCAACCATACTAGTCTAGCCATAAACTAAATCCAAAGCCAAAGAAAAGGAAGAAAGGAAACATACCAACTAGGTATGTCCTGAACACGCACCGGCGGAAGCAAGAGACGCAACGGCGCTGCACTAGTGAGGCGCAGGGGCGGCTGGTGTGCAAAAAGCTGACCCCGACTTCTCTTCGATCCTTCTCTCAATGTCTTCACTTCTTCGTTGCCCCAAAGGCAAGCATATACATATATACATACATATGATCAACAAAAAGGTCCAGGAATATCAACACAAGACTAAATCTTGTGGATTCTTAATCTAAGAAGGAGAAGAGAAGAAAGGAAGAAAGAAAAAAGGAAGGAAACTTACCACAACAGCTAAGGGAAAGGAAGAACGCCCTGACCAACAACTAACCATAGCACAATGGCAACAACAACATCCACATCTCAGCATCAACATCCTCAAAGCTCCCAAGCTCAAAACTCACACAAGATCAAAGAAGATCAAGAAAAAGCTCCAAGAAAGAAGGAAGAGAAGAAGAATAATGTGAGGAGAAGAAGAAGACTGGAGAAGAAGACTGGAGAAGGTGAAGAAACCCTCATTAGGAAGCAAAGGGAAGCTTATATAGAAAGTTGTGAATAAAGCACGGTCAAAAGGTCAACAAAAACGGCTACAACCGTAGGAAACCGCAGGGGAAGAGCTACAAAGTAGTAGGGGCGGACCACATGACCCGCAGGGGAGGCCCACTAGACCCGCAAGGGCGGCTAGGTCCTGGCTCAGCACTACTTAGCACCTAAGGCTCTTACATCACACTCCCCTAAAAGCATGTTTCTTCCCGAAACTTGCATGATCCAAAATCCTCTCGGACCCATATGTCGAGGTATACGCATACTCTCTATCGGAGGTATCACAACTCCGTTCACACGATCACAACCTATAACCTTCTATAAATGTTTGCTCCAAAAGGTGTGTGCGCAAATAAGCTTTATATTTATATCCGAGAATTAAGCTTAACGATAGTGAACCCGCAGTGTACGGATCAATCGTAGTATGGGTTGATACTCCGGAGTTGATCTCAGGGAATCGGTGAGAACAAAGCCGTAAAGGTAATCCAACTTGGGTTGCAAAGAAAGCAATGATCACAATAAAGAATATAGAAGCAAGAATAATGGGAATGCAGATTCTAAAGATCCAAGTATCTGGTTGCGGTGTTTGATTCAAGATATCTAAAGATGTATACGGACAAAGCTGGATAACAATGTATATATTCTTCGGTAGGATGTCGTCCGGTGAAGATCCAACTTCCTTTTGTCCCAACCAAAGGATTCTACTTAACGGATGTTGAGTCTCGTCAAGAAGAGGTCATAAGGATAGGATTTAACTCTCGTACTAAACCAAACCCAAGGAAAAGAAAGACAAAGGCAAAGGTTGTGACACTCCTCGCCTTAATAGAGGGTTTTGAATCTCCTATTACCTAGAACTCGTAAACACTCACAACCAAGCAAGGTTAAGGGTTAGAAAGGGTTAATAAAGGTAGGATTTAAGCAATCTTGAACTTTGGATAAAGACAAAAGCAAAACGTGCAAAATAGAGGAAACCACGGGCAGATCTTGGGAAACCACTATCGTGGTTCCTGAAGACAGATCATGGAAATCCTCGTTCGAGGGTTTCGTCTCACAACTCTCAGGGTCCGATCTGTTAAGGCTCAATCTATCATCATCTATACCACAACCATCAACCCTTCATCCTAGAATCGCAAGGGGGCTTAGCAAACAATCATCATCATAATCAATTCAAGATTAAGAAAGAAAATCAAGAAGGGCATGCAATCAAGAAGAACACAAAGATGAACAAAATCAATCTTCAAAGATTCAATAACTCAATCAAACAATATATAATTCCAGAATGTGTTCTCAAAGACAATAATCAAAGACTAGAACAATCCCACAAATCTCTAAAGCGGAATCAAGAACTTCTTCGATCTACTCTAATGGTGAAGCAATCCTTTCCGAAGTATGAAATGGAATCCAAGTACGTCAAGTGTGATCCTAAAGCACCCTCTTTTGAAATGTAGCTGTCAACGTCCTTTTATAAAATAAAAATAGGTTAAAAGGCTTTTCCCTTTCTTGCTAGCGTGGCAATTAACGTGACGGTCTTTTCCGAAGAAAACCACGGGTGACATCATAAAACCACGGCCGTGGTTCCTCCCGTGGCGACTCTTGAACTTTTTTCCACGTGTGAAATTCAATTAATTATTGAAACCCCGGCTGTGGAACTTCCTTCTTGGCCGTGGTTCTTCCTTTTCGATGCTTTTCACCTTTGCTTCACTTCATACTTCTTTCAATGGTGTTCCAATGCTTCCCAATGAAATCTTCATCGACCAATGCTCAGTGAATGCTCCCTTTCTACTCCATTTCAGTTCTATATCACCTAAAATCACAACAAGCCTTGTGTAGATCTTGATTCCAAGATAATAGGCAAATATACTCGATAAGTGCTATGAATGCATGTCCTTGTACTCAAAAGAAAGGGAAAAACTACCTATATGCATATCTAAACTACGTCATATTTCATGCTATCAAAATACTCCATACTTGCCTCTTGCTTGTCCCCAAGGAAGGTTCAAATCTAGAATACAAAGATGTATGTAATATAAATGCAAAGATAAGGAAAGACACAATATTTTTGGATTAGTGCTTCTATTCAAAGATCGTTCTCTACACTTGTTTCATAGCCTTTCAAAAACTGTTATGTGAACAAAAAGACTCATGTCTTCAAAAGAACAATCACATCTTGCAAAAGTTTTAAAACAAGCATCATAATCCGAAGTAAAATCATAATCAATCATGGGAAAAATCCAATTTAGACCACAAAGCCAAATAACTATCTTAAAGATCTTATGGTCTTTCAAATAAAGGTCAAGAAACATGTTAGGGTGGGATATGTATAAGATATGTGGTACGAAATCCGGGAAATAGGACAATAACATCACAAACTTTTCAAGCACACTTCAACTTCCACCAATAGGAGTTTTGTTGTTCTTTTTCAGCATAATTTTTCGACTTTACTTTTTGAGATCAAGGACAAAGGTGCACAATAACCAAAGCCTAGAAAATCAGCATTAACTCAATTTTTTTCGAGTTGCCTCAAACGTAATGCACATACAATGACTCGTTAGGAATATCACTCAATCCGACTTTGGCAAGACACAAACACCGGGCTATGTGAATGGTGCCGAGTTACTCATCATCTTCATTGACTTCCCCAAACCTATTTTCTAACACACTTCACCACTTTCAACTTCAACTTCACGCTTTTGCGCAATTACATCCTAATTCCCGGATAGGTAATAAGGAGGCAAAAATAAAGAAATTCATAAGGAGCTAAAAGGTGATCAAGAAGAAGAAAGGAATCGAAACCGAAACACCTTAATCATATTAATAAGAAGTTCTAGAACTTATAAAGCGGTTTCAACCTTCAAATTCTCAACATGATTTAGATCAAATTCCAAATTATAAAACTTGCAAGAAAATTCAACAAAACATTCAAATCCTTGACAATTCACAATTCATTTTAAACACCTAAAAATCATCAAAAATCCAATTCACAAGTAGTTTTCTTCATTGAGGTCATCTCCAATCCTAGAAGCACAAAATTTTTATAAATTTTCCAATTTTTTTGGTTCTTTCAAAGCAATCAAAATGCAATGCAATAACGAAACATGTGACAAAGATCATGAAAGATGCAAGCGATGGACATACAAGCAAGCAAGTATCAGAAAGTTATTACAAACCATAGTATTCAACCAAACCACCCCATACTTGAACCACACGTTGTCCCCAACGTGCAATAAAAGTAGAGGTAAAAGTACAAAAACTTACAAGTTCGGTAAAGCAGCTAAGGAGCAAAGGTCATCATCAAAGCGGAGGCGGGAATGGATGCCATGTCGAGTCATAGGGGCGGTTGAACTGGGCATGATAAAGGTCCTGTATCATCTGCTACCCCTGCTCCACGGTGCCAAGGCGGCTGTCCATACTATCCACCCTCTGCTGCAATGCGGGAAGCCATGGAGGTTGCTCATCAAACCATGAGGGGCGCTCTGAAGTGCTGGCTCGTCGCTGGGAAGGACTAGCTTGAGGTATATATGTTCTCCCGCCGACTGAGGGAGAGTACCCGTTCTTACATGGTGGGCTTCCACTATGATTCTTGATAGATTACCAGGATAGAGCCTCGGCTTACGAACGTGAGCGGGCTAGTAAGATGAGAGTTGTTAGTGGTATTTCTAGGATGTGAAAGCTAAGCAAATCCGAGGCAAGAGTGTGAAGAACTTGTTCGCCCAAATCATGCACACAAAGTCTTAAATTTATAACTCGAACTAAAATCCTAAATATCTATCCAACCCGTAGTGTACGGATCGTAAAGTAGAAAGGAAAGCATTTTGAAGTCGAACACAAAAACTGAGGTGAAATTAAATCAAGCAATGATCAAGGATAGCAAAGGTCTAAGATGAGAAAAGAGATGGAAACAAAGAAATGAAAATCATATGTTTTTGGTGGGTTTTGGGGTGATCGAGCAAAGATCAGAATCAACAACAAGGTCAACCAAACAATAAATCAAACACGAGATATAAGATCAGTGTATAGAAAACGGATTCTAGAGATTCGGATGTCCGGTTATGGCATGGACTCAAGCTTCTAATCAATCTAGGACAAGCTGCATATGTTGGGAAAGAATGTTTCTCTAATGGGTTCAATCACCGGGTAGGTCTCATGGTCTACTAATCCCGCATCCAAAGTCCTATTACCGGGTAAGTCTCTAGGAGCCTATGGTTGGGAATTCTACACAAACCGAATCACTACTTAGGGGTCAAACCTCTCCTTACCGGGTAAGTCTCGGAAAAGCAAGTCCTAGGCAACAATCCCAGTACACTCAATCTAATAGCGGATGTTGAGGCTCACTACTACCTAATGTTTGTCATCTTCTATACCTAAGAGCGGGAATTACCGGGTAAGTCTCATCCCTCACCTAGTTTACTAACATAGGTCACCCTAATGCTAGATTAGGCTTAACAAACACTAGTATTTCAACTCTCAAACTCCCTAACATGAAGATATAACACTATAGGAACAACATCTCACACACCTCGGGTGGGTCATGAATACCTCGGCCGAAATGGTTGAAGAACAGGCCGAGATTGTAAGCTGAGCTAGGTATTTCGAGCATACAACTATCCTAAGATACATCTAAGTACAATCTATCATTATCCTAGCCATAACCTTTCATCCATCTCCCTAGAATCACATGCTACTTAGCCAACAACAATCATCTCTAGTTCATTCATCATCAAAACAACAAACATGCATGCCATAGCTAGATAAAGAGATAGGAAGCACTATAAACCAAGAAAAATATGAATAATAAGTTTAGAATAAGCTTACAACCATCCAAAGTTATCTTCAAAACGAGCTCAGCAATCTCTACAACTTTCCTCACTACAAGACTCTCAAAAACTCATTCAAAAGCTATGAAAATGGTGTTTTTCTTCTTCCCTTCAATGGAGTATTTCTTCTCTTCTCTTCTCCTCTCTATGGCTTGCCCAAAAAGAATGAAATTCAAAAGTGAGAATGTCCAAGGATCCCCGCAAAGATGTCTGCAGGCTGCAATATATCACTTCCCCACCATCATTGGAGAGAAAGGTTGTGGTTGGAAATTGTGTGCCAAGTGTCGTGGGGGACCAACAGACAATCTCGGATGGCCCAGAAAGCATCTCGGCCGAGATGGGTGAGGGATGGACCGGGGTCAATGGCTGCATGGCCATAATCATGGCTACACACAAGCCGGTGCATGACTCGAACCAAGTAAGGTCAATTTCTACTTCTTTTCTTCATGCTTGCTCCATTGGAACCTTGAATCCAAGCCGTCACGAGGCTTGATCCTCGGATATGATCAATAATGTATGAAATCTCCCCAAGATAACTACAAAACCGACAAATGCTCGTGTAGGCGTCTATTCCGACGATATAACTCGATAAAGCATAAAACATCCCGAACATGTGCAAAACCATGCATGAATGAATGTAAAAACTACCTAAAAGGGTGCCTAATCTAGTGTCATAAATCACGTCATCAAAATACCCCATACTTGTCGCTTGCTCATCCCCGAGCAAGGTTTAAATGTAGGCTACGAGATGACGTGAGTTTTGAATGCAGAAAAACAGAAAATCTTTTTGGAATTGTGCTTCAAGTCTAGATCATCTTCATAATTATGTTTCATGACTATGGATGAGCAATCATGCATTAAAAGAATAGAGACATGGAAAGACAATCACACTTAACTCAAAAACATGCATGAAAGGCAAAAATGAGAATGTCAAGATGATCATGAGAATATTCAATCTAGCTCACTAAGTCATACACATATGCAAATAGGTCACAAGGACTTAGGAAAGAAGAAGCCAAGAAACGTGATAAGAGGGTGGGAATTTTCTAAGGTTAAGTGGTGCTAATCCGGGAAAGGAACTAAATGATAACACGATTTATGACGTTAGTCTAGGCATCCATTTAGATAGATTTTCCCGCTATTCATGCATAGTTTAGCATTGGTTCGTGATGTTTACATTCAATTCATGTATATTTGTCGAGATAGACGTCTACACGGACTTTTGCATGTTTTGTAGGTATTTTGGGAGCTTTTGGAGCCTAATCGATACATCCGAGGATCGTTCCTCGTGATGACACGTATCCGAGCTCATTAGGAAGCAATTTAGGAGCAAAGGAGAACACATGGGACCATGTTGGTGCATGCCTTGCACCAACTCATGGCTCAACGATCAGAAGAAAGCTGAAGCACAAGAATCATGGCCACTGGGAGTTCCACGGCCGTGGAAACTGCCCGTGATTCCTTCTGCACAGCTGGGACAACTGTCCCACGATCTCCATAACCGACTCTTGCAAATGGTGAAGGCTATAAGTACCCTTGCAGGCTAATTCTAAAGGACATCCACTACACACCTTACCTCACACACATTCTCTCCCATACTCTCTCATTTTGGGAATTGGATTGGAGCTACTCTTGGAGGAGAAAAAGACTTCCATTGGAGAAGAGGAGAAGAACACACCATTCTTAGAGTTTCTTAGTTTTTAGGGTGAAGTTTGTTGGAAACACTTTCTAGGGTTGTAAGAACGATTCAAACCTTCTTTTGAAGGGTTGTAAGTCTCTCTTCTAACATTTATTCAGCTCGTTTTTCTTGTTCTATTTGCTTCATCTCTCTTTCATTTAATCCTTTTGATATGGACTCCATGATTTTATGCTTGATGACTTTGATTGTGATGATGCATGTTGTTGGCTAAATAGCTGTGATTCTAGGGTAAGTAAATGATGGTTATGGCTTAGACTATGATAGGATAGACTTAAACGTACCTTTGGATGATTTGTTTGCTCGAACCTAGCCTCTGTTCAAAATCACGGTCTGTTCTAGGTAGTTCCACGGCTGTGGAAGTGAGGAACTGCCCATGATTCTGTCTGACTTGCTTGTATTGATAAATCTAAGTGTTAGGTTGTTAGATTGTTGAAATCCTAGTGTTTGTTGAGTTAGATCTACCCTAGGGTGACCTAGTGTTAGCAAATAAGTGTGAGAAGAGACCTACCCGGTGATTCTTGCTCTTAGGTATCAAAGATGATGAACTCTAGGTAGTAGTGAGCCTCACTAGCCGCTATTGGACTGAGTGTGCTGGGATTTATGTTTAGGACTTGCCTTCCCGAGACCTACCCGGTGAGGAGAGGTTAGATCCCTAGATAGCAATCCGGTTTGTGTAGAATTCCTAACCTTAGGTTCTTTGAGACTTACCCGGTGATAAGACCTTAGGAATGGACTAGTGGACCATGAGACCTATCCGGTGATTGATCCCAATCTAGAAAGACCCACTCCCAAAATACTATAGTTGATCCAAGGAATGACTAGATAGCTTGAGTCCATTGCCATAACCGGAATTTCTAACCCATAGAATCCGCTTTTATCTCTTTGATTACCTATCTCGTGTTTGTTTGTTTATTAGTGTTGCTAGCTTAGCTATTTGTTAATCTTGCATGATTTGTGATACTTGATTGATCACCTCAAAACCAAACCAAAAACATTGAGATCTTCTTTTCTTTATTCCTATCTCTTTTCTTAGCCTAGATCTTCACTATCCTTAGTCACTATTGACTCAATTTCACCTTAGTCTTTGTGTTCGAACTCGGAATACTATCCTTACTACAAAACGACCCATACACTGTGGGTTCGCTAGGAGTTAGGAAAAATATATCGAGTTATAAATTTAAGACTTTTGCGTGTCACGTTTCTAGCGTAACACTAAACACTAATTCATTTTTGTTCTTCATCCACCAAAGTGTATTTTTCTCTTTCTTTTCTATTTCTTGACATTTTTATTCACTTTTTGAGATAATGGTATTGGTGTACAAAAGTCTAAACCTTGGTGATTAACAGACCTCGGATTTTTCCAAGATGCCTCACACCGGGCACACATACCAAGGCTCATTAGGACATTCGGTTTATCCGACTTTGACAAGACACAAACACCGGATTATGTGAATAGTGCCGTGTTACTCGTCATCAAAACCAAAGTCCCCAAACCTATCTTTTTTCTACACTTTTTTCACAACACATTCAACTTCTTCATTTACAACATTCATACACCAACTTCACCACCCCATACTTGTTTTTCACACACTCAACACACTAGCATGCTCCTATTCACGGATGGGTCAAAAGAGGTCAAATTTCATATCAAGTGAGGTGCTCAAATAACATGTTCAAGACGAGAAGAATAGAGATGAATTGCCTTAATCATTCCTAGATGATCTGTAAGAATTAGCATACAATTTCGACTATCAATTCTCAATCCGATTAAGACAAGCATCATAATCACAATTCATACATGGGATTCAAGAGAAGTATTCAAGTCCACATATGCATAAATCCATTCAACACACAAGGCCATCAAAAGCCAATCCACAAAACAAAAATTCATCATTAGGGTCATATCTATACTTAGAAGCACGAAAATTTTTAAAATTTTCGATTTTTTTTGGAATTTTGATGTGTATACTATGCAAGACATGAAAAGAAATGTGTGACTATAAATGAAACTATCCTAGATGCGATCATACATGGAATCATGAAAATCCCATGCCATACTTAAGAACCACATTGTCCCCAATGTGAAAGTTAAATAGAGAGTGAAAGAAGTCCTCACAATGTAAAATGTCGGGATGTTAGCATTTCGGTTAACTCAAGTGGAGATGAAAGTGCAAGCTGCATCCATGAAGTACGGGCACACACCAAGGCAAACATGCCTTAGTAGAGGGATCTAAAACCATCACCAAGGCATCTAGACTGAGGTCCAGACCGAGGTGAGGTTCTGTTGAGTTCATCTCAGTTGCCTCATGCACCACTTCTGTCGAGGTGACCTTCAACACTTCCTTTTCCCTTGTGATCGGATCTTGCACTTCACTCCAATGAATCCACAAGGTCCACAATGGCCTCCAACAACATCAACACCCATCACAACTCCTACAACCTATCATCAAAGACAAAAGAAAACACACACAAAAGTAAAAACGGAAACCAAAAGCAAAACGAAAAGGGAAAGATGTCTACCAATGAGTTGCCTCCCACCAAGCGCTTCTTTCATGTCATTAGCTTGACCAAATTCCGGAGCTTCTACTCAAGGTGAATTGAGGCAAACTCATCAACCGGTGCTTTCCGGATGTACTTCTTCAACCGGTGCCTATTCACCTTAAAGTTCCCACAATGATCTCCTCCAATTTCAACCGCTCCATGAGGAAAGATCTTCCTCACGACATACGGGCCAGTCCATCTTGACTTGAGCTTTCCGGGGAAGAGACGCAATCTTGAGTTGAAGAGAAGGACCAAGTCTCCTTCACTCAACTCCTTCGGTATGAGGCGCTTGTCATACCACCACTTGGTTCTCTCCTTGTAGATGCAGGCATTCTCGTAAGCATCAAGTCTAAGGTCCTCAAGTGCATTGATGTCTAGCATTCTCTTCTCTCCGGCCTCTTTGATGTCAAAGTTCAACCACTTTACGGTCCAAAATGCTCTATGCTCCATTTCGACTGGGAGGTGGCAAGACTTGCCATAAACCAACTTGTAGGGGGTGGTTCCGATTGGTTTCTTAAAGGCGGTTCTATATGCCCATAAGGCATCATCTAGCCTCATGGCCTAATCCTGACCCTAGCCTCACAACAAGTTCACTAGATCTTACAACATGGCACAGGTAGATTAAAACCAAATACATAAAAGCTGTATATAATACATCAAAAGAATTTACAAACACAAAGCCGAGTACAAAACATCAACCATAAACATCTGATACAAAAGATCCCATATCCCACGCATCCTAATGTACAGAAGTCCTTGGCTGGTCACACCATCTGGCTCACTCTATAGTCTTCCTAACCTACAGGTCATCTATAACATGGTATACACCATTAGCTACAGTAATGAATAAGTATGAAGGTAACAACACAAACACACGTCCACATCTCATACATGCAATGCCACACACATTCATTTATTATCTTTCATTTACGTTATTCCATTACTAATTCAACTTATTTTGTAACACGAGGAGCCTCAAGAACCCCGTCCCATCAAACGTAACACAGGAGTTTAGCATGGGGGTGATCATCACTCGTCCCCTCCTGTGAGATTATCTTCAGGGCACCTCCTCCTTCCCGCAGGCGGAGGCAAGTGGTCACGACCCGTTATAATACACTTGGGCCATTTAATATAATAAAAGGTCATCCTAGTCCGGTTTAGGTTATAAATGCACAATCATATGAACACACACAACCATCACAATCATACAAATCCACAACCGTACGCTAAGTAAGTCCTACAGACTTACTTGTAACACTCGTATACAACACCACGTGATAGCTTCCCTTTGGGGAAGAAACCAACGCTTGCAATAGCAAGGTACACAACATGACATGCTGCAAGGGTTAGGAGACTCGTCTCCATAACCATAACCAACCTACAACCTCAATCTAAACCTCAAGATCATAACATGCTCACAAAGGCCTAAGGCATAACCTCAACATAAACACGAGTGCCTAAGGCACATCTCTATCATACCACTCATCCTAACCAAGCTAGCCTAGCCAACATCTAAGCCAAGGCCAAAGGAAAGAAAGGAAGGAAACATACCAATAAGGTATGCCCTGAATGCACCAACAGAAGCAAGAACTCAAGGCTGAACCACAGAGGCGCTGGGGCGGCCAAGGTCAGGTGTAGAGACGGCTGTTTGTGGAGAATGCTGGCCCTGACTTCTCTTCGATCTCTTTCTCGACTCTCTTCACTTCTTCATCAAACCACAACAACACACAAACTATGTCCTATAAGAAGACGTGACTTAGCATCCTTCTTAGCAAGCAAGTAACGAATAGCTGCATGGTCAGTGTAAACAATAACTTTCGCTCCCACTAAGTAAAAACGAAACTTCTCAAAAGCATATACAACCGCCAATAGCTCTTTTTCGGTGGTGGCGTAGTTCAACTGGGCTTCATCTAGCGTCTTGCTAGCATAGTAAATGGCGTTGGTTCGGCCATCCTTCTTTTGTCCAAGCACCGCTCCTACCGCCACATCTCTCGCATCACACATGATCTCAAAGGGCAAGGTCCAATCCGGAGGTTGAATAATGGGAGCGGAGATCAACACTTCCTTAATCCTATAAAATGCATCAAGACATTCCTGCAAAAACACAAAAACAACATCCTTATTCAAGAGTTTAGTTAGTGGTTTAAAAATCTTCGAGAAATCCTTGATGAACCTCCTATAGAAACCTGCATGCCCGAGAAAACTCCGCACACCCTTAACAGAACAAGGGGGAGGAAGTTTCTTAATAGTCTCAATCTTAGCTCGATCGACCTCAATACCTCGGTTGGAAACGAGGTGTCCTAGCACGATGCCTTCATTAACCATAAAATGACACTTTTCCCAATTCAAAACGAGATTAGTGTCTTCACATATTTGTAGCACTAGAGAAAGGTTAGATAGGCAATCATCAAAAGAGGAACCATATACTGAAAAATCATCCATAAATACCTCCACGATCTCCTCTATGTACTCGGAAAAGATAGCCATCTTGCATCGCTGGAAGGTAGCGGGTGCATTACACAATCCAAATGGCATCCTCCTATAAGCGAATGTTCCCCATGGACAAGTGAAGCCAACCGCAAAGCACAAGTCAAAGAGTCAATGAAGGCGGCTACAACCACACAAAACCGTAGGGGCGGCTCCTTTGAAGTGTAGAGCGCCTCGCCGCAGGGGCGGCCGTCCTGGTCCGCTGGGGTGGCTGATAGAGTCAAGGTAAAGCTCAACTATGGCTCACAAGGCTCCTATGCTCCAAGAACTAAGGCTCTTACATCACACCCCCTAAAAACAAGTTTCGTCCCGAAACTTGCAAGATCCCAAATCCTCTAGGACCCATAAGTTGAGGTATAACTCTAAACACTATCATCAACTCTCAACAAGGCCTAGAGGAATATCATATATAGCCAAACACTAACCACATCACACTGGCATGGAGGAAAACCGTCTCCAGCCAAAACATACACATAACACTACTATGTGAAGGAAAACCGTCTCCACTCACACTATGTCCATGAACGATAGCATGGAGGAAAGAACCATCTCCAGCTATTCCTAACACACACACCATAGTATGGAGGAAAGAACCATCTCTAGCTATACCTATCTCGCTCTAGCAAACAAGATGTAACATATCACATGCACATATCACAACTAGCACGAGAACACAGCATATCACATAAGCACATAGCATAACATGCACTCACCAAGAAGGCACTAAAATCTACTCGCGGATCCTACTGGTGCATCTATCTCGGCGTAGAACTCTGGATAGTTCCTCTCGATACTATCCTCCGTCTCCCATGTAGCCTCATCAGGTCCTCGTCTAGATCACTGTATCCTCATCATAGGAATGTCCTCCGAACGCAGGCATCTCACACCTCGCTCTAGGACTGCAATAGGATGCTCTGCAAACGTGTGGTCCGGTTCAACCACCAGATCATCATAACTCACGATGTGCCTCGGATCTGGTATATACTCCATCAGCTGAGACACATGAAACACAAGATGAACACCCTCTAACTTCGGAGGCAATGCTAATCTGTAGGCTGCCCTCCCGACTCTATCCAGTATCTCAAAAGGACCGACATATCGGGGACTCAACTTCACTTTTATGCCAAAACGTCTGACGCCTCGCGTCGGAGATACTCTCAACCAAACATGAGCTCCTACCCTGAACTCTAGAGGTCGAAGCCTCCTATCTGCATACGCTTCTGGCGACTCTGTGCAGCCAACATCCTCTCTCTAATCAACGCTACTCGAGCCATATCATCCTGAATCTGCTCTGGCACTATCCCACTGGTACTGCTAGGCTCATCCCAGCATAAGGGTGTACGGAACCTACGTCCATATAATGCCTCATAAGGAGCCATCCCAATAGATACATGCCAGCTGTTGTTGTATGAGAACTTAACGAGTGGGAGGTAATCAGACCATCCCTATCCCCAATCCAACACACAAGCTTGCAACATGTCCTCTAAGGTCTGGATGATCCTCTCTAACTGACCATCTGTCTGGGGTGAAACACAGTCGTAAAGTATAGACTTGTCCCCAAAGTAGTCTGAATCTATTGCTAGAATCTCGAAGTAAACCGTCCATCACGATTAGAGACGATCGTCCTCGGTACACCATGGAGTCTCACTATCTGTCTAGTGTACTCCTCAGCTAATCTCCTCATGGGCCACGTTTCTCTGATAGGAATGAAACGTTCCGTCTTCGTCAGTCTATCAACGATCACCCAGATGGTATCAAAGCTCCTACTAGTCCTCAACCCGGTCACAAAATCCATCGAGACATCCTCCAACTTCAACTGCGGCACTAGTAGTGGACGGAGCTCACCTCCAGGTCTGAAATGCTCTATCTTGACGTGTTGACAGATCGCACACTGAGCCACAAATCTGGCTTCAACCCTCCCCACCAATATGAACGTCTCACATCATGGTACATCTTACTCGCACCTGGATGTACAAAGTAAGGTGTACATTGAGCCTCTTGTAAGATCCGCTGTCTCAACTCTGTATCAGCCGGAACACAAATACGGTCATGTCGTTTCATCACTCCATCAGCTCCAATGGAAAATTTTAGTGCCTCTCCACGAGACATCCTCTCTCTAATCCTTTTCAAGGTCGGGCAGGTCCCTTGATTTTGTTGGATCTCATCCAACAGACCAGGTAGAACCTCTAGAGCAAACAACTGGGCATCCTCATCAGGAAACTGGATGTCCATCTCTAGCCAAGCTAGATCTCTCTGAAGCTGAGGTTGTACAGTAAGTCTCGCAATCGCCTTCTCTCGAGGCGTCTTCTTGCTTAAGGCGTCAGCTACCACATCCGCCTTGCTTGGATGATACAAAATCTCAAGGTCAAAGTCCTTGATCAACTCAAACCATCGACGCTGGCGGCTATTCAATTCCCGCTGCATGAAAATGTACTTCAGACTCTTATGGTTTGTGAATATCTGACATGTCACACCATACAAGTAATGTCTCAAGATCTTCAAAGCATGAACTACCGCTGCCAACTCCAGATCATGAGTCGGGTAGTTCTCCTTATACGTCTTCAGCTGTTGAGACGCATATGCAATCACTCTTCCTCTCTACATCAGTACACATCCCAAGCCCAGCTTGGATGCATCACTGTAGACCACAAAATCATCAAAACCTTCTGGCTTTTCCAAGACAGGAGCAAAAGTCAAACGCCTCTTCAACTCCTCAAAACTCTGAGCACACTGATCGGTCCATACGAATCTGGTTGTCTTCCTCAAAAGACTCGTCAATAGACGGGCAATCACAAAAAATCCCTCCACAAAGCGTCTGTAATAACCGGCTAGGCCAAGAAAGCTACGCACTTCCTTGACGTTCGTCGGTGTCGTCCATGCAGCAACATACTCGATCTTCGTCGGATCTACCATAATCCCGTCGGCGGAGACGACGTGTCCAAGAAATGCAACTTCAAGCATCCAGAACTCGCACTTAGAGAGCTTGGCATACAACTCTCTATCTCTCTAAATCTGCAAAACTGTCCTCAAATGTCCAGTATGCTCCTCTCTGCTACGAGAGTACACCAGAATGTCATCAATGAAGACTACCACAAACTGATCCAGGAAGTCGATGAAAATACTGTTCATCAACTCCATGAAGACTGCCGGGGCATTCATCAGCCCAAATGGCATCACTACAAACTTGTAGTGTTCATAACGGGTACGAAATGCCGTCCTGCTCTCTCACCCTCAGCTGGTGATATCCTGAATGCAAGTCGATCCGGGAGAAGACTGTCGCTCCCTGAAGCTGATCAAGTAGATCATCAATACGAGGTAGTGGATACCTGTTCTTGATGGTTACCTTGTTCAGCTCTCTGTAGTCTATACACAATCTCAACGATCTGTGCTTCTTCCGCACGAAGAGGACATATGCACCCCATGGTGAAACGCTAGGGCGTATGAAGCCCTTCTCAGCCAACTCCTCGAGTTGCTTCTTCAGCTTCAACATCTCGACAGGTGCCATATGGTATGGGGCTCTCGAGATGGGTCTCGTGCCAGGCTCCAAGTCAATGCCAAAATCTACGCTCCTTTGAGGTGGCAAGCTAAACGGCTCTGCAAACACGTTTGCAAACTCACAGACCACTGGTATGTCCTCCAAAGCTGGACTCTTTCCATCCTTCATGGCGTAGCACCACAAGGCATCACATCCCTGTGCTATCAGTCTAGCTGCTCGTACAACACTAATAACTGATCCCATCTTCCTAAGGTCCCAACCCCGGAAGACCTCTATCGGACCTATGTCGGTAGAGATTGTAACAGTTCTCTTACCCACATCTAACACCGCAAGGTGTCTACGCATCCAATCCATACCTAATATGACTTCTTCATGCATCAAGGGCATGACTAAGAAGTCAACAAGCAACACACGAGTCCCTAAGCGTAGGGGATAACTACGTATCTCTTGGGTACCTCTGACCCTACTACCATCGGGTAACCCTATAGTAAAGGGGGTCCCCTCTATGGTAGACCAACTCAAACGCTCAACACATGCAGCAGAAATAAATGAATGCGTAGCACCCGTATCAAATAAAACGCTAATAGGTAAACCATGTAATAGAATGGTACCTGTAGCAACTTTTGCTGGCGGCTCCTCAACACTCCTCAGCTCAAAAACACGACCTCGAGCTCCTCGGGCATCACAAACTCTCTACCTCTACCTCTACCTCTACTCGGTCCTGGAGTAGAACCTTGAGTAACAGGTGTGTCTGGGACTCTCTGCTGTCCCTGTGCCTGGTGTTGAGGCGGTCTCTGCCCACCTTTTGCTGCACCTGCAGAGGAAGAACCCTTCTGTGATGACACCTTGCCTTGATGGCAAAACGTTGCTCTGTGTCCTGGCTTCCCGCATGAGAAGCAAGTCAGCGGTGCTCTCGGGCAATCAACCCTCATATGCCCATAGGCCCCGTAGTTATAACACTGCCGGCCTCTATCAGTAGTCTGTGCAGACACTAGAATACTCGAGCGGCCCTGAGTCTGACCTCGCCCGTATCTAGATGCTGCTTTACCAGTTTGTGTTGTGCGCTGTCTCTTCTCAGACCGACCTGTCTGAGAAGTCCTCCTCTAGCTAGCTCTCTCCCTCTCATAGGCAGAGGCCCGATCCTAATAATCTGTCAATGAATCACAGTGGAATCCTGCCATGTATGAACGTGTACTCTCCCTCAGATGACGGGAGAACAGATACACAAGCTGGTCCTCAGATGGTGCAGCTGGACCCAGCAGTGCCAACTCAGTTTGGAAGCGGCGAATATCATCTATAATGGGTACGTCCTCAAAGTCCGCCTCCACAAAATCTTGCAGCTTCTCCCTCCTTAATGAGGCAGCGCATAACTGCTCCCTCAACAAAGTCCTCATCTACTGATAGCTGGTAACTCGTGCTCTCACTGTCCTCCACCACTGGTGTGCCAAGTCACGGAATAGAGATTATACTAGCTCTATCCGTCTGTCCTCAAGGCATCGAATACACTCTAGAGCTGAGTCTACATGCCCAATCCACACCTCAGTCTCTAAGCCTATCTCCCCTGAAAAGTGTGGTACTCCCTGCTGATGAAATTCCTTCAACCAGACATCTGGTCGAGGCCCTCTGGTCTCCTCTACAACTCAAACAACCTCATCAGCACGCGCCGACATAACTGATACCTAAGTAGTTCCATGAGATCTCTCGGATGATCCCTCATGCCCTGGTAGATATGGGGCTCGTCTGCCTGCTCTGATGTACTCCTCAAAATGCTTGAGGTACTCTCTGAACTCCGGTCCACCCATGGAGACACGGTCGTAGCCAACAGACTCGGCTGGATGGGTCTGCTGTCTCTTGGACCCACCACTCCTCGTAGCTGGAAGTACACTCTCAGCAACCTCCTCCAGAGCCTCTGTTCGCTCCAAACGGTGTGTGCAAGGTTTAAATTTATATCCCAAGAAATATGCTTAAACAAGGATGCGAACCTGCAGTGTACGGATCAATTATAGTAAAAGCAAGAATTCCGGGGTGTCGATCTCGGGGACTTAGGTGAAACAAAGCAAGTATAGGTCGTCTATGCAACTAATAACCACAAAAAGTGATTAAAGCAATCAAAAGATGATAATAAAGTCAATTAAGGGGATTATGCAAATTCTAGGGATTAAAGCATCTAGTTATGGTTCCAACTCAAGATCTCAAGATAAGCGGACAAAGCTGAGGTTTTTGCAAAGGGAAGGTGTTTCTAAAGTTGAATAGCTAATCCCAAACAAAAGAACCTAACACCGGGTAAGTCTCAAGGTTCTAAGTAAAGGAAGTATAATTTCAAACCAACACACCAACTAAGGGAATATAATCAACCTTTACCGGGTAAGTCTCAGGCTAACTCACAAAGATTGAATGAAGACACACTCAAACCCCAATAAAGGATAAACCTTTATTACCTACACTTATGATCTTGGGTAAACAAACTAAGGAATTACCGGGTAAGTCTCATCCTAGCCTTGCATTGAACCATGAAAGGTGTAATAAGAATAGGATTTGGCAAACTCTAACACTTAACTCTCAGTTACGGATCAGAAAAGGTCACCTCGGTCAGTCAAGTTCCACCCCGGCCGAGATGTTCATCGACTGAACGAGATGTTCTAGGGTTAAGGTTAAAGACTCGAGCTTTCAGAGTCCTACTGGAATTAAGATTATTCTATCATTGTTTTTCCCACAACTTTCAGCCAATCACCCTAGAATCGCACAAGGAAATTAGCCACTCATCATCATGAAAGCAATAATCAAATATATGAGAAGGTAATGAATATTTGAACACAAAAACCTTAAGAACAAGGCTTCAATGACTGAATCAAATATCAAACAAATCAGCGTTCCTTAATCACAAACCACACAAAGACAACAAACCAAAGGAAATCTAAGAAAGTCTTACAAATCCCCTTAAAAGCTATAACAAAGCTGTGAACTTCCTTCCTTCAATCTTCAAAACTTCCTTCAAACTTCCAGAAATCCTTTCTTACAATAGGTGGGAAAATATTGTTGATACAAAGATGGCTGAATTGTAGGAAATCCAACCCTTTATATAGGAGAATTATCTTCCAAAGATAATAATATCTTAAAAAGATAATTTCCTAATAAAATATCCATATCTCTAAAATAGATCTCCCAAATATACGATCTTCCTTCCAGAAATCCAGCTCAAAAATATAAGATCTCTCCTTCCAAAAATAAAAGATCTCAGCCAAATAAAATATATCTCGCCGCGTCAGAGTATTCGTCTCGGTCGGGGCGCTCCTCTAGATCACCTCGGTCGAGGTGACACTGTAGCTGACTGAGGTGAATCTCAGCCGAAGGTGAAATCTCTCAAATCTGGTCCAAAGTAAATCTTCTTTGTTAATTCCTTGCTTCCCGAGTTTTCTTTTAAGCTCCTGAATGTAGCTCCCATGACTCCTTTGCTCCCTAGCTCCATTTCGATCCAAAACGTGCCATTTTACCTACGATTACAACGAAACTTGGTGTAGACCTCGATTCCCGTAAAGGTAGATGAAACGACAGTATATTCACAAAATATACATCCAAACATGCAGATTATTGAAGATAAAACGTCTAAACAAGTCCCAAAATATAGACTATAATACATGCTATCAAAATACCCCATACTTGTCCCTTGATTGTCCCCAAGGAAGTTCCAAATCTTAAGTACAAGATAGAATGGATTATAAGTTATAAAGATCAATGAAAAGTATTTCAAAACATTTTTGGTGGTGTGCTCCACTCATACATCACTTCTAAGAGAATGCTTCATGGAATTTAAAATCAAAATATGATCAAAACATTTTATAAATATAAGAAAGTTGTTCATCTTTGCATATAATCATAGAATGCATAATAAATCATAATTATCGAAATTAATCATGTATAATCCAGTTTAAACCACCAAGTCAATGAACAAGCTCGAGGTCTCAAGGGCTTTTCAAGAAAAGGTCAAGAAACGTGTGAGGGTGGGATGTATATAGGGAATGTGGTGCTAGAATCCGGGTAAAGGATCTTCACTTTACTTGCTTTGAACTTCAACATCTTCCACCAATAAGCTTTGCTTATTTACTTTTTTACTTTACTTTTTAGGATGCATGAATAGAGGTGCACAATAACCAAAGTCTAGGAGATCAACAATCATCAATTTCTCGAGATGCCTCAAACCCTTGATGCACATACCATGACCCGTTAGGAATATCACTCAATCCGATTTTGGCAAGACACAAACACCCGGCTATGTGAATGGTGCCGAGTTACTCATCATCATGATTGACTTCCCCAAACCTATTTTGTTTCTTTCTAAACTTCCAGCCAACATCTCAACTTTTCTTTCACTAGCTTTTCATTTGCTTGCTTCCAATTTCCCGGATAGGTAAAGGGAGGCAAATATGTATATGAGGGGCTAAGCATGATCAAGAAGAAGAAGAGAAGAGAATGAATTGCCTTAATCATCCCAGGAAGAAAGTGATAGAACTCATCATGTGGTGTCAACCTTCAAATTCAACATAATTTGGATAAAAACAAAGTATTAAACATGCCAAAATGTCAAACAAAGCATTTAGCAACTTAAACATATCATAAAACCTTTCAAACATATAATGATTTCAAAACCAGTCTGCAAACAAAATCTTCACTGAGGTCATACCCAGATAAGAAGCACAAAATCGTTTCGAAAACTGTTTCAGTTAAACCACCTCGGTCGAGATGTTCTAGGTCAACCGAGGTACTCGACCTCGTCTGGCAAGAATCACCCTGGTCGAGGTCATACAAATTTTTTCTTAACCAATTTTTGAAGTTTTTTCTCAATCAAATAACCTGTATGCATGCATGTAGTCTCAAATAAACACATAGAGCAAGATAAAACAATAATATCCGGTAGAGTCATCCAAGCATACACATAAGCTCACATAAATACATCCAAATACCCCATACTTGGGACACATTGTCCCAATGGGTCAAAATAAGTCTAGAACTAGAGTACTCACCGGACATAAGCTGAGCTGCATAATAAATAAATAAAAGAAATCTCTGCAAGCTCTAATCATGATCTGCTGGTGGTGGTGGTGGATACGGGAAGAAAGGATGCTGGGATGGATCAAAAGGATAGCCCATGGTATGCTAGAACTGTAACTCCATCATACGGCGCTGGTAGTGCAAGCTCTCTCTCATCTCCAACATATCAACTGACAAGGCGGCGTAAGAGTCAATCATCTGGTCCGTCAGCTCGTCAATCTGTCGGTGAGCTACGGGATCCCTCTGTCTACGGACTCTGCACCTAGCAGGACGTGATGGTTCTGCAGCTGCCTCCTCCGCTGTCGCCTCGTCATCTAAGTCGACAACTGGCACGCTGGGACCGGCTGTATCTGTCCCTGTCTCCATGGCATCACCGCCATCATCATCCTCATCCTCCTCCTCCTGTACCTGGGTTGCTGCATCTCTAGCATCCTCAATGTAAGGTATCCATGTAGTGGACCAATACTGAGGGTCGTATACCGAGAACTGAGCTGACCACCTAATACCCTGAGGGGCAGTCTGCTCCCAAGGCATCGCCACATATGGCGTAGTGAGTCCACGAGGAACTAGAATTCTCCTGGTGATCATCTCCTGTAGACCTAGCGGCTTGGCAGCCGTCACTAACGTACAAGCACTCATATCCAACTCCATCACTGTAGCTATATGAGTCACTAAGCCGCCACAACAAATATCTCTCTTCCCCTTATCCTTGATCCTGTGCAGATCCTCAGCTAGCATCGCTCCGAAATCAGGAACTCCCCCAATCACCATACAGAATAGGCTCAGAAGCTCCCCCTGTCTAATTGATGACATGAATTATGTATCATCATATTCATGCATATTATAGAAGATTGTCTCAGTTTACCTTGCATTTAGAGAGATTTTGTGTGCCTTTTATGTTCTATTCAATCATTTGTCAGAAATAGAGGTCTACACGAGTTTTTGATGAATTATAGGTAAATGGAATGGAATTGGAAGCAAAAGTGGAGCAAGGAGCATCTAAGGATGTTAAGGAAGCTAAAGGAGTCTTAAAGGGTTCATAAAGAGCTAAGGAATTGCAAAGGAGAAGCATAGAAGACGAGCCAAGAGAAGAGCACTTTCTGTTGAAGAAAATCGTGCCAATATACATATAAATCGGAAGATTTTCTCCTATAGAAATCGAACGATTTTGTGTGTAAATCGACTGGGTCGATTTCTTCTGTTTTTCGGCCAAATGACAAGACGACACAAAGCCCAATTCTTTTGGGCTAGAAGAGAGTTTTGCCAAACAGCCCATTTGCAAGAACTATAAAGAAGAACCCTACGAACGAAAACGAGGAGGCCGCAGCGGGAAATCTTTACACGTTTGAGAGAATTCGAAGATTCTTGGAGGAAGATTGAAGGACTTTTTGCCGGGAAGTTATTCTTGATTCTAGTTGTGAGATTTCTTTGTCTATTGAAGTGCTTGTTGTTTTTGAGCACGAATTTGAGTTACTTAAGAGATACATTGATTTGTTTTGACAATCGTTTACAGATTTGAAGGTTATTGGATTTTTTATTCAAGATTCGGTTTCTTTGCGATATTTCTCTAAATATTTAATTTGATTCGATTTTGAAAATGGTTGGCTAAAACCCTTGTGATTCTGGGGAGAATAGTTGATGATTAAGGCTTAGATGATGATAGACTGAACTCATTCAAACATTAGGACCCTGAGAGTTTAGATTTTAGTTTTGCGACAACAGGAAAATCGGACTGTTCTTGAGGTAAATCGGCCGATTTTCTTATGAACAACCCGATTTATTCCTCTGACGAACCTTAATTGAACCAATCTTTAATCAAAACTAATCCTTGCCTAAATCCCAACCTTGATTAACCTTTCTACCCTCTAACTGAATGTATGAAGACACTTCAAACTTGATTCTACATTTAATAGATTAAGGTTAAAAGATTTGGGTAATAAAGAGACTCAACATCCTTTATTAAGATTCTAAGTGTGCTTTCTATCTTTACTTTGGAGAGTCATATCCTAGAGTTTTAGATAGTTAGTTTGAACATAATTCTTGTCTTTAGATCTTTCTATATTGCAGCCTCAACAACCCTTATAGAGAGAACCTTTAGATTAGTCATATAGGTTTCGGAACTTCATCGTACGAATCCTACCTTTGAACATTTAATCTTGGCAACATAAACTATGTCCTATATCTATAGAAGTGTCTTGAATCGAAAGCCAAAATCGGATACATGAATCCTTGGAATCATTTCTCTCTTTATCAATCACAAAAGCTTTTACACTTTCGCTAGATAATTGACTTTGAATTTATTCTCACCAAATCCCTGAGTTCGACTCTGGAATTCTTACCTTACTACAGCTGATCCGTACACTGCGGGTTCGCTTTGCTTTGAGTTCTAGATATAATTTTAAGACTTTGACGCACACACTTTTTAAGCGAACACTAATACATGCTATCAGTCAGCCCTTGGCTCAGAAGCTGTTTCCTCGGTCGAGGTGGTCCCGACTGGACCGAGGTGTCTGGACCGATGTGGATCGTTGTCAGCCCTAGTCGCCTCGTTTGCTCAAGAATCATCTCGGTCGAGGTGCTGTGACAACAACCGAGATGTGTCTCAGTCAAACTCCGTGTTCTCAATTTCTCGAACTTCTGTCCTTCCAGTGTTGCTCCTAGGTTGTATTCCTTCCTTAGAAAGTACCTTGTTTCTGTCTAGAACGCCAAAACAAAACAAAGCAAAGTAAGCAAGCTATCTAAAGCTAGACTAGGAAAGGGAAAAGAAAGCTATACCTTGGGTTGCCTCCCAAGAAGCGCTTGATTTAAGGTCGCTAGTTGGACCGTACGGTGTCCCTAAACATGTTGGGAGGTGTCCTCACCCCATACTTCGCCTTCATCATGGGGTGAGATAAAGAAGTCTATCAAACGTTCCAGCAAATGCAAGTGCTCATCGGGGAATGAATCGTGTATGGGTGGTTCGTCCTTCTCGCGTGAAGAGGGAGGTAGCCGGCTGAGGTGATCCGCAACAGAATTTTCGGATCCCTTCTTATCGCGGATCTCTAAGTCAAACTCTTGAAGCAAGAAAATCCATCGAATAAGACGTGGCTTAGCATCCTTCTTAGCAAACAAGTAACGAATAGCTGCATGGTTAGTGTAAACAATAACTTTCGCTCCCACTAAGTAAAAACGAAACTTCTCAAAAGCATATACAACCGCCAATAGCTCTTTTTCGGTGGTGGCGTAGTTCAACTGGGCTTCATCTAGCGTCTTGCTAGCATAGTAAATGGCGTTGGTTCGGCCATCCTTCTTTTGTCCAAGCACCGCTCCTACCGCCACATCTCTCGCATCACACATGATCTCAAAGGGCAAGGTCCAATCCGGAGGTTGAATAATGGGAGCGGAGATCAACACTTCCTTAATCCTATAAAATGCATCAAGACATTCCTGCAAAAACACAAAAACAACATCCTTATTCAAGAGTTTAGTTAGTGGTTTAAAAATCTTCGAGAAATCCTTGATGAACCTCCTATAGAAACCTGCATGCCCGAGAAAACTCCGCACACCCTTAACAGAACAAGGGGGAGGAAGTTTCTTAATAGTCTCAATCTTAGCTCGATCGACCTCAATACCTCGGTTGGAAACGAGGTGTCCTAGCACGATGCCTTCATTAACCATAAAATGACACTTTTCCCAATTCAAAACGAGATTAGTGTCTTCACATATTTGTAGCACTAGAGAAAGGTTAGATAGGCAATCATCAAAAGAGGAACCATATACTGAAAAATCATCCATAAATACCTCCACGATCTCCTCTATGTACTCGGAAAAGATAGCCATCTTGCATCGCTGGAAGGTAGCGGGTGCATTACACAATCCAAATGGCATCCTCCTATAAGCGAATGTTCCCCATGGACAAGTGAAGCCAACCGCAAAGCACAAGTCAAAGAGTCAATGAAGGCGGCTACAACCACACAAAACCGTAGGGGCGGCTCCTTTGAAGTGTAGAGCGCCTCGCCGCAGGGGCGGCCGTCCTGGTCCGCTGGGGTGGCTGATAGAGTCAAGGTAAAGCTCAACTATGGCTCACAAGGCTCCTATGCTCCAAGAACTAAGGCTCTTACATCTCACCCCCTAAAAACAAGTTTCGTCCCGAAACTTGCAAGATCCCAAATCCTCTAGGACCCATAAGTTGAGGTATAACTCTAAACACTATCATCAACTCTCAACAAGGCCTAGAGGAATATCATATATAGCCAAACACTAACCACATCACACTGGCATGGAGGAAAACCGTCTCCAGCCAAAACATACACATAACACTACTATGTGAAGGAAAACCGTCTCCACTCACACTATGTCCATGAACGATAGCATGGAGGAAAGAACCATCTCCAGCTATTCCTAACACACACACCATAGTATGGAGGAAAGAACCATCTCTAGCTATACCTATCTCGCTCTAGCAAACAAGATGTAACAGATCACATGCACATATCACAACTAGCACGAGAACACAACATATCACATAAGCACATAGCATAACATGCACTCACCAAGAAGGCACTAAAATCTACTCGCGGATCCTACTGGTGCATCTATCTCGGCGTAGAACTCTGGATAGTTCCTCTCGATACTATCCTCCGTCTCCCATGTAGCCTCATCAGGTCCTCGACTAGATCACTGTATCCTCATCATAGGAATGTCCTCCGAACGCAGGCATCTCACACCTCGCTCTAGGACTGCAATAGGATGCTCTGCAAACGTGTGGTCCGGTTCAACCACCAGATCATCATAACTCACGATGTGCCTCGGATCTGGTATATACTCTATCAGCTGAGACACATGAAACACAAGATGAACACCCTCTAACTTCGGAGGCAATGCTAATCTGTAGGCTGCCCTCCCGACTCTATCCAGTATCTCAAAAGGACCGACATATCGGGGACTCAACTTCACTTTTATGCCAAAACGTCTGACGCCTCGCGTCGGAGATACTCTCAACCAAACATGAGCTCCTACCCTGAACTCTAGAGGTCGAAGCCTCCTATCTGCATACGCTTCTGGCGACTCTGTGCAGCCAACATCCTCTCTCTAATCAACGCTACTCGAGCCATATCATCCTGAATCTGCTCTGGCACTATCCCACTGGTACTGCTAGGCTCATCCCAGCATAAGGGTGTACGGAACCTACGTCCATATAATGCCTCATAAGGAGCCATCCCAATAGATACATGCCAGCTGTTGTTGTATGAGAACTTAACGAGTGGGAGGTAATCAGACCATCCCTATCCCCAATCCAACACACAAGCTTGCAACATGTCCTCTAAGGTCTGGATGGTCCTCTCTAACTGACCATCTGTCTGGGGTGAAACACAGTCGTAAAGTATAGACTTGTCCCCAAAGTAGTCTGAATCTATTGCTAGAATCTCGAAGTAAACCGTCCATCACGATTAGAGACGATCGTCCTCGGTACACCATGGAGTCTCACTATCTGTCTAGTGTACTCCTCAGCTAATCTCCTCATGGGCCACGTTTCTCTGATAGGAATGAAACGTTCCGTCTTCGTCAGTCTATCAACGATCACCCAGATGGTATCAAAGCTCCTACTAGTCCTCAACCCGGTCACAAAATCCATCGAGACATCCTCCAACTTCAACTGCGGCACTAGTAGTGGACGGAGCTCACCTCCAGGTCTGAAATGCTCTATCTTGACGTGTTGACAGATCGCACACTGAGCCACAAATCTGGCTTCAACCCTCCCCACCAATATGAACGTCTCACATCATGGTACATCTTACTCGCACCTGGATGTACAAAGTAAGGTGTACATTGAGCCTCTTGTAAGATCCGCTGTCTCAACTCTGTATCAGCCGGAACACAAATACGGTCATGTCGTTTCATCACTCCATCAGCTCCAATGGAAAATTTTAGTGCCTCTCCACGAGACATCCTCTCTCTAATCCTTTTCAAGGTCGGGCAGGTCCCTTGATTTTGTTGGATCTCATCCAACAGACCAGGTAGAACCTCTAGAGCAAACAACTGGGCATCCTCATCAGGAAACTGGATGTCCATCTCTAGCCAAGCTAGATCTCTCTGAAGCTGAGGTTGTACAGTAAGTCTCGCAATCGCCTTCTCTCGAGGCGTCTTCTTGCTTAAGGCGTCAGCTACCACATCCACCTTGCTTGGATGATACAAATTCTCAAGGTCAAAGTCCTTGATCAACTCAAACCATCGACGCTGGCGGCTATTCAATTCCCGCTGCATGAAAATGTACTTCAGACTCTTATGGTTTGTGAATATCTGACATGTCACACCATACAAGTAATGTCTCAAGATCTTCAAAGCATGAACTACCGCTGCCAACTCCAGATCATAAGTCGGGTAGTTCTCCTTATACGTCTTCAACTGTTGAGACGCATATGCAATCACTCTTCCTCTCTACATCAGTACACATCCCAAGCCCAGCTTGGATGCATCACTGTAGACCACAAAATCATCAAAACCTTCTGGCTTTTCCAAGACAGGAGCAAAAGTCAAACGCCTCTTCAACTCCTCAAAACTCTGAGCACACTGATCGGTCCATACGAATCTGGTTGTCTTCCTCAAAAGACTCGTCAATAGACGGGCAATCACAAAAAATCCCTCCACAAAGCGTCTGTAATAACCGGCTAGGCCAAGAAAGCTGCGCACTTCCTTGACGTTCGTCGGTGTCGTCCATGCAGCAACATACTCGATCTTCGTCGGATCTACCATAATCCCGTCGGCGGAGACGACGTGTCCAAGAAATGCAACTTCAGGCATCCAGAACTCGCACTTAGAGAGCTTGGCATACAACTCTCTATCTCTCTAAATCTGCAAAACTGTCCTCAAATGTCCAGTATGCTCCTCTCTGCTACGAGAGTACACCAGAATGTCATCAATGAAGACTACCACAAACTGATCCAGGAAGTCGATGAAAATACTGTTCATCAACTCCATGAAGACTGCCGGGGCATTCATCAGCCCAAATGGCATCACTACAAACTTGTAGTGTTCATAACGGGTACGAAATGCCGTCCTGCTCTCTCACCCTCAGCTGGTGATATCCTGAATGCAAGTCGATCCGGGAGAAGACTGTCGCTCCCTGAAGCTGATCAAGTAGATCATCAATACGAGGTAGTGGATACCTGTTCTTGATGGTTACCTTGTTCAGCTCTCTGTAGTCTATACACAATCTCAACGATCTGTGCTTCTTCCGCACGAAGAGGACATATGCACCCCATGGTGAAACGCTAGGGCGTATGAAGCCCTTCTCAGCCAACTCCTCGAGTTGCTTCTTCAGCTTCAACATCTCGACAGGTGCCATATGGTATGGGGCTCTCGAGATGGGTCTCGTGCCAGGCTCCAAGTCAATGCCAAAATCTACGCTCCTTTGAGGTGGCAAGCTAAACGGCTCTGCAAACACGTTTGCAAACTCACAGACCACTGGTATGTCCTCCAAAGCTGGACTCTTTCCATCCTTCATGGCGTAGCACCACAAGGCATCACATCCCTGTGCTATCAGTCTAGCTGCTCGTACAACACTAATAACTGATCCCATCTTCCTAAGGTCCCAACCCCGGAAGACCTCTATCGGACCTATGTCGGTAGAGATTGTAACAGTTCTCTTACCCACATCTAACACCGCAAGGTGTCTACGCATCCAATCCATACCTAATATGACTTCTTCATGCATCAAGGGCATGACTAAGAAGTCAACAAGCAACACACGAGTCCCTAAGCGTAGGGGATAACTACGTATCTCTTGGGTACCTCTGACCCTACTACCATTGGGTAACCCTATAGTAAAGGGGGTCCCCTCTATGGTAGACCAACTCAAACGCTCAACACATGCAGCAGAAATAAATGAATGCGTAGCACCCGTATCAAATAAAACGCTAACAGGTAAACCATGTAATAGAATGGTACCTGTAGCAACTTTTGCTGGCGGCTCCTCAACACTCCTCAGCTCAAAAACACGACCTCGAGCTCCTCGGGCATCACAAACTCTCTACCTCTACCTCTACCTCTACTCGGTCCTGGAGTAGAACCTTGAGTAACAGGTGTGTCTGGGACTCTCTGCTGTCCCTGTGCCTGGCGTTGAGGCGGTCTCTGCCCACCTTCTGCTGCACCTGCAGAGGAAGAACCCTTCTGTGATGACACCTTGCCTTGATGGCAAAACGTTGCTCTGTGTCCTGGCTTCCCGCATGAGAAGCAAGTCAGCGGTGCTCTCGGGCAATCAACCCTCATATGCCCATAGGCCCCGTAGTTATAACACTGCCGGCCTCTATCAGTAGTCTGTGCAGACACTAGAATACTCGAGCGGCCCTGAGTCTGACCTCGCCCGTATCTAGATGCTGCTTTACCAGTTTGTGTTGTGCGCTGTCTCTTCTCAGACCGACCTGTCTGAGAAGTCCTCCTCTGGCTAGCTCTCTCCCTCTCATAGGCAGAGGCCCGATCCTAATAATCTGTCAATGAATCACAGTGGAATCCTGCCATGTATGAACGTGTACTCTCCCTCAGATGACGGGAGAACAGATACACATGCTGGTCCTCAGATGGTGCAGCTGGACCCAGCAGTGCCAACTCAGTTTGGAAGCGGCGAATATCATCTATAATGGGTACGTCCTCAAAGTCCGCCTCCACAAAATCCTGCAGCTTCTCCCTCCTTAATGAGGCAGCGCATAACTGCTCCCTCAACAAAGTCCTCATCTACTGATAGCTGGTAACTCGTGCTCTCACTGTCCTCCACCACTGGTGTGCCAAGTCACGGAATAGAGATTATACTAGCTCTATCCGTCTATCCTCAAGGCATCGAATACACTCTAGAGCTGAGTCTACATGCCCAATCCACACCTCAGTCTCTAAGCCTATCTCCCCTGAAAAGTGTGGTACTCCCTGCTGATGAAATTCCTTCAACCAGACATCTGGTCGAGGCCCTCTGGTCTCCTCTACAACTCAAACAACCTCATCAGCACGCGCCGACATAACTGATACCTAAGTAGTTCCATGAGATCTCTCGGATGATCCCTCATGCCCTGGTAGATATGGGGCTCGTCTGCCTGCTCTGATGTACTCCTCAAAATGCTTGAGGTACTCTCTGAACTCCGGTCCACCCATGGAGACACGGTCGTAGCCAACAGACTCGGCTGGATGGGTCTGCTGTCTCTTGGACCCACCACTCCTCGTAGCTGGAAGTACACTCTCAGCAACCTCCTCCAGAGCCTCTGTTCGCTCCAAACGGTGTGTGCAAGGTTTAAATTTATATCCCAAGAAATATGCTTAAACAAGGATGCGAACCTGCAGTGTACGGATCAATTATAGTAAAAGCAAGAATTCCGGGGTGTCGATCTCGGGGACTTAGGTGAAACAAAGCAAGTATAGGTCGTCTATGCAACTAATAACCACAAAAAGTGATTAAAGCAATCAAAAGATGATAATAAAGTCAATTAAGGGGATTATGCAAATTCTAGGGATTAAAGCATCTAGTTATGGTTCCAACTCAAGATCTCAAGATAAGCGGACAAAGCTGAGGTTTTTGCAAAGGGAAGGTGTTTCTAAAGTTGAATAGCTAATCCCAAACAAAAGAACCTAACACCGGGTAAGTCTCAAGGTTCTAAGTAAAGGAATTATAATTTCAAACCAACACACCAACTAAGGGAATATAATCAACCTTTACCGGGTAAGTCTCAGGCTAACTCACAAAGATTGAATGAAGACACACTCAAACCCCAATAAAGGATAAACCTTTATTACCTACACTTATGATCTTGGGTAAACAAACTAAGGAATTACCGGGTAAGTCTCATCCTAGCCTTGCATTGAACCATGAAAGGTGTAATAAGAATAGGATTTGGCAAACTCTAACACTTAACTCTCAGTTACGGATCAGAAAAGGTCACCTCGGTCAGTCAAGTTCCACCCCGGCCGAGATGTTCATCGACTGAACGAGATGTTCTAGGGTTAAGGTTAAAGACTCGAGCTTTCAAGGTCCTACTGGAATTAAGATTATTCTATCATTGTTTTTCCCACAACTTTCAGCCAATCACCCTAGAATCGCACAAGGAAATTAGCCACTCATCATCATGAAAGCAATAATCAAATATATGAGAAGGTAATGAATATTTGAACACAAAAACATTAAGAATAAGGCTTCAATAACTTAATCAAATATCAAACAAATCAGCGTTCCTTAATCACAAACCACACAAAGACAACAAACCAAAGGAAATCTAAGAAAGTCTTACAAATCCCCTTAAAAGCTATAACAAAGCTGTGAACTTCCTTCCTTCAATCTTCAAAACTTCCTTCAAACTTCCAGAAATCCTTTCTTACAATAGGTGGGAAAATATTGTTGATACAAAGATGGCTGAATTGTAGGAAATCCTACCCTTTATATAGGAGAATTATCTTCCAAAGATAATAATATCTTAAAAAGATCATTTCCTAATAAAATATCCATATCTCTAAAATAGATCTCCCAAATATACGATCTTCCTTCCAGAAATCCAGCTCAAAAATATAAGATCTCTCCTTCCAAAAATAAAAGATCTCAGCCAAATAAAATATATCTCGCCGGGTCAGAGTATTCGTCTCGGTCGGGGCGCTCCTCTAGATCACCTCGGTCGAGGTGACACTGTAGCTGACTGAGGTGAATCTCAGCCGAAGGTGAAATCTCTCAAATCTGGTCCAAAGTAAATCTTCTTTGTTAATTCCTTGCTTCCCGAGTTTTCTTTTAAGCTCCTGAATGTAGCTCCCATGACTCCTTTGCTCCCTAGCTCCATTTCGATCCAAAACGTGCCATTTTACCTACGATTACAACGAAACTTGGTGTAGACCTCGATTCCCGTAAAGGTAGATGAAACGACAGTATATTCACAAAATATACATCCAAACATGCAGATTATTGAAGATAAAACGTCTAAACAAGTCCCAAAATATAGACTATAATACATGCTATCAAAATACCCCATACTTGTCCCTTGATTGTCCCCAAGGAAGTTCCAAATCTTAAGTACAAGATAGAATGGATTATAAGTTATAAAGATCAATGAAAAGTATTTCAAAACATTTTTGGTGGTGTGCTCCACTCATACATCACTTCTAAGAGAATGCTTCATGGAATTTAAAATCAAAATATGATCAAAACATTTTATAAATATAAGAAAGTTGTTCATCTTTGCATATAATCATAGAATGCATAATAAATCATAATTATCGAAATTAATCATGTATAATCCAGTTTAAACCACCAAGTCAATGAACAAGCTCGAGGTCTCAAGGGCTTTTCAAGAAAAGGTCAAGAAACGTGTGAGGGTGGGATGTATATAGGGAATGTGGTGCTAGAATCCGGTTAAAGGATCTTCACTTTACTTGCTTTGAACTTCAACATCTTCCACCAATAAGCTTTGCTTATTTACTTTTTTACTTTACTTTTTAGGATGCATGAATAGAGGTGCACAATAACCAAAGTCTAGGAGATCAACAATCATCAATTTCTCGAGATGCCTCAAACCCTTGATGCACATACCATGACCCGTTAGGAATATCACTCAATCCGATTTTGGCAAGACATAAACACCCGGCTATGTGAATGGTGCCGAGTTACTCATCATCATGATTGACTTCCCCAAACCTATTTTGTTTCTTTCTAAACTTCCAGCCAACATCTCAACTTTTCTTTCACTAGCTTTTCATTTGCTTGCTTCCAATTTCCCGGATAGGTAAAGGGAGGCAAATATGTATATGAGGGGCTAAGCATGATCAAGAAGAAGAAGAGAAGAGAATGAATTGCCTTAATCATCCCAGGAAGAAAGTGATAGAACTCATCATGTGGTGTCAACCTTCAAATTCAACATAATTTGGATAAAAACAAAGTATTAAACATGCCAAAATGTCAAACAAAGCATTTAGCAACTTAAACATATCATAAAACCTTTCAAACATATAATGATTTCAAAACCAGTCTGCAAACAAAATCTTCACTGAGGTCATACCCAGATAAGAAGCACAAAATCGTTTCGAAAACTGTTTCAGTTAAACCACCTCGGTCGAGATGTTCTAGGTCAACCGAGGTACTCGACCTCGTCTGGCAAGAATCACCCTGGTCGAGGTCATAAAAATTTTTTCTTAACCAATTTTTGAAGTTTTTTCTCAATCAAATAACCTGTATGCATGCATGTAGTCTCAAATAAACACATAGAGCAAGATAAAACAATAATATCCGGTAGAGTCATCCAAGCATACACATAAGCTCACATAAATACATCCAAATACCCCATACTTGGGACACATTGTCCCAATGGGTCAAAATAAGTCTAGAACTAGAGTACTCACCGGACATAAGCTGAGCTGCATAATAAATAAATAAAAGAAATCTCTGCAAGCTCTAATCATGATCTGCTGGTGGTGGTGGTGGATACGGGAAGAAAGGATGCTGGGATGGATCAAAAGGATAGCCCATGGTATGCTAGAACTGTAACTCCATCATACGGCGCTGGTAGTGCAAGCTCTCTCTCATCACCAACATATCAACTGACAAGGCGGCGTAAGAGTCAATCATCTGGTCCGTCAGCTCGTCAATCTGTCGGTGAGCTACGGGATCCCTCTGTCTACGGACTCTGCACCTAGCAGGACGTGATGGTTCTGCAGCTGCCTCCTCCGCTGTCGCCTCGTCATCTAAGTCGACAACTGGCACGCTGGGACCGGCTGTATCTGTCCCTGTCTCCATGGCATCACCGCCATCATCATCCTCATCCTCCTCCTCCTGTACCTGGGTTGCTGCATCTCTAGCATCCTCAATGTAAGGTATCCATGTAGTGGACCAATACTGAGGGTCGTATACCGAGAACTGAGCTGACCACCTAATACCCTGAGGGGCAGTCTGCTCCCAAGGCATCGCCACATATGGCGTAGTGAGTCCACGAGGAACTAGAATTCTCCTGGTGATCATCTCCTGCAGACCTAGCGGCTTGGCAGCCGTCACTAACGTACAAGCACTCATATCCAACTCCATCACTGTAGCTATATGAGTCACTAAGCCGCCACAACAAATATCTCTCTTCCCCTTATCCTTGATCCTGTGCAGATCCTCAGCTAGCATCGCTCCGAAATCAGGAACTCCCCCAATCACCATACAGAATAGGCTCAGAAGCTCCCCCTGTCTAATTGATGACATGAATTATGTATCATCATATTCATGCATATTATAGAAGATTGTCTCAGTTTACCTTGCATTTAGAGAGATTTTGTGTGCCTTTTATGTTCTATTCAATCATTTGTCGGAAATAGAGGTCTACACGAGTTTTTGATGAATTATAGGTAAATGGAATGGAATTGGAAGCAAAAGTGGAGCAAGGAGCATCTAAGGATGTTAAGGAAGCTAAAGGAGTCTTAAAGGGTTCATAAAGAGCTAAGGAATTGCAAAGGAGAAGCATAGAAGACGAGCCAAGAGAAGAGCACTTTCTGTTGAAGAAAATCGTGCCAATATACATATAAATCGGAAGATTTTCTCCTATAGAAATCGAACGATTTTGTGTGTAAATCGACTGGGTCGATTTCTTCTGTTTTTCGGCCAAATGACAAGACGACACAAAGCCCAATTCTTTTGGGCTAGAAGAGAGTTTTGCCAAACAGCCCATTTGCAAGAAACTATAAAGAAGAACCCTACGAACGAAAACGAGGAGGCCGTAGCGGGAAATCTTTACACGTTTGAGAGAATTCGAAGATTCTTGGAGGAAGATTGAAGGACTTTTTGCCGGGAAGTTATTCTTGATTCTAGTTGTGAGATTTCTTTGTCTATTGAAGTGCTTGTTGTTTTTGAGCACGAATTTGAGTTACTTAAGAGATACATTGATTTGTTTTGACAATCTTTTACAGATTTGAAGGTTATTGGATTTTTTATTCAAGATTCGGTTTCTTTGCGATATTTCTCTAAATATTTAATTTGATTCGATTTTGAAAATGGTTGGCTAAAACCCTTGTGATTCTGGGGAGAATAGTTGATGATTAAGGCTTAGATGATGATAGACTGAACTCATTCAAACATTAGGACCCTGAGAGTTTAGATTTTAGTTTTGCGACAACAGGAAAATCGGACTGTTCTTGAGGTAAATCGGCCGATTTTCTTATGAACAACCCGATTTATTCCTCTGACGAACCTTAATTGAACCAATCTTTAATCAAAACTAATCCTTGCCTAAATCCCAACCTTGATTAACCTTTCTACCCTCTAACTGAATGTATGAAGACACTTCAAACTTGATTCTACATTTAATAGATTAAGGTTAAAAGATTTGGGTAATAAAGAGACTCAACATCCTTTATTAAGATTCTAAGTGTGCTTTCTATCTTTACTTTGGAGAGTCATATCCTAGAGTTTTAGATAGTTAGTTTGAACATAATTCTTGTCTTTAGATCTTTCTATATTGCAGCCTCAACAACCCTTATAGAGAGAACCTTTAGATTAGTCATATAGGTTTCGGAACTTCATCGTATGAATCCTACCTTTGAACATTTAATCTTGGCAACATAAACTCTGTCCTATATCTATAGAAGTGTCTTGAATCGAAAGCCAAAATCGGATACATGAATCCTTGGAATCATTTCTCTCTTTATCAATCACAAAAGCTTTTACACTTTCGCTAGATAATTGACTTTGAATTTATTCTCACCAAATCCCTGAGTTCGACTCTGGAATTCTTACCTTACTACAGCTGATCCGTACACTGCGAGTTCGCTTTGCTTTGAGTTCTAGATATAATTTTAAGACTTTGACGCACACACTTTTTAAGCGAACACTAATACATGCTATCAGTCAGCCCTTGGCTCAGAAGCTGTTTCCTCGGTCGAGGTGGTCCCGACTGGACCGAGGTGTCTGGACCGATGTGGATCGTTGTCAGCCCTAGTCGCCTCGTTTGCTCAAGAATCATCTCGGTCGAGGTGCTGTGACAACAACCGAGATGTGTCTCAGTCAAACTCCGTGTTCTCAATTTCTCGAACTTCTGTCCTTCCAGTGTTGCTCCTAGGTTGTATTCCTTCCTTAGAAAGTACCTTGTTTCTGTCTAGAACGCCAAAACAAAACAAAGCAAAGTAAGCAAGCTATCTAAAGCTAGACTAGGAAAGGGAAAAGAAAGCAATACCTTGGGTTGCCTCCCAAGAAGCGCTTGATTTAAGGTCGCTAGTTGGACCGTACGGTGTCCCTAAACATGTTGGGAGGTGTCCTCACCCCATACTTCGCCTTCATCATGGGGTGAGATAAAGAAGTCTATCAAACGTTCCAGCAAATGCAAGTGCTCATCGGGGAATGAATCGTCTATGGGTGGTTCGTCCTTCTCGCGTGAAGAGGGAGGTAGCCGGCTGAGGTGATCCGCAACAGAATTTTCGGATCCCTTCTTATCGCGGATCTCTAAGTCAAACTCTTGAAGCAAGAAAATCCATCGAATAAGACGTGGCTTAGCATCCTTCTTAGCAAGCAAGTAACGAATAGCTGCATGGTCAGTGTAAACAATAACTTTCGCTCCCACTAAGTAAAAACGAAACTTCTCAAAAGCATATACAACCGCCAATAGCTCTTTTTCGGTGGTGGCGTAGTTCAACTGGGCTTCATCTAGCGTCTTGCTAGCATAGTAAATGGCGTTGGTTCGGCCATCCTTCTTTTGTCCAAGCACCGCTCCTACCGCCACATCTGTCGCATCACACATGATCTCAAAGGGCAAGGTCCAATCCGGAGGTTGAATAATGGGAGCGGAGATCAACACTTCCTTAATCCTATAAAATGCATCAAGACATTCCTGCAAAAACACAAAAACAACATCCTTATTCAAGAGTTTAGTTAGTGGTTTAAAAATCTTCGAGAAATCCTTGATGAACCTCCTATAGAAACCTGCATGCCCGAGAAAACTCCGCACACCCTTAACAGAACAAGGGGGAGGAAGTTTCTTAATAGTCTCAATCTTAGCTCGATCGACCTCAATACCTCGGTTGGAAACGAGGTGTCCTAGCACGATGCCTTCATTAACCATAAAATGACACTTTTCCCAATTCAAAACGAGATTAGTGTCTTCACATATTTGTAGCACTAGAGAAAGGTTAGATAGGCAATCATCAAAAGAGGAACCATATACTGAAAAATCATCCATAAATACCTCCACGATCTCCTCTATGTACTCGGAAAAGATAGCCATCTTGCATCGCTGGAAGGTAGCGGGTGCATTACACAATCCAAATGGCATCCTCCTATAAGCGAATGTTCCCCATGGACAAGTGAAAGTGGTCTTCTCTTGATCATCCAGATTGATAGGAATCTGAAAGAAAACACTATAACCATCTAAATAGCAAAAATGTGAATGCTGGGCTAACCGTTCGAGCATTTGATCAATGAAGGGAAGTGGAAAATGGTCCTTCCGAGTAGCCACGTTCAGCTTCCTATAATCGATGCACAACCTCCAGCCCGAGCGGTCCTAGTTGGGATCAACTCGTTGTTCTTATTTTTCACAACGGTCATCCCTCCTTTCTACGGAACTACATGCACTGGGCTCACCCACTTGCTATCTGAGATAGGAAATATGATACCTGCATCCAACAACTTAAGAATTTCTTTCTTCACAACCTCTTTGATGATCGGATTTAACCGTCTTTGAGGTTCTCGTGAAGTCTTATGATCGTCCTTCATTAGTATTCTATGCATGCAGAAAGAAGGCTTACTACCAATAAGATCATCTATAGTATAACCCAAAGCCTTTTGATGTTTTCTCAAGACATGCATCAGTTTAGATAATTCAGTTTCGGAAAGGGAAGCACTAACAATAACGGGATAAGTAGAATCCGGTCCAAGGAAAACATACCTCAAGTGACTTGGGAGCGGTTTAAGCTCCACAACTGGGGGTGCTTTCTGAGGGGGATCCTTGCTTCCTATTTCCAGTGGAGTAGACTTAGATCTAAGAACTGGACTTTCAGAAGTCTCAGTTGACATCATCTTGCTTTCGACCTCGGTCGAGGTCCAGAGGGGGTGACCGAGATGTTCTTCAGTCAAGAACACCTCGCTTGGTCCAGAAAGTGCCTCGGTCGAGGTAACGCAACTGGGACCGAAACTGGAGATTCTCTTCTCCTGGATTAGTTTTTCAATCTTAGCTCCTGGATCTTCTTCTAGTGCCTTTAAGCTTCTTATATTTACATCACAAGAAGCATCTATACCTTCCTCCATTAAGCTAAAACTAATAACTCTTTCAAGTGGATCATTAATAAGGATAGAGCTCACTAATTCTCTTGATTCTTCTTCATCATAGATGTTGAAGATATCATCCTCCAGCGGCTCTCCTTTCATTGCAGCAAGAAATGCAAAGTCCACTTGATCTCCGCCAATGTTAAATTCCAACTTGGCGTTCTTACAATCCACATTCCAACCCGAAGTTGCTAGAAATGGCCTCCCGAGAATGATAGGAACGGGATAATCTGCGGGTATATCAAGCACAACAAAGTCTATAGGTAAGTAGAAGTTACCTAACTTAACCGGAACGTCTTTCAAAATGCCCACGGGATGGGTAATGGAGCGATCCTCCATATACAATCTTATCTTCACCGGCTTGGGCTCTCCAAGTCCGATCTTCACACATAGCTCCAGCGGGATGATGCTCACGCTGGCTCCTAGATCACACAATGCCTCACAAGTAACATCCCCAACTTGAATGGGAATGCAAAATGAGCCGGGATCTCTCAAATTAGGTGGCATCTTCTCCTTCATGATTTGAATGAGCTCTGAGGATTTAGATGTCATCCTTACTTCACCAAAATCTTCCAGCTTCCTCTTCCTTGATAGAATCTCTTTTAAGAACTTCCCATAGGCGGGCATCCCTAGAATAACATCAAGGAAAGGGATGTTAATATGTAATTTATTCATCAAGTCAAGGAACTTACCGAAGTGCTTGTCTAGATGTGCTCTAGCCCTTGACTGGGGGAATGGAAGTGGTGGTTTATATGCAGGAGGTGGGACATAAACTTTAGTTTTGTCCGTCGCTTTCTGAGACTCCACCTCGGATGGTACCTCGACTGAAGTGTTCTTCGTCTGTACCTGGACCGAGGTGTTCTTCATCTGCACTGGCATCGACCGAGGCACTGGATCTGCAGTTTTAATCCACTCCTCGTCGTTATTGCCATGATATGTCCCTTGGGGTTTCTCTCTGTCCTTGCTGGGAGCTTCCCTGGATCTCTTGGCGCTTCATTCGCCTTATTGCACAATTGTTGCTCTAAGGCTTTTTGTGCCTTCGAAAATGAAGTCATGGATGTCTCCATAACGTTGAGCTTGATCAAGATGGCCTCCAATACTGCATCTTTCTTCGGTGGCTGGGATGAGCTTGATCCGGGCTCCTGGCTTTTCAATGGAGTAGAAGAAGAAGAAGAGAAAGGATTAGAAGAATTATTCGAATTGGAGTTAGAGTAAGGGTTACCCGGATTTTGATTGTTGGGTCTCCAATTGTTGCTGTTGGAGCCTCTATTGTTGTTATAGTTGTTGTTCCGGGAACCATGATTGTTGTTCCTTGAGCTTTGATATCCTCCTTCTTCCTTCTTGGTGTGAGCAACCAAAAGATCCGTCAATTGCTTCACATCATTCTTGAGGGAAAGAAGTTGATTATTATTTGATGGAGCTTCCTGGAAATTAACTCTCTTAACTCCATTTTCAGCTCCTTGGTGGGAGTATTTCTCCATATGCAAAGCTTGTTTCTCAATGAACTCCCAAGCTTCATCAATCGGCATGTCCATGAATGTGCCGGCGGATAGTAGTTGAAGGTTGAATTGGGTAGCTCCATCCAATCACTTGAAGTATATCTCCATCAACTCTATCTTTGGAATCCCATGATGTGGGCAATCAAAAGAACATCTTTAAATCTCTCCCATGACTTGGACAAACTCTCCTTTTCCTTCATGATAAATGCATTGATCTTCCCTCTCATTTCAGCAGTTTTGAAGGGGGAAAGAATTTTGTTAAGAACTCCGTCGCCATCTCCTCCCAAGTGTTGATTTTTGTGGGAGGAAGAGACTGATACCATGTAAGCGCCCTGTTTTTCAAAGAAAAATAAAAAGGCCTTAGCTTGTAATTATTATTTTCCAGCCTTGAAGGTCTCAAGGTCTCCATCAAAATCTCATAGTTTTGTAAATGTTGATGCGGAGACTCCCTCTCTAAACCTCCAAACTGGCATTGGCGGATCATGGAAAGAACTTGCGGTCGAAGTTCATAATCATGCTCCGCTGGATCTCCTAGGTTGACTCCTAGACGCCACTTGCTGGTTCGGGTCCATCCTCTGTCCTAGGGTATGTGGAATACCTGCAAAAAGAACATCTCGGACAGGCATCCGAGGTGGAAGTATCTTGGCCGCGGCAGCTGGAGCGGGATCCTGCCTCGGTCGAGGGTCTAGTCGATGTAGTATTTGAGCTCGTAAATCAACCATATATGCTTCAATCTATGCAGATCTGGTGCGATTTTCCTCCCTTTCGCGCTGCAGTTCTTCCCTATTGAGGCGCAACTGTTCCATCGCCTCCTTCAACTCGGCTTCAAGATCGCGATCGTCTTGATTGGCCATTTTCGCTTCTTTCAAGCGTCTTTTGTATCTCTTTTCTGGTTCGGGATCGTAAGGAACGATTTCTTTCCCAACACGGGTTTTTCGCATAAACCTAAAAAGAAGAACCTGCGAAAGTCACTCAACTAGAGTGGTTAGTAGCAACAGGGGCAATAGCCCCGAAAGACTACCGCAACCGGCTCGGTCTTGACCAAGTCCCCGACAACGGCGCCAAAAACTTGCTCGCTCCAAACGGTGTGTGCAAGGTTTAAATTTATATCCCAAGAAATATGCTTAAATAAGGATGCGAACCCGTAGTGTACGGATCAATTATAGTAAAAGCAAGAATTCCGGGGTGTCGATCTCAGGGACTTAGGTGAAACAAAGCAAGTATAGGTCGTCTATGCAACTAATAACCACAAAAAGCGATTAAAGCAATCAAAAGATGATAATAAAGTCAATTAAGGGGAATATGCAAATTCTAGGGATTAAATCATCTAGTTATGGTTCCAACTCAAGATTTCAAGATAAGCAGACAAAGCTGAGGTTTTTGCAAAGGGAAGGTGTTTCTAAAGTGGAATAGATCACCGGGTAAGTCTCACTACTCATTAATCCCAAACAAAAGAACCTATCACCGGGTTAGTCTCAAGGTACTAAGGAAAGAAATTATAATCTCAAACCAACACACCAACTAAGGGAATAGAATCAACCTTTACCGGGTAAGTCTCAGGCTAACTCACAAAGATTGAATGAAGACACACTCAAACCCCATTAAAGGATAAACCTTTATTACCTACACTTATGATCTTGGGTAAACAAACTAAGGAATTACCGGGTAAGTCTCATCCTAGGCTTGCATTGAACCAGAAAAGGTGTAATAAAAATAGGATTTGGCAAACTCTAACACTTAACTCTCAGTTACGGATTAGAAAAGGTCACCTCGGTCAGTCAAGTTCCACCCCGGCCGAGATGTTCATCGACTGAACGAGATGTTCTAGGGTTAAGGTTTTAGACTCGAGCTTTCAGGGTCCTACTGGGATTAAGATTATTCTATCATTGTTTTTCCCACAACTTTCAGCCAATCACCCTAGAATCGCACAAGGAAATTAGCCACTCATCATCATGAAAGCAATAATCAAATATATGAGAAGGTAATGAATATTTGAACACAAAAACCTTAAGAATAAGGCTTCAATAACTTAATCAAATATCAAACAAATCAGCGTTCCTTAATCACAAACCACACAAAGACAACAAACCAAAGGAAATCTAAGAAAGTCTAACAAATCCCCTTAAAAGTTATAACAAAGCTATGAACTTCCTTCCTTCAATCTTCAAAACTTCCTTCAAACTTCCAGAAATCCTTTCTTACAATAGGTGGGAAAATATTGTTGATCCAAAGATGGCTGAATTGTGGGAAATCCAACCCTTTATATAGGAGAATTATCTTTCAAAGATAATAATATCTTAAAAAGATAATTTCCTAATAAAATATATCCATATCTCTAAAATAGATCTCCCAAATATACGATCTTCCTTCCAAAAAATCCAGCCCAAAAATATAAGATCTCTCCTTCCAAAAATAAAAGATCTCAGCCAAATAAAATACATCTCGCCGCGTCAGAGTATTCGCCTCGGTCGGGGCTCTCCTCTAGATCACCTCTGTCGAGGTGATACTGTAGCTGACCGAGGTAAATCTCAGCTGAAGGTGAAATCTCTCAAATCTGGTCCAAAGTAAATCTACTTTGTTAATTCCTTGCTTCCCGAGTTCTCTTTTAAGCTCCTGAATGTAGCTCCCATGACTCCTTTGCTCCTTAGCTTCATTTCGATCCAAAACGTGCCATTTTACCTACGATTACAATGAAACTTGGTGTAGACCTCGATTCCCGTAAAGGTAGATGAAACGACAATATATTCACAAAATATACATCCAAACATACAGATTATTGAAGATAAAACGTTTAAACAAGTCCCAAAATATAGACTATAATACATGCTATCAGTCTCCTCCACAACTGGTGGATCTGCAGCGGGAGCTGGTCCCTATCCTATCCCTCCTGGAGGAAGAGGTGGTCTACCTCTACCTCTGCCTACAACAGCAGTAGCTCTAGTCTGAGCCATCTGCGGGGTATGCACACCTAATGTATAAGGCTGTATATAGGCCATAATTATAGATATATATATATATAATACCTAATAATACATTCATACACATCAGCACATATAAGATATCTATCTATATATATATATATCTATACTGTCGAGATCCTCAGATGGGTGATGGCTTCTGTACATACTATCCCAAAACATCTATACTCGCTTAAAACCAAAACCTTTTGAAAAGTCAGACCCTATGTGGATTCTGCTTATTTATCCACTCTACCTTTATTGCAGATATCAAGTGCCATTGTTGTCAACCTAAGGCTCTAATACCAACTCTATAACACCCCAAATCCACGGGACTTGGAATGCTACATTGGGCTAGGATCTCACAATGGATCCTGACCCTAGCCTGACAACAAGTTCACTAGATCTTACAACAAGGCATAGGTAGATTAAAACCAAATACATAAAAGCTGTATAATACATCAAAACAATTTACAAACACAAAGTTGAGTACAAAACATCAACCAAAACATTTGATACAATAGATCCCATATCCCACGGATCCTAATGTACAGAAGTCCTCGGCTGGTCACACCATCTGGCTAACTCTGTAGTCTTCCTAAGCTGCAGGTCATCTACAACACGGTATACACCGTTAGCTATAGTAATGAATAACTATGAAGGTAACAACACAAACACACATCCACATCTCATACATGCAATGCCACACACATTCATTTATTATCTTTCATTTACGTTATTCCATTACTAATTCAGCTTATTTTGTAACACGAGGTGCCTCAACAACCCCTTCCCATCCAACGCAACGCATGAGTTTAGCATGGGGGTGATCATCACTCGTCCCCTCCTGTGAGATCATCTTCATGGCACCTCCTCCTACCCGCAGGTGGAGACAAGTGGTCGCGACCCGTTATAATACACTTGGGCCATTTAATATAATAAAAGGTCATCCTAGTTTGGTTTAGGTTATAAATTCACAATTATATGAACACACACAACCATCACAATCATACAAATACACAACCGTACGCTAAGTAAGTCCTATGGACTTACCTGTAACACTCGTATCCAACACCACGTCACAGCCTCCCCTTGGGGAAGAAACCAACGCCTGCAATAGCAAGGCACACAACATCACATACTGTAAGGGTTAGGAGACTCGTCTCCATAACCATAACCAACCTACAACCTCAATCTAAACCTCAAGATCATAACATGCTCACAAAGGCCTAAGGCATAACCTCAACATAAACACGAGTGCCTAAGGCACATCTCTATCATACAACTCACCCTAACCAAGCTAGCCTAGCCAATAGAAGCAAGAAATCAAGGTTGAACCACAGAGGCGCAGGGGCGGCTGTCTGTGTAGAATGTTGACCCCAACTTCTCTTCGATCTCTTTCTTGACTCTCTTCACTTCTTCAACAAACCACAACAACATACATACACATATACATATGTATGAACATCAAAACAACCAAGAAAGGATCCAACACAAGTCTACTTGTGATCCTAAGCTAGGAAAGAAGAAAGAAGCAACGAAGAAGAAAGAAAGAAAGGAAGGAAGATGGATAAGAAGGTCTCACCTCAACAGAACCCTAGGCAACAACCAAGAGCATCTACATACCTCACAACCTTAGCACCACAACATCAACACTCAACAACATCCTCATGATCATCCAAGCTCCAAAACCTCAACAAACTCTCAAAGCTATCTCACAAGATCAAAGAAGATCAAGGAAGAGAAGAAGAAGGAGAAGAAGAACGTGCAGGGGAAAAGAGAGTTGAAGGAGATGAGGAAAACCCTCATACAGAAGCAAGGGATGGCTTATAAGAGAAGCCAACCGCAAAGCACAAGTCAAAGAGTCAACGAAGGCGGCTGCAACCACACAGAACCGTAGGAGCGGTTCCTGTGAGGCGTAGTGGCGGCCGTCCTGGTCCGTTGGGCGGTTGACAGGGTCAAGGTAAAGCTCAACTATGGCTCACAAGGCTCCTATGCTCCAAGAACTAAGGCTCTTACATTTCTACCCTTTGACACCGTCTTGTCTAAAATCCCCTTGATCTCCATGTTGGAGATCTCAACTTGCCCACTTGTTTGGGGGTGATAAGGTGTTGCAACCTTGTGAGTCACCCCATACTTGGCCAACAAAGCTCCAAAGTTTCTAGTGGTAAAGTGCTTCCCTGATTTATAATTTCTCTTGGTATACCAAATCTCGGGAAGATCACTCGATTGAAGAACCACACCACTACCTTGGCGTCATTTGTGGGAGAGGCGACTGCTTCTACCCATCTAGATACGTAGTCCACCGCGAAGAGGATGTAGAGGTTGCCACATGAGGAGGGGAATGGACCCATGAATTCCTCACCACAAACGTCAAATATCTCCACCTCTTGAATATGGTTCAATGGCATCTCGTTTCTCCTTGAAATGTTGCCCGTCCTTTGACAAGCGTCACATGCCAAAACAAAATTCTGCACATCACAAAACAAATTAGGCTGATAAAATCCAGATTGCAATACCTTGGCACAAGTCTTATGTGAGCTTGCGTGTCCTCTACATGGTAGAGAGTGGCAATTCCGGATCACGCTTTTCCTCTCATCCTCCGGAATACATCTTCGGAATACTTCATCCGGTCCTCTTTTGAACAAGAGAGGTTCACTCTAAAAATAGTGCCTCACATCCTTGAAAAACTTCTTTTTTTGGCATAGGACAAACCCGGAGGCACTTCTTCACAAACCAAGTAGTTCACAATGTCCACGAACCATGGCTCTCTTCCTCTAGATACATGATGTAGACACTCCTTCACCACTTGCAACTGCCCACCCCGGAATGAGTCATCAATCGGGATCTCATCTCTCTCAATCTCTAAGGTAGGAAGTCTACTAAGGTGGTCCGCCACACATTTTTCGGACCCCTTCTTGTCTCTAATCTCCAAATCAAATTCTTGGAGAAGAAGGATGCACCAGATCAATCGAGGTTTGGCATCCTTCTTTATGAGTAAATAATGGATCGCAGCATGATCAATGTACACTATCACCCTGGCTCCAACTAGGTATGACCGGAATTTCTCAAAAGTGTACACAACCGCTAGTAAATCCTTCTCGGTGGTGGCATAATTGAGTTGGGCTTCATCTAGCATCTTGCTAGCATAGTAGATGACATGTGTAAGCCCATCTTTCCTTTGTCCAAGCACGGACCCAACGGCACATCACTCGCATCACACATCACCTCAAATGGTAAGCTTCAATCCGGAGGTTGCATAATTGGGGCGGTGATCAAAGCATCCTTCAACCAACAAAAAGCCTCAAGGCAATCCTTTGAAAACAAAAACTCAACATCTTTCATTAATAGGTTAGTGAGAGGCTTAGAAATTTTAGAGAAATCTTTAATGAACCTCCTATAAAAACCGGCATGCCCTAAGAAACTCCTTACCCCCTTCACCGAGGTAGGTGGTGGCAACTTCCTTATTGTCTCAATTTTAGCTCTATCAACCTCAATGCCTCTATGGTAAACCAAATGTCCCAACGCTATACCTTCACTAACCATAAAATGACATTTCTCTCAATTCAAAACAAGATTAGTCTCCTCACATCTCTTTAACACCAAAGATAGATTAACAAGACAATCATTAAATGAAGATCCATAAACCGAAAGGTCATCCATGAACACTTCCATGAAATTTTCAATATACTCAGAAAAAATAGCCATCATACACCTTTGAAAGGTGGCGGGTGCATTACACAACCCAAATGGCATCCTCCTATATGCAAATGTTCCCCATGGACATGTGAATGTAGTTTTTTCATGGCCATCTGCGTGAATCAGGATTTAGAAAACCCACTATAACAATCAAGATAACAAAAATGAGAATGTTGCGCTAAACTCTCTAGTAGTTGGTCAATAAAGGGAAAAGGGAAATAATCTTTCCTAGAGGCCACATTAAGCTTCCTATAGTCTATACACATCCTCCAACCCGTAACCGTCCTAGTCGGGATAAGTTCAATATTCTCATTAGTTACTACGGTCATACCACCCTTCTTAGGCACTACATGCATGGGACTAACCCACTTACTATCCGAAATCGGGAAGATGATTCCCGCATCTAGCAATTTTAAGATTTCTTTCTTGACTACCTCTTTCATGATAGGGTTCAGTCTCCTTTGAGGTTCAATGGATGGCTTATGATTGTCTTCCATTAAGATTTTATGCAAGCACAATGATGGTTTAATGCCCACTAAGTCATCAATAGAGTAACCTATAACTCTCCTATGCAATTTAAATTTAGTCAAAAGCTTCTCAAGCTCATCATCATTCAAAGATGCATTCACAATCACAAGATATGTAGAATTATCACCAAGGAAAGCATACTTTAAATGAGAAGGGAGAAGTTTGAGATCAGGTCTAGGAGGACCTTTCCCAGTGGGATATGCTTCATATAGTTCAACATTAGATGATTCCAAAGCCATTGAGGACTCCCCAAGACACCTTGAAGCTTCATCAACAACAATTGGAAGCCTTCCTTGAAGTTCAAGTACTTCGGTTGGCTCAGGGGCGTTTCGGTCGAGGTATGAACCGAGGTGAGGTTTTGTTCTGTTCACCTCGGATGGCCCTAAATGTTGGATTTTCAGTATCCGGTTTTAGACCAAAGGGCCGTAGTCTCACTTATGTGAGTAGACGGTTCTTCCAATTGCCAATCAAATTAATATAATTATCTTGAACTAAAACCAAGTTATTATCCAAGGGTTTGTAATCTCAACAAAGGAGTAGACAAAACCCAACCAAGAGTTTGTAATCTCCACAAAGGAGTAGACAAAACCCAATAAAGAGTTTGTAGTCTCCAAAGGAGTAGAAAAAACTCAACCAAGAGTTTGTAATCTCCAAAGGAGTAGACAAAACTCAACTATGAGTTTGTAATCTCCAAAGGAGTAGACAAATCTCAACCAAGAGTTTGTAATCTCCGAAAAGGAGTAGAAACACTCAAATAGAAGTTAAGTTCAATTGCACGTCTTATAAACCGGTTGTTATATATTAAAACCATTGACTTGGATAATATAATGAGTCATTCATAAATGAATTTTCCTTCTAAGTGTATTCTCCCCTACACCGGGAATATCCAAATACCTTAGTGGGATAAAACGTTACACGTTACAAAGACTAAGTAAGAGACTTACTTGTCTTACTTTGTAGAAAGGGTATTCCTAGGTTTTGTCAATACAAAACCAAACTAAGATGGATGCCTATCCTTTGTAAATATAAAGGAACTATATTGGTCTTTCCAGTTTTGCAAACAAGCTTATAAGAAGGCCTATCCAATGTCAATACAATGGAACTAGAAGCTTTATTGTTGCAAAAACGAATGTGAAATCAAGTGCAAATGACTCTCCCTTTTATAGGCATAGGGGGCCACGATTTTGGGGAGTTAAAAGAGGTTAAAATCGGTTATGGAAGTTACATGGAAAATAGGCCTTGAAGCCCTAGAAACCCCGAGGCCCACATAAGGAGCCTAAAACCGCTCCTCGAAGCTAGCTTAGAGCTAGCTTATTTTTCTTGGTCCAAACACTTCCAATGAGCTTCATTCACTTTAATATAGCTAGAGTAAGCTCCAAGATCCACAAATACTCAATATCTTAGCTCAAGCTAGTGTAGCTCCTTAAGAAGCTCACTAGCTGCTTCATTGACATTCACTAAGCATTTCAGCTTGGATTGCTCCCAATTTTTAACCACATATTATGTAGCCAATATAAGGCCTAAGAACCAAAGGTGTGCCGATAAAATGTGGCTAAAAATCCCCAAACGCCGGCCTTCTAAAAGCTAGCACAAGTTGACCTTGTCGTGAATCACCTTGCTTAGATTCGACTCCCCTTATAATACTAGCTGTTCTTAGTGCCGGCCACTTGGCTTGCCTCTCGCAACCTGGACCATAGTGACACACATGTGAACAACTCATTGCACCTTGTCTCAAGACAAGCTCAACGGTTACAATGAAGACTTAGCCAAAATCTCCAACATTCCTCCCCCATTTGAGCAAAGTCAAGAAACTTTTAATAGACATAATCCAAACAAAATATTCGCATAATCATAAATATATTTTGGTTGAATTTATTGAATTAGTATAATTACACATTCTGCACTAAAGAATTGTGGTGTCCTAATGGATTGAACCACTTAACTTGTTTAAGTACATGAAGACAACATACACAAAATTTACATTTCCTTTACAAATAAATCACACATTTAAAGGCTATTCTGTCCTAATCCTTTAATGAACATATAGGCGAGTCGACCATCTACTCCCTTGAAGAAGCCTTGACACTTCACGTTCACGTAGCCAACTCTCTTTTGATCTTGCGCCTATAATTGCAATTTTTCAAAAGAGTTGTTAAGAAATTACATATTTCAAACTATACATATTATATAGGCATAGAGCATTACCTTGGATGAACATTTTATGCTCACAACTTCTTGGAATGGGCTTTCCTCATTGAATTCGGCTAAGGCATCAAGCCATAGGCGAATTGGGTGTCCCACGACAAGTCGTTTTCAATTTAGGTCGTTAACTCCATCCCCTTGGCTGAATTTTGAACCAAGTCCTTAGCCAAGCTCTTGGTTAAGTGATCGGCTATATTATCGTGTGTTCTCACAAAATTGACCGATATTATACCGTGAGTTATGAGCTCTCTAACCGAGCTATATCTCACACCAAGATGTCTTGATTTCCCATTGTACGTTTGGCTATAAGCTTTAGCCAACATAGCTGCACTATCACATTGAACTGAGATAGGAGAAACCGGTTTTGGCCATAGAGGAATTTCTAGGACCAAATTTCTTAGCCATTCAGCTTCCTTGCCGGCAGCGGCAAGTGCCACAAACTCTGACTCCATGGTCGAGGTTGTGATGCACGTTTGCTTCTTTGAAGCCCATGAAATGGCACCACCACGTAACAAGAAAACCCATCCTGTGGTGGATGAGTGATCATCTAGATTAGTGATCCATGACGCATCCGAGTAGCCTTCTATCACTGAAGGATACTTACTATACAAGATGCCAAAACCCATGGTCCACTTGAGGTACCTAAGCACACGTCTTAGTGCCTTCCAATGTTGTGAGCTAGGATAACTTGTGTACCTACTCAATTTACCAATAGAAAAAGCAATATCTAGCCTAGTGCTAGTCATTGCATACATGCAACATCCTATTACTTGTGCATACTCAAGTTGAGAGACAATTATCATTTTTTTTTGAAAGTTTGATAAGTAACTCCCGGTTCGATTGGCTTCTCCGCTCTACATCCGGGACAGAAATAAATCGTGGCCCATTGCTGGGGGTACCCTCCCAATATCAGTTTTTTCCATACATGCCGCCGGGAGGATTCGAACTCGAATCTCCAAACTAACCACTTAAGGAGTCTAGCACCACATCCCACTAGAAAGCCCTAGAAACCCCGAGGTTAAAATCGGTTATGGAAGTTACTTGGAAATTACTTGGAAGATGGGCATTGAAGCCCTAGAAAGCCCGAGGCCCGAGGCCCACATAGGGAGCCCAAAACCGCTCCTCGGAGCTAGCTTAGAGCTAGCTTATTTTTCTTGGTCCAAACACTTCCAATGAGCTTCATTCACTTTAATATAGCTAGCGTAAGCTCCAAGATCCACAAATACTCAATATCTTAGCTCAAGCTAGTGTAGCTCCTTAAGAAGCTCACTAGCTGCTTTATTGATATTCACTAAGCATTTGAGCTTGGATTGCTCCGAATTTTTAACCACATATTCTTTAGCCAATATAAGGCCTAAGAACCAAAGGCATGCCGATAACATATGGCTAAAAAGCCCCAAACGTTGGCCTTCTAAAAGCTAGCACAAGTTGACCTTGTCGTGAATCACCTTGCTTTGATTCGACTCCCCTTATAATACTAGTTGTTCTTAGTGCCGGCCACTTGGCTTGCCTCCCACAACCCGGACCATAGTGACACACATGTGAACAACTCATTGCACCTTGTCTCAAGACAAGCTCAACGGTTACAATGAAGACTTAGCCCAAATCTCCAACACTAAACTTATCTCGGTCGAGATGACCTGCTTCTAACCGAAATCAAGCTCACCTTTGTCCAACTTCACAATTTCAGCACTTGTTTCCTCTTCTAGTGCTTCAATTTTAGCATTTGGCTCTTCTTCTAATGCATCCAAGGCTTGAATTTCTTCATTACAATGCTCCTCTAGACCTTCCTCCATGATGCTCATGCTAAGAACCTTCTCCAAATGGTCCTTGATCAAGATGCAACTAACCACCTCTCTAGACTCTTCACCATCACAGATGTCAAAGATATCTTCATCCAGAGCTGGCCCCTTCACCATTGTGGACAATTTGAACTTTATGTGCTCCTCTCCTATGTTGAATGAGAGGGTTCCATTCTTGCAATCAACTAGACATTCGGATGTAGCTAATAATGGCCTTCCCAAGATGATGGGAACGGGGTAATCCGCCGGGATATCTAGCACAACAAAGTCAATCGGCGCATAGAACATTCCGAGTTGCACCCGAATGTCCTCTAGTATTCCTACGGATGGGTGATGGATCGGTCCGCCATGTAGAGGGTCATCTTGACCATCTTTGGCTCACCTAGCCCAACCTTTTGGCATAGTGCAAGCGGGATAATATTTACACTAGCTCCAAGGTCACATAGAGCTTCATATTGCACATCACCAACTCCAATCGGCATACAAAATGAACCTTGATCTCGTAGCTTAGGAGGCATCTCCTCCCTCATGGTTTGAATCTACTCGGAGGATCTCTTCGTCATCCTCACTTCACCATACTTCTCCAACTTCCTCTTGTTGGAGAGTATCTCCTTCAAAAAATTTTCATAAGCTGGCATACCTAATATTGCATCCATGAACGGAATGTTAATATGCACTTTAGACATAAGTTCAAGGAATTTACCGAAGTGTTTGTCCAACCGAGCTCTTGCTCGAGATTGGGGCAATGGTAGCGGTGGTTTGTATGGAGGAGGTGGCACATAGATTGGTTCATCTTCCTTGCTCTTGCCACCTTCGTCTTGCCTTGATTCTTCTTCCACCATCACCTTCTTCCCCTTGTCAACACCCTTGGGAAAGGGATCATTTGTGCTCAATCCACTCCTAGTGGTAATTTCTAATACTTGCCCTCTTGGGTTGTCCTCGGTCCTTCCGGGAAGCTTCCCCGGATCCCTTTGTGTCTCTCCCTCCTTTTGGAACATTTGTGCTTCTAACACCTTATGAGCCTTGGTAAGTGATGTGAGATTGCTCTCAAATCTGTTCATCTTTCCTATCAATTGTTCAAGCAACACCTCGGTTCTATCTTTTGGTGGTTGAGTGAAACCGGTGGAGGATCTTGTGAAGCCCTTGGTGGTGGTGCTTGGCTTGTTGAAGCGGGAGGGTTTAAGGCACCATCCGGGTTAGAGTATGAGAACCCATGATGGTTGTGGTTGGGGCGGTAGTTGTTGAAGTTCCTATTGTTATTGAATTTCCTAGAGACTTGATAGCCCCCATTGAAGTTGTTCCTCCCCATATGATCACATCTTCCTCCTTAGAGGACAATCTTGCTTGAGCTTGAACTTGCACTTGAGGGGTTGCTTCATTCTTCAAAGTGGTAGCACACAACTCTCTCAAGGACTTTAGCTCATTGTTGATGGCATCAAGCTTGAGTTGCTCATGGTCACTTCATTCACTTCATAAGCTCCTAGTCTCCTCCCATCACTCTCCCTGTGGAAGTATTTCTCTATCACCAAGGCTTGCTTATCTATAAACTCCCAAGCCTCATCCACATTCTTCTCCATAAATGTACCTCCGGAAATTGATTGGAGCTTGAATTGACTATCCTCATCATGCCCCTTGAAATAAATCCCCAACAAATCTATCTTCGGAATTCCATGGTGTAGTCAATCTTGGAGGAGATCCTTGAATCTCTCCCAAGATTTGAATAGGCTCTCGCTATCCTTCATGATGAAGGCATTTATCTTGCCTCTTAGTTCGGTTGTCTTGGATTGCGGGAAGAAAGGAGACTTGCAAACGAAGAGTCTCCATCTCCCTCGTAAACGAAGGCATTTATCTTGCCTCTTAGGCAAGAAGCTTTTACGAGGGAGATTGGGAGCTTGCCTAATTTCCTCAATCTCCCTCGTAAAAGCTTCTTGCCTCTCGTTTGCAAGTCTCCTTTCATTCTCAAAAGTTTCTTCACTAAGCCTCATTTCCTCTCGTGTTGCATCCAATTCAGCCCTAAAATTTGCTCCAGTCATCTCTTTCTTCTTCTTAGCACCTTTGGATCTAGTCTTAAGGGTTTTCTCCGGTTCGGGATCGAATGGAGCTCAATCCTTGCCACAAGATTTTCGCATGCACCTAAAAAATGGGAGATGTCCTAAAAATCAAAGACACAAAACAAACAAGAACACAAGCAAAAGGAAGACCTAAACTATAAACAATCACAAACAATGATTCAATCTTAACTTAGTCTCCGGCAACGGCGCCAAAAACTTGTTAGTGGTATTTCTAGGATGTGAAAGCTAAGCAAATCCGAGGCAAGAGTGCCAAGAACTTGTTCGCCCAAATCATGCACACAAAGTCTTAAATTTATAACTCGATCTAAAATCCTAAACACCTATCCAACCCGCAGTGTACGGATCGCAAAGTAGAAAAGAAAGCATTCCGAGGTCGAACACAAAGACTGGGGTGAGATTAAATCAAGCAATGATCAAGGATAGCAAGGGTCTAAGATGAGAAAAGAGATGGAAACAAAGAAATGAAAATCATATGTTTTGGTAAGTTTTGGGGTGATCAAGCAAAGATCACAATCAACAACAAGGTCAACCAAACAATAAATCAAACACGAGATATAAGATCAATGTATAGAAAAAGGATTCTAGAGATTCGGATGTCCGGTTATGGCATGGACTAAAGCTTCTAATCAATCTTGGACAAGCTGCGTATGTTGGGAAACAATGTTTCTCTACTGGGATCAATCACCGGATAGGTCTCATGGTCCACTAATCCCGCACCCAAAGTCCTATTACCGGGTAAGTCTCTAGGATCCTAAGGTTGGGAATTCTACACAAACCGGATCACTACTTAGGGGTCAAACCTCTCCTTACCGGGTAAGTCTCAGAAAAGCATGTCCTAGGCAACAATCCTAGCATACTCAATCTAATAGCGGTTGTCGAGGCTCACTACTACCTAATGTATTCCATCTTCTATACCTAAGAGCGGGAATTACCGGGTAAGTCTCATCCCTCACCTAGTTTACTAACATAGGTCACCCTAATGCTAGATTAGGCTCAACAAACACTAGGATTTCAACTCTCATACTCCCTAACATGAAGATATAACACTATAGGAACAACATCTCACACAACTCGGGTGGATCAAGAACACCTTGGCCGAAATGGTTTAAGAACAGGCCGAGATTGTAAGATGAGCTAGGTATTTCGAGCATACAACTATCCTAAGATACATCTAAGTCCAATCTATCATTATCCTAGCCATAACCTTTCATCCATCTCCCTAGAATCACATGCTACTTAGCCAACAACAGTCATCTCTAGTTCATTCATCATCAAAACAACAAACATGCATGCTATAGCTAGATAAAGAGATATGGAGCACTATAAACCAAGAAAAAGATGAATAATAAGTTTAGAATGAGCTTACAACCATCCAAAGGTATCTTCAAAACAAGCTCAACAATCTCTACAACTTTCTTCACTACAAGACTCTCAAAAACTCAATCAAAAGCTATGAAAATGGTGTTTTTCTTCTTCCCTTCAATGGAGTATTTCTTCTCTTCTCCTTTATATGGCTTGCCCAACAAGAATGATATTCGAAAGTGAGAATGTCCACGGATTGTCACAAAGATGTGTGCAGGCTGCAATATATCACTTATCCACCATCATGGGAGAGAAAGGTTGTGGGCTGGAAATTGTATGCCAAGTGTCGTGGGGGACCAATAGACGATCTCGGATGGCCCAGAAAGCATCTCAGACGAGATAGGTGAGGAATGAACTGAGGTCAATGGTTGCATAGCCATAATCAGGGCTAAACACAAGCCGGTGCATGGCTCGAACCAACTAAGGTCAATTTCTACTTCTTTTTTTCATGCTTGCTCCATTGGAACTTTGAATCCGGGCCTTCACGAGGCTCGATCCTCGGATATGATCAATAATGTATGAAAGTTTCCCAAGATACCAACAAATGCTTGTGTATACGTCTATTCCGAGGATATAACTCGATATAGCATTAAATGTCCCAAACATGTGCAAAACCATGCATGAATGAATGTAAAAACTACTTGAAAGAGTGCCTAATCTAGTGTGATAAATCACGTCATCAAGAGCTTCTTATACAGGAAGGTCTGAGAAGAGAAAATGGACAGAAATTACCAGTTCAAGAGCACCAAGGTACGAGATAGGCCAGACTCAAGGCCGCTCGAGTTACCAATGTATGCACAAACTTCTGAGAAAGGACGACAATGCTTCAATTACGGAGAGCTTGGGTATATGCAATCGTTTGACCGAGGGCACTAATGACGTGCTTCTCTTGTGGGAAGCCTGGACATCGAGCCACCTACTACCGTCAGGGCAAGGCTTTGTCACAACAAGGTTCTTCCCCTACTAGTGCAACAGGAGGTAGGCAGAGGTCGCTTCAACATCAAATACGGGGACATTAGAGAGTCCGAGATCATCCTGCTACTCAAGGTTTCGCTCCAGCACCGAGTAGAGGCAAAGGTCGCGATGGAGGTACTACTGATACTAAAGGAGCTCGAGGTCAAGTTTTTGAGTTAAGGAGCACTGAGGAGCCGCCAACTGCTACATGTACCATTCTGATTAATGCATTAACTGTTATAGTTTTGTTTGATACGGGTGCTACACATTCATTTATTTCCGATGTATGTGTTGATAGACTGACCTTAGATACGGCAAAAGGGATACCCTTAGTTATAGAGTTACCCGATGAAAGTCAGGTGAGAGGTACGTGAGAGGTACGTGAGAGGTACATGGTTGTCCTATATATTTAGGAAACCACGAATTGTTAGTGGACTTTTTTGTCATGCCATTGGTGCATGAGGAAGTCATTTTGGGTATGGAATTGATGGATAGGATCATGCCATGTTAGATGTAGGTTGGAGGATCATGACGGTCTCTACCAAGTCGGGTTAGATAGAGATTTTCCGAGGTTGGGACCTTGGAAAGACGGGTACGATTATCAGCGCAGTCCGAGCGGCAAGGCAGATTGCACAAGGTTACGAGACCTTCTGGTGTTATGCCATGAAGGAAGGAGATTGTCCAGCATTACAGGACATTCTAGTCGTGTGCGAGTTCACTGACGTTTTTTGGCGATCCATCCTGTTTACTTCCACAACGGAGCAAAAATTTTGGTATAGAGTTAGAGTCGGGGATGAGACCGATCTCGAAGGCCCCATATCGTATGACACCTATCAAGTTATTAGAGCTGAAGAAGCAACTCGAGGAGTTAGCTGAGAAGGGCTTCTTACGCCCTAGTGTATCCCCTTTAGGTACGGTGCACCTGTCCTTTTCGTGCGGAAGAAGGACGGATCGTTGCGGTTGTGTATCGACTATAGAGAACTGAACAAGGTGACCATCAAGAATAAGTAACCTTTGCCCCGTATTGACGACTTGTTGGATCAACTTCAGGGAGCGATTGTGTTCTCCAAGATCGACTTGCGCTCTGGATATCACCAACTGAGGGTGAGAGAGTAGGATGTGCATAAGACGGCTTTCGGACACGATATGGTTACTACGAGTTTATAGTGATGCCATTCGGGCTCACGAATGCCCCCGCCATTTTTATGGAGTTGATGAATGGCATGTTCATCGACTGCTAGGATCAGTTTGTGGTGGTCTTCATAGACGATATCTTGGTGTACTCTCGTAGTAGAGAGGAACATGCAGGACATCTGAGGATTGTATTGCGAGTTCAATAGGATAGAGAGTTGTATACCAAGTTCTCTAAGTGCGAGTTCTAGATGCCAAAGGTAGCCTTTCTAGGTCACAATTTTTCCGCTGAGGGGATCAAGGTTGATCCGGTGAAGATCAAGTTTGTAGCTGCATGGACGACACTGACGAACGTCAAGGAGGTACGCATCATCCTTGGCTTAGCCGAATATTATAGTAGGTTTGTGGAAGGGTTTTCTGTGATCGCCCGACCACTTACCAGTCCGTTGAGGAAGACTTCCTGGTTTGTATGGTCTGAGCCGTGTACTCAGAGTTTTGAGGAGCTGAAGACTTCCTAGAGGGCACATATGATTTTTTAGTCTGCGTCCAAGCGAGGCTTGTGATGTGTTCTGATGTAGTGGGGTAGGGTGATTACCTATGCGTCTAGAAAACTGAAGATGTATGAAGAGAATTACCCGACGCATGATTTAGAGTTGGTTCAGTAGTGCATGCCTTGAAGATCTTGAGGCATTACTTGTATGGCGCTACATGCTAGATCATCACATGCCATAAGAATCTGAAGTATATTTTCACACAGCGGGAATTGAATAACCCGCAGAGGAGGTGGCTTGAGTTAATCAAGGACTTTGACCTTGCGATTTTGTATCATCCAAGAAAGGCGAATATTGTTGCCGACACCCTTAGTAGGAAGACGCCTTGAGAGAAGGCGATTCTACGACTGACGGTCCAACCTCAATTGCGGAGAGATCTAGCGTGGCTAGAGATGGACATTCAGTTACCTGATGAGGATAACCATTTGTCTTCTTTAGAGGTTCTACCTGATCTATTAGGCGAGATCCAAAAGAAATAGGAGACTTGCCCGACATTGATGCGGATTTGAGATAGGATGTCCCGGGGTGAGGCCCCGCTGTTCTCAAGAGGGGTAGATGGAGTGATGAGACGTCACGAGCGCGTCTGTGTACCCGCTGATATGGAGTTGAGAAAGAGGATTTTACATGAGGCTCACTCCACATCTTACTCAGTGCACCCAGGTGCGAGTAAGATGTATCAACATGTGAGACGTTCATTCTAGTGGGGTAGGCTGAAGCCTGATGTGGCCAGATTTGTGGCGCAGTGTGCGACCTATCAACAGGTCAAGAAAAAGCATTGCAGACCTAGAGGAGAGCTCCATCCAGTGCAAGTGCCGTAGTGGAAGTGGGAGGACATCTCCATGGACTTCGTGACTGGATTGAGGTCGAGCAAGAGCTTTGATGCCATTTGGGTTATTGTTGATAGATTGACGAAGCCTACATGTTTTATCCCTTATTCGGGAAACATGGACAGTGAGCCGGTTGGCTGAGGAATTCACTAGGCAAATAGTGAGACTCCACGGTGTGCCGAGGACAATCGTCTCAAATCAAGATGGGCGATTTTCCTAGAGGTTTTGGCAGCATATACAAATTGCCCTGGGCACTAGTTTGCATTTAACGATTGCTTTTCATCCTCAGACCAATGGTTAGTCATAGAGGACTATTTAGACCTTAGAGGATATGTTTAGAGCTTGTGTGCTGGACTGGTGGCAGGTGTGATCATATCACCTCCCATTGGTTGATTTTTCGTACAACAACAATTGACATGCATCGATTGGGATGGCCATGTATGAGGCACTGTTTGTGCGGAGATGTCGTACGCCGTTGTGCTAGGTTGAGTCTAACAATGTTAGTGGTATAGCGCCTGAACATATTCAGGATGATATTGCCCGCGTAGCACTGATTAGAGAGTGGATCCTGGCTGGGCAAATTCGCCAAAAGTCGTGTGCAAAAAAGAGGCGTCGGCCTTTAGAGTTCAGAGTTGGAGCTCATGTCTGGCTGAGAGTATCTCCGAGGCTTGGCGTCCGACATTTCGGCGTTAAGGGGAAGTTGAGCCCCCAATATGTCGGACCTTTTGAGATTCTAGATCGAGTTGGGAGAGTAGTTGATGACATGAATTATTAACTACATTTAGGCATGTATTTACGTAGTTTTTCCCTTTATTTTGCATGCATAGACATACATTCATGACAAGTATGGTTATATTCACCTATATTGTTAGAATAGAGATGTACACAGAGTTTTATTTCATTTGTAGGTAAAATGTCGAATTATGGAGCAAAAATGACACATTTAAGGATTAAGCCTTGATGCGGAAAATAAAGGAGCATAAAAGGGAGCTAGGACGCGCCAAAGTATTTTCTGATACCGTCTGACGTGCCAAAATATTCTCTGATACCGTTTGACGCGCCAAAGTATTCTCTGACCCCGTCTGACGCGCCAAAGTAATTTCTGATACCGTACGCCAGAGTGGGCTCTGATACCAGCGGGCTCAATTTTTGTTCAGCCCAAATATTTAGGGTTTTATCTTTAAAACCTAGATTTATCGCTACAAATATCCTATAGCCTTCAACATTGAAAGGAAGGATTATTTGGAGTTCAAGGAAGGAGAAATAACACACTTTCCAAAGACGGGTGACAACCTGTTCTTTGGTTGCATTTAGAGATTTTGTGAGCTTTTCCGTTCCTTTGATTTACATTCATTGAACACAAGAACGTTTTGATGTTTGGAGATTGATTGCTTGGATATCATTGAGTTTTCTAAGTTCTATTATTTTTCTCTCTTTATTTGATAATTGATTTCATTATGATATATGTTATTGGCTAAAAACCCTTAAGCGATTCTAAAGTGAAGGGGTGATAGTTGTGGCATGGATGATGATAGATTGAACCAAAACAGATTGGACCATGAGAGTTGCGAGAAACCTCGCCATCGTACTTTTCCACGGTCTGTTCTTGAGTTCCACGGCCGTGGTTCCTCAAGATTTGACCGTGGTTTTTCCCTGTTTGACGTGTTTTGCTTTTGATTTGATCAAAAGTTAAAGAATGGCCCTAACCTAGCCTTGGCTTACCTTTTCTAGGTAGTAGTGAGACTCAACACCCTCTACTTAGGTTACGAGTGTCACAACCTTAACTTGTTTGACTTATCTTTGATTATCTTGGGCTTGGGCATGAGTATTTGAGAGTTTAATCTTGTCCTTAGATTCCCTTTATAACGAGACTCAACATCCTTTATTAAGAGAGCCTTTGGGTAAGATATATGGGTTTGGAACTTCACCGTACAAAACCCTACCTTAGATCTATACCTTTGCAATCCTAACTTTGTCCTTATATCTTTAGAACATCTTGAATCGATTCCCACAATTGGATACCTGAATCTTTAGAATCGTTGTATTCGCATTAATCTTTACAGAAGCTTATTTACTTGCCAGATGATTTTACAAACTGAATTTGTTCCCCCAAATCCCCGAGTTCGACTTTGGAATTCTTGCTTTACTATACCGATCCGTACACTACGGGTTCGCTTTTCTTGATTTCAGATTTTATAAATTTAAGACTTAGTGACGCACACTTTTGAGCGAACAGTAGCGTACAAACTTGCCTTACCCCAGAGGCTAGAGGGTATTCACCCAGTGTTTCATGTGTTTCACTTGAGAGAGTACATACCAGATCTAAAACACATTGTCAGTTATGATGATTTATTGGTCGAGCCGGACCACACATTTGTTGAGCATCCAGTGGCACTCCTAGAGCGGGGTGTGAGATGCTTGCGCTCAAAGGACAATCATATGTGACGAGGACATGATGAGGCTACATGGGAGACAAAGGATAGTATCCAGAGGAACTATCCAGAGTTTTTTGCCAAGTTAGATGCACCTGTAGGATTGTTGAGTAGATCTTAGTGCTATCTGTGTGAGTTATGTGCTCATGTGCTCTAATATGTTTTCGTGCTAACTATGATATGTGTTGTATGATCTTGTTAGATCTTTTTTATGCTAGCACGGTTATAACTAGAGATTGTTCTCCCTTAAGGCTATCGAGATGTGGTTATAGTTTATTTGGAGATGGTTCTTCCTCCATGTTATGGTGATATGAGTGTAGTTTGGCTGGAGATGGTTTTCCTCCATGCCCTTGTGTTGTGAGTATGGTTTAGCTGGAGATGGTTTTCCTCCATGCTAGTGTGACATGGCTATGGTTTGGCTGGAGATGGTTTTCCTCCATGCCATTGTGATGTGGTTATGGGTTGGCTAGAGGTGGTTTTCCTTTATGCTAGCGGGTAGAGATTATGATTATATTGCTGGAGAAGGTGATTCCTCCATGCTTGTGTTTTGAGGTTATAACTTTATAGGGGTAGATACCTTATGAGCGGAGATGTGTTGCCTCCGATAGAAAGAGTGTGTATACCTTGGCGTATGAGTCAGAGAGGATTTGGTTTTGTTCAAGTTTCGGGATGAAACTTGTTTTTAGGGGGATCTGATGTAATATCCTTAGTCTTTTAGGGACCCCTCCCTGCGCCTTAACTGAGCCGCAAGTGCGGAGCCGCCTATGCGGCCATGATGATCCGCCCCCGTGGCCTTGTAGTGTTGGCGCCACCTTCTTTGACCGACTTGCTTTCCATTTCCTTCCCTTATAAGTTTCTTCTTCTCTCTTTTGTTAGAGGGTTAGCTCTTCCAGCTTTCATCTTCTTCTCCTCTTCCATGCTCTTCCTTATTTCCCTTGGTTTCTCTTGTCTTGATCTCCTTTGAAGCTTTCTTAGCTTTGGATGCATGTGAGTTGATGGATGATATGCTGATGATGATGTTGTGATGTTGTGCTGTGGATATGCATATAGTTGAAAGTGTGAAAGTTGTGTTCTTATCCTGATCCTGCAAGGGTAGGTTCTTTCCTTCCCTTTCTCCTTTCTTTATTTGTTCCTTTCTTCTCCTTTCCATGTTTGATCCAACAAAGAATTGGTGTGAGATGTTTATGGTTGTGTGTATGTGTATGTTTGTTGATGTTGGTTCCCTTTGGCACCATAACAAGATAGAAGAACGAACGAGAGATCGAAGAAAATCCAAAAGATTTTGTTGTCTAGCCGCCGACGCTCCCTCTCAACTGCGCCCCTATGGCTGAAGGCTGTCACCGCCCCTGCACCCTTTCGTCGCCGCATGTGCGTCTTTGTCCAGGACATAACAAGCGTTGTATGTGTCCTTCCTTCCCTTTGTATTGGGGTTAGTTTGTGAGAGCATGTTAGTGTTGTATATGATGAGATTGATGATGTTATATGTCGAGGTATGCCTTAGGCATTTGTGAGTATCGATGAGATATCGAGGTTTAGTTTATGGGTTATGATCTTGTATGATATTGGGTTCTAGGATGTGGAATCTCCTAGCCTTGATAGTGGTTGAAATTGTATGCCTTGTTTATACAGGCAGTGATCGTTTCCTTGAGGGGAAACCGTGACTATTGTTGTTAGGACTACCTTGTGACGAGTAAGTCCTTTGGGCTTACTTAGGTGGCGCTTATAGGTTTGAGTGATCGTGATAGTTGTGTGTATGCATATGAAAGTTACATTGATAACCTAAACCGGACTAGGACGACCATATATATATATTGACCCAATTGTATGATAACAGGCGGTGATAACTTGTCTAGCTCAAAATGGACAGTAGGTGGTTCTCTGCGACCATTCCACCAGGTGGTGATGATTGACACCAATTCCAAAGCTGTGAGGTTAAAGGGGACAAAGGCGAGGTAGTTCTACTCCTCGTATCACAAATAATGAATTAGTAATGGTATAACGTAATGAAGATAATAAATTGATGTGATGTGTGAGTATTGCATGTTGTGATGTGATTACGTATTTATATGTGCTATTACCTTTATTCTTATTCATGAAATGTTTGCCAACGGTTTCATACCGCGTTGTAGATGCTTTGCAGGATAGGAGGACTGTAGAGTGATTTGGTGGGGTGATCAGCGGAACCCTTTTGTACATCATGTTGTGTATGGGTTTTGGGTATGTTAGTGTATTATTCATATGTATGATGTTTCCGTTTTATACTCGGTTGTGGTTTTGTATATATTTTGATATATGATCATATGGTTTTATGAATTTGGTTTTATATTTATTTGTTCCTTGTTATAAGATCCAGTGAACTTGTTGTCAGGCTAGGGTTAAAACCCATTGTGAGATCCTAGCCCGTGACGCCCTGAGTCTTAGGGATTTGGGGTGCTACATCCCCTACTTGGATCTCAATAATTTTGTGGGGAGGAAACTATGTGCTAATGAAAGATGTTGTCAATCCTTCCCATGTAGCGAATGTACTAGGGGATGAGTTTGGTGACAATTTACAGTCTTTCCCGTCAAAGAGAAAATAAATGCCCTTATCCTCAAAGCATCGGGGACAATGTTTCATAATTGAAAGTATTCATAATATTTTCGAAACTCCACAAATGTTGATGCAAGTTCTCGTTCAGCAGTCGTGGAAATTGATCATTCTAGATCAATTTAATGGTGTCCGTGCGAAGGTTGAGGTCTCATTCTCCAAGTGTAGGTAGCTCAAAAGCATGGTTGGATACCGCTGTCTAAGATACATCTTAGCGTCTAACGTGTGAGGGTGATGAGCCCTTTTAGTAGCAAATGCGTCATTAGGCCTAGCAATTTCAGCTTGAAGATTAGCAACATGGAGTTGATTGTTTTGCTTATCCATTGTATGACTAGCAACAACTTTCTTGAAAAATTTTTGTTTGCGGAGGGTGCATTCAACTGGCATAAGCCCAATCAGCCTTATGATATTTTTATATGCACATGGCCATAATCGAAGAACAATCGTCAAGATCCAAAGGTCTACACCAGGCCGATCGGCCATACTACGTGACGAGTGTGCTTCAACAACATTTCCCTCTCCTTTAATCATTTTTTTTGGGTTAAACTTTCAGCCCGCAAGTTGGACGTATTTGGTTTATAGATTCAATGAAGGACAAATCTTATCATACCTAAAACAGATTTGGTACTTAAGATAGATCTTATCTCATTAGAAGATAAATTCTTAGGGAGATATGTTAGTTTCTCTCCATATGTATAAATAAGGTATTTTGCCCTAGATTTTTATGACCTTCTTCTTTTGCAATTTACAAGGTTTTGCCGTCGGAATGGTACCTTAAGGCCGATCGACCCTACTTGTAACACCCCGATTTCACGGAACTCGGAATGCTACAGGCGAGACCTCACAATGGGTCCCGACCTTTAGCATGACAACAATTTCACCGGACCATTGCAACAAGATACAAATAAAGGCAAAACTAAAACCGTTTATAATGTATGTGGAAAACAGAAATGTAAAGATACAAGATGAAAACTCATCCCAGTCATTAAAACGACACAACTCCAAACATAAGCCAAAACAAAAACGTACAACATACAACCATAACCCACAACAAGAAAAGAAATAAACGTCCCCGTCCTAAAATGTACGGAGACCCCGGCTGTCCACTCCTCCACCTCCCTCGGCGGCATCCCTAACTTAAAAGGCATCTACATAAACGGTTTAAAACCGTTAGCTCATATTCTAGGAATAAGAATATATGGGAAAGGCACAAAGACACGTAAATCATCATAAGCACACAACATACTCAAAAGCACACCAATCCGGTTTATTATCTTTATTATTATTAAGTCATATTCCGTTCTAATTCAACTTAGGTTTGCGACACGAGACCACCGTGGTCCCGCCTCGGTCCCTACTTACCGGCAAGGAATGGTACTGATGCATCCGACCGTCTAATCGCCCGGGCTAGTCGCCGAGAACCTCCTAGACTATCGCAAGAGCTAGGCACATGATGTCACCGCCCGTTATCATACACTTGGGCCAAAATAATATAAGGTCGGTGGTCCTATTACCGGTTTAGTTGTTATGAACAATAAACGATAACACACACCACCAAACACACATCAATGCTAATACAAGGAATACGAGCTAAGTAAGCCCAGAGACTTACCTCGCCTCCACACTCAACTCGCAACACTCTCGCTTCCTTAGGGAGGAAGCCCACAACCTGCTCACAAGAGGATATACATATAAACACATGCTCAAACTAAAGAAGTCTTAGACTTCACTCTAGTGATATAAGCAAGATCACCTAACCCTCAACCTAGGAACACATCCTAGAAACCAAGGTACTCACCACACTCTCAGTACAAGAGAGCAACTCACGACAACTTATACCTCACATGATCATAAACCACAGCCTAGAAAGGACAATCTAACCTAGAAGGTCCAACATGCTCAACCAACTCAAAGCCATCAACTACATCGAGCCATAAGGGCTCCTAGGTTCCCAACCACTAGGTGGCATTCACAACTACCCTAGGTCCACCCAAGGCATGCTACTAACATATATCAAGCTATAAACAAAGGAAGGAACCAAGAAGGAAGGAGGAGAAGAGCCTATTGTTGAAGAAACACAGCCGCGGAAACAAGCTGGCGCGACTGCGTGCTGAAGGTCACGGTCCCCGCGGCACTGTTCATCCACCCCTGCGGCGCTTGGCAATCCTGCCGCCGCCCCACGACGCTGCTCACCGCCCCTGCAGTTTACTGATCTACCCCCGTGGCTGAACTCCAGAAACAACATCTTCTTCGTCTTCGAATGTGGATCTTGAGCTTCAATGGTCTCCTTCTCTTGCTCAGTCTTCTCCAAACACCAACCTCTGATCTTAGGCTCCTCTCCACGACCTATTCGAGCTAATAACAAGCACATGCAACGGATCTAAGGAAAAGCTTCCTCAAGAGATTCATCCATGACAATGGAGGAAGGGAAGGGGAAGAGAGCATAACCAACAATGAAGGAGAAGGGAGGAAGAAGCTTACCAAACCAAATCTGATTCTTCTCCACTGCAGCTCGTACACAAGCAAGGTCTCCAATAGAAGAGAGGAAGGAAGCACAAGAGAGAATAGAGAAGAAGGGGGCTAACGTGAATGAGAAGTGAAAGAGGAGAGAGAGGGAATCAAAGCTGAAAAACGGTGGGAGGGAAACAAGGGGTCAGCTGACCTCTTGTCACCTCATATAGGAACGCGGGTTCGGAAAAGGGAAGAGGGAAAACAAAGGGTCGACGCGGGATTTTGGGAATAAATCCCGGTACTCAGCACCTCGTGCCTGCGGGAAAACTGAGCCGCTAACGCGGGAAGGTCCGAAACTCGCTCCCAATCCGGAATAAAAATTTCGGATGTTACAACTATTCCCCCTAAAACCATGTTTCGTCCCGAAACTTGCTAAACACAACATTCTCGGGTGACTAACTCGGTAACCACTCAAACCGTAACGTGCAAACACTCTACTCGATAGTCATCACACACTTGTGTATCCGCGTCAAGACCTCGCAAGGCCTGCACACATACTCGCATGAAAGTGAAAAGATAACCAATCATACACACATTCCCACTCGGGCCATTAAATTCGCCATGCACATAAAATCTAACCCATCGGCCAACTTGTCGTAACTAGATCATCGTAAAAACTCCAACAAAGGTACTACACTACGATCTCCCGGTAGCCTCATCGGTTCTTCGTCTAGCACTAGATCATCGCAACTAGCATTATATCTTGAGTCGGACATGCATTCCCTAAACCGTCACACCTGAAACCTGGTGAACATCCTCCACTCTCGGTGGCAATGCCAACCGGTAAACCACTTCCCAACTCGTGCCAAGATCCAAAAAAAACGTTCGATATATTGGGACCCAACTCCCTTTTAATGACCAACACGTATAACGCCTCGCTTCCGTGATACTCTTAACTCGACTCGTCTTATATCCGAACCCAAGAGGTCCGTACCTCTTTTCTGTACATACTTTCTCGCGACTTAGCTTGTCTAGCATCCGCCCTTGGACCACCGCTACTCGAGCGAGGTCGTCCCGTATCTGCTTAGGGCTATACTTACATATACTAACCAATTCCCAACATCAAAAGGTACTACATTCCGTCCATAAATTTCATCGAAAAAGGCGTCACAACGGTACATCTGAACTACTATAACACGTGAACTCAATCCCGAGAAGTGTTCGGATCACACTTGTTCCCACTCTAGCTAGAAGTTTCCAATACATCCTTTAAGGCTTGAAAATCCTTCTCTAACCTACCATACGTATGAGAACGAAAAACTCTAATGAAAGGCATTGGGCCCTTAAGCGGCACCACCCCGCTGACCAACAATCCTGAGGTGAATCGACCATATCGATCCGAGGCAACGATACTCGGTATCTCAAATCATTTTTCTATCACTTGGTAGACTCCACAACTAGCCGACTCATCGGCCCTGTTTCCCAAAGGGTGAAAAAATACGTTATCTCTGTTGGTCGGTCCATACGACCCAAACTCGTAACCACGGTCACAAGGTCTCAAACCGGTAATAACCTCTCTCGAGGTATCTTACCACTCCCACTACATATCTCGCGGTGGGTGAAGTCTTCTTTCTCGTCATATGGTGCTCAACTTGACTTGATGACGGTTCACATATGGGCTATGTACTTAGCCACCTCGGCCTTAAGCCCGTCTCTCTAATGTGAACATCCTAGATCGGATACCTCTTACCAATGCCATGGTCTTAACAAACCATCAACCCGTAAAGGTAACTATTCGGTCTATCCTCGGAACCTTCTATCCTGGACCTTTCTCAAAGCCATTCAAATTCCGCGATTCTGTCGGGTCCTTACCATACCATCTACGCTGATAAACTGAGGCTGAACCGTCAGTTTCGTTGTTGCTTCCTCTCAAAGGGTCCACTTACTAAGGGTGTTGGTGGCCACATTGACCTTCCCTTGAACGATCCCAAAAATCATAAGACCGAAGTCCTTAACCAATTCTAACTATCCTCCGGTGGATGCTCAACTCTTGCTAAGTGAGTATACATACACGTATCATACTCTTATTGTTCATACATTCCTAGCATGTTACTCCGAAGTCAAACCGACATGACCATAAGCACGCGTCTAAAGCGGCTAACTTTCGACCCTTAGTCGGTCATTCTTCTTACATACCCGTAAAAGTCTACGTACACACGAAACCTCTCTTGGTACCTCATATGCATCCCAATCCCCGCTTGAATGTATCCATAATATCATACAGTCCCCATCTCTTCTTCTTTTGTTAAAACTTCACGGATACGTGTCGGATCCCACGATCCAATTGTCTTCTTTTAGAAGGGAAGAAAGTGTCAAAACCACCCCGCAACTCGGCGGTTATGGCCCACCAACTTATAAGCTTCATATCTCCTTTTTATACCTTGAAGGTATTACCGAAACTATCACCTCGTTCTCAACTGATCTACTAGATATTCTCAACCCGCTATGTCTCTTAGGAGGTCACCTCGGATGTCCCGGCCTGCCAAGATAACTCTAGTTATCCTCTTATCCTGCATAACCGGTATCCTTGTCGTCCCATGCCAAGCTCGTTCCTCTCAATCTTGAGAGTACAACAAGACATCGTAAAATCCGACCATAAGAATCATTCTTGTAACTCATGCACCAATAAGTGTCATAACAATCATCAGGTTAGGTTCCACCTTGGAACCGCCTGAAACAACACAAATTGCGCGACTTCGTCGTAACTCGATTAAAAAAACGGATGGGTACTCTTTTCGCCTCGAAGCGTGCGTGCAAATAAGCTTTAAATTTATAAAACTAGAATCAAGCAAGCGAACCCGCAGTGTACGGATCGGTGTAGTAAAGCAAGAATTCCAGAGTTTCGAACAAGGGGATTTGGGGGGAACAAATTCAGTTGTAAAGTTATCAAACAAATTCAGTTGTAAAGTTTGCAAATATATTAGGAAAACAGCAACCCTAAAGATCCAGGTGTCTAATTATGGCAATCGATTCAAGATATACTATAGATATAAGGGCAGATTTAAGAGTTGCAAAGGTATGCTAAAGTAAATCAATGTACGGTGAAGTTCCAAGACTTTATATGACTTATCTAAAGCCACTCTCTATAAAGGTTGTTGAGGCTTCAGTATAGAAAGGATCTAAAGATAAGAATTAATCTCAAATACCAAAACTTGTAACCCAAGGATCAAGACTAACTAAACCGATTAAGGTTGTGACACTCGAAATCGAAGTAGAGGTTGTTGAGGCTTCACTACTACCTAAAAAAGGCAAGCCAAGACTAAGTTAAAGCTAATCTTTAACCTTGGATCAAAGTAAAAGCAAAGTTCGTAAGATGGTATAAATTACGGGCATATCTTGAGTTCCACGGCCGTGGAATCTCAAGAACAAACCGTGATTTTGGTTCGTCGGCGAAATCTCTCTAACTCTCAAGGTCCAATCTGTTTACGATCGATTTATCATCATCTAAGCCACAACTATCAACCCTTCACCATAGAATTGATAAAGAGTTTTAGCCAATAACTGTCATTATAATATCAAAATCAAGTTTAAGAAAAATGAAAGATGAAAACCTTCGAAAACCTTCAATAAAACTCAAATCAATCTCAAATCAACACACAAAGATAATAATGTATATCAGATTTGGAATAAACACAAACCAATAACAATCCTCGACAAGAACGAAGAACGGGATGTCAATCCGTCTTCTAATCAAACCTAAGGACAAAAGGCGTAACTTCCGTCACAAGCAACTTCCAAATCTTCAAACCCTCGTGAATCACCGTTTTCAAGTTCAAAATCTCCGGACGTCCAATGCAGCCCTAAGCACGTGTTCCAAATTCTCTCCTCTCCAGCCTATTTATAAGGAAGGATAAAATAACCGTCCGGCCCATGTGCGTAAATGATGTGGCAATAATTTATTCAACAAAAGATCGCCTAAATCACGGTCTCATGGAGTTCCACGACCGTGGTTTAGAGCGTGGAAGTGGATTCCGGTTCCATATGATTTCCACGACCGTACTTTATACCGTGTAACTCTCTGGAATACTCCATGTGATAATGATGCCAAGATCCACGGCCGTGGTTTTAGGCATGGACTTCTCTACGACCGTATTTTAGAGCGTGGAAGTGTAATTTGCTTGTGGTTTCTTTTGTGTCGTGCCATTCCTCATCCTAGCATCTCCTTTGACTTCTTTGATGTGTCCTTAATCCTTGGATGTGCTCAAATCTTCTCCTATCTCTCTCAATTGGTTCGGTTTTAGCTCTTATTCGCCTATAATCAGCACAAAGCTAATGTAGACCTCCATATCAAAAATATAGACAAACTAGCTAACAAATGCTTCAATGCCTTATCAATGAACACTATAATGGATGAAAAACAACTAGAAAAAGTGCCTAGAATATCGCAATATTTCATGCTAACAAAATACCCCATACTTCCCACTTGCTTGTCCCCAAGCAAGATCTTTTGAAAACTTTAGAACATAAGTTAGGATGATATATGCATGCAAACTCAAAAACAAAACATCTTTTAGATAAATGTGCTTCTAGTCAATAGATCAACCTCAAACCTTGCTTCAATCATCATTGAAAACGCTCACATACACAAACTAAAGTATGTAAAGTAAAGAAACATCACAAGCTGCTTAATCCTCAAAACAAACATCATAACCTTCAAATACCATCAAAATCAAGAATAAGAAACTTCAATTTAGATCACTAAGTCATATAACGCTCTTTTGATCCCAAGGACTTTCAAGTAAGGTTTAGAATGCGGAAAGGAAGGGAAAACCTATAAGGAGCGTGGTGCATGAATCCGGGAAAGTGGACAACTAACTCTTTTCTTTTTATTTCAATTTGCAGCATCATCAACTTTTGAGCTTTGCTCTTTTCTTTTCACGTCATTTTTCGCCTTTACTTTTGGAGTTATGGACAGAGGTGCACAAAAACCAAAGCCTAGGAGATTGGCATTTCTCAATTTCGAGATGCCTCAAACCCTTGATGCACATACCATAATCCGTTAGGAATATCGTTCAATCCGACTTTGGCAAGACACAAACACCCGGCTATGTGAATGGTGCCGAGTTACTCATCGTCATGATTGACTTCCCCAAACCTACAATTTCTTTCTATTCTTTGAATGCAAAATTTTGCTTTCATGACCCTCCCACATCAAACATGCCAAAACATAACTCCTCCAAATTCCCGGATAAGTAAGGGAGGCTATTTTTTTCATTGAGGGGCTAAATGAACAAAGAAAGGAAGAAGAAAGGTCGAATTGCCTTAATCATTTCATAAAGAAGCATAAGAACTTATTATGTATATTAAATCTCGATTTCTCAAATTGATTTAGATGAAGTTCTCACATTACGAAATTTGCAAGTAAAGACAAACAACTCATTCAATTTCTTTCAAATTCATAATTCCGTTCAAGCATGCAATTATCATCAAGGATTCATTCCGCAAGTAAGATTTATCATAGGAATCATCTCAATTCTTAGAAGCACAATATTTTAAAAATTTTTCAAATTTTTATGGTTTTTCAAAAGCCTTTTTCATGCAATGCAATAATGAAACGTGTGACAATAAAATGAAACATGCAAAGTGTTCTCAATCAAGGCAAGAAAAAGTGAGTAGAGTTATTACAAACGATAGTCACACCCCACCCCATACTTGAGGCAAACATTTTCCCTAATGTTCAAAAAGAAATAAAGAAAAGAAAGAGAGAAAATGAACTCACAAGACGGAGGTGGAGCGGCTAATGCTAGCAATCATGCATTATCGTCACTGTGGTGCTGGTGGTGGTGGAAACGGGAAGAAGCTGGAGTCAAAGTTCCGCCCAAACTGCTGGCGGTAGATGTCTCTCATCATCCTGTCATGCTCGTCAGCTCGGACATCTCTAGCGTCCTGCCGGACCTCCAAAGCTCCTACTCTCCTGGAGAGGTCGGTAGCCCAATCTAGAAGCTGCTCGTACCACCCTGGTGCCTGGTTGTACCAAGCTGGTGCATCCTGTGGTGTTGGTGCAGACGGTGACTGTGCATACCATGTCGGTGGAGCTCCTATCCACTCCGGCTGTGATCTATACCAATCAGGAGGGGCATCCATCCATGTCGGCCTCTCACTCACGCTCGCACGGCGAGAGGAAGAGGCTCCTGAAGGTCCAGCTGGTCGTGGTGAACGTCTGGAAGGGTCAGGGAAATGTGCCGGCTGATCCGGGAAAGTGCCAAAGTCGTGCTCCGCACCTCCTCCCTCAAAACTATCACCTCCTCTCATCTCCTCCTCATCTACAGCTGGTACCTCAGGAGGGACGTAGGGAGGGGCTACTAACCTATTTGCATACATAGCAGCGAATGTCTGCTTCCAATTATGGCGTCCAACCATAATGGAATACTCGGGGAGCCATGCAACACCTCTACCTCCTCTATCCTCCCAAGGCATGGCAGCGGTTGGTGGACCTCTATGCCTAGGAAAGATAAAACCTCTAGTCATGAGGTTGTGGAGTCCCAATGGTCTAGTTGCTATCCTAGTACACGCAGAAAAATCAATCCCCAACTGTCTAGCAATGTGGGTGACCATCCCACCATATCCAATATTCCCAGCCCTCTTGTTCTTGAGCTTACTCATGGTGGAAGCTAAGAGGGTAGCACAGTCAGCAGGTCTACCGTACAGCATGCAATACAGAAGAAACAACTCATCCGTCTTGATCTTTTGAGGAGTCTCGGTCCTAGGGAAAAGACACTCAGAAAGTACTCTATGGGCTATCTTCAAGGCTGAGTGATAGATAAGCTTAGCCTTGGTATCAGCAGGTTGCCAGCGGTCCTCGCTAGCATAGATCATAGCAATGTCCTCCCAGAAATCCTTAGCGTATACACCGCTAGGAAAACGACCATTGAAGGTCTCGTGGAACCCAAAAAAGGCTCCGAACTCTAAGATCGAGAACTCGTAGTTCTCCTCCATCAGCCTAAAAGAAATTGTCCTCTCCACATGACTATACTCAAAAGAGGTCACAAACTCTCTAGTGATCTCCTCATATGCATCTTCCCTAATAGCGGAGAAGATGATCAAGCCGGCCCTATCTAAAAGCCATGTAAGGTCACTCACCACATTCAGTGGCTCTAACTCCTCAAGAAGCAAAATAACGTGGTCCTATGACCGGTCTCTTCTCGATCCTTTCTAAGGCATCGAGGTAATCCTCATGGATCTTTGGAATTCTAGGGGGTGGGGGTGATGGTGGCTCACTAGGAGGTACCTGGGAGGAGGAGGAAGCATCACCTTTCCTCTTCTTATTTCTAGTGGACATTCTCCTAATCAAATCCATTTCAGTCAAAAAAATTACGGCCTATTCTTCAATTCCACGGCCGTGGAATACCCAGAGACCGTGGTTTGGCTCTGAATTTCTCAAAACTCAATCAATCAACACCAAATTCACCAGACAACAGCCCTAGACTAATTCCAATCCAATTCCAATCAGTTCTCCTAAAAATTCTTGCGAAAATTTAGCCAAATCGACAAAGTAAAGAAAGAGGAACCTAGGTTTTGGATTTTTAAAATCCAAATTCCGTCTGCTCTAGTGAATTTCCACTCGATTTGTTGCATGGATCTTGTAGATGGTTGAATTTGCTTCACTTTAGGCTCAAGAATCATTCGAAACGATTAACGAACAAAGATTTGAGAGAGGGGGACGATTTACGGCTGTTAGGGTCGTGGAAAAGAGGGTTTGTGGTGTTCTTTGTGAAAGAATGTGGTTTATATGGTGGCCGTAAAAATTTTTGAAAATCAAGGTCACTCGACGGTTTCCACGGCCGTGGAAATGTTCGGAACCGTGGTTTTGGTGATTTTTCTCAGGCTTTTGCAAATTACGGTCTCAGAGGGTTTCACGACCGTGGTTTAGGGCATGGAACTCTTTGTAATGTGGCAAAGTCCAAGTTTCGTCAATTTCCTTCAACTTTTTCCTCTCCCTTGCTTATTCCATTGCTCTTATATCCAAAAACATGAACATACCGGAAGGTATCGAAGGCAAAACAAAACAAAAACGTCTAAGCTAGTCTAATCTACGGATGAAAAACAAAAACATAAGTGCAATACCTTGGGTTGCCTCCCAAGAAGCGCTTGTTTAAGGTCCGTAGCTAGACCGTACTTGCACTTATTCGAGTGCGGTAGGCGCGAACTCTTCAGCTTGGAGTTCCGGTGAGTACTTCTTGAGTCGTTGACCGTTCACCTTGAAGCTTCCGCCCTTTTCACCCCATACTTCAACTGCACCATGGGGAAAAACACGTTTGATTAGATAAGGTCCGGTCCAACAAGATTTAAGCTTACTTGGAAAGAGACGAAGTCTTGAATTGAGGAGGAGAACTTGATCTCCTTCTTTGAGGTCTTTTGGAATGATATGCTTATCATGCCAACGCTTCGCTCTTTCTTTTATAGATCTTGGCGTTTTCGTAGGCGTTTAAGCGAAGTTCTTCAAGCGCGTTAAGGTCCAAGAGGCGCTTCTCACCCGCTTCCTTTATGCTGAAGTTCAACCACTTTATTGCCCAATACGCCTTATGTTCTAGCTCTACAGGCAAGTGACAATACTTCCCATACACAAGGTTGTATGGTGTCGTACCGATGGGAGTCTTATATGCAGTCCGGTATGCCCACAATGCATCATCTAGTTTCAAAGACCAATCCTTCCTTGTCCTTGAAACCGTCTTCTCTAGGATTCCTTTAATCTCCCGGTTTGAAATCTCCACTTGTCAACTTGTTTGTGGATGGTAAGGGGTCGCGATATTGTGAGTCACCCCATACTTAGCTAGTAGAGCTTCGAATCGTCGGGCAATGAAGTGAGAGCCTCCATCAATAATGATAGTCCGTGGTGTCCCAAATCGTGGGAAAATGCTCTTGTTAAAGAACTTAACCACAACCATGGCATCATTAGTAGGAGAGGCAATTGCTTCAACCCATCTCGAAACATAATCTACAGCTAGAAGTATGTATTGGTTTCCACAAGATGATGGGAAAGGTCCCATGAAGTCTACTCCCGAAACGTCAAAGATCTCCCCCTCTTGAATGTTGTTAAGAGGCATCTCATTTCTCCTAGATATGTTCCCTGTTCTTTGACAAGCATCGCAACAAGAAACAAAGGTTTGCACATATTTAAATAAAGTAGGCCAAAAGAATCCAGATTGCAATACCTTAGCGCTAGTCTTGTTCGAGCTAGCGTGTCCTCCACAAGGTAGTGAATGACAATGACGGATGACACTTTGCATCACGTCTTCCGACACACATCGTCAAATGATGCCGTCAGGACCTCTCTTAAAGAGGAGAGTTTCATTCCAAAAGTATTCCCGAACATCCTTAAAGAACTTCTTTCTTTGTGCATAGGATAATCCGGGTGGTAATTCCTGGCAAACCAAATAATTAACAAAATCAGCAAACCATGGTTCATTACCTTTAGTGATCTTGTCGATGCACTCCTCTATGATATGTAAATGCTTGTCCGGAAAGGAGTCATCTATGGGTAGATTGTCGTCCTCTAGATGTGGTAGATGACTCAAATGATCCGCAACAGAATTTTCCGAACCCTTCTTGTGACGGATCTCTAGATCGAATTCTTGTAGGAGAAGAATCCATCTAATTAGCCTTGGTTTCGCATCCTTCTTTGCAAGTAGATACCAGATCGCAGCATGATCCGTGTATACAATCACCTTTGCACCTACAAGATAAGAACGAAACTTTTCAAATGCATATACAATTGCTAGAAATTCTTTTTCGGTAGTGGCGTAGTTGAGATGCGCTTCATCTAGCATTTTGCTAGCATAGTAGATAGCGTGGGTTCGTCCTTCCTTCTTTTGCCCAAGCACAGCTCCTATAGCTACATCATTTGCATCAGACATAACCTCGAATGGAAGATTCCAATCCGGAGGTTGAATAATCGGGGCTGAGATTAGAGCTTCCCGAATCTTATTAAACGCGTCTAAACATTCCTGCGAAAAATCAAAAACTGCATCCTTCATCAATAGATTAGTAAGCGGCTTTGATATCTTAAAGAAATCCTTTATAAAGCATCTATAAAATCCAGCATGTCCTAGAAAACTCCTTATCCCTTTCACCGAAGATGGAGGAGGAAGCTTTTCTATAGTCTCTATCTTAGCCTTATCTACTTCAATCCCTCTACTAGAGATCAAGTGTCCTAATACAATGCCTTCTTTCACCATAAATTGACACTTCTCCCAATTAAGAACTAGGTTAGTGTCTTCACAACTTTGTAGCACAAGAGCAAGGTTAGAAAGACAATTATCGAAAGAGGAACCATTAACAGAAAAGTCATCCATGAAAACCTACATGATTTCCTCTATGTACTCCGAGAAGATAGCCATCATGCACCTTTGAAAGGTGGCTGGGGCGTTGCAAAGCCCAAACGACATTCTCCTATAAGCAAACGTACCCCACGGACATGTGAACGTGGTCTTCTCCTAATCGTCCGGATGTATCGGGATCTGAAAGAAACCACTATAACCGTCAAGATAGCAAAAATGTGAGTGTTGTGCTAACCTTTCAAGCATTTGGTCGATGAATGGTAGTGGGAAGTGATCCTTCCTCGTTGCGTTGTTTAGCTTGCGGTAGTCTATGCACATCCTCCATCCCGTCACGGTTCGTGTAGGAATGAGTTTATTGTTCTTGTTGGTGATGACCGTCATTCCTCCTTTCTTTGGAACCACCTGTACGGGACTCACCCACTTGCTATCGGAGATAGGGTAGATGATACCTACATCAAGTAGTTTAAGAATTTTCTTCTTGACAACCTCCTTCATGGTCGGATTTAACCGCCTTTGAGGTTGTCGCGAAGTTCTAAAATCTTCTTCCATTAGAATCTTATGCATGCAAAGTGAAGGCTTGATTCCTAATAGATCCTCTATAGTGTAACCTAAGGCTTTCCTATGTTTCTTAAGAACAACCATAAGCTTACTATGTTCATCCATACTTAGATCGGAACTAACAATTACCGGGAAGGTAAAATTAGGTCCTAGAAATGCATACCTTAGATGTGCGGGAAGTGGCTTCAGTTCTATCACTATAGGACTCTCTAATGGCTCTTGAGGAGTGTCCAATGCTTCCTTAGAAGTCTCTAAGGGTGTAGAAGTTGTTGGAGAAGAATTAAAATAAGTGGTAGAAAGAACACAATTGTCTTCAGATTCACCCAAAATTACTGCTCCCCTGTTTCCTCCTCGGCCGTGGTTTTGGGCGTGGAAGTCAATTACGGTGCCTCTGCTTGTTTCACGGCCGTGGTTTTGACCGTGTAACTTACTGGAGTCCTCTGAATAGCTGATTACAGTCATGTTGGTGGAAATCATGGCCGTGGAATAGCACGACTGGCCGTGATTCCTCATATTCTCTGACCCATCGTCGAGTTTCTCAAATTCTTCTTCATACACTTCCTTTTGCTTCTCTAAAGCTTCAATTTCCTCATTGCATTCCTCTTCTTCCCCTATGTCCATAATGCTCATAGTGATCACCTTTTGCAAGGGATCTTTGAAGAGGATCAAACTTACTTCCTCCCTAGATATCTCTTCATCATGGATGTTGAATATATCTTCTTCAAAAGCTGGTTCTTTCATCAAGGTGGAAAGAACGAATTCTACCTTTTCCTCTCCTATGTCGAAGGCGAGTCTAGCAGTCTTGCAATCAACCATACAACCGGATGTTGTAAGAAACGGTCTTCCGAGTATGATCAGGACCGGACTATCTGCAGGAATGTCAAGCACAACAAAATCTATGGGAACATAGAACTTACCAAGCTTGACCGGGACGTCTTCAACTATGCCGATGGGACGAGTTATGGATCGATCCGCCATGTAAAACGTCATCTTTACCGGTTTAGGTTCGCCTAAACCGATTTTCCTACATAAGGCAAGCAGAATGATGCTAACGCTTGCTCCTAAATCACATAATGCATCATATGTGACATCTCCCACTCCTATGGGAACACAAAACGACCCCGGATCCTTCAGCTTTGGGGGCATCTTTTCCTTCATTGTCTTAATGAGATCCGATGAATCCGAACTCATCTTGACCTCTCCAAAATCCTCTAATTTCCTCTTGTTAGAGAGGATCTCTTTTAAGAACTTTCCATAAGCTGGCATACCTACAATTGCATCAATCAAAGGTATATTAATATGCAATTTGCTCATGAGTTCAATAAACTTACCGAATTGTTTGTCTAGACGCGCTCTTGCTCTAGACTGCGGGAATGGTAGGGGAGGTTTATAAGCTGGAGGAGGAATGTAGATTTCTTCCTTCTCCTTCCCCTTCTCTTTCTCTTTCTCGACGGAAACTTCCACAAACTTAGGCTGCGGGTCGGTGGTTGTTGCTCCGCTCCTAGTTGTGATAGCCATCACCCTTCCTTTTGGGTTATCCTCCATCTTTCCTGGAAGTTTTCCTTGATTCCTAGGAACTTCCTCAGCAATGCTAAACATTTGGTTTTCTAAAACCTTTTGGGCTTTATCAACCTTAGTGATGTGATTATCAACCTTAGTGATGCGACTCTCCAATCCTTGAAGCTTTCCCAAAATTGTTTCCAACATGGGATCAGGCTTCTCTTTCCCCGAAGTACTTCCACTATTAGATGCTTGTTCCTGACTTTTCAAAGGAATGGAAGAAGAAGAAGGTGTAGTTAGTGAATTTCCTGAATTGGGATAAGAATTACCGGAATTTTGTTGTTGGTTGGAACGCCAATTGTTGTTGTTTGAACCCCTATTGTTGTTCCAATTGTTATTCCGGTTGTTGTTCCGGTTGTTGTTGTTGTTCCAATTCCCATTGTGGTTATTGTTGTTTCCTAAATAACCAACATCTTGCTCCTTTTGATTTGGAAAGCTAGCCTTGATGACTTCCTTCAATTCTTTAATCTCGGAGTTGAGAGAAAAGATTTGAGTTTGAGCGGCTTGTGTTAGCTTTGCTCCTTGCTCCACTCGATTTGCTTCTACTTTCAGGTGAGAATACTTCTCAATGACTCGGGCTTGCTTCTCAATGAAGTCCCAAGCGTCATCTTCCCTCATGTCCATGAATGTACCACATGAAAGGGATTGGAGCTTGAATTATGTTTCCATATCCAGCCCCTTATAGTATATCTCCAATAGCTCAAATTTGGAAATGCCATGGTCTGGGCAATCCAATAGTAAATCCTGAAATCTTTCCCAAGATTGAAACAAACTTTCGTTAGATCTCATAGAAAATGCATTAATCTTACCTCTCAACTCCGCCGTCTTAGATGGCGGAAAGAATTTGGTGAGGAACTCCGAAGAAATATCCTCCCATGTGTTGAGTCTTCCATTTGGAAGAGCTTGATACCAAGATAAAGCTTTCCCTTTCAAAGAGAAGAAGAATGGCTTGATCTTGTAGTTGTTGGTAGTTGCATTCTTTGGCTTCAATGTCTTCATCAAGATCTCAAAATTCTGTAAATGTTGATGTGGAGATTCGCTACTCGTTCCTCCAAAGTGACTTTGGCGAACGATGGTAATGACTTGTGGGTTGAAGCTAAACCCCTGCATATCATCAGCATCAAAGTTCACACCTAGACGGCGTGGTTGCTGAATTGGATCCATCCTTTGGCCAAGAGTTCTTGGCTCTTCATCTACACGAGCGGCTCTCGCACCCCCAGCCGGGACACGATCGTTGGCAGCCGGTCTTGGATTACATTGATTCATATTGATTGTCGGATTAATGTCTTCTAGCGGTGGCTTGGAAGAGTCGCTATCCTCATCGGATGAGTTGGTTCTAACCGATCTTGCCGGTTTCCTCCTCTTCTTCTTCTTGGAATCGCTTATCTCTAGCCTCATTTGAAACATCGCATCCCTTAGCGCATCAAATTGCAATTGATGATGGTCCGATTCTTCCTTGCGAGTCTTCTCGCTCCATCTAAGTTGAGCTTCGGATTCCGCCAACTCTGCTTGAAGATCCCGCTCCTTGTCTTCAACCATCTTTCTTTCTTTGAGCTTCTTCCTCAAAGTCTTCTCAAGTTCTTGATCAAGAGGTAAGAGGTCCTTGTTGTTCCTATGCCTGCACATATACCTAAGGTAACCTGCAAATATCACTCAAAGGAGATATCAAATAACAAGAGCAAGCTCACAAGCTTGACAATTGATAACCGAATTCGGCCTAAACCAAATCCCCGGCAACAGCGCCAAAAACTGGTTCGCCTCGAAGCGTGCGTGCAAATAAGCTTTAAATTTATAAAACTAGAATCAAGCAAGCGAACCCGCAGTGTACGGATCGGCGTAGTAAAGCAAGAGTTCCAGAGTATCGAACACAGGGATTTGGGGGGAACAAATTCATTTGTAAAGTTATCAAGAAAGTAAAAGGGTAAAGCTTTGCAAATATATTAGGAAAACAGGAACCCTAAAGATCCAGGTGTCTAATTGTGGCAATCGATTCAAGATATACTATAGATATAATGGCAGAGTTAAGAGTTGCAAAGGTATGCTAAAGTAAATCAATGTACGGTGAAGTTCCAAGACTTTATATGACTTATCTAAAGCCACTCTCTATAAAGGTTGTTGAGGCTTCAGTATAGAAAGGATCTAAAGACAAGACTTAATCTCAAATACCCAAACTTGTAACCCAAGGATCAAGACTAACTAAACCGATTAAGGTTGTGACACTCAAAATCGAAGTAGAGGTTGTTGATGCTTCACTACTACCTAAAAAAGGTAAGCCAAGACTAAGTTAAAGCTAATCTTTAACCTTGGATCAAAGTAAAAGCAAAGTTCGTAAACTGGTATAAATTACGGGCAGATCTTGAGTTCCACGGCCGTGGAATCTCAAGAACAAATCGTGATTTTGGTTCGTTGGCGAAATCTCTCTAACTCTCAGGGTCCAATCTGTTTATGATCGATCTATCATCATCTAAGCCACAACTATCAACCCTTCACCTTAGAATTGCTAAAGGGTTTTAGCCAATAACTGTCATTATAATATCAAAATCAAGTTTAAGAAGAATGAAAGATGAAAACCTTCGAAAACCTTCAATAAAACTCAAATCAATCTCAAATCCACACACAAAGATAAAAATGTATATCAGATTTGGAATAAACCCAAACCAATAACAATCCTCGAGAAAAACGAAGAACGGGATGTCAATCCGTCTTCTAATCAAACCTAAGGACAAAAGGCGTAACTTCCGCCACAAGCAACTTCCAAATCTTCAAACCCTCGTGAATCACCGTTTTCAAGTGCAAAATCTTCGGACGTCCAATGCAACCCTAAGCACGTGTCCCAAATTCTCTCCTCTCCAGCCTTTTTATAAGGAAGGATAAAATAACCATCCAGCCCATGTGCGTAAATGATGTGGCAATAATTTATTCGACAAAAGTTCGCCTAAATCACGGTCTCATGGAGTTCCACGACCGTGTTTTAGAGCGTGGAAGTGTATTACGGTTCCATATGATTTCCACGACCGTACTTTATACCGTGTAACTCTCTGTAATACTCCACGTTCATGATGCCAAGATCCACGGCCGTTGTTTTAGGCGTGGACTTCTCTACGACCGTATTTTAGAGCGTGGAAGTGTAATTTGCTTGTGGTTTCTTTTGTGTCGTGCCATTCCTCATCCTAGCATCTCCTTTGACTTCTTTGATGTGTCCTTAATCCTTGGATGTGCTCAAATCTTCTCCTATCTCTCTCAATTGGTACGGTTTTAGCTCTTATTCACCTATAATCAACACAAAGCTAGTGTAGACCTCCATATCGAAAATATAGACAAACTAGCTAACAAATGCTTCAATGCCTTATCAATGAACACTATAATGGATGAAAAACAACTAGAAAAAGTGCCTAGAATATCGCAATATTTCATGCTAACATACTCATCTGTGTAAACTCCAACTCATCAATCGCACTTGTGATTTCAAATGGCTTGATTACACTTATAGTAACCATATCAACCTTAAATGCCGCCTTACGAGGGTCCTTTCGTATTTCCATCCAAAATTTGGTGACATCTCAACTCCAAGTCGATCTAATCAAACATCGCAATCGCATGCAACTAGGCTTAATGAGCCATCCAATACAAAGAGGACACCTTTACTCGTCGTTCACCAGACACATCGCTTGGATATAAAAGTGCAACTTCTCGACTCATATCTTACCTCAAAACTCACAGCAGAATGCTTTGAAGGAAAGACCGGAAGAATTCTCCATACCAAACCAGTGAAACTTCTAGCTCAAGAATTATCAAGCACCATCACCTTAAGCTTAAAGCCTACAACGTTATTGTACCTTCGGTCCCTCGTTTCCACCGTAGCCTCCACGGCTCCTTTGGGTGAGTCTAACCACTTCGACTCATTTCTTGTTCACGATAACTTATCATTCGTTCCTTAAGAACGAAATACCGTGCATCTCCTTTCTATATCTTCCCATTTGCTTAAAACAATTCGGGAACTTCACTTTCCTCCGGATCCAACAAGGTCCTTATTGTGTCTAAACCTTTAATACATCCCCTTACTATTGGCATTGGACTGCCGGGCATACACCAACTCTTGTTGTCATTCCTTCATAGTCCCTGCTTGAGGTTATACCTCCCGTCTACAACTTCTCAATAGGTAACCCGTGATATATGCATTCTCGGTCAACACCTACAAGCTTGTGGTTTACCTTCTCTACAACGACGTACCAATCCTCTATACTTTATGTCAGTAATATGATGAAGGCTACCCTCCTTGGGGTACTCTACCTCAACTCTGTTAGCTCCTTCCACGTTCCGTGGATTTTTCCTTTTCCATAACATAACCATACTCTTCAAGGCCTCACATTCCGTATAACTCGCCTTCATAGGCTTAATCGCACCTCACCACATCTTGTAAGCGTGTCTTCTCCAAAAAGTTCCAACATTATTCAGCAACCACTCGCGTATTCCTTGGTCGTCGTCTTAAGTCCTTTCATAATTAAAGCTCCTTGTTGTGTCACTCTTCTTCTCAGGATCACGTCTACTCACACTTCTATCTTCTTGTGGAAGCGGGAGGGTTCAAGGCTCCATCCGGGTTAGAGTAGGAAAACCCGGGATGGTTGTGGTTAGGCCGGTAATTGTTGAATTGCCGGTTGTTGTTGAAGTTCCTTGGGCCTTGATAGTTGTTGTAGTTGCCCCTTCCCATGTAGTTCACATCTTCCTCCTTGGAAGATAAATTTCCTTGCACTTGCATTTGAAAGGTTTCTTGATTCTTCAAAGTTGTAGTGCACAACTCCCTCAAAGATTTCAACTCATTGTTGATTGCATCAAGCTTGAAGTTACTCATGGTGACTTCACTCTCCTCATATGCTCCCGCTTTCCTCCCATCACTTTTCCTATGGGAGTACTTCTCAATCACCAAAGCTTGTTTCTCTACAAACTCCCAAGCTTCATCTACATTCTTTTCCATGAAAGTCCCACCGGAAAGAGATTGGAGCTTGAATTGGCTATCTTCATCAAGTCCTTTGAAGTAGATCTCCAATAGCTCAATTCGGGAACTTCACTTTCCTCCGGATCCAACAAGGTCCTTATTGTGTCTAAACCTTTAAGGTTCCAAATCCGCGCCTTAGTTAATACATCCCCTTACCAGTGGCATTGGACTGCCGGGCATACACCAACTCTTGTTGTCATTCCTTCATAGTCCCTGCTTGAGGTTATACCTCCCGTCTACAACTTCTCAATAGGTAACCCGTGATATATGCATTCTCGGTCAACACCTACAAGCTTGTGGTTTACCTTCTCTACAACGACGTACCAATCCTCTATACTTTATGTCAGTAATATGATGAAGGCTACCCTCCTTGGGGTACTCTACCT
>BSUD01000004.1:104421118-104682241 GCA_033239045.1 Fagopyrum esculentum
GGTTGTTGTTGAAGTTCCTTGGGCCTTGATAGTTGTTGTAGTTGCCCCTTCCCATGTAGTTCACATCTTCCTCCTTGGAAGATAAATTTCCTTGCACTTGCATTTGAAAGGTTTCTTGATTCTTCAAAGTTGTAGTGCACAACTCCCTCAAAGATTTCAACTCATTGTTGATTGCATCAAGCTTGAAGTTACTCATGGTGACTTCACTCTCCTCATATGCTCCCGCTTTCCTCCCATCACTTTTCCTATGGGAGTACTTCTCAATCACCAAAGCTTGTTTCTCTACAAACTCCCAAGCTTCATCTACATTCTTTTCCATGAAAGTCCCACCGGAAAGAGATTGGAGCTTGAATTGGCTATCTTCATCAAGTCCTTTGAAGTAGATCTCCAATAGCTCAATTCGGGAACTTCACTTTCCTCCGGATCCAACAAGGTCCTTATTGTGTCTAAACCTTTAAGGTTCCAAATCCGCGCCTTAGTTAATACATCCCCTTACCAGTGGCATTGGACTGCCGGGCATACACCAACTCTTGTTGTCATTCCTTCATAGTCCCTGCTTGAGGTTATACCTCCCGTCTACAACTTCTCAATAGGTAACCCGTGATATATGCATTCTCGGTCAACACCTACAAGCTTGTGGTTTACCTTCTCTACAACGACGTACCAATCCTCTATACTTTATGTCAGTAATATGATGAAGGCTACCCTCCTTGGGGTACTCTACCTCAACTCTGTTAGCTCCTTCCACGTTCCGTGGATTTTTCCTTTTCCATAACATAACCATACTCTTCAAGGCCTCACATTCCGTATAACTCGCCTTCATAGGCTTAATCGCACCTCACCACATCTTGTAAGCGTGTCTTCTCCAAAAAGGTCCAACATTATTCAGCAACCACTCGCGTATTCCTTGGTCGTCGTCTTAAGTCCTTTCATAATTAAAGCTCCTTGTTGTGTCACTCTTCTTCTCAGGATCACGTCTACTCACACTTCTATCTTCTTGTGGAAGCGGGAGGGTTCAAGGCTCCATCCGGGTTAGAGTAGGAAAACCCGGGATGGTTGTGGTTAGGCCGGTAATTGTTGAATTGCTGGTTGTTGTTGAAGTTCCTTGGGCCTTGATAGTTGTTGTAGTTGCCCCTTCCCATGTAGTTCACATCTTCCTCCTTGGAAGATAAATTTCCTTGCACTTGCATTTGAAAGGTTTCTTGATTCTTCAAAGTTGTAGTGTACAACTCCCTCAAAGATTTCAACTCATTGTTGATTGCATCAAGCTTGAAGTTACTCATGGTGACTTCACTCACCTCATATGCTCCCGCTTTCCTCCCATCACTTTTCCTATGGGAGTACTTCTCAATCACCAAAGCTTGTTTCTCTACAAACTCCCAAGCTTCATCTACATTCTTTTCCATGAAAGTCCCACCGGAAAGAGATTGGAGCTTGAATTGGCTATCTTCATCAAGTCCTTTGAAGTAGATCTCCAATAGCTCAATTCGGGAACTTCACTTTCCTCCGGATCCAACAAGGTCCTTATTGTGTCTAAACCTTTAAGGTTCCAAATCCGCGCCTTAGTTAATACATCCCCTTACCAGTGGCATTGGACTGCCGGGCATACACCAACTCTTGTTGTCATTCCTTCATAGTCCCTGCTTGAGGTTATACCTCCCGTCTACAACTTCTCAATAGGTAACCCGTGATATATGCATTCTCGGTCAACACCTACAAGCTTGTGGTTTACCTTCTCTACAACGACGTACCAATCCTCTATACTTTATGTCAGTAATATGATGAAGGCTACCCTCCTTGGGGTACTCTACCTCAACTCTGTTAGCTCCTTCCACGTTCCGTGGATTTTTCCTTTTCCATAACATAACCATACTCTTCAAGGCCTCACATTCCGTATAACTCGCCTTCATAGGCTTAATCGCACCTCACCACATCTTGTAAGCGTGTCTTCTCCAAAAAGGTCCAACATTATTCAGCAACCACTCGCGTATTCCTTGGTCGTCGTCTTAAGTCCTTTCATAATTAAAGCTCCTTGTTGTGTCACTCTTCTTCTCAGGATCACGTCTACTCACACTTCTATCTTCTTGTGGAAGCGGGAGGGTTCAAGGCTCCATCCGGGTTAGAGTAGGAAAACCCGGGATGGTTGTGGTTAGGCCGGTAATTGTTGAATTGCTGGTTGTTGTTGAAGTTCCTTGGGCCTTGATAGTTGTTGTAGTTGCCCCTTCCCATGTAGTTCACATCTTCCTCCTTGGAAGATAAATTTCCTTGCACTTGCATTTGAAAGGTTTCTTGATTCTTCAAAGTTGTAGTGTACAACTCCCTCAAAGATTTCAACTCATTGTTGATTGCATCAAGCTTGAAGTTACTCATGGTGACTTCACTCACCTCATATGCTCCCGCTTTCCTCCCATCACTTTTCCTATGGGAGTACTTCTCAATCACCAAAGCTTGTTTCTCTACAAACTCCCAAGCTTCATCTACATTCTTTTCCATGAAAGTCCCACCGGAAAGAGATTGGAGCTTGAATTGGCTATCTTCATCAAGTCCTTTGAAGTAGATCTCCAATAGCTCAATTCGGGAACTTCACTTTCCTCCGGATCCAACAAGGTCCTTATTGTGTCTAAACCTTTAAGGTTCCAAATCCGCGCCTTAGTTAATACATCCCCTTACCAGTGGCATTGGACTGCCGGGCATACACCAACTCTTGTTGTCATTCCTTCATAGTCCCTGCTTGAGGTTATACCTCCCGTCTACAACTTCTCAATAGGTAACCCGTGATATATGCATTCTCGGTCAACACCTACAAGCTTGTGGTTTACCTTCTCTACAACGACGTACCAATCCTCTATACTTTATGTCAGTAATATGATGAAGGCTACCCTCCTTGGGGTACTCTACCTTAACTCTGTTAGCTCCTTCCACGTTCCGTGGATTTTTCCTTTTCCATAACATAACCATACTCTTCAAGGCCTCACATTCCGTATAACTCGCCTTCATAGGCTTAATCGCACCTCACCACATCTTGTAAGCGTGTCTTCTCCAAAAAGTTCCAACATTATTCAGCAACCACTCGCGTATTCCTTGGTCGTCGTCTTAAGTCCTTTCATAACTAAAGCTCCTTGTTGTGTCACTCTTCTTCTCGGGATCACGTCTACTCACATGTTAGCATGAAATATTGTGATATTATAGGCACATCTTCTAAGTGTATTTGATTCATATTGATAGTCTTTGATTGAGCATCGTTGCATTTGTGAGCTAGTTTACCTATATTGTCGATATGGATGTCTACACAAGCTTTATGTTGATTATAAGTGATTGAGAGCCATTTCCGAACGGAATTTAGCAAGGATGAGTTGATTGAGTATGTCCATGGATTGAGGGCATTCTTAGGAGCAAAAAGGAGTTCAACTTGGAGAATGCACGAGGCTAGGGAAGAATCACGTTCTTGCCCTAAACCACGCTCTAAAATATGGCCGTACCACATTCCACGTTCAGTTCCACGGCCGTGGAACCATGGTCAGAAAATGTGGTTCATTCCAGAAGCTTTTACGGTCGTGGAATCATGTGTTCAAACCGTGTTGATTTCCACGCTCTAAATTACGGTCGTGGAATCTTCCACGACCGTGATCTTGGCGATCCTTTTCGCCACATTTTAAGCCACGATCTTTTAGAAGATTGGGCCGGGCCGATATTTTATCTTGCCCTATAAAAAGACGGACGAAGAGAGATTCCGTCACCTCCGCTAGCACCTTCGCTTAGACGCACTTTGCGACCTCGCTTAGAGACTTTCGCCTACACGGCAACTTGGAGATTTTTGCGATTCTTGCAAAAGACGTATTTTGCGCTCATCCTTGGAGTTGCCCTAATCTCGCATTTTTGGTGGAGATTGCTGTTGAGATTTCCGGATTGACGGAAGATCAAAGATTCGGAAGATTGTTCGCAAGAAGATTCCTCTTCTTGCTTAGGTTTGATTTAGAAGACGGATTGACATCCCGTTCTTCCTTCTTATCTACGATTGTGTTTGTTTGTTCTATTCCGAATCTTGTGATGATATTTGCTCTTGATTGTAACATTGAGATTGGTTTGAAGTTTATTGAAAGTTTTCGGAAGTTTTCACCTTTCAATCTTTTAATTCTTGAATTTAATATCAATATGACTGTTATTGGCTAAAAACCCTTAACAATTCTAAGGTGAAGGGTTGATAGTTGTGGCTTAGATGATGATAGATCGATGGTAAACAGATTAGACCCTGAGAGTTAGAGAGAATCGTCGACGAACCCTAAATCCGGTTTGTTCTTGAGTTCCACGACCGTGGAATCTCAAGATCCACCCGTAATTTTCCTTAAGTTTACGAACCTGCTTTTACTTCAATCCAAAGTTAAAGATTTGCTTTAACTTAGTTTAGGCTTGCCTTTTCTAGGTGGTAGTGAAGCCTCAACAACCTCTACCTCGATTGTGAGTGTTACAACCTTAATCGGTTTAGTTAGTCTTGATCCTTGGATTACAAGTTTGGGTATTTGACGTTAATTCTTACCTTTAGAACCTTTCTATATTGAAGCCTCAACAACCTGTATAGAGAGTGTCTTGTAGGTGAGTCATATAAGGTTTTTGGAACTTCACCGTACGATTACCTTACATTAGCATACCTTTGCATATCCTTACTCTGTCTTTATATCATTAAGTATATCTTGAATCGATTGCCACAATTGGATACTTGGATCTTTAGGATTGTTGTTTTCCCAATATTTGCAAAACCTCTCATATTTACTCACTTGATAATCTGCAATTGAATTTGTTCCCACCCAAATCCATGTGTTCGATACTCTGGAATCCTTGCTTAACTATATCGATCCGTACACTGCGGGTTCGCTTGCTTGATTCTAGTTTTATAATTAAAGCTTATTTGCACGCACGTTTAGGGGCGAACAAGTTTTTGGTGCCGTTACCGGGGATTTGGTTTCGGCCGAATTCGGTTGCCGGTTGTCAAGCTTGGGAGCTTGCTCTCGTTATTTGATATTTCTTTGAGTGCATGCGCAGGTCTAGGAACACCAAGGACCTCCTACCTCTTGATCAAGAGCTTGAGAGGACTCTAAGGCAAAAGCGCAAGGAAAAGAAGATGGCTGAAGAACAAGAACGTGATCTTCAAGCGGAGTTGGCGGAGAAAGAAGCTCAACTCCAATGGAATGAGAATATTCGTCGGGATGAAATGGATCGTCATCAATCTCAAGTTAACGATCTAAAGGATATGATGTTCCAGATGAGGATAGAACTAAGCAACCTTAAGAATAAGGGAAGCAAGAAATCCTCAAGAAGGACATCAAGATCAAGAAGAAGAAGTCATTCATCCGCCGATGATAGTGATTCTTCCATGCCACCACTAGAGGAAATTGATCCCACGATCAATGTAAATCCTTTCCATCCATGAGGAGCTACTAATCGCCGCATTCCGCCTAGGAATGCAAGGATCGAACGTGTGGATGATGAGCCAAGAACACTTGGCCAAAGAATGGATCCAACACAACAACCGCGCCGTTTGGGCGTGAATTTTGATGCTGAATCATCTAGAAGGGTTTAGCTTCAACCCTCAAGTTATTACTCTTGTTCGCCAAAACCAATTTGGCGGGACAAGCGGTGAATCTCCACACCAACACTTGCAAAACTTTGAGTGTATGATGGAGACAATGAGGCCGAAGAATGCTACTACCAACAACTATAAGCTCAAGCCTTTCTTCTTCTCCTTGAAGGGGAAAGCGTTGTCTTGGTATCAAGCTCTTCCTAGTGGGAAACTAGACACGTGGGAAGACCTTTCCGCGGAGTTCCTCACCAAATTCTTTCCGCCATCCAAAACGGCGGAACTTAGAGGTAAGATCAATGCATTTTCCATGAGATCTAATGAAAGTTTGTTTCAATCATGGGAAAGATTTCAGGACTTGTTATTGGATTGCTGATAGCATGAATTATAGTCTATATTTCAGGGTTTGTTTGGACGTTTTATCTTTCATAATCTGCATGTTTGTATGTGCATTATGTGATTTTACTACCATTTCATCTACCTTTGCGAGAATCGAGGTCTACACCTAGTTTTGTTGTAATTGCAGGTAAAATGGTACGTTTTGCATCAAAAAGGAGCAAAAGGAGTCATGAGTCATTTGGAGCTACATCCAGGGAGCATAGCCATGGATTAAAGATTTACTTTGGAGCAGAATTAAGAGATTTCACATTCTGTTGTGACTCACCTCGGTTGACCAGAGATTCATCTCGACCGAGGCGATCCAGAGACGCCGACTCGACCGAGGCGAACACCTAGGACGCGGCGAGAATATTTTATTCTTGGATGAGATCTTTTAAATTTGGAAAGTGATCTTATATTTTTGGGCTTGGCTCCTGGAAGGAAGGAGATATGCAGAATCATATATTTTACCTATATTTATGGGAAAATATCTTTCTAAGATTTATTATCTTTGGAGGTTTATTTTCCTATAAAAAGGGTTGGATTTCCACAAATCCAGGATCATGCTATACCATCGATCAGGGTTTACGCAGCAGCAGCAACACTCCAATTTGGGAGATTCGAAGAACCTCTTTGAAGGTTGAAGGAAGATTGAAGTCTATAGCTTTTATAGCTTTTTGGAGGGTTTTGTAAGATTGTCTTTAATTCCCTCATTGATTGTCTTGTCTTTTTGGATTGTTATCCAAGGAACGCTTTGTTGTGATATTTGATTCAGTTATTGAAGTCTTTTCCTTAAATTCTTCTTTGTTCAAATATTCACCTTCTTCCCATATATTTTAATACTTTCATAATGATGATGAGTGGCTAATTTCCTTGTGTGATTCTAGGGTGATTGGCTGAAGGTTGTGGGAAAAACAATGATAGAATAATCTTAGATTCCAGTAGGATCCTGAAAGTTCGAGTCTTTAACCTTAACCCTAAGCATCTCGTTCGGTCGATGAACATCTCGGCCGGGGTGGAATTCTTTTGACCGAGGTGGCTTATCCGATTCTAAACAGAAAGTTAAGTGTTAGAGTTTGCTAAATCCTATTCTTATTACACCTCTCTGGTTCAATGCAAGCTTAGGATGAGACTTACCCGGTAATTCCTTAGTTTGTTTACCAACGATCATAAGTGTAGGTAATAAAGGTTTATCCTTTATTGGGGTTTGAGTGTGCTTCCATCCCATCTTTGTGAGTTAGCCTGAGACTTACCCGGTAAAGGTTGATTCTATTCCCTTAGATGGTGTGTTAGTTTGAGGTTATAGTTCTTTATCTTGATTCCTTGAGACTTACCCGGTAATAGGAGTTACGGTTTAGGATTAGTGTGTAGTGAGACTTACCCGGTGATCTACTCCACTTTAGTAACACCTTCCCCATGCAAAAATCTCAGCTTTGTCCGCTTATCTTTAGATCTTGAGTTGGAACCACAACTAGATGCTTAATCCCTAGAATTACATGTTTGCTTTATTGACTTCTTATTCATCTTTGATTGTGTTAATTGCTCTTGTGGTTAGTTTTCACGAAGCTTACCGTATTGACTTTGTTTCACCGAGTCCCTGTGATCGACCCTTGGAATTTTCTTGCTTTTACTACGATTGACCCGTACACTGCGGGTTCGCATCCTTGTTTTAAGCTTAGGTCTAGGGTTATAAATTTAAAGCTTGCACACACCGTTAGGAGCGAACAAGTCTTTGGCGCCGTTGCCGGGGACTTGGTCTAGACCGAGTCGGTACGGTTTGCTCTTGGGGCGCTTGCCCCGTGTCATCTAACCACTCTACTTGAGTGACTTTTGCAGGTTCTTTTTTAGGTATATGCGAAGAACCCGCACTGGGAAGGAAATCGTTCCTTACGATCCCGAACCAGAAAAGACATACAAGCGACGCTTAAGAGAAGCGAAGATGGCCCAACAAGACGATCGCGATCTTGCGGCCGAATTAAAAGAGACGCAAGAGCTGCTACGTCTCAACAAGGAAGAACTAAGGCAAGAGAAAGAGGAGAATCGCACCAGGACTGCAACCATCGAAGCGGAAATAGCAGTCATCCGAAATCAGATTCTGCAGCCACGAAGGGAAGATCCTCTTGTTGATCCTCGACCGATGCAAGATCCAGTAGTTGACCCTCGACCGAGGCAGGTTCCAGTACCTGATGCCCCGGCCGATGTACTTCCACCTCGGATGCCAGTCCGAGATGTTCTTCTTGCAGGAATCCCACAAACCCTAGGTCAAAGGAAGGACCCTAATCAACAGCTGAGGCGTCCAGGGGTGAACCTAGGAGATCCAGCGGATCATGACTACGAACTTCGACCGCAAGTTCTATCCATGATTCGCCAATGCCAATTCGGAGGGCTAGAGAAGGAGTCACCACATCAACATCTTCAAAACTACGAGATCTTGATGGAAACCTTGCGGCCTTCTAGAATTAAAAATAACAACTACAAGCTAAGACCTTTTTACTTTTCTTTAAAAGATAGAGCTCTTACTTGGTATCAATCTCTTCCTCCAGGAAAAATTAGCACATGGGAGGAGATGACTACGGAATTCTTGACCAAATTCTTCCCCCCCTCAAAGACCGCTGAAATGAGAGGGAAGATCAATGCTTTCATCATGAAGGACAAGGAGAGCTTGTCCAAATCTTGGCAGCGGTTCAAGGATATCCTTTTGGATTGCCCACATCATGGGATTCCAAAGATCGAGTTGTTGAAGATCTACTTCAAAGGGCTGGACGGAAGCACCTAGTTCAATCTCCAACTACTCTCCGCCGGTACCTTCATGGACATGGCGATTGATGAGGCTTGGGACTTCATTGAGAAGCAAGCCTTACACATGGAGAAATATACCCACCAAGGAGCTGAAGGTGGAGTTAAAAGAGTCAACTTTCAAGAGACTCAATCCAACAACAATCAACTCACGTCTTTGAAGAATAACGTGAAGCAATTGAAGGAACTCTTGATGGCTCAAACTAAGAAGGAAGAGCAAGGGCAAAGGAACAACAACAATAACGGGTACCGTAACAACAACAACGGTCCCCGAAACAACAACTACAACAATAACAATAGAGGATCCAATAGCAACAATTGGAGGACGAACAATCAAAGCAACCAGAATCCTGGTAACAATTATTCTAACTCCAACTCTAGTAATTCCTCTAACCCTTTCCTCTCTCCCCCTTCTTCTTCTTCTACTCCATTAAAAAGCCAAGGGCAAGGATCAAGTTCGTTTCAACCGGAAAAGAAAGACGCAGTTCTGGAGGCTATCTTGATCAAGCTTAGCGCTATGGAGAATTCTATGACTTCATTTTCGAGGGCCCAAAAGTCCTTCGAACAACAACTTGCTAGTAGGGCGAATGAAGCGCCAAGAGATCCAGGGAAGCTTCCAGCAAAGACGGAAAGCAACCCTAAGGGCCAGTGCATGGCCATAACGACGAGGAGTGGACTCAAAACTGCAGATCCAGTACCTCGCTCGACGCAGACCACCTCGGTCCAGATCTAGTCGAAGAACACCTCGACCGAAATGCCAACCGAGGCGGAGCAACAGAAAGCAGGAGGGACGACAGAAACTTATGTTCCACCTCCTGCATACAAACCACCACTTCCATTCCCTCAGTCCAGAGCCAGAGCACATCTAGACATGCACTTTGGTAAGTTTCTTGACTTGATGAATAAGCTACATATTAATATTCCTTTCCTTGATGCTATTTTAGGTATGCCCGCCAATGGGAAGTTCTTAAAAGAAATCTTATCAAGGAAGAGGAAGCTGGAGGATGTTGGTGAAGTTAGGATGACATCTAAATCTTCGGAGCTTATCAAGATCATGAAGGAAAAGATGCCACCTAAGTTGAGAGATCCCGGCTCGTTTTGCATTCCCATTCAAGTTGGGGATGTCACTTGTGAAGCCCTTTGTGATCTAGGAGCCAACGTGAGCATCATCCCGCTGGAGCTATGCACGAAGATCGGTCTTGGAGAGCCCAAGCCGGTCAAGATTCGACTTTATATGGCGGATCACTCCATTACCCATCCTGTGGGCATCTTGGAAGACGTTCCGGTCAAGTTAGGTAACTTCTATCTACCTATAGATTTTGTTGTACTTGACATTCCCGCAGATTATCCTGTTCCTATTATTCTCGGGAGGCCATTTCTAGCAACTTTGGGTTGCAACGTGGATTGCAAGAATGCAAAGTTGAAATTCAACGTTGGTGGCGATGAGGTGGAGTTCGCACTACTTGCAGCCATGAAAGGAGAGCAACTAACTGATGATATCTTCAACATCTACGATGAAGAAGAATCAAGAGAATTGGTGAGCTCTATCCTTATTAACGATCCACTCGAAAGAGTTATTAGCTTCAGTTTAATGGAGGAAGGTATAGATGCTTCTTGTGATGCAGATGTACGGAGCTTAAAGGCACTGGAAGAGGATCCAGGAGCCAAAACTGAGAAGCTAGTCCAGGAGATGAAGATCTCCAGTCTCGGTTGCAGTAGCAGTACCTCAACCGAGGCACTTTCTAGACTGAGCGAGGCGACCGAAAAACATCTCGGTCAACGCCTATGCGCCCCGACCGAGGTCGATGGCGAGACGATGTCAACTGAGATTGCTGAGAATAACAAATTTCTTACTCCCTTCTCTGACATTCACCCACTGTTGGCGGACCATTCCATCCACCAACTTTCTGATAATAAAGGTCCTTGGTATGTTGATATTGTGAATTATCTTGTTTGCCAGGAAACACCACCCGGATTGACGTACTCTCAAAAGAAGAGATTCTTCAAGGAAGTACGACATTACTACTGGGATGAGCCGCTGCTATTCAAGCGCGGACCGGATGGGATGCTTCGAAGGTGCATTCCGGAAGATGAAGTTAATAGCGTCATAAGGCATTGTCATTCACTTCCTTGTGGGGGGCATGCTAGCACCGATAAAACATGCGCTAAGGTATTGCGTTCCGGTTTCTTTTGGCCTACATTATTTAAGGATGTGCAATCTTTCGTTGTCTCTTGTGATGCATGCCAAAGAACAGGAAATTTATCAAGGAGAAACGAGATGCCACTTAATAACATCCAAAAAGTGGAAATATTTGATGTATGGGGGATTGACTTCATGGGACCTTTCCCATCCTCCGGAGGAAACCTCTACATTCTCCTTGCTGTTGATTACGTCTCTAGATGGGTTGAAGCCATTGCTTCTCCCACTAACGACGCCAAGGTGGTTGTGAAGTTCTTGAATAGAACTATCTTTCCACGATTTGGAACTCCACGCATCATCATTAGCGATGGAGGAACGCATTTCATCAACCGAAAGTTCAAGGCACTTCTATCGAAGTATGGGGTAACCCACAAGGTATCAACCGCTTATCACCCTCAAACTAGTGGACAGGTCGAGATCTCGAATAGAGAAATCAAGGCAATTTTGGAGAAGACCGTCTCTAGAACGAGGAAGGATTGGTCCATGAAATTGGACGATGCTCTATGGGCGTACAGGACCGCATTCAAGACTCCCATAGGTACCACTCCTTATAATTTGGTATATGGGAAGTCTTGCCATTTGCCCGTCGAATTGGAACACAAAGCATATTGGGCGATCAAGTGGTTGAATTTCGATATCAAAGAGGCTGGCGAGAAGCGACTATTGGAACTCAACGAGCTGGAAGAGCTGCGGTTGAATGCTTATGAGAATGCCAAAATCTACAAGGAAAGGACGAAGAGATGGCATGACAAGCGTATCGTCCCAAAGGAGCTTAATGAAGGAGACTTAGTTCTACTCTTCAACTCACGCCTCCGCCTTTTTCCAGGTAAGTTGAAATCTAGATGGACCGGACCTTACGTTGTGAAACATGTTTTCCCTCATGGTGCAGTTGAAATATGGGGCGAAACTAGCAGAAGCTTCAAGGTCAATGGTCATAGACTTAAGAAATACCAACCGGAAACGCCGATTGAGGAGGTTGCCCCAATATACCTCATTTGAGACGCATCATTGTCCAGCTAGCGACCTTAAATCAAGCGCTTCTTGGGAGGCAACCCAAGGTATTGCTTTCTTTTCCAGTTTTCTAGTCTAGCTTAGATAGTTTTTGTTTTTGCTTTGCTTTGCTTTGTTTTTGGCGTTCTGGACAGACAACAGGGATTATCTAAGGAAGGAGCATAACTGGAAGGACAGAAGTTCGAGATTTTGAGAAGACAGAGGCATCTCGGTTGCTGTCAGAGCACCTCGACCGAGTTGATTCTTGAGCAACCAAGGCGACTAGGGTTTCTGCAGAACCACCTCGGTCCGTACCACCTCGGTCCAATCGAGACCATCTCGACCGAGGTGACAGCAGATCCAGGAACAGTATAAAAAGGGGAAAAATTTATTTTTACCTTTTTACCTTCTTCACCTCGACCGCGGCGACAGTGCACTTCGCTCCCTCTCGTTTCTTGCTCGTTTTCGAAGATTTCCGCTTCCAAACTGCGATTGAAGGGTAGAGGAACCTTTTGCAACAACAAATCTGCAAAGAAATTGAACGAATCGACCGAAACGAGGTAAAACAAGTCGAAACCCTAACTCGTTCATTCGTTTCAATTTGGGCTTTGGTTGCCCTTGATTCTGCTGAGAAAGGATTTAAGTACCCTTAGGAAGCAATTGTAGTGATTTTGGGGGGAAAAGAACTGAATTTCTGAGAATTAGAATCGTAACTGCTGCGCCTCGGTCCGGTCGAACTACATCTCGACCGAGGTGATTTCTGAGTCTTGTCAGTGACCGAGGTGTTCTGACAGTGTTGAGAGAAAAATGAGTTCCGATCGTCGCCTAGCTCTTAGAGACAGATCCTCACCCTCCCCTTCTTCCTCTTCTTCCCGTCCTTACCGGCCGGTGATCCACGAGAGATGCCGGGTAGACTATGAGCGGATAGCTAGCCGTCCAGTTATCGCACCACGTTTTCTGGACGTGTCGGCTTTTGATTGCCTAGGGTTAGATGGTGACCTTAGGAGGATGATCGCCACTGTTGGGCTGGATCAGTTTACTGAGATCCGAGCCCCAGCTTATTTGGAGCCGACCTTAGAGTTTGTTAGATCCTTCTCCTACCTTCCCACAGACACGTCTATGAAGTACCGGTTGATGAACCGGAACTTCATAGTTCCTTTAGAGGTTTGGAGAGAGATTTTTGGTTTTTCCGAGCCCACCGCCACTGATTTCCCCTCCCGATCCGTAGCTAGGGAGTTCTGGGGGCAGATTGCCCATATTACCGAGCATGCAGACAGATGGCGCCCTGGAGATTCCAGGGAGAAGGTCATCTTCCACCCGGCCTTCAGACTAGCCCATAGGATATTCAGCGAGACACTTCTGGCGCGTACTGAGACGCCCCAGAAGATCCGACAGGGCGAGCTTTTCAGCCTCTACTGCATGGTCACAGGGGGTTTCCCAGACTTTGGCTTGATCTTGGCAGAGGACCTACACAAGATCAAAGCTAAAGCGAAGGGAGACATTTGCTGCGGAGGTCTAGTCACCCATATTGCTACCTATCACGGGATGGACCTCAGTGTTTGCACGATGGTGGCGGCTCCGAAGCCGCTTGGATTACAGGAGATGATCACGCGGAGGATTCTAGTTCCCCGTGGTTTGACCACTCCATATGTTGCCATGCCTTGGGAGCGGACTGCACCTCAGGGGATCCGCTGGTCTGCACAGTTCACAGTCTTCGATCCACACTACTGGCAGACAGCTTGGGCTCCGCTGATGGAGGATCATAGAGAGGCAGCAGTTGCCCCGGCTGAGGAGGAGGAGGATGACGACGACGAGGAGACGGTGGACGAGAGAGATGGTGGAGTCCCGATGGATACAGGGACGGATACTGCATGTACGAGCGCACCACCGATCATTGACTTGGATGATGAGGAGGATACTGAGCCAGCACCTGCTGCACCTCCCGCTAGATCTGCTAGGCGTCGGACACGCCGTCATAGAGACACGGAGGCTCATCGTCGGATCGATGATCTGACTGACCAGATGATAGATTCTTATGCTGCCCTTACGGTGGACATGCATGAGAGATTCGCTGCCCAGCACCGACAGATTGACAACTGGACTCAGCAGATGTTAGAGGGGCAGCACTATCAGCGTAGGATGATGGAGCTACAGTTCCAGCAAACTATGGGCTATCCGTTCGACCCGACACAGTATCCGTATGTGCCACCACCACCACCGCCGGATCAGGATTACTGAGGAGCTGTAGGATTTTCTTTATTTTCTTTTATGTAGTTCAGCTATTTATCCGGTGAGTAGTCTCATTTTCAGACTTTTATTTGACCCACTAGGACAGTGTGTCTCAAGTATGGGGTGTTTGTACTTATCTGACTACGTGATGTATTTATTTCGACTACTTTTGATGTATGACATTTTATTTATCGGATATGTTATTTATGCTTCACTTCTGCATTTATATGATTATCTGATATTTACATGCATACCTATAGGTTATTTGATTGAGAAAAACGTCGAAACCGAAAAAAAAATGGTTTTAAAAAAAAAATTTTTGACCTCGACCGAGTCAGTCTTGGCCAAACGAGGCATTTCACCTCGGTTGAACCAAGAACACCTCGACCGAGGTGCGTAACAGAAAGTTTTCGAAAACGATTTTGTGCTATTTGTCTGGATATGATCTCAGTGAAGATTTTGTTTACTTACTGGTTTTAAATTCTTTATGTGTTTGAAAGGTTTTATAATATGTTTAAGTTGCTAAATGCTTTGTTTGAAATTATTAGCTTGTTTAATACCTTGTTTTTATCCAAATTATGTTGAATTTGAAGGTTGACACCGCAGGTTAAGTTCTCTCACTTTCTTCTTGGAAAGACCAAGGCAATTCATTCTTTTCTTCTTCTTCTTCTTGATCATGCCTAGCCCCTCATATACATTTTGCCTCCCTTTACCTATCCGGGAATTTGGAAGCAAGCGAAGTGGTGAAAGCATGTGGAGTTAAAGTTGAGAAGTGGTTGGAAGTGAAGTGTTAGAAAGTAATAATAGGTTTGGGGAAGTCAATCATGAAGATGAGTAACTCGGCACCATTCACATAGCCGGGTGTTTGTGTCTTGCCAAAGTCGGATTGAGCAATATTCCTAACGGGTCATGGTATGTGCATCAAGGGTTTGATGCATCTCGAGAAATTGATGATTGCAGATTTCCTAGGCTTCGGTTATTGTGCACCTCTGTCCATGCATCCCAAAAAGTAAAGAAAAAAAGAAAAAGTGTGAAATAAGCGAAGCTTATTGGTGGAAGATGTTGCAAGTCGAAGTGAAAGTGAAGTTCATCCTTTTCCCGGATTCTAGCACCACATTATCTTACATACATCCCTACCCTACACGTTTCTTGACCTTTTCTTTTGGGAAGCCCTTGATACCTTGAGCTTGTTGATTGACTTAGTGGTTTAAACTGGATTATACATGATTAATTTTGATAATTATGATTTATTATGCATTCTATTGTTTTATGCAAAGATGAACAACTTTCCTATATTTATAAAATGTTTTGAGCATATTGAGTTTTTAAATTCCAGGAAGTACTCTCTTAGAGTGATCTATGATGGTTGCACACCATAAAATGTTTTTGAAAGAACTTTTCATTGATTTTCTTGACTTATAATCCATTCTATCTTGTCTTTTATATGAGGAACTTGCTTGGGGACAAGCAAGGGCTAAGTATGGGGTATTTTGATAGCATGAATTATAGTCTATATTTCAGGGTTTGTTTGGACGTTTTATCTTTCATAATCTGCATGTTTGTATGTGCATTATGTGATTTTACTACCATTTCATCTACCTTTGCGAGAATCGAGGTCTACACCTAGTTTTGTTGTAATTGCAGGTAAAATGGTACGTTTTGCATCAAAAAGGAGCAAAAGGAGTCATGAGTCATTTGGAGCTACATCCAGGGAGCATAGCCATGGATTAAAGATTTACTTTGGAGCAGAATTAAGAGATTTCACATTCTGTTGTGACTCACCTCGGTTGACCAGAGATTCATCTCGACCGAGGCGATCCAGAGACGCCGACTCGACCGAGGCGAACACCTAGGACGCGGCGAGAATATTTTATTCTTGGATGAGATCTTTTAAATTTGGAAAGTGATCTTATATTTTTGGGCTTGGCTCCATGAAGGAAGGAGATATGCAGAATCATATATTTTACCTATATTTATGGGAAAATATCTTTCTAAGATTTATTATCTTTGGAGGTTTATTTTCCTATAAAAAGGGTTGGATTTCCACAAATCCAGGATCATGCTATACCATCGATCAGGGTTTACGCAACAGCAGCAACACTCCAATTTGGGAGATTCGAAGAACCTCTTTGAAGGTTGAAGGAAGATTGAAGTCTATAGCTTTTATAGCTTTTTGGAGGGTTTTGTAAGATTGTCTTTAATTCCCTCATTGATTGTCTTGTCTTTTTGGATTGTTATCCAAGGAACGCTTTGTTGTGATATTTGATTCAGTTATTGAAGTCTTTTCCTTAAATTCTTCTTTGTTCAAATATTCACCTTCTTCCCATATATTTTAATACTTTCATAATGATGATGAGTGGCTAATTTCCTTGTGTGATTCTAGGGTGATTGGCTGAAGGTTGTGGGAAAAACAATGATAGAATAATCTTAGATTCCAGTAGGATCCTGAAAGTTCGAGTCTTTAACCTTAACCCTAAGCATCTCGTTCGGTCGATGAACATCTCGGCCGGGGTGGAATTCTTCTGACCGAGGTGGCTTATCCGATTCTAAACAGAAAGTTAAGTGTTAGAGTTTGCTAAATCCTATTCTTATTACACCTCTCTGGTTCAATGCAAGCTTAGGATGAGACTTACCCGGTAATTCCTTAGTTTGTTTACCAACGATCATAAGTGTAGGTAATAAAGGTTTATCCTTTATTGGGGTTTGAGTGTGCTTCCATCCCATCTTTGTGAGTTAGCCTGAGACTTACCCGGTAAAGGTTGATTCTATTCCCTTAGATGGTGTGTTAGTTTGAGGTTATAGTTCTTTATCTTGATTCCTTGAGACTTACCCGGTAATAGGAGTTACGGTTTAGGATTAGTGTGTAGTGAGACTTACCCGGTGATCTACTCCACTTTAGTAACACCTTCCCCATGCAAAAATCTCAGCTTTGTCCGCTTATCTTTAGATCTTGAGTTGGAACCACAACTAGATGCTTAATCCCTAGAATTACATGTTTGCTTTATTGACTTCTTATTCATCTTTGATTGTGTTAATTGCTCTTGTGGTTAGTTTTCACGAAGCTTACCGTATTGACTTTGTTTCACCGAGTCCCTGTGATCGACCCTTGGAATTTTCTTGCTTTTACTACGATTGACCCGTACACTGCGGGTTCGCATCCTTGTTTTAAGCTTAGGTCTAGGGTTATAAATTTAAAGCTTGCACACACCGTTAGGAGCGAACAATTGCCCTCATCATGGCATATCCAAGCTTGCATTGCTGAAGATTTACTATAAGGGGCTGGATGTGGAGACACAATTCAAGCTCCAATCCCTCTCATGTGGTACATTCATGGACATGAGGGAAGATGACGCTTGGGACTTCATTGAGAAGCAAGCAAGAGTCATAGAGAAGTATTCCCACCGGAAAGTGGAGGGAAATCGTGTGGAGCAAGGAGCGAAGCTCACACATGAAGCTCAAACTCAAATCTTTTCTCTCAACAATGAGATTAAAGAGTTGAAGGAAGCCATCAAGACCAACTTTCCAAAGCAACAAGGAAAGGATGTTGGCTACTTGGGCAACAACAACAATGGCGGTGATAACACAAACCGTAACAACAACAACAATAACCGGAACAATAACCGGAACAATTGGAATGGAAACAACAACAACCGGAACAACAATTGGAACAACAATAGGGGTTCAAACAACAACAATTGGGGCTCCAATCAACAAAATTCCGGTAACTCTTATCCTTCCAATTCTAATTCACTAACTCCACCCCCCTCTTCCTATACTCCTTTGAAAAGCCAGGGGCAATCTTCTAATGGAGGAAACACTTCGGGGAAGAAGAAGCCCGATCCCATGTTGGAAACGATCTTGGGAAAGCTACAAGGGTTGGAGAACCGCATCATTAAGGTTGATGATCAAATTTCTAAGGTTGATAAAGCCCAAATGGTTTTAGAAAACCAAATGTTCAACCATGCGGAGGAAGTTCCTAGGAATCAAGGGAAACTTCCAGGAAAGACGGAGGACAACCCTAAAGGAAGGGTTATGGCAATCACAACTAGGAGCGGAGTGACTACCACCGATCCGCAGCCTAAGTTTGTTGAAGTCTCCGTAGAAAAGGACAAGGAGAAAGAGAAGGGGAAGGAGAAGGAAGATATCTACGTTCCTCCTCCAGCTTACAAACCTCCCCTACCATTCCCTCAATATAGAGCGAGAGCACGCCTAGATAAACAACTTGGTAAGTTTATAGAACTCATGAGCAAGCTGCATATTAATATACCCTTTATTGATGCTATTGTACGTATGCCGGCTTATGGCAAGTTCTTGAAGGAGCTCCTCTCTAACAAGAGGAAACTAGAAGATTTCGGTGAGGTTAAGATGAGTTCGGATTCTTCGGATCTCATCAAGACCATGAAGGAGAAAATGCCCCCAAAGCTGAAGGATCCGGGGCCATTTTGCATTCCCATAGGAGTGGGAGATGTCACATACGATGCATTATGTGACTTAGGAGCAAGTGTGAGCATCATACCACTTGCATTGTGTAGGAAGATCGGTTTAGGTGACCCTAAAACGGTAAAGATGACGTTGTACATGGCGGATCGATCCATCACTCGTCCCGTCGGTATTGTAGAAGACGTCCCGGTCAAGCTAGGTAAATTCTTTGTTCCCATTGATTTTGTAGTGCTTGACATTCCTGCAGATAGTCCGGTCTCGATCATACTCGGAAGACCGTTTCTTGCAACTTCCGGCTGCATAGTCGATTGCAAGAATGGGAGACTCGCTTTTGATATAGGAGAAGAGAAAGTAGAGTTCGTTCTTTCCACTCTAGTGAAGGAGCCAATCTTTGACGAGGATATATTCGATATCCAAGATGAAGAAGGTTTGTCTAGGGAGGAGGTAAGTGCGATTCTCTTTAACGATCCTTTACCAAAAGTTATCACTATGAGTCTAACAAATGTAGGGGAAGAAGAAGAGTGCAATGAGGCAATTGAAGCCTTAGAAGCACAAGAAGAGATGCATGAAGTGGAGCTTGAAAAACTCCACGATGAGGAAGAAAACGTGAGAATCCACGGCTACACATTATATTCCACGGCCGTGGATTTCACAACCAAATCCGTGTCCCACTCCAGAGAGTTATACGGTCGTGGAGAAGACATGACAACCGTAATTCCTTTCCACGCCCTAAACCACGGCCGTGGAGGACATGGGGAACCCGTAATTCTGGCCGTGGAAAGGGGTGATCGAGACACTTCTTCAACTTCTTCTGATTCTTCTCCTACACACTCCACACCCTTAGAGACTTCTAAGGAGACATCGGATGCTCCTCAAGGATCATTGGAAGCTCCGAAAGCGGTGGAACTAAAACCACTTCCTACTCATCTAAGGTACGCTTTTCTAGGACCTAATTCTACCTTTCCGGTTATTGTTAGTTCCGATCTAAGCATAGATGAACATAATCAGCTCATGATTGTCCTTAGGAAACATAGGAAAGCCCTAGGCTACACTATTGAGGACTTAGTAGGAATTAAACCCTCCCTATGCATGCATAAGATACTAATGGAGGAAGATTTTAGAACTTCAAGACAACCTCAAAGGCGGTTGAATCCGACCATGAAGGAGGTTGTCAAGAAGGAAATTCTTAAACTTCTTGATGCAGGTATCATCTACCCTATCTCCGATAGTAAGTGGGTAAGTCCAGTTCAAGTAGTTCCGAAGAAGGGAGGAATGACGGTCATCACCAACAAGAACAACGAACTCATTCCTACCCGAACCGTGACAGGATGGCGGATGTGCATAGACTACCGCAAGCTCAACAATGCAACGAGGAAGGATCACTTCCCATTGCCATTCATCGATCAAATGTTTGAAAGGTTAGCACAACATTCACATTTTTGCTATCTTGACGGTTATAGTGGTTTCTTTCAGATCCCGATACACCCGGACGATCAGGAGAAGACCACATTCACGTGCCCATGGGGTACGTTCGCCTATAGGAGAATGCCGTTCGGGCTTTGCAACGCCCCAGCCACCTTTCAACGGTGCATGATGGCCATCTTCTCCGAATACATAGAGGAAATCATGGAAGTCTTCATGGATGACTTCTCCGTATACGGTTCCTCTTTTAACGATTGCCTTTCTAACCTTTCTCTTGTTTTACAAAGGTGTGAAGACACTAACCTAGTTCTAAATTGGGAAAAGTGTCAATTTATGGTTAAGGAAGGAATTGTATTAGGTCACTTAGTCTCTAATAGAGGGATAGAAGTAGATAAAGCTAAAATAGAGACCATAGAGAAGCTTCCTCCCCCAACTTCGGTGAAAGGGATAAGAAGTTTCCTAGGACATGCTGGATTTTATAGACGTTTCATTAAAGACTTCTCTAAGATATCAAAACCGCTCACTAATCTATTGATGAAGGATGCAGTTTTTGAGTTTTCGCAGGAATGCTTGGATGCGTTTAACACAATTCGGCAAGCTCTATTTTCAGCACCTATTATCCAACCTCCGGATTGGACTCTTCCCTTTGAGGTTATGTGCGATGCTAGTGACGTAGCTATAGGAGCTGTTCTTGGACAACGAAAGGAAGGGCGAACCCATGCCATATACTATGCTAGCAAAACGCTAGATGAAGCACAGCTCAACTACGCCACTACCGAAAAAGAGTTTTTAGCCATTGTTTACGCTATTGACAAGTTTCGCTCTTATCTTGTAGGTGCAAAGGTGATTAGCTACACGGATCATGCTGCGATCCGGTACCTCCTTGCGAAGAAAGATGCGAAGCCAAGGCTAATTAGATGGATTCTTCTCCTACAAGAATTCGATCTTGAGATCCGCGACAAGAAGGGTTCAAAAAATTCTGTTGCGGATCATTTGAGTCGCCTAACACATCTAGAGGACGACCATTTACCCATCGACGACTCCTTCCCGGACGAACACCTACACCTTATTGAGGAGTGCATCGATGTGATCTCCAAAGGTAACGAACCATGGTTTGCTGATTTTATTAACTATTTGGTTTGTCAGGAGATACCGCCCGGACTATCCTACGGACAAAGGAAGAAGTTCTTTAAGGATGTCCGGGAATACTTTTGGAACGAGCCTCTCCTCTTTAAGAGAGGTCCGGATGGCATCATTCGGCGATGTGTGCCGGAAGATGAGATGCAAAGTGTCATCCGCCATTGTCATTCACTACCTTGTGGAGGACACGCTAGTTCGAACAAGACTAGCGCAAAGGTATTGCAATCTGGATTCTTTTGGCCTACTTTGTTTAGAGATGTGCAATCCTTTGTTTCTTGTTGCGATGCTTGTCAAAGAACAGGTAATATCTCTAGGAGGAATGAGATGCCCCTCAACAACATCCAAGAGGTGGAGATTTTCGATGTTTGGGGAGTTGACTTCATGGGACCGTTCCCATCCTCTTGTGGAAACCAATACATACTATTGGCGGTAGATTATGTTTCTAGATGGGTGGAAGCAATTGCCTCTCCCACCAATGATGCCATGGTTGTGGTTAAGTTCTTTAACAAGACCATCTTCCCACGATTTGGGACGCCAAGGACTATCATTAGTGATGGAGGTTCTCACTTCATTGCCCGGCGCTTTGAAGCTCTTCTAGCTAAGTATGGGGTTACTCACAAGATAGCTACCCCTTATCATCCACAAACAAGTGGACAAGTTGAGATCTCAAATAGGGAGATCAAAGGAATTCTAGAGAAGACGGTTTCAAGGACTAGGAAGGATTGGTCCTTGAAGCTTGATGATGCATTGTGGGCGTACCGGACTGCGTACAAGACTCCCATAGGAACCACACCATACAACCTTGTGTATGGGAAGTCTTGTCACTTACCGGTGGAGTTGGAGCACAAAGCATTTTGGGCCATCAAGTGGTTGAATTTTGGCATGAAGGAAGTGGGAGAGAAACGTCTCATGGACCTTAATGAGCTGGAAGAACTCCGCTTGAACGCCTATGAGAACGCTAAGATTTATAAGGAGAGAGCAAAGCGTTGGAATGATAAGCATATCTGTTACGCTAAGATCGTGTGCACAATAAGTCTTAAATTTATACTCATTATATTTCTCCAAACTCCTAGCGCACCCGCAGTGTAAGGGACGTTCGTAGTGTGGATAGTATTCCGAGGTCGAACACGAAGACTAAGGTGAGATTGATTCGGTTTATGATTAAGTCTAGTGAAGATCTAAGTTAAGAAATGAGAAAGGAATAAAGAAATGAAAATCTCAATTGTTTTTGGTTGGTTTTTGGTGATCAATCTAAGATCACAATTCATGTAAAAGTAAGCAATCAACTAAGCTAACAAATCAAAACAAAGAAACAAGCTAAACAAGATATAGATCAAAGAAAGAAAAGACGGATTCTAGGGGTTGGAAGTTCCGGTTATGGCATAGGACTCAAGCTATCTATTCATTCTTTGGATTAATTATGTTGGGGTTAAGTGTTTCTAGATTGGGATCAATCACCGGGTAAGTCTCATGATCCACTAGTCCATTTCCTAGGTCTCATTACCGGGTAAGTCTCTAAGAACATAAGGAACGGAATTCTACACAAACCGGATTGTTACCTAGAGATCTTAACCTATCCTTACCGGGTAAGTCTCGGAAAGGGAAGTTCTAAGCAACCATCCTAGCACACTTAATCCAATGGCGGCTTATTAGGCTCACCACTACCTAAGGTTTGTTACCTTTGGAATCTAAGAGTAAGGATTACCGGGTAAGTCTCTCCTAACACTAGGTCACCCTAGGATAGATTTAACTTGACAAACACTTAGGATTTCAACATTTTAACAATCTAAGACTAGATCCACCGAAACAGGGAAAATCACGGGTTGTTCTACCTAAACCACGGCCGTGGTTGGGCAAGATCTGGCCGTAATTCCTAACAGAGGATACGTTCAATCACACAAGTCATCCAGAGGTAAATCTAAGTTCATCCTATCATAGCCTTAGCCATAACCATCCTTTCCTTACCCTAGAACCACATCTATTTAGCCTACAACATTCATGATAGAAATCGAAACAAACAAACATAAAATCATGACATCCATTTGCAAGATAATGAAGAAAAGAGATGAACAAGTGGACTAGAATCAAACCAAGTTGAAAATAGAAATTGGGTGACTTACAATCCTTCCAAAAGAAGGTTCAAAGATTCATACAACTCTAGAAATAGAATCCGGAAAAACTAGCAATTGTGGCAATGGTGTGTGTTCTTCTTCTCCTCTTCAATGGAGCTCTTCTTCTTCCCTTTTGACACTTTCCTTCCTAGAAAAACTTCTTGTTGAGAGAATATTTTTGTTAGAGGAAATGGATAATGGATGAGCTGCTCCAAGATTGCTCCCAGCTGCCTCTCACAGCCCATGAAGGACCACTTTTATAACAAACTTGCATGAGCTGGCCATGAGAGTCGTGGCACAGCTGTCACAAGAATCTGGCAAAATCCACGGTTGATTCCACGGCCGTGGAGTGTCAGAGAACCGTGATTCTGTGCAGAAACTTCGCCTTGGATCATTAAGCTGTGATTTGGTGCATGGCTAGTGTTGGCAAGGTTCCATGAGTCCTCCTTAGCTTTTAATTTGTGTCCTAATGAGTCCGAGGGTGTGTCATCTAGATGAACGATCCTCAAACGCATCGTTTTAGCTCCTAAATTTCCCGAAATACCTATAAAACACGCACAAGTCCGTGTAGACGTCTATCTCGACAAAATACATGAATTGAGTGCAAAACGTCTTGAACTAATGCTAAACCATGCATGAATGAGTGAGAAATCTATCTAAATGATTACCTAGAACTAAGTCATAAATCGTGTTATCAAAATACCCCATACTTAAGGTTTGCTCGTCCCCGAGCAAATGCTCAACTATAGAATACGAGATAGCATGATTTATGTATGCAGAAAAATGGCAAAATCTTTTTGGGTTTGTGCTTCTACTATTGGATCACCTTCATAGTCATGTTCAGTGGCAATGGACAAGCAATTATGTATCAAACAAATGAATGCATGGAAAGACAATTGTACTTAACTCAAAGACATGCATGAGATGTAAAGATGAAGAGGTCAAGAAGATCAAGAGTATATCCAATCTAGATTACTAAGTCTTACAAACATGCAAGTAGGTCATAAGGTCTTGTGATATAAAGGCTAAGAAACGTTGTGATTTGGTGGGGAGTTTTCTTGGTTATGTGATGCTAATCCGGGAATGGAACTAACTCCACCTCCTTGTCCTCGATCAACTCCCCTCAAGTGTATATTTTTCCCTATCTTGCTTTCTTTTCTTTTTCTTTGACTTATTTTTGAGACAATGGTATTGGTGTACAATAGCCGAAACCTTGGTGATTAGCAATCCTCGGGCTTTTTCTATTTTTCGAGGTGCATCCACACAGGGCACACATACCAAAGCTCGTTAGGGCTATTGGTTCATTTGACTTTGGCAAGGCACCAACACCCGATTATGTGAAGTGTACCGAGTTACTTGTCATTTAAACCAACGCCCCCAAACCTATGTTTTTGGCTACACTTCCACAATAATTTCAGCATTTTCATTCATGACATTCCTTTCATCAATAACTTTACCCCACACTTGTTTTTCGCACACTTCAACACACTAGCATGCTCCTATTCCCGGATGGGTTAAAAGAGGTCAAATTTTATATCAATTGAGGTGCTCAAGCAATCATGATCAAGATGAGAAGTAGAGAAAGATGAAATGCCTCATTCATTCCTAGATGGTATGCAAGAACTATCATGTAATTTTGACTTTCAATACTCAATCCATTCTAGGCATACATCATGATCACAAATCATTCATAGAATTTAAGAGAAGTAGTTCAAGTCTACATATGCATTTTTCAATTCAACACATAAGGCCATCCATAGCCAATCCATAAGACAAGATTCATCATTAGGATCATATCCAAGCCTAGAAAGCACAAAATTTTTTAAATTTTCTGATTTTTATGGGATTTTCGAAATATGTATCTACAATGCAAGACATGTGCAATTATTAAACTATCCTAGATGCTCATCATGCAAGTGATCATGCAAACCCCACCCCATACTTAGAAACACATTGTCCCCAATGTGTAAATGAAGTAAAGAGAGTGAAAGAAGGTTCTCACAATGTAAAAGTGTTTTGCTATGGTATTTGGGATTCTCAAGTGAATTGATGTTGGATGATCCTATCAACCATGGTAGAGAGCTCTAAGCATCCATCAAAGCTTCGGGACCCGCGGTAGGCACCGCTAGCCGTCCAGGTTCCGCGTCCGCTCCACCCATAATTGGTGAGGGGTTCATCATCATCATTCATATGCCAAGAAAGGCTTCCAATGCCACTAATGCTCTAGCACACACACGAAACACAAAACACACAAAGCACACAAAAACAGAAAAATCTAAAAACGAAAACAAAACAAAAAGGAAAAATGTTACCAATGGGTTGCCTCCCACCAAGCGCTTCTTTAAGGTCATTAGCTTGACCAAACTCGTGGGTGTCTACTCAAGGTGAAGTGAGGCAATCATGTCCACCGGAGCTCCCGGGATATACTTCTTCAAGCGATGCCCATTCACTTTAAAATTCCCACAATGCTCTCCTCCTATCTCAATAGCTCCATGGGGAAAGATCTTCTTCACCACATATGGCCCGGTCCATCTTGATTTGAGTTTTCCGGGAAAGAGCCTTAGCCTTGAGTTGAAGAGAAGGACAAGATCTCCTTCACTCAACTCCTTGGGGATGATCCTCTTGTCATGCCATCTTTTGGTTCTCTCCTTGTAGATCCGGGCATTCTCATAGGCTTCCAACCGGATCTCCTCAAGTGCGTTTATATCAAGCAACCTCTTCTCTCCCGCCTCCTTGAGGTCAAAATTTAGCCACTTAATGGCCCAATAAGCTCTATGCTCCATTTCCACCGGAAGATGGCAAGACTTGCCATAGACTAACTTGTAAGGAGTGGTTCCAATTGGTGTCTTGAAGGCGGTTCTATATGCCCACAATGCGTCATTGAGCTTCATAGCCCAATCCTTTCTAGTTCTAGACACCGTCTTCTCAAGGATGGCTTTTATCTCTCGGTTGGAGATCTCCACTTGGCCACTAGTTTGGGGATGGTAAGGTGTTGCCACCTTGTGAGTCACCCCATACTTAGCCAAAAGCGCCCCAAAATTCCTATTTGTGAAGTGCTTTCCTCCATCACTAATGATTACCCTTGGTGTTCCAAACCTAGGGAAGATCACTCGGTTGAAGAACCGCACCACCACCTTGGCATCATTTGTAGGAGAGGCGATTGCTTCCACCCATCTTGACACATAGTCCACCACCAATAGGATGTAGAGGTTGCCACATGAAGAAGCGAATGGTCCCATGAAGTCTACACCCCACACATCAAATATTTCCACTTCTTGGATGTTATTCAAGGGCATTTCATTCCTCCTTGAGATGTTGCCCGTCCTTTGGCAAGCATCACATGCCGCTACAAAACCTTGCACATCTCTAAACAAGTTAGGCCAATAAAAACCGGATTGCAATACCTTTGCACACGTCTTGTGTGAGCTAGCATGGCCTCCACATGGTAAGGAGTGACAATGCCGGATCACACTCTCCACTTCATCTTCCGGTATACATCTTCTAAACATTCCATCCGGCCCTCTCTTGAATAGAAGCGGCTCACTCCAATAGTAATGCCTCACATCATTGAATAACTTTTTCCTTTGAGCATATGTCAAACCGGGAGGCACTTCCTCACACACTAAGTAGTTCACGATGTCGGCGTACCATGGCTCACTTCCTCTAGACACTTAGAACAAGCATTCCTCCACCATTTGCAATTGCTCATCCCGGAATGAGTCATCTATAGGGATGTTATCTTTTTCAAGCTCCAATGGTGGGAGTCTACTAAGGTGATCCGCCACGGAGTTCTCGGATCCCTTCTTGTCCCGTATCTCTAAATCAAACTCTTGAAGAAGAAAGATCCACTGAATCAACCTTGGTTTAGCATCCTTCTTTGTAAGTAGATAACGGATCGCAGCATGGTCCGTATAAACTATGACCTTCGCTCCAACAAGGTATGAGCGAAATTTCTCAAATGCATACACAATCGCTAGCAACTCCTTCTCGGTGGTAGCATAATTGAGTTGGGCATCATCTAGCGTCTTGCTAGCATAATAAATAGCATGAGTACGCCCTTCTTTCCTTTGCCCCAAGACAGCCCCAACGGCTACATCGCTTGCATCACACATGATCTCAAATGGTAGACTCCAATCCGGAGGTTGCATGATAGGTTCGGAGATCAATGCGTTCTTTAACCTGCAAAAAGCCTCAAGACAATCCTTGGAAAAGACAAAATCAACATCTTTCATTAGTAGGTTAGTGAGAGGCTTAGAAATTTTAGAGAAATCTTGAATGAACCTCCGGTAGAAACCGGCATGCCCTAAGAAACTCCTTACCCCTTTCACCGAGGTAGGTGGTGGCAATTTCTGTATAGTTTCAATCTTGGCCCTATCAACCTCAATGCCACGGTTAGACACCAAGTGTCCTAATACAATGCCTTCACTTACCATGAAGTGGCATTTTTCCCAATTTAAGACAAGATTTGTCTCCTCACATCTTTGCAATACTAATGACAAGTTAGCCAAGCAATTATCAAAGGAAGAACCATAGACAGAGAAATCATCCATAAACACTTCCATGATATTTTCTATGTATTCCGAAAAGATAGCCATCATACACCTTTGGAAGGTGGCGGGTGCATTACACAACCCAAATGGCATTCTCCTATATGCAAAGGTACCCCATGGACATGTAAAGGTTGTTTTCTCTTGGTCATCGGGGTGGATGGGGATTTGGAAGAATCCACTATAGCCATCTAAGTAACAAAAATGAGAGTGTTGAGCTAACCTTTCAAGCATTTGGTCAATGAAGGGGAGAGGGAAGTGATCTTTCCTAGAGGCCATGTTCAATTTCCTATAATCAATGCACATCCTCCACCCCGTAACCGTCCTAGTCGGGATTAGTTCATTGTTCTCATTGGTCACTACGGTCATCCCACCCTTCTTAGGTACTACATGAACGGTGCTAACCCACTTACTATCCGAGATAGGGTAGATAATTCCCGCATCTAGCAACTTAATGATTTCCTTTTTGACCACCTCTTTCATTATGAGATTTAATCTCCTTTGATGTTTAATAGAGGGTTTGTGGTTGTTTTCCATCATTATTTTATGCATGCACAAAGAAGGCTTAATGCCAACCAAATCATCATTAGTATACCCAATGGCTTTTCTATGCAATCTTAGTTCATGCAACAATTTAGCAAGTTCATCATCACTTAAGCATGCATTAACAATCACCGGATATGAAGAATTTTCACCAAGAAAAGCATATTTCAGATGGGAGGGGAGGGGTTTAAGTTCAAGTAAAGGAGGACCTTTATCGGTTGAAGACGATCCAAATAAGGTTGGATGAGATGAATCCAAAGCAAATGAAGACTCCCCATGGCTCCTAGAAGCTTGATCATCATCAAGAGCTGATCCAGGGAAAACCACGGTTGGAAACACGGGTTGCTCATCTTCCACGGCCGTGGTTCTTGCCAAGCTTGCTTCCCGGAGTTGTCCAGAAAGTTTGACGGCCGTGGAACATAAATCTCGACCGTGGAACTTGCAGCTGTTCAACACCTCTTCGTGGCCTTCAAATCCAACTCTTGGCTCTTCTTCTAATGCATCCAAGGCTTTGATCTCTTCATTGCAAGCCTCCTCAACACCTTCTTCCATCATACTTAAGGTAAGAACCTTCTCCAAGGGATCCTTGATCAAGATCGAGCTCACAACTTCTCTAGATTCTTCATGCTCGACTATGTTGAAGACATCCTCATCAAGGGTTGGCCCTTTCATCATTGTGGACAACTTGAACTTGATGTTCTCTTCTCCAATGTTGAAGGAGAGAGTCCCGTTCTTGCAATCCACTAGGCATCCGGAAGTGGCTAGGAAAGGTCTTCCTAAGATGATAGGAACCGGATAGTCCGCCGGAATATCCAAGACGACGAAGTCAATTGGCACATAGAATCCTCCTAGTTGCACCGGGATGTCCTCTAAAATCCCAACCGGATGAGTGATAGAACGATCCGCCATATAGAGGGTCATCTTGACCGGTTTTGGCTCTCCTAGCCCAACCTTGTTACAAAGTGCAAGCGGTATGATGCTTACACTCGCTCCAAGATCACAAAGGGCCTCGTACTTCACGTCTCCCACTCCAATTGGGACACAAAAAGAACCCGGATCTCTTAGCTTGGGAGGCATCTCCTCCTTCATTGTTTGGATCAATTCCGAGGATCTCTTGGTCATTCTTATCTCCCCATACTCTTCCAACTTCCTTTTGTTGGAGAGTATCTCTTTCAAAAACTTGCCATATGCCGGCATTCCTAAAATGGCATCCATGAACGGAATGTTAATATGCAATTTAGACATTAGTTCAAGGAACTTACCAAAGTGATTGTCCAAACGAGCTCTTGCTCTTGATTGTGGGAACGGTAGTGGTGGCTTGTATGGAGGCGGTGCCACATAGGTTGGCTCTACATCCTTGCTCTTGCTTCCATCTCCTTGCAACATTCCCTCTTCTACCACTACTTGCTTTCCCTTAGCATTGTCCTTGGGCAAAGGATCTTTCATACTCAACCCACTCCTCGTTGTGATAGCCAACACTTGGCCTCTTGGGTTGTCTTCGGTTCTTCCGGGAAGCTTTCCCGGGTCTCTATGGGTTTCACCCGCCTTTTGGAACACTTGTGCTTCCAAAACCTTTTGAGCCTTAGAGATTGAATTCACGGTGCTCTCAAGGCCACTCAATCTTCCTAGCAATTGCTCAAACATTATTTCGGTTCTATCCTTGGGAGGTTGAGTAAATCCGGGTGGAGGTTCTTGTGAAGCTCTTGGTGGTGGAGTTGTGCTTGTGGAGGCGGGAGGGTTCAAGGCTCCATCCGGGTTAGAGTAAGAAAATCCGGGATGGTTGTGGTTAGGCCGGTAATTGTTGAATTGCCGGTTGTTGTTGAAACTCCTTGGGCCTTGGTAGTTGTTGAAGTTGCCCCTTCCCATATAATTCACATCCTCCTCCTTGGAAGACAAGTTGGCTTGTGGAAGCACTTGAGGAGTTGTTTGGTTCTTCAAAGTTGTAGCACACAACTCCCTCAAGGACTTCAATTCGTTGTTGATGGCGTCAAGCTTGAAATTGCTCATGGTGACTTCACTCACCTCATAAGCTCCCGCCTTTCTCCCTTCACTCTTCCTATGGGAGTATTTCTCAATCACTAGAGCTTGCTTCTCCACAAACTCCCAAGCTTCATCTACATGCTTCTCCATAAAAGTCCCACCGGAAAGAGATTGGAGCTTGAATTGGCTATCTTCATCAAGTCCTTTGAAGTAGATTTCCAATAGCTCAATTTTCGGTATGCCATGGTGTGGGCAATCAAGGAGAATATCTTTGAACCTCTCCCAAGACTTGAACAAGCTTTCTCTATCCTTCATCACGAAGGCATTGATCTTCCCTCTTAACTCGGTAGTCTTGGAAGGTGGGAAGAACTTAGTCAAAAACTCGGTTGTCATCTCCTCCCAAGTACCTACTCGCCCTTGTGGAATAGATTGATACCAAGCCAAGGCTTTATCCTTAAGAGAGAAGGAAAAAGCCCTAAGCTTATGGTTGTTGCTCTCCAATCTTGGCGGTCTAAGAGTCTCCATCAAAATCTCATAGTTCATCAAGTGTTGATGAGGAGACTCTCCTTCCATCCCTCCAAATTGATTATGCCGGATCATTTGTAGAACTTGAGGGCGGAGCTCATAATTGTGGGTTGCGGGATCTCCTAAGTTCACACCCGGACGGTGTGCTCTTTGTGCCGGATCCATACGTCTCCCTAGGGTTTGTGGCTCCTCAAATGCAATGGGAACAACCCTAACATTAGCCGCCGGCTGCGGTTGTGGTGGAGGAGGTGGAGGTTGTTGACGATTAAGCTCCCCTCGTACAAGGGTTTGCCTAATCTCATCAATCTCCCTCCTAGTTGCTTCTTGCCTCTCATTGGCAAGTCTTCTTTCTTCCTCCAAGAGCTCATCTCTTAGCCTTATTTGCTCTAAGGCTTCATCCAACTCAGCTTGGAGATCTCTTCCGGCCATCTCTTTTTCCTTCTTAATACTCTTGGATGTAGATCTAAGGGTTTTCTCCGGTTCGGGATCGAATGGAGCTAAATCCTTGCCACGAGATCTTCGCATACACCTAGAGAATAAGAGATGTCCTGAAAAGCAAAAACATACACCAAAGAGAGATCAAAAGCAACAAGAAAGATCTACACTAACAAACAATCACAAAATAACTCAATCTAGACCTAGTCCCCGGCAACGGCGCCAAAAACTTGTTACGCTAAGATCGTGTGCACAATAAGTCTTAAATTTATACTCGTTATATTTCTCCTAACTCCTAGCGCACCCGCAGTATACGGGACGTTCGTAGTGTGGATAGTATTCCGAGGTCGAACACGAAGACTAAGGTGAGATTGATTCGGTTTATGATTAAGTCTAGTGAAGATCTAAGTTAAGAAATGAGAAAGGAATAAAGAAATGAAAATCTCAATTGTTTTTGGTTGGTTTTTGGTGATCAATCAAAGATCACAATTCATGTAAAAGTAAGCAATCAACTAAGCTAACAAATCAAAACAAAGAAACAAGCTAAACAAGATATAGATCAAAGAAAGAAAAGACGGATTCTAGGGGTTGGAAGTTCCGGTTATGGCATAAGACTCAAGCTATCTATTCATTATTTGGATTAACTATGTTGGGGTTAAGTGTTTCTAGATTGGGATCAATCACCGGGTAAGTCTCATGATCCACTAGTCCATTTCCTAGGTCTCATTACCGGGTAAGTCTCTAAGAACCTAAGGAACGGAATTCTACACGAACCGGATTGTTACCTAGAGATCTTAAAGTATCCTTACCGGGTATGTCTCGGAAAGGAAAGTTCTAAGCAACCATCCTAGCACACTTAATCCAATGGCGGCTTATTAGGCTCACCACTACCTAAGGTTTGTTACCTTTGGAATCTAAGAGTAAGGATTACCGGGTAAGTCTCTCCTAACACTAGGTCACCCTAGGATAGATTTAACTTGACAAACACTTAGGATTTCAACATTTTAACAATCTAAGACTAGATCCACCGAAACAGGGAAAATCACGGGTTGTTCTACCTAAACCACGGCCGTGGTTGGGCAAGATCTGGCCGTAATTCCTAACAGAGGATACGTTCAATCACACAAGTCATCCAGAGGTAAATCTAAGTTCATCCTATGATAGCCTTAGCCATAACCATCCTTTCCTTACCCTAGAACCACATCTATTTAGCCTACAACATTCATGATAGAAATCGAAACAAACAAACATAAAATCATGACATCCATTTGCAAGATAATGAAGAAAAGAGATGAACAAGTGGACTAGAATCAAACCAAGCTGAAAATAGAAATTGGGTGACTTACAATCCTTCCAAAAGAAGGTTCAATGATTCATACAACTCTAGAAATAAAATCCGGAAAAACTAGCAATTGTGGCAATGGTGTGTGTTCTTCTTCTCCTCTTCAATGGAGCTCTTCTTCTTCCCTTTTGACACTTTCCTTCCTAGAAAAACTTCTTGTTGAGAGAATATTTTTGTTAGAGGAAATGGATAATGGATGAGCTGCTCCAAGATTGCTCCCAGCTGCCTCTCACAGCCCATGAAGGACCACTTTTATAACAAAATTGCATGAGCTGGCCATGAGAGTTGTGGCACAGCTGTCACAAGAATCTGGAAAAATCCACGGTTGATTCCACGGCCGTGGAGTGTCAGAGAACCGTGATTCTGTGCAAAAACTTCGCCTTGGATTATTAAGCTATGATTTGGTGCATGGCTAGTGTTGGCAAGGTTCCATGAGTCCTCCTTTGCTTTTAATTTGTGTCCTAATGAGTCCGAGGGTGTGTCATCTAGATGAACGATCCTCAAACGCATCGTTTTAGCTCCTAAATTTCCCGAAATACCTATAAAACACGCACAAGTCCGTGTAGACGTCTATCTCGATAAAATACATGAATTGAGTGCAAAACGTCTTGAACTAATGCTAAACCATGCATGAATGAGTGAGAAATCTATCTAAATGATTACCTAGAACTAAGTCATAAATCGTGTTATCAATATCATTCCAAAGGACTTCAAAGAAGGAGATCAAGTTCTCCTCTTCAATTCAAGGCTTCGTCTCTTTCCAGGTAAGCTTAAATCTCGTTGGACCAGACCTTTTTTTATTAAGCGTATTTTCCCCCATGGTACAGTTGAAGTATGGGGTGAAGCGGGCGAAAGCTTTAAGGTGAACGGTCAACGACTCAAGAAGTATACACCGGAACTCCAAGCTGAAGAGTTCGCGCCCACCGCACTCGAATAAGTGCGAGATTGGTCTAGCTATGGACCTTAAACAAAGCGCTTCTTGGGAGGCAACCCAAGGTATTGCATTTTTGTTTTTGTTTTCGATTCATAGTTTAGCTTAGTTCAGACGTTTTTCGCTTTGTTTTGCCTTCGATTCCTTCCGGTATGTTCGAGTTTTTGGATGTAGGAACGATGAAAAAGGGAAAGGGAAGGATAATGTTGAAGAAAAGTGAAGAAACTTGGACTTTGGAGCTTTACAGAGAGTTCCACGGCCTAATTCACGGTCGTGACAGCTACAGTGACCGTAATTTCCAAAAGCCTTTGAAAAATCACCAAAACCACGGTTCCGTACAATTCCACGGCCGTGGAACACCCCGATAGACCGTGATTTTCAAGATTTTGCCTGTGATTATATAAACCACGTTCTTCACAAAAATCACTCCACAAACCCTCTTTCCACGACCCTAAAACGCCGAATCACGACCCTCATCCCAATTCCTCGTTTCTTAATCGTTTTCAACGATTCTTCTTCCCAAATCGAAGCAAATTCAACCACCAACAAGATCCAAGCGACGAATCGAGCGGAAATTCACCAAGGAACGCACAATTTGGATTTAAAAATCCAAAACCTAGGTTTTTCCACTCTTCTTGTTCTTTGTCAATTTTGTTCGTTTTTGCTAGAAATTTTAGGAAGAACTGATTGAAATTGGAAGGAATTAGACTAGGGCTGCCTGATTGCTGAGATTGAGTGTTGATTTCTGAGATTTGCGAAAGAAACAGACAAACCACGGTTCCTGGAAGAACCACGGCCGTGGAAAGGCTAGAACAGACCGTGATTTTTGACAGTGATGGATTTCGTAAGGAGAGTTTCAGGGAGGATTAAGGAGAAAAAGAATGATCAGAACAAGAAGAGGAAGGGTAATCCCTCTTCTTCCTCATCCTCTAGAGCACCACCACCCTCTTCCCCTTCACCTCCATCATCACCTTCATCACCCTCACCTCCTAGCCCTAGAGTACTGACTATACATGAGGATCACCTCGATGCATTCGAGAGGATCCAAGAGAGAGCTGTTATTGGACCTAGGTACTTACTGTTAGAGGATCTAGATCCTCTTAACATCATAGAGGACCTTACATGGCTCTTGGATAGAGCCGGACTACTTGTCTTCTCGGCTATCCGAGAAGACGCTTATGAGGAGATTACGAGGGAGGTTGTGACGTCTTTCCAGCACAGCCATGTAGATAGGACCGTTTCTTTCCGTCTTATGGAAAGAAACTATGATTTTTCCATTCGTGAGTTCGGGACCTTCTTTGGGTTCCATGAGACCTTTAACGGTCATTTTCCTAGTGGTGTTTACGCCAAGGACTTTTGGGAGGAGGTTGCTATGGTTTACGCCAGCGAGGACCGCTGGCAACCTGCTGACACCAAGGCTAAGTTGATGTACCACTTAGCCTTGAAGATTTCTCACCGTGTTCTTTCGGAGTGTCTCTTTCCTCGGACGGAGACACCCCAAAAGATCAAGACGGATGAGCTATTTCTGCTGTATTCTATGCTGTATGGGCGCCGAGCTGACTGTGCCACCCTCTTAGCTGCTACTATGAGCAACCTTAAGAACAAGAGGAAGGGCAACATTGGATATGGTGGGATAGTTACCCACCTTGCTAGGAGTTTAGGAGTGGATTTTTGTGCATGTACCCGGATACCAGCCGTACCTTTAGGACTTCATGCTTTCATGACTAGAGGTCTCATCTTCCCCACACATAGAGGTCCGCCTTATGCGGGCATGCCTTGGGAGAGCAAGACAGGTAGGGGGATTGAGTGGCTACAGGAGTATTCCATTATGGCTGGACGCCATAATTGGAAGGAGACGTTGACTGCTATGCATGCGAACAGGATTGCAGCTCCTCCGTATGTTCCACCACTGCCCGTTGTTGAGGAGGAGATGAGGGATCAGTTTGAGGGTGGAGGAGGAGCCGAGCAGGAGTTTGGCACGTTTCCGGATCAGCCGGATGCGGCCCCCGATGTGCCTAGACGTTCTCCACGTCCCGCCAGAGCTTCAGGATCGTCTTCTCGCCGCGCTAGCGTGAGTGAGAGACCTACATGGGCTGACACACCTCCTGCATGGTATGGAGCTCCACCTCCATGGTCTACACAGGTACCATCTGCACCAGCACCAGCACCAGCTCCATCCGACGCTCCAGCATGGTACAGTCACGCTCCGGGATGGTATGAGCAAATGCCGGATTGGGCTACTGGTCTTTCGGAGAGAGTAGGAGCATTGGAGATTCGAGCCGATGCTAGAGATGGACGCTTGGACGACCTCGATCACATGATGAGAGATGTCTACCGCCAGCAGTTTGGGCGGCTTTATGATCCTAGCTTCTCTCCATTCCCGCCTCCACCAGCGCCGCAGTGATGATGATTGCATGACCGTTTGCTTTAGCCACTCCACCGCCATTTTGTGAGTTTCTTTTTCTTTTCTTTCTTTTCTTTCTTTCTTTTGAACATTAGGGACAATGTTCGTCCTAAGTATGGGGTGGGGTGTGACTAAAAGTTTGTAATAACTCTTACTCACCATGTTTGCTTCTATTCGAGACTATCTTGCATGTTCATTATATTGTTGCACGTTTCATTATTGCATTGCATGAAAAAGAACTTGAAAAACCCATAAAAATTGAAAAATTTTGAAAATTTTGTGCTTCTAAGGAATTGAGATGATTTCTATGATAATCGCTACTTGTGAATTGAGTTTGATGACAATTGCATGCTTAAACGATTAGTGAATCGAAAAGAAATTGAATGTGTTGATTTTACCTTCTTTTTGCAAGTTTCATAATGTGATAAATGTTACCTAAATCATGTTGAGAAATTGAAGTTGAAATCACATTATAAGTTCCTATGCTTCTTGTTGAGATGATTAAGGCAATTCGATTTTTCTTTCTTCTTTCTTTGATCATTTAGCTCCTCATTGAAATATTGACCTCCTTTACCATCCGGGAATTTGGAGAGGTGAATGAAAAAAAGGCATGTTTGATGTGGGAGGGCCATGAGAGCATTTATTTGCAATCAAAAGATTAGAAAGAAATTGTAGGTTTGGGGAAGTCAATCATGACGATGAGTAACTCAGCACCATTCACATAGCCGGGTGTTTGTGTCTTGCCAAAGTCGGATTGAGCGATATTCCTAGCGGATTATGGTATGTGCGCTAAGGGTTTGAGGCATCTCATAAAAATTGAGAAACGCCAATCTCCTAGGCTTCGGTTTTTGTGCACCTCTATCCATAACTCCAAAAGTAAAATCGAAAAATGAAAGAAAGAGAGCGAAGCTCTAAGTTGAAGGTGTGCGGAAACCGCAAGAGAAAAAGAAAAGAGTAGTTGTCCACTTTCCCGGATTCATGCACCACATTCCCTTAAAGTTTCCTTCCCTTTCCACATTCTAGACCTTTTCTTTGAAAGTCCTTAAGATCAAAAGAATGTTATATGGCTTGGTGATCTAAACTGAAGTTTCTTATGATTGATTTTGATAATGTTTGAAGGTTATGATGTTTGTGTGGAAGTTTAATTGATTCATGATTTTTTCTTTCCCCCTTACTCTTTGATTAAGTGTATGAAAGTCTTATAAACGATTGAAGCAAGATTTGAGAATGATCTATTGTTTAGAAGGCACATTCATCCAAAACAAGTATTGCTTTGAGAAGGTACACATATTTCATCCTAACTCTTGTTTTAAAGCTTTTGAAAGACCTTGCTTAGGGACAAGCAAGTTGTAAGTATGGGGTTATTTGTTAGCATGAAATATTGTGATATTATAGGCACATCTTCTAAGTGTATTTGATTCATATTGATAGTCTTTGATTGAGCATCGTTGCATTTGTGAGCTAGTTTGCCTATATTGTCTATATGGATGTCTACACAAGCTTTATGTTGATTATAGGTGATTGAGAGCCATTTCCGAACGAAATTTAGCAAGGATGAGTTGATTGAGTATGTCCATGGATTGAGGGCATTCTTAGGAGCAAAAAGGAGTTCAACTTGGAGAATGCACGAGGCTAGGGAAGAATCACGTTCTTGCCCTAAACCACGCTCTAAAATACGGCCGTACCACATTCCACATTCAGTTCCACGGCCGTGGAACCATGGTCAGAAAACGTGGTTCATTCCATAAGCTTTTACGGTCGTGGAATCATGTGTTCAAACCGTGTTGATTTCCACGCTCTAAATTACGGTCGTGGAATCTTCCACGACCGTGATCTTGGCGATCCTTTTCGCCACATTTTAAGCCACGATCTTTTAGAAGATTGGGCCGGGCCGATATTTTATCTTTCCCTATAAAAAGACGGACGAAGAGAGATTCCGTCACCTCCGCTAGCACCTTCGCTTAGACGCACTTTGCGACCTCGCTTAGAGACTTTCGCCTACACGGCGACTTGGATATTTTTGCGATTCTTGCAATAGACGTATTTTGCGCTCATCCTTGGAGTTGCCCTAATCTCGCATTTTTGGTGGAGATTGCTGTTGAGATTTCCGGATTGACGGAAGATCAAAGATTCGGAAGATTGTTCGCAAGAAGATTCCTCTTCTTGCTTAGGTTTGATTTAGAAGACGGATTGACATCCCGTTCTTCCTTCTTATCTACGATTGTGTTTGTTTGTTCTATTCCGAATCTTGTGATGATATTTGCTCTTGATTGTGACATTGAGATTGGTTTGAAGTTTATTGAAAGTTTTCGGAAGTTTTCACCTTTCAATCTTTTAATTCTTGAATTTCACATCAATATGACTGTTATTGGCTAAAAACCCTTAACAATTCTAAGGTGAAGGGTTGATAGTTGTGGCTTAGATGATGATAGATCGATCGTAAACAGATTAGACCCAGAGAGTTAGAGAGAATCGTCAACGAACCCTAAATCACGGTTTGTTCTTGAGTTCCACGACCGTGGAATCTCAAGATCCACCCGTAATTTTCCTTAAGTTTACGAACCTGCTTTTACTTCAATCCAAAGTTAAAGATTTGCTTTAACTTAGTTTAGGCTTGCCTTTTCTAGGTGGTAGTGAAGCCTCAACAACCTCTACCTTGGTTGTGAGTGTTACAACCTTAATCGGTTTAGTTAGTCTTGATTCTTGGATTACAAGTTTGGGTATTTGACGTTAATTCTTACCTTTAGAACCTTTCTATATTGAAGCCTCAACAACCTGTATAGAGAGTGTCTTGTAGGTGAGTCATATAAGGTTTTTGGAACTTAACTGTACGATTACCTTACATTATCATACCTTTGCATATCCTAACTCTGTCTTTATATCATTAAGTATATCTTGAATCGATTGCCACAGCTGGATACTTGGATCTTTAGGATTGTTGTTTTCCCAATATTTGCAAAACCTCTCATATTTACTCGCTTGATAATCTGCAATTGAATTTGTTCCCACCCAAATCCCTGTGTTCGATACTCTGGAATCCTTGCTTAACTATATCGATCCGTACACTGCGGGTTCGCTTGCTTGATTCTAGTTTTATAATTAAAGCTTATTTGCATGCACGTTTAGGGGCGAACATCACACTTCTATCTTCTTGACATTTCTTAGCTTTATCATCATAACGTAATTCGGTCGACTCCACGTGAATCCCCATCATGCCATTCTTCTTATAACTCTCGTAATGTTGACTCTTCACTTAATGGTACCTCGTAAGCTTATCTTACGGTATCTTACATCTTACACACTTGGTTCGATCGCTCTTGATATCTTGACTCCAAAGCTTAGGAGAGTCTAAGGAAAGCTTCACTTATCGTAATGGAACACCGTCTTTAACCTTATTATAATGCACCCATCTCTACCTTGATTCACGTCTTTAGTTGTACACGCGTCTTCTTGAAGAACCCCTATACGTTATCTCTATTGGTCTCGTTGTCCTTCTATTCGTGACTTCTTTGTAACCCTTCCACATCTTCATGTTACTCCTTTTTCTTGTAAGGTCTCCGTTCCGATTTCTCATAAGTTGTCTTGAGTTGTTCTCTTACTTGTTTGTCCTTCGTTTATGTCATCTCCAATCCTCCTCTTCGACATCCTTTTAAAAGGAACTCGAGAATGCCATGATGTTTGTTAGCACGAAATGATCAACTCGATACTTGAGCGTAATCCACCACATATGAATGCTATCCCAAGCCACATCATCGTCTTAAAGGTGATGATATCATACTATCAACTTTCTATTAGGTCCCGTATCTCCATACACTATATATATATAAATAAGAATCCGTATATAAGACTATACAAGTCCATATTACCGCTAATATTACACATCCGAAAATCCATCATCACAATATAAGGTCCGAAACATATAATCGTCCACATGTATAACTATACACATAAATCACGTCCATCATGCAACTATGTTACGCTAAGAACGTGACACGCAAAAAGCCTTAAATTTATAACTCGATATATTTCTCCAAACTCCTAGCAAACCCGCAGTGTACGGGACGTTTTGTAGTAGGGATATTATTCCGAGGTCGAACACAAAGACTGAGGTGAGATTGAATCGAGTAGTGACTAAAGATAGTGTTGATCTAGGCTAAGAAAAGGGAAAGGAATAAAGAAAAGAAAATCTTAATGTTTTTAGGATCGGTTTTGTGTGGTGATCAATCAAGAATCACAACGATATAAGAATGCAAAACAAACTAACAATCTAGCAAATAAGCATAAACAAGCAAGACAAAAAAAACGAGATATGAGATCAAAGAGAGGAATGCGGATTCTAGGGGTTGGAAATTCCGGTTATGGCATTGGAATCAAGCTATCTAATCATTACTTGGATCAACTATAATATGTTGGGAGTGAGCGTTTCTAGATTGGGATCAATCACCGGGTAAGTCTCATGGTCCACTAGTCCGTTCCTAAGGTATCATCACCGGATAAGTCTCAAAGAGCCTAAGGATAGGAATTCTACACAAACCGGATGGTTACTTAGGGATATAACCTCTCCTTACCGGGTAAGTCTCTGGAAGGCAAGTCCTAAACAACTATCCTAGCACACTCAGTCCAATAGCGGCTTATTAGGCTCACTACTAACTAGAGTTCGTAATCTTTGGTATCTAAGAGCAAGACTCACCGGGTAGATCTCTTCTAACACTTAGTTGCTAACACTAGGTCACCCTAGGATAGATTTAACTCAACAAACACTAGGATTTCAACAATCTAACAACCTAACACTTGGATTTATCATTACAAGCAAGATTCATCAGAATCACGGGGTGTTCATCAAGATCCACGGCCGTTGTTTGTCTAGAACAAACCGTGGATTCTAATAGTGACTAGGTTCAATCGAACGAATCATCCAAGCATACATTTAAGTCTAACAATCTAGCAAATAAGCATAAACAAGCAAGACAAAAAAAACGAGATATGAGATCAAAGAGAGGAATGCGGATTCTAGGGGTTGGAAATTCCGGTTATGGCATTGGAATCAAGCTATCTAATCATTACTTGGATCAACTATAATATGTTGGGAGTGAGCGTTTCTAGATTGGGATCAATCACCGGGTAAGTCTCATGGTCCACTAGTCCGTTCCTAAGGTATCATCACCGGATAAGTCTCAAAGAGCCTAAGGATAGGAATTCTACACAAACCGGATGGTTACTTAGGGATATAACCTCTCCTTACCGGGTAAGTCTCTGGAAGGCAAGTCCTAAACAACTATCCTAGCACACTCAGTCCAATAGCGGCTTATTAGGCTCACTACTAACTAGAGTTCGTAATCTTTGGTATCTAAGAGCAAGACTCACCGGGTAGATCTCTTCTAACACTTAGTTGCTAACACTAGGTCACCCTAGGATAGATTTAACTCAACAAACACTAGGATTTCAACAATCTAACAACCTAACACTTGGATTTATCATTACAAGCAAGATTCATCAGAATCACGGGGTGTTCATCAAGATCCACGGCCGTTGTTTGTCTAGAACAAACCGTGGATTCTAATATTGACTAGGTTTAATCGAACGAATCATCCAAGCATACATTTAAGTCTATTCTATCATAGTCCAAGCCATAACCATCCTTTCCTTACCCTAGAATCGCATCTATTTAGCCAACAACATACATCATCACAATCAAAATCATCAAGCATAAAATCATGGCTTCCATTTGCAATAATGAAGAGAAAGAGATGAACAAGTAGAACAAAGAAAACCAAGCTGAAAATTAAGATTTAGAGAGACTCACAACCCTTCAAAAGAAGGTTCAATCGATTCTTACAACCCTAGAAAACGTTCCGATAATCTCCACTCTAGAATCTATCAAAGACTAATAGTGTTGTGTTCTTCTCTTCTTCTCCAATGGAACTTTTCTTCTCCTCCAAGAGTAGCTCCAATCCAAGCTTCCAATTGAGAGAATCTTTCTTGTTGTGAGTGTATGAGAGAATGGTAGTGAGAGTGGATGATGATGGATGCCTTTCAGCCTTGCAGGACCACCTATTTATCCTACAAATTTGCAAGAGTCGGCCATGAAGATTGTGGCACAGCTGTCACAACCGTCTGGCAAAAACCACGGTCCAATTCCACGCCCGTGGAAGTCCCAGTGACCGTGGTTTTGATGCCTCAGCTTGTTTTGGATCATTAAGTCACGATTCGGTGCATGGCATGCAACAACAAGGTCCCATGAGTCCTCCTTAGCCTCTTGCTTGCATCCTAATGAGTCCGAAGGTGTGTCATCTCAAGGAACGATCCTCGAATGCATCGATTAAGCTTCTAAATCTCCCAAAATACCTACAAAGCAATGCAAAAGTCCGTGTAGGCGTCTATCTCGACAAAATACATGAATTGAGTGCAAACCGTCACGAACTAGTGCAAACCATGCATGAACGAGCGGAAAAATTATCTAAATGAGTGCCTAATCCTAAGTCATAAATCGTGTAATCAAAAATACCCCATACTTAAGGTTTGCTCGTCCCCTTGCAAGTCCCCAACTATAGACTAAGAGATGACATGATTTATGCATGCAGAAAAATAACAAAATCTTTTTGAAGTTGTGCTTCTAATATTGGATCACCTTCATAGTCATGTTTCATGGCAATGGACAAGCAATCATTCATCAAATAAATGAAAGCACGGTGGGGCAATCATATCTACCGGAGCTCCCGGGATATACTTCTTCAAACGGTGTCCATTCACCTTGAAATCTCCACAATGCTCTCCTCCTATCTCAACCGCTCCATGGGGAAAGATCTTTTTCACCACATAAGGACCGATCCACCTCGACTTTAGCTTTCCGGGGAAGAGCCGCAGCCTTGATTTGAAGAGAAGGACAAGGTCGCCTTCACTCAACTCTTTCGGGATGAGACGCTTGTGATGCCAACGTTTGGTCCTCTCCTTGTAGATCCGGGCGTTTTCATAAGCATCCAACCGGATCTCCTCAAGAGCATTCATGTCTAGCAACCTCTTCTCTCCCGCCTCCTTGAGGTCAAAATTTAGCCACTTAATGGCCCAATATGCTCTATGCTCCATCTCTACCGGAAGGTGGCAAGACTTGCCATAGACTAGCTTGTAAGGAGTGGTGCGAATCAGTGTCTTGAAAGCAGTTCTATATGCCCACAAGGCATCATCGAGCTTCATAGCCCAATCCTTTCTCGTCCTTGAAACCGTCTTCTCAAGAATTCCCTTTATCTCCCGGTTGGAGATCTCCACTTGGCCACTAGTTTGGGGATGGTAAGGTGTTGCCACCTTATGAGTCACCCCATACTTAGCCAAAAGTACTCAAAACTTCCTATTAGTGAAGTGCTTTCCTCCATCACTTATGATCACCCTTGGTGTTCCAAACCTAGGGAAGATCACTCGGTTGAAGAACCGTACCACAACCTTGGCATCATTTGTGGGAGAGGCGATTGCCTCCACCCATCTCGAAACATGACAATGGCGGATCACACTCTCCACCTCATCCTCTGGTATGCATCTTCTGAAGACTCCATCAGGCCCTCTCTTGAACAAAAGTGGTTCACTCCAATAGTAGTGCCTCACATCTTTGAAGAACTTCTTCCTTTGGGCATATGACAAACCGGGAGGCACTTCCTCACACACAAGATAGTTCACAATGTCGGCATACCATGGCTCACTTCCTCTAGACATTTGGAACAAACACTCTTCCACCGGAACGAGTCATCAATCGGGATGTCATCTCTCTCAAGCTCTAATGGTGGGAGTCTACTAAGGTGATCCGCCACAGAATTTTCGGATCCTTTCTTATCCCGGATTTCCAAATCAAACTCTTGAAGAAGAAGGATCCACCGAATCAACCTAGGCTTGGCATCCTTCTTTGTAAGGAGATAACGGATCGCAGCATGATCCGTATACACTATGACCTTCGCTCTAACAAGATATGAGCGGAACTTCTCAAATGCGTACACAACCACTAGCAACTCCTTCTCGGTGGTAGCATAATTGAGTTGTGCATCATCTAGCGTCTTGCTAGCATAATAAATGGCATGTGTAAGCCCATCTTTCCTTTGTCCCAAAACAGCTCCAACGGCTACATCACTTGCACCGCACATGATCTCAAAAGGTAAACTCCAATCCGGAGGTTGCATGATAGGTTCGGAGATCAAAGCATTCTTTAACCTACAAAAAGCTTCAAGGCAATCCTTGGAGAAAACAAACTCAACATCTTTCATTAGTAGGTTAGTAAGAGGCTTAGAAATCTTAGAGAAATCTTTAATAAATCTCCGGTAAAAACCGGCATGCCCTAGAAAACTCCTTACCCCCTTCACCGAGGTAGGTGGTGGCAACTTCTCGATGGTTTCAATCTTGGCCCTATCAACCTCAATGCCACGATTGGACACCAAGTGTCCCAACACAATACCTTCACTTACCATGAAGTGGCATTTCTCCCAATTCAAGACTAGATTAGTCTCCTCACATCTTTTTAGCACTAGAGACAAGTTAGCTAAGCAATCATCAAAAGAAGATCCATAAACAGAAAAGTCATCCATAAACACTTCCATAATATTCTCAATGTACTCAGAAAAGATAGCCATCATACACCTTTGGAAGGTGGCGGGTGCATTACACAACCCAAATGGCATTCTCCTATATGCAAAAGTACCCCAAGGACATGTAAATGTGGTTTTCTCTTGATCATCGGGGTGGATAGGGATTTGGAAGAATCCACTATAACCATCTAAATAGCAAAAATGGGAATGTTGAGCTAATCTCTCTAGCATTTGGTCAATGAAAGGAAGAGGGAAGTGATCTTTCCTAGAGGCCATGTTAAGCTTCCTATAGTCAATACACATCCTCCATCCCGTAACCGTTCTAGTTGGAATTAGTTCATTATTCTCATTGGTTACTACGGTCATCCCACCCTTCTTAGGAACCACATGCACGTGACTAACCCACTTACTCTCCGAAATCGGGAAAATGATTCCCGCATCTAGCAATTTAAGAATCTCCTTCTTTACTACTTCTTTCATGATTAGGTTTAGTCTTCTTTGAGGTTCAATTGAAGGTTTATGATTATCTTCCATCAAGATTTTATGCATGCACAAAGAAGGTTTAATGCCAACTAAGTCATCAATGGTATAGACAATGGCTTTCCTATGCAACATTAACTCATGCAACAATCTAGCAAGTTCATCATCATTCAAGCATGCATTAACAATCACCGGATATGTAGAATTATCACCAAGAAAAGCATACTTCAAATGAGAGGGGAGTGGTTAAAGTTCAAGTTTAGGAGGACCTTTATCGAGTGGAGACGATTCATATAATGTTGGTTGAGATGAATCCATAGCCATGGAAGACTCCTCAAGGTTCCTTGAAGCTTGATCATCAACAAAGGCAGTTTCTGGGGAAACCACGGGCAGAATAACGGGCTCTGGCACTACCACGGCCGTGGAATTTGCAAAGCTTGCATTTCGGAGCATTCCAGAGAGTTCCACGGGTCTTTCCACGGGCGTGGTTCTTGGGCCCTGACCGTGATTCCTACATGAATTCAGCACACTCTCGTGGACTTCAAATTCAGCTGTTGTCTACTTTTCTAATGCTTCCAAAGCCTTGATTTCTTCATTGCAAGCCTCCTCAACACCTTCCTCCATCAAACTTAAGCTAAGAACCTTCTCCATGGGGTCCTTGATCAAGATCGATCTTACAACTTCTCTAGACTCTTCTTGCTCGACAATGTTGAACACATCCTCATCAAGGGTTGGCCCCTTCATCATTGTGGACAGCTTGAACTTGATATTCTCTTCTCCAATGTTGAAGGAGAGAATTCCATTTTTACAATCCACCAAGCATCCGGAAGTGGCTAGGAAAGGTCTCCCCAAGATGATAGGAACCGGATAGTCCGCCGGGATGTCCAAGACAACAAAATCAATCGGCACATAGAACTTCCCGAGTTGCACCGGTATGTCCTCCAAGATTCCAACCGGGTGAGTGATAGAACGGTCCGCCATGTAAAAGGTCATCTTGACCGGTTTTGGCTCTCCTAGCCCAACCTTGTTGCAAAGTGCAAGCGGTATGATGCTTACACTTGCCCCAAGATCACATAGGGCTTCATACTTCACTTCTCCCACTCCAGTTGGCACACAAAAAGATCCCGGATCTCTTAGCTTAGGAGGCATCTCCTCCTTCATTGTTTTGATCAATTCCGAGGACCTCTTTGTCATCCTTACTTCTCCATAATCCTCCAACTTCCTCTTGTTGGAGAGTATTTCCTTCAAAAACTTGCTATATGCCGGCATACCTAGAATAGCATCCATGAACGGAATGTTAATATGCAATTTAGACATAAGTTCAAGGAATTTACCAAAGTGTTTGTCCAAGCGGGCTCTTGCTCGTGATTGTGGGAATGGTAGTGGTGGCTTGTATGGAGGTGGCGCCACATATGTTGGCACATCATCCTTGCTCTTTCCTCCATCTTCTTGCAATGTCTCTTCCTCAACCACTACTTGCTTTCTGTTAGCATTCTCCTTAGGCAAGGGGTCCTTCATGCTCAACCCGCTCCTTGTAGTGATGGCTAACACTTGGCCTCTTGGGTTGTCTTCGGTTCTTCTGGGAAGCTTTCCCGGATCTCTATGGGCTTCAACTGCCTTTTGGAACACTTGTGCTTCCAAAACCTTTTGAGCCTTAGAAATAGAAGTCACTGTGCTCTCAAGACCACTCAACCTCCCAAGCAATTGCTCAAACATCATCTCGGTTCTATCCTTTGGAGGTTGAGTGAATCCGGGTGGAGGTTCTTGTGAAGCTTTTGGTGGTGGAGCTGCGCTTGTGGAAGCGGGAGGGTTCAAGGCTCCATCCGGGTTAGAGTAGGAAAACCCTCCGGGTTAGAGTAGGAAAACCCAGGATGGTTGTGGTTAGGCCGGTAATTGTTGAATTACCGGTTGTTGTTGAAGTTCCTTGGGCCTTGATAGTTGTTGTAGTTGCCCCTTCCCATGTAGTTCACATCTTCCTCCTTGGAAGACAAATTTGCTTGCACTGGCATTTGAAAGGTTGCTTGATTCTTCAAAGTTGTAGTTCACAACTCCCTCAAAGATTTCAACTCATTGTATATTGCATCAAGCTTGAAGTTACTCATGGTGACTTCACACACCTCATATGCTCCCGCTTTCCTCCCATCACTTTTCCTATGGGAGTACTTCTCAATCACCAAAGCTCGTTTCTCTACAAACTCCCAAGCTTCATCTACATTCTTTTCCATGAAAGTCCCACCGGAAAGAGATTGGAGCTTGAATTGGCTATCTTCATCAAGTCCTTTGAAGTAGATCTCCAATAGCTCAATTCGGGAACTTCACTTTCCTCCGGATCCAACAAGGTCCTTATTGTGTCTAAACCTTTAAGGTTCCAAATCCGCGCATTAGTTAATACATCCCCTTACCATTGGCATTGGACTGCCGGGCATACACCAACTCTTGTTGTCATTCCTTCATAGTCCCTGCTTGAGGTTATACCTCCCGTCTACAACTTCTCAATAGGTAACCCGTGATATATGCATTCTCGGTCAACACCTACAAGCTTGTGGTTTACCTTCTCTACAACGACGTACCAATCCTCTATACTTTATGTCAGTAATATGATGAAGGCTACCCTCCTTGGGGTACTCTACCTCAACTCTGTTAGCTCCTTCCACGTTCCGTGAATTTTTCCTTTTCCATAACATAACCATACTCTTCAAGGCTTCACATTCCGTATAACTCGCCTTCATAGGCTTAATCGCACCTCACCACATCTTGTAAGCGTGTCTTCTCTAAAAAGTTCCAACATTATTCAGCAACCACTCGTGTATTCCTTGTTCGTCGTCTTAAGTCCTTTCATAACTAAAGCTCCTTGTTGTGTCACTCTTCTTCTCGGGATCACGTCTACTCACACTTCTATCTTCTTGACATTTCTTAGCTTTATCATCATAACGTAATTCGGTCGAGTCCACGTGAATCCCCATCATGCCATTCTTCTTATAACTCTCGTAATGTTGACTCTTCACTTAATGGTACCTCGTAAGCTTAACTTACGGTATCTTACATCTTACACACCTGGTTCGATCGCTCTTGATATCTTGACTACAAAGCTTAGGAGAGTCTAAGGAAAGCTTCACTTATCGTAATGGAACACCGTCTTTAACCTTATTACAATGCACCTATCTCTACCTTGATTCACGTCTTTAGTTGTACACGCGTCTTCTTGAAGAACCCCTATACGTTATCTCTATTGGTCTCGTTGTCCTTCTATTCGTGACTTCTTTGTAACCCTTCCACATCTTCATGTTACTCCTTTTTCTTGTAAAGTCTCCGTTCCGATTTCTCATAAGTTGTCTTGAGTTGTTCTCTTACTTGGTTGTCCTTCGTTTATGTCATCTCCAATCCTCCTCTTCGACATCCTTTTAAAAGGAACTCGAGAATGCCATGATGTTTGTTAGCACGAAATGATCAACTCGATACTTGAGCGTAATCCACCACATATGAATGCTATCCCAAGCCACATCATCGTCTTAAAGGTGATGATATCATACTATCAACTTTCTATTAGGTCCCGTATCTCCATACACTATATATATATAAATAAGAATCCGTATATAAGACTATACAAGTCCTATGTCCATATTACCACTAATATTACACATCCGAAAATCCATCATCACAATATAAGGTACGAATCATATAATCGTCCACATGTATAACTATACACATAAATCACGTCCATCATGCAACTATGTTACGCTAAGAACGTGACATGCAAAAAGCCTTAAATTTATAACTTGATATATTTCTCCTAACTCCTAGCAAACCCGCAGTGTACGGGACGTTTTGTAGTAAGGATAGTATTCCGAGGTCGAACACAAAGACTGAGGTGAGATTGAATCGATTAGTGACTAAAGATAGTGTTGATCTAAGCTAAGAAAAGGGAAAGGAATAAAGAAAAGAAAATCTCAATGTTTTTGGGATCGGTTTTGTGTGGTGATTAATCAAGAATCATAACGATATAAGAATGCAAAACAAACTAACAATCTAGCAAATAAACATAAACAAGCAAGACAAAAAAAAACGAGATATGAGATCAAAGAGAGGAAGGCGGATTCTAGGGGTTGGAAATTCCGGTTATGGCATTGGACTCAAGCTATCTAATCATTACTTGGATCAACTATAATATGTTGGGAGTGAACGTTTCTAGATTGGGATCAATCACCGGGTAAGTCTCATGGTCCACTAGTCCGTTCCTAAGGTCTCATCACCGGATAAGTCTCAAAGAGCCTAAGGATAGTAATTCTACACAAACCGGATGGTTACTTAGGGATCTAACCTCTCCTTACCGGGTATGTCTCGGGAAGGCAAGTCCTAAATAACTATCCTAGCACACTCAGTCCAATAGCGGCTTATTAGGTTCACTACTACCTAGAGTTCGTAATCTTTGGTATCTAAGAGCAAGAATCACCGGGTAGGTCTCTTCTAACACTTAGTTGCTAACACTAGGTCACCCTAGGATAGATTTAACTCAACAAACACTAGGATTTCAACAATCTAACAACCTAACACTTGGATTTATCATTACAAGCATGATTCATCAGAATCACGGGGTGTTCATCAAGATCCACGGCCGTGGTTTGTCTAGAACAAACCGTGGATTCTAACAGTGACTAGGTTCAATGGAACGAATCATCCAAGCATACATTTAAGTCTATTATATCATAGTCCAAGCCATAACCATCCTTTCCTTACCCTAGAATCGCATCTATTTAGATAAAAACATACATCATCACAATCAAAATCATCAAGCATAAAATCATGGCTTCCATTTGCAAGATAATGAAGAGAAAGAGATGAACAAGTAGAACAAAGAAAACCAAGCTGAAAATTAAGATTTAGAGAGACTCACAACCCTTCAAAAGAAGGTTCAATCGATTCTTACAACCCTAGAAAACGTTCCGATAATCTCCACTCTAGAATCTATCAAAGACTAATAGTGTTGTGTTCTTCTCTTCTTCTCCAATGGAACTTTTCTTCTCCTCCAAGAGTAGCTCCAATCCAAGCTTCCAATTGAGAGAATCTTTCTTGTTGTGAGTGTATGAGAGAATGGTAGTGAGAGTTGATGATGATGGATGCCTTTCAGCCTTGCAGGACCACCTATTTATCCTACAAATTTGCAAAAGTCGGCCATGAAGATCGTGGCACAGCTGTCACAACCGTCTGGCAAAAACCACGGTCCAATTCCACGCCCGTGGAAGTCCCAGTGACCGTGGTTTTGATGCCTTAGCTTGTTTTGGATCATTAAGTCACGATTCGGTGCATGGCATGCAACAACAAGGTCACATGAGTCCTCCTTAGCCTCTAGCTTGCATCCTAATGAGTCCGAAGGTGTGTCATCTCGAGGAACGATCCTCGAATGTATCGATTAAGCTTCTAAATCTCCCAAAATACCTACAAAGCAATGCAAAAGTCCGTGTAGGCGTCTATCTCAACAAAATAAATGAATTGAGTGCAAACCGTCACGAACTAGTGCAAACCATGCATGAACGAGCGGAAAAACTATCTAAATGAGTTCCTAATCCTAAGTCATAAATCGTGTTATCAAACTACAATCCACATATATACATATATATATCAAAATCCAAGTATACAACCAAGGCATAGAAGCCCAAACATCCTATGGTCATATATATATATATATATATATATATATATATATATATATATATATATATATATATATATATATATATATATATATATATATATATATATATATATATATTTATATATATATATATATATATATATATATATATATATATGGTGGTCCCGTACATTCTATCCCAACCCGACTCTTGCTTATGATTTTGGAAACGAAAAGTCAGAACCCGTGGGGGTTCTGTTTATTCCTCATTCGGCCTTTAGAAGATTGCTAGTGCCATTGTTGTAAACCCGGGGCTCTGATACCACTTTGTAAAACCCCGATTACGCGGGACTCGGAATGCTACGGGTGAGACCTCATAATGGGTCCCGACCCTTAGCCTGACAACAATTTCACCGAACCTTTCCAACAAGGAACAAATAAAGGCAAAACTAAAACCGTTTATAATGTATGCGGAAAATAGAAATGTAAAGATACAATATGGAAACTCAGCCGAGTCCTCAAAATGACACAACTCCAAACATAAGCCAAAAAAAACCGTACAACATACAACCATAACCCATGTTCGCTCCAAATGGTGTGTGCAAGCATAAATTTATAACCCAAGATGTATGCTAAAAACAAGGATGCAAACCCACAGTGTACGGGTCAATCGTAGTAAAAGCAAGAAATTCCGGGGTGTCGATCTCAGGGACTTAGGTGAAACCTAAGCAAGTATAGGTAGTCTATGTAATTACTAACCACAAAAGCAATAAAGCAATCAAAGATGATAATATAGTCAATTAAGGAAATATGTAATTCTAGGGATTAAAGCATCTAGTTGTGGTTCCAACTCAAGATCTCAAGATAAAGCGGACAAAGCTGAGATATTTGCAAAGGGAAGGTATTTCTTAAGCGGAGTAGATTTTTCGCCACTAAGCGTGCGTGCAAATAAGCTTTAATTTATAAAACTAGAATCAAGCAAGCGAACCCGCAGTATACGGATCGGCGTAATAAAGCAAGAATTCTAGAGTATCAAACACAGGGATTTGGGGGGAACAAATTCAGTTCGCAAATCGTCAAGCAAGTAAATGTAATAAGGTTTGCAAATATTGGGGAAAACAGCAACCCTAAAGATCCAGGTGTCTAATTGTGGCAATCGATTCAAGATATACTAAAGAACTAAGGACAGAGTTAAGAGTTGCAAAGGTATGCTAAAGTAAAGCAATGTACGGTGAAGTTCCAAGGCTTTATATGACTTATCTAAAGACACTCTATATAAAGGTTATTGAGGCTTCAGTATAGAAAGGATCTAAAGACAAGAATTAATATCAAATACCAAAACTTGTAACCCAAGGATCAAAACTAACTAAACCGATTAAGGTTGTGACACTCGAAATCGAAGTAGAGGTTGTTGAGGCTTCACTACTACCTAGAAAAGGGCAAACCTAGACTAGATTAATGCTAATCTTTAACCTTGGATCAAAGTAAAAGCAAAGTTCGTAAACTGGTATAAATTACGGGCAGATCTTGAGTTCCACGGCCGTGGAATCTCAAGAACAAACCGTGATTTAGGGTGTCAGCGAAATCTCTCTAACTCTCAGGGTCCAATCTGTTTACGATCGATCTATCATCATATAAGCCACAACTATTAACCCTTCACCTTAGAATTGCTAAAGGGTTTTAGCCAATCATCATCATTATGATATCAAAATCAAGTTTAAGAAGAATGAAAGATGAAAACCTTCGAAAACCTTCAATAAAACTGAAATCAATTTCAAATCCACACACAAAGATAATAATGTATATCAGATTTGGAATAAACACAAACCAATAACGATCCTTGATAAGAACGAAGAACGGGATGTCAATCCGTCTTCTAATCAAACCTAAGGACAAAAGGCGTAACTTCCGCCACAAGCAACTTCCAAATCTTCAAACCCTCCTGAATCTCCGTTTGCAAGTGCAAAATCTCCGGACGTCCAATGCAGCCCTAAGCACGTGTGTCAAATTCTCTCCTCTCCAGCCTTTTTATAAGGAAAGATAAAATAACAGTCCGGCCCATGTACGTAAATGATGTGGCAATTATTTATTCGACAAAAGATCGCCTAAATCACGGTTTCATGGAGTTCCACGACCGTGGTTTAGAGCGTGGAAGTGGATTACGGTTCCATATTATTTCCATGAGTGTTTTATACCGTGTAACTCTCTGGAATACTCCACATTCATGTTGCCAAGATCCACGGCCGTGGAAATAAGCGTGGACTTCTCTACGACCGTATTTTAGAGCGTGGAAGTGTAAATTGCTTGTGGTTTCCTTTGTGGCATGTCATGCCTCATCCTAGCATCTCCCTTGACTTCTTTGATGTGTCCTTAATCCTTGGATGTGCTCAAATCTTCTCCTATCTCTCTCAATTGGTTTGGTTTTTAGCTCTTATTCACCTATAATCAATACAAAGCTAATGTAGACCTCCATATCGAAAATATAGACAAACTATCTAACAATTGTTTCAATTCCTTATGAATGAACACTATAATGGATGAAAAATAACTAGAAAACGTTCCTAGAATATCGCAATATTTCATGCTAACAAAATACCCCATACTTGCTACTTGCTTGTCCCCAAGCAAGGTCTTTCAAAAGCTTTAGAACTTAAGTTAGGATGAAATATGCATGCAATCTCAAAAACAAAACATCTTTTAGGTAAATGTGCTTCTAGTCAATAGATCAACCTCAAACCTTGCTTCAATCATCCTTGAAAACGCTCACATACACAAACCAAAGTATGTAAAGTAAAGAAACATCACAAGCTGCTTAATCCTCAAAACAAACATCATAACCTTCAAATACCATCAAAAACAAGAATAAGAAACTTCAATTTAGATCACTAAGTCATATAACACTCTTTTGATCTTAAGGACTTTCAAGTAAGGTCTAGAATGCGGAAAGGAAGGATACTTATAAGGAATGTGGGGCATGAATCCGGTAAAGGAAATATTCCAACTCTTTTACTTTTTCTCTTGTGATTTTGCAACACTTTCAACTTAGAGCTTTGCTCTTTTCTTTTCACATCATTTTTCGACTTTACTTTTGGAGTTAGGGAAAACGGTGCACAAAAACCGAATCCTAGGAGATTGGCGTTTCTCAATTTCGAGATGCCTCAAACCCTTGATGCACATACGATAATCCGTTAGGAATATCGCTCAATCCGATTTTGGCAAGATACAAACACCCGGCTATGTGAATGGTGCTGAGTTACTCATCGTCATGATTGACTTCCCCAAACCTATTTTTTTCTATTCTTTGAATGCAAAATTTTGCTTTCATGGCCCTCCCACATCAAACATGTCAAACACTCAACTCCTCCAAATTCCCGGATAGGTAAGGGAGGCAATAATTCATTCAGGGGCTAAATGAACAAAGAAAGGAAGAAGAAAGGTCGAATTGCCTTAATCATTTCATAAAGAAGTATAAGAACTTATTATACAATTTCAACTTCAATTTCTCAAATTGATTTAGATGAAGTTCTCACATTACGAAATTTGCAAGTAAAGACAAACAACTCATTCAATTTCTTTCCAATTCATAATTCCGTTCAAGCATGCAATTATCATCAAAAATTCATTCCGCAAGTAAGATTTATCATAGGAATCATCTCAATTCTCAGAAGCACAAAATTTTCAAAATTTTTCAATTTTTATGGGTTTTTCAAAAGCTTTTTCATGCAATGCAATAATGAAACGTGTGCCAATGGAATGAAACATGCAAAGTGTTCTCGAATCAAGGCAGGTGAAGTGAGTAGAGTTATTACAAACGATAGTCACACCCAACCCCATACTTGAGACAAACATTGTCCCTAATGTTCAAAAATAAATAAAGAAAAGAAAGAAAGAAAATGAATTCACAAAACGGCGGTGGAGCGGCTAATGCTAACAATCATCCATGGTCGTCACTGAGGTGGAGGCGGTGGTGGAAATGGGAAGAAGCCGCAGTCGAAGTTCCGCCCAAACTGCTGGCGGTAGATGTCTCTCATCATCCTATCATGCTCGTCAGCTCGAACATCTCTAGCGTCCTGTCGGACCTCCAAAGCTCCTACTCTCCTGGAGAGGTCGGTAGCCCAATCCGGAAGCTGCTCGTACCACCCCGGTGCCTAGCTCTACCAAGCTGGTGCATCCGGTGGTGCTGGTGCAGACGGCGGCTGTGCATGCCATGTCGGTGGAGCTCCGATCCACTCCGGCTGTGATCTATACCAATCAGGAGGGGCATCCATCCATGTCGGCCTCTCACTCACGCTAGCACGGCGAGAGGAGGAGGCTGCTGAAGGTCCAGCTGGTCGTGGTGAACGTCTGGGAGGGTCAGGGAAGTGTGCCGGCTGATCCGGGAAAGTGCCAAAGTCACGCTCCTCACCTCCTCTCTCAAAACCATCACCTCCTCTCATCTCCTCCTCATCTGCAGCTGGTACCTCAGGAGGGACATGGGGAGGGGCTACTAACCTATTCGCATGCATAGCAGCGAATGTCTGCTTCCAATTATGGCGTTCAGCCATAATGGAATACTTAGGGAGCCATGCAACACCTTTACCTCCTCTATTCTCCCAAGGCATGGCAGCGATGGGTGGACCTCTATGCCTAGGAAAGATCAAACCTCTAGTCATGAAGGTTTGGAGTCCCAATGGTCTAGCTGCTATCCTAGTACACGCAGAAAAATCAATCCCCAACTGTCTAACAATGTGGGTGACTATCCTACCATATCCAATATTCCCAGCCCTCTTGTTCTTGAGCTTACTCATGGTGGAAGCTAAGAGGGTAGCACAGTCAGTAGGTCTACCGTGCAGCATACAATACAGAAGAAACAACTCATCCGTCTTGATCTTTTGAGGAGTCTCGGTCCTAGGGGAAAGACACTCAGAAAGTACTCTATGGGCTATCTTCAAGGCTAAGTGATAGATAAGCTTAGCCTTGGTATCAGCAGGTTGCCAGCGGTCCTCGCTAGCATAGATCATAGCAATGTCCTCCCAGAAATCCTTAGCGTATACACCACTAGGAAAACGACCATTGAAGGTCTCGTGGAACCCAAAGAAGGCTCCGAACTCTAAGATCGAGAACTCGTAGTTCTCCTCCATCAGCCTAAAAGAAACTGTCCTCTCCACATGACTATACTCAAAAGAGGTCACAAACTCCCTAGTGATCTCTTCATATGCATCTTCCCTAATAGCGGAGAAGATGATCAAGCCGGCTCTATCTAAAAGCCATGTAAGGTCACTCACCACATTCAGTGGCTCTCCTCAAAAAGCAAATAACGTGGTCCTATGACCGGTCTCTTCTCGATCCTTTCTAAGGCATCGAGGTAATCCTCATGGATCTTTGGAATTCTAGGGGGTGGGAGTGATGGTGGCTCACTAGGAGGTACTTGGGAGGAGGAGGAAGCATCACCTTTCCTCTTCTTATCCCTAGTGGACATTCTCCTAATAAAATCCATTTCAGTCAAAAAATTACGGCCTGTTCTTCAGTTCCACGGCCTTGGAATACCCAGAGACCGTGGTTCAGCTTTGAATTTCTCAAAACTCAATCAATCAACACCAAATTCACCAGACAACAGCCCTAGACTAATTCCAATCCAATTCCAATCAGTTCTCCTAAAAATTCTTGCGAAAATTTAGCCAAATCGACAAAGTAAAGAAAGAGGGAAAAACCTAGGTTTTGGGTTTTTAAAATCCAAATTCCGTCTTCTTCAGTGATTGTCCACTCGATTTGTTGCTTGGATCTTGTAGATGGTTGAATTTGCTTCACTTTGGGCTCAAGAATCGTTCGAAACGATTAACGAATAAGGATTTGAGAGAGGGGGACGAATTACGGCTGTTAGGGTCGTGGAAGAGGGATTTTTGTGTGGTTTTTGTAAAGAAGGTGGTTTATATAGTAACCGTAAAATTTTTGTCAAATTACGGTCACTCGAGGGTTTCCACGGCTGTTGAATTTTACGGAATCGTTGTTTTGGTGATTTTTCTCAGGCTTTTGCAAATTACGGTCACTTTAGCTTTCACGACCATGGTTTTGGCCGTGGAACTCTCTGTAATGTGCCAAAATCCAAGTTTCGTCAATTTCGTCCAACCTTTCCTTCTCCCTTGCCTATTCCATTGCTCTTACATCCAAAAACACGAACATACCGGAAGGTATCGAAGGCAAAACAAAACAAAAACGTCTAAACTAATCTAATCTATGAATGACAAACAAAAGAATAAGTGCAATACCTTGGGTTGCCTCCCAAGAAGCGCTTGTTTAAGGTCCGTAACTAGACCGTACTTGCACTTATTCGAGTGCGGTAGGCGTGAACTCTTCAACTTGGAGTTCTGGTGAGTACTTCTTGAGTCGTTGAGCGTTCACCTTGAAAATTCCGCCCTTTTCACCCCATACTTCAACTGCACCATGGGGAAAAACACGTTTGATTAGATAAGGTCCGGTCCAACGAGATTTAAGCTTACCTGGAAAGAGACGAAGTCTTGAATTGAAGAGGAGAACTTGATCTCCTTCTTTGAGGTCTTTTGGAATGATATGCTTATCATGCCAACACTTCACTCTTTCTTTATAGATCTTGGCGTTTTCGTAGGCGTTTAAGCGAAGTTCTTCAAGCTCGTTAAGGTCCAAGAGGCGCTTCTCGCCCGCCTCCTTCATGTTGAAGTTCAACCACTTTATTGCCCAATACGCCTTATGTTCTAGCTCCACCGGAAAGTGACAAGACTTCCCATACACAAGGTTGTATGGCGTCGTTCCTATGGGAGTCTTATATGCAGTCCGGTATGCCCACAATGCATCATCTAGCTTCAAAGACCAATCCTTTCTTGTCCTTGAAACCGCCTTCTCTATGATTTCTTTAATCTCCCGGTTTGAAATCTCCACTTGTCCACTTGTTTGTGGATGGTAAGGGGTGGCGATCTTGTTAGTCACCCCATACTTAGCTATTAGAGTTTCGAATCATCGGGCAATGAAGTGAGAGCCTCCATCACTAATGATAGTCCGTGGTGTCCAAAATCGTGGGAAAATCGTCTTGTTAAAGAACTTAACCACAACCATGGCATCATTAGTAGGAGAGGCAATTGCTTCAACCCATCTCGAAACATAGTCTACAGCTAGAAGTATGTATTAGTTTCCACAAGATGATGGGAAAGTTCCCATGAAGTCTACTCCCCAAACGTTAAAGATCTCCACCTCTTGAATGTTGTTAAGAGGCATCTCGTTTCTCCTAGATATGTTCCCTGTTCTTTGACAAGCATCGCAACAGGAAACAAAGGTTTGCACATCTTTAAACAAAGTAGGCCAAAAGAATCCAGATTGCAATACCTTAGCGCTAGTCTTGTTCCAGCCAGCGTGTCCTCCACAAGGTAGTGAATGACAATGACGGATGACACTTTGCATCTCGTCTTCCGGCACACATTGTCGAATGATGCCGTCAGGACCTCTCTTAAAGAGGAGAGGTTCTGATGCGCCCTTGACCCCTATGTCCCAAGACGAGGAAGACGAGGCACTTCGGGTTCGCTCCGATGGACCGCTCACCCGTTCCCGTGCTAAAGCAATCGCTCAAGCTATTGGCTCCATCATTAGCCGCACCGTTGCTTGTCACGGACCCATTGGTTGCAAACCGTGTCTCTACGCCACTATGACTTGAAGCTTGTCAAGCCGGCACTGTTCCGGCGCATTTTCCGTAATTTAGCGTTTTGTAATAATAAGTCTTTTTATTTTCGGATTATTAATTTCCGGCACTAAATTTCCGGAACTTAATTTCCCGAATTTAAGATTAGACTTTTGGTTTCCGAATTTAATTCGGAAACTTAATTCCAAACTTAAACTCCCAACCTTTCACATTTTTAGGCTTTTCATTTTCGGAACTTAAATTCCGACTTTATTTCCGTCATTTAATTTCCGACCTTTTGTATGGCCGTCATCCACTATATAAGGGGATGCTTGGCTCATTTTTAAATCATGTTCAATTTGATTAAGTATTGAGAAGCATTTTCCTCCTACTTACTTGAGCATTATTTCTTCTTCCAACCCTCTCAAAGTTCTTCTTTTGGATCTTCGATCCAAACTCAATCACATTCGAGGGTTCTTCAAGAACTAACTCAACCGACCCACTTCAAAGCTTGATCGATCAATCTAGATCGACTCAACTGTTCAACTTCCGCCTCCATCTCTAAGCTTTCGCCAACCACTTTCAACGCATCCGCACTTCAACTAAGGAGTAGTTGAGCTTAAGCTTGATCTATATCCGGAATATTTCATTGACGTGTCCAAGGACGCATCGAATTGGTATCAGAGCAAAGGGATCTAAGCTAAGTTATCTTTACTCTTGTTTTTGTGCGTTATCATATTCATCCTTTTTGCCTTTTGTTCATCATCATCTTCATCTCGTTCTTCGCATCTTCAACCACGTTCTTGAAATTTTTTTTTCTCGATCCATTTTGCAAAGCAAATTTAGGAGATTTTTCGTTTGCCATCAAACCATTAATCAAAAAAAAAAAGAAAAAACATTTTTTCTCACCCAATCCGACATTTTTGTTAATCAATTTCACCAATTTCTTGGGTTTTTTTTATTGACAAAATCGGATATCACGTCTTTTGATATTGCAAAAACCAAAAACAAAGCAAAAACTCTTCAAAAAACGGATTTGTTTCAAAAGAAAAAGTGGATTCATCTCTTGCATTCCAAAGGTTGCATTCAAAAGTTTAAAAAAGAAACAATTCCACAAAAACAAAAGTAAAAGACGTCCGACAAACCGGTCCATCCGAAAAATCGGATTTTTGAAAAGGTCAAAGACCAAAGCAAGTAAAACTTGCCGATAAACAATCCGTCCATTTCCTATCTCTCCATTTTCTTACAAGTTGCGAATTTTCTCTTGAATTTGTGTGCATTTTGGTTCAAATTTGTTGGATTTGCTTTCCTTGCCTAACTGCCACACGGCCTTCCCAAAGGTAGAACCTTAACGCACTTGAACTTGGGTAACGTTGACTTATGTTGTCACCTTGCTCATTTGATTGCTTGCAATTTTGTGTCCAATCTTGGAGTTATGACTAACGTCACAATGGAAAATTCTCAGGAATCTAGTGAAAAGCAAGAGCTCACTACTTTGACCGAAGAAAATGCCTCCCTTAGGCAAGATCTTGAAACTTTGAAGGCCCAAATGCTTGCCCTTACGACCGCTCCACCAAATCCAAATGGAGCCTTGGTCGATGCTTCCACGTCCGATGGACGTCGCAAAGGCAAAGGTATCTTGGGAGCGGAACAATCTAACGGTCAACGGCTTGCCTCCGTCATTGAAAACCACGGGCCCTCTCAAAATGACGGTCATGAGTCCCACAATGAAGGTGACGAGAACCCTGACCCTTCTCCAAATGATTTGCTATATGTTGACACGGAGAATCGGCACAAATGCTATGAGCACAACCGACGTAAGTATGACACTTCCCCTCCTCCATCTAGTGCCCAACGCCCCAACCGTCCCTACCGGGTTGATGACCGGTATCATCATTAACCAAATGATCGCTCTCAACGTCCCGAGAATGATCGGTCCGGACAACGCCGCCAACGGCATAGCCGGCAACCGATGTATCATGATTATGAAGAGTATGACGAGAGAGATGACTTTGACGAGTTCTCCGATGATGAGTCGGACTTGGAGCGGGTGGCACATGTTCGTCCATGGCATCCACCCATTCGAGAGCCTTTTAAGAACCAAGATCGAGGAGAAGAATAACCCACAAAGGCGTGCACCAGATAATCATGGGCGCCAAAGACATAACGATGGCCACCGGCGAGCCCAACACGAATACGCCTATATAGCACCACCCCGACCGGATCCCTACCGAGCTCGTAGGGAAGGTAAGGTTAAATTTCCGGTATTTTATGGTGAATATGATCCTTGTGCGTTTCTTGATTGGGCACAGGATATGAAAAGAGCTCTCAAGCATTGCCATTATGAGGAGTATGAGAAAATCGAAGCGACGACACTTTACTTTGAAGGTGATGCAAAATCTTGGTGGAACCGGTACGAGACCAACCGTGAGAACCGAGGATGGGCACCGGTTGCGACATTTGATCAATTGATCTATGTCATGACTAAGAAGTACGTGCCCAACGATTTCAAAAACGACATGCGGTTGCAAATTGCCGAATTCCAACAAGGAAGCCTTACTCCGGTGGCTTACTTAGCCAAGCTGGAGGACATGCATATGAAGGCCGGCATATCGGCCTCCGCCTCCGCCCTTCAAACCAAATTCATGAGCGGCCTTAATTCATCAATCCGGCGGCCCCTCGAGATTGTCCCATACAAGGACTTAGGAGTCTTATGTCATGCCGCCATGAAACTTCACAAGCAACAACTCGAAACGCCTCGATACTCAAGGTATAATTCTTCCACTAGTCAATACTCTTATACCACTAATTCTCGTTCTCGAGATATTTCTAGTCCCCAAGATTCCGGAGCCGCTAAAGGATCACCACGGATGAGTCAACCCACCCGACAAGCGGCTACCGAGAAACCACCATACCGTGGCACCGTTGCTCCACCACAAATGCCTCCGGGCCGAACCCAACAAGGATCTCAAACGGTAGCCCGTCCAAGAGAACCCGTGTGTTTCAAGTGTAGCGGGTTTGGTCATGTCAAACGTAATTGCCCGAACACCAAGCGGGTGATGTTTGCCAACCCATCATATGACGATGGCGAATAGGAATATAATGTTGATATCCTCTTGGAAGATGACCAAGATGCCGACCCATACTATGGCATTTAGCCATGCGACGACCAACTTGCTTGCGGTCCGGCACAACCAGGTAAGTTTGCTCTAGTCTCTCGTCGTATTTTAGCTATGAAAGAGCATCTCCCTATTGACCAACGCGAGAATCTCTTCCACTCTCGTTGCTTGGTCAATAACACTAGTCTCTCTCTAATCATCGATGGGGGTTCGTGTTGTAATATTGTCAACGAAAAAGTGGTGAAACACTTTAAGTTGCCTACAACCCCCCACCCACAACCTTACGGACTCCAATGTATTTCCGATAAGGCAAGTGACACCGTCACACAACAAGCGTGGGTGACGTTTTCTATTGGCGCCTATGTTGATAAGGTCCTTTGTGATGTTATCAAAATGGACGCCACACATGTATTGTTGGGACGACCATGACAATTTGACCGTAAAACTTTTCATGATGGTTATCTCAACCGGTACATGTTCCAATATAATGGAAAACGGATCACACTTTTGCCTATGACTCCACAAGAAATTTTAGTTGTCTATGCAGAACGAAAGAGGCAACAAGTTATCGATGACACCACTAAACCGCCGGTCACATCGGACCCTCCTCGCCTCTCTCCCGATGTTGTGGATGTTCAAACTTCCGGTTCCCGTAATTCCGGCCATAAGGTTCATGGTACCGAAACACGAGGTAGTAAGAGTGTTGTCCCTATAAATGCACCTCCGGTTCCTACCATTCAAGGGCGATGTGAGCCCCGAATCCTTTTGGCCCGACGACATGACTTGACACCGGTCATGGAAGGTAAGTTTCCTTGTTTCTTACTTTTCCCTTTTTGTTTATCTATTTCCCATGACACAAGTAATGTGCCACACGAGGTGTCCTTGTTGTTGTCCGAATTTCAGGACATCTTGACCGACAAACTACCACCCGGCTTGCCACCAATCCGAGGAATTGAGCAGCAAATCCATTTGGTGCCCGGTGCGTCTTTGCCCAACCGTGCCGCTTACCGTGCAAGTCCGGAGGAGACCAAGGAGCTACAACGCCAAGTCCAAGAGCTCCTAGACCGGGGCTATTTTCGTGAGTCCTTGTCTCCATGTGCCGTGCCGGTCATACTTGTACCCAAGAAAGACGGATCTTGGCGGATGTGTGTAGATTGCTGAGCCATCAATAAAATCACCGTCAAGTATTGTCATCCAATCCCGCGCCTTGATGATATGTTGGACGAGCTCCATGGCGCCACTATCTTCTCAAAGATCGATCTCAGGAGCGGATACCATCAAATGCGCATGGTGATGAATGGAAGACGGCTTTCAAGACGAAGCATGGCCTCTACGAGTGGCTTGTCATGCCATTTGGCCTCTCCAACGCACCATCCACCTTCATGCGCCTCATGAATCACGTCTTGCGCAAGTTTTTGGGTATTTTCGTAGTTGTCTATTTCGATGATATCTTAGTCTTTAGCAAGTCCTTGGATGCCAACATCGAGCACCTTCGCCAAGTGCTCGAGTGCCTTAGACAAGAGCAATTATATGTCAATTTGGAGAAATGTGTCTTTTGCTTGGACACAACAATTTTTCTTGGCTATGTCGTGTCTAAGGACGGACTACGAGTGGACGAATCAAAAGTTCATGCCATTCGGGAGTGGCCTACTCCTACTACGGCCACCATGGTTCGAGCCTTTCTCGGCTTAGCGGGTTTCTATCGACGTTTTGTCAAGGACTTTAGCTCGATAGCGGCACCGCTACATGAGCGTACTAATAAAGGTGTCACGTTTGAGTGGCGTGACACCCATGCTCGAGCGTTTGAGTCGCTCAAAGACCGTCTTTGTTATGCGCCACTACTCCAACTCCCAAACTTTTCGAAAACCTTCAAGGTGGAGTGTGACGCATCTAATGTGGGCATTGGGGGGGTTCTCCTACAAGAGAATCGACCCATTGCTTACTTTAGCGAAAAACTTCCCGGTCTCTCACTCAACTATCCAACTTATGACAAGGAACTATATGCTTTAGTTCGTTGTCTTAAAACATGGCAACACTACTTGTGGCCGAAGGAGTTCGTGATTCATTCGGATCATGCGGCTCTTTCGTATCTCAAGGGTCAAACTACCTTGAGTCGGCGCCATGCGAGTTGGGTAGAGTTTCTTGAGACCTTTCCTTATGTTATTCGATATAAGAAAGGTAAAGAGAATGTGGTAGCCGACGCCCTTTCTCGCCGATATATCCTTCTTGTGCATATGGACGCCAAGATCCATGGCTTTGCTCTTATCAAAGAGTTATATGCCACGGATCTTGACTTCAAGGATATATTTGCTCAATGCCTTGACCTCCGAGAGCATGAGTCTTTCTTTATTAACGATGGCTACTTATTCCGTGCGGGCAAACTTTGTATCCCGCACTCGAGTATTCGTCATTTGTTGATAAAGGAGGCCGATGAGGGTTGTGGTCACTTCGGTGCTACCAACACTCTCGCCGCTCTACAAGAGCATTTCTTTTGGCCCCGAATGCGCAAGCATGTGACACGGCTTTGCACAAGTTGCATCACATGTCACCATGCAAAATCGCGCCAAGGTCCGGATGGATTGTATTCTCCTTTGCCTATACCAATGGGACCTTGGGAGGATCTTTCTATGGACTTTGTGGTTCGCCTACCCATGTCTAAACGAGGCAAAGACTCCATTTTTGTGGTAGTCGATAGTTTTTCAAAAATGGCACATTTTATTGCATGTAAGAGCACACAAAATGCTAGTAAAGTAGCAACCCTTTTCTTTGACAATGTTGTGCGCTTACATGGAATACCGCATTCCATCCTTAGTGATCGGGACGTAAAGTTTGTGAGCCATTTTTGGAGAACCTTATGGGGGAAACTTAGAACCAACTTGTTGTTCCCAAGTAGCTATCATCCCCAAACCGATGGTCAAACGGAGGTGACCAATCGGACTCTCGGTGCTCTACTTAGAGCGACCCTTAGGAACAACCCATGCAAGTGGAGGAATTACTTTCTATTGTGGAGTTTTCTTATAACAGGTCTCGATACTCGGCAACAAAGCTTTCACCTTTCAAAGTTGTCTACGACCTTAATCCACACACCCCGATGGACTTCACTCCGCGCCCACTCAAAGATGGAGAGCACATCACCGGAGCAAGTCGTGCTGCTCACATCATTGAGCTTCATGAGCGGACTAGGACACAACGCCAACGGCGTGCCGATCAACTTGCCTACCAACGCAACAAAGGCCGCCATCCAATCTCATTCGAGCCCGGTGATCTTGTTTGGCTCCACTTAAGGAAGGAGCATTTTCCATCCCGCCGCAAAGGCAAGCTCTCGGACCGCGGTGATGGACCATTCCGCATCTTATCCCGCCATGGCCCGAATGCTTACAAGTTGGAGCTTCCTGATAGCATGAATTATAGTCTATATTTTGGGGTTTGTTTGGACGTTTTATCTTTCATATTCTGCATGTTTGTATGTACATTATGTGATTTTACTACCATTTCATCTACCTTTGCAAGAATCGAGGTCTACACCTAGTTTCGTTGTAATTGCAGGTAATATGGTACGTTTTGCATCAAAAAGGAGCAAAAGGAGTCAAGAGTCATTTGGAGCTACATCCAGGAAGCATAGCCATGGATTGAAGATTCACTTTGGAGCAAATTCGAGAGATTCCACATTCTGAGTCACCTCGGTTGACCAGAGGTTCACCTCGACCGAGGCAATCCAGAGATACCGACTCGACCGAGGCGAATACCTAGGACGCGGCGAGAATATTTTATTCTTGGAAGAGATCTTTTAAATTTGGAAAGTGATCTTATATTTTTGGGCTGAGCTTCTGGAAGGAAGGAGATATGCAGAATCATATATTTTACCTATATTTATGGGATAATATCTTCTTAAGATTTATTATCTTTGGAGGTTTATTTTCCTATAAAAAGGGTTGATTTTGCACAATTCGATCATCCCGCCTCTACCGAAAAAAGAGGCCGCATACAATCCGCTTACAGCTGAATCCACGCAGCAGCCGCAGTATACTCCAAGTTGGGAGTTGTTGAAGAACCTTTTTGAAGGTTGAAGGAAGGTTGAAGATCATAGCTTTTTATAGCTTTTTGAAGGGTTTTGTAAGATTGTCTTCAATTCCTTCCTTGATTGTCTTGTCTTGTTGGATTGCTATCCAAGGAACGCTTTGCTGTGATATTTGATTCAGTTATTGAAGTCTTTTCATTAAATTCTTCTTTGTTCAAATATTCACCTTCTTCCTATATATTTAATACTTTCATAATGATGATGAGTGGCTAATTTCCTTGTGTGATTCTAGGGTGATTGGCTGAAGGTTGTGGGAAAAACAATGATAGAATAATCTTAGATTCCAGTAGGATCCTGAAAGTTCGAGTCTTTAACCTTAACCCTAAGCATCTCGTTCGGTTGATGAACATCTCGGCCGGGGTGGAATTCTTCTGACCGAGGTGACTTATCCGACCTAAAACAGAAAGTTAAGTGTTAGAGTTTGCTAAATCCTATTCTTATTACACCTTCCTGGTTCAATGCAAGCTTAGGATGAGACTTACCCGGTAATTCCTTAGTTTGTGTATTAACGATCATAAGTGTAGGTAATAAAGGTTTATCCTTTATTGGGGTTTGAGTGTGCTTCCATCCCATCTTTGTGAGTTAGCCTGAGACTTACCCGGTAAAGGTTGATTCTATTCCCTTAGATGGTATGTTAGTTTGAGGTTATAGTTCTTTATCTTGATTCCTTGAGACTTACCCGGTAATAGGAGTTACGGTTTAGGATTAGTGTGTAGTGAGACTTACCCGGTGATCTACTCCACTTTAGTAACACCTTTCCCACGCAAAAATCTCAGCTTTGTCCGCTTATCTATAGATCTTGAGTTGGAACCACAACTAGATGCTTTAATCCCTAGAATTGCATGTTTGCTTATTTGACATCTTATTCATCTTTGATTGTGTTAATCGCTCTTGTGGTTAGAATTAACGTAGCATACCGTGTTGACTTTGTTTCACCAAGTCCCTGTGATCGACCCCTGGAATTTTCTTGCTTTTACTACGATTGACCCGTACACTGCGGGTTCGCATCCTTGTTTTAAGCTTAAGTCTAGGGTTATAAATTTAAAGCTTGCACACACCGTTTGGAGCGAACAAGTTTTTGGCGCCGTTGCCGGGGACTTGGTCTAGACCGAGCCGGTACGGTTTGCTCTTGGGGCATTTGCCCCTGTTGCTACTAACTACTCTTTCTATGAGTTTTGTAGTTTTCAGGATTTCCGATGACTACATTTGATCCAGCCTGGATAGCAAGACAAAGTGCTAGGGCGGACCATTATGAATACTTGGAGGATAAGTACTCCTTCTATTGGTTCAACAATGAATGGGAAAGAGAAGAGGCCATTCAACATGAACTTGCAATATGGGATGAGAAGAATGTCCCTAAAAACATTTATGAGCAACCTTTTGAAGACTCTCTCGAATCAAGATTGGAGAAGTTGATGAAGAAGGTGGAGGAGCTCAAGGAAAGCACCATATCCTATGCTAAGCCGGAAGAGGAGCATAAGGAAGTGTTGCACGTTCCAAGCATTCCTCTGGTCGGACTGGAAGCTTCTCCTGAAGTTTTTGTGGAAGAAAAGGATGTGGAGGATCTCGATCCGACTGTTGAGACCTCGGCCGAGATGGAAGAAGAATCTGCAAAACCAGAAGTGGAAGATGCAGAGAACCTTGGCCAAATTACTGAGATTGTGGTCAAGGTGGAAGAAAGACCAGCAGAACTGAGAGAGATTTCGTGGGTGGATTATCAACCCAACACGAAACTTGTCTCAAGTTTTGGAGAATTTTGCAAGGTACATTCTCCTACTTCATTTGAATTCCCTATTAATATTTCTGAATTTTTCAGGAAGGCACCGGAGAGTTGGAGGTCTCTTCCGAAAGAACCTCCTAAGATCAAGAAGAAACCTCTCTTGAAATTGTTGGAGGAAGATGCTCCTTGGATTATAAGGAGTGAAGTTAACAAGTGCTTCACCGCTAAGGCAACGAAGTGTTATTTGTTCAAGTATGGGGTCCCTCGCATGCTCAGGACCCTGTACCATCCCCAAGCTATAGATGGGGAAGCTGCTATGATTCTCGAGAAACTATTTTCTCGATCAAGGAAAGGATGGGACACGAGGAATGTCCCATTGAAGTGCAGGAAGTCTAGAAGAATTCCAGTGAGAATCAAACCGTACAAGCTTGTACGTGGGAGATCTTACCATTTGCCGGTGAAGTTAGGAACCGGAACCTTCTTGGAAGATTTTTACGGATGTGGTGAGCACTCCACGACATTCGAAGTGCATTGAGTAATCCCATGCCGCAGGGTCCAGCTAGCGACCTTAAACCAAGCGCTTCTTGGGAGGCAACCCGAGGTATTGCTTTCTTCTCCCTTTTCTAGTTTAGTTTAGATAGTTGCTTTGTTTTTGTTTTCCTCTAGACAACAATCAGGTATTCCAAAAGGAAGGATCACAGTTCAGGAGCTACACTGGAAGAACAAAATTTCGAGAAGTTGAGGAAACGAGCTTTACTGAGATACATCTCGGGTACTGTCAGAACACCTCGACCGAGATGTGCTTCGCCAACCGAGATGGTTTTATCTGGGAGCTGTTTCTTACTTATTCATGCAGTTTAGCTATGTTCGGTGAGTATCTTGTCCTTAGACTTATTTTGACCCATTGGGACAATGTGTCCCAAGTATGGGGTATGCGGATATGTTATTTGACTTTGATGTACGACTCTATTGACCGGATATTGATATTTATGCTTCGCTTTTGCATCTATATTTTTATCTGAGACTACATGCATACTTACAGGTTATTTGATTGAGAAAAACGTCGAAACTGAAAGAAAAATGGTTTTAAAAAATTTTTTTTTTGACCTCGACCGGGGAGAGTCTTGGCCAAACGAGGCATTTCACCTCGGTTGAACCAAGAACACCTCGACCGAGGTGTGTTAATTGAGAGTTTTCGAAAACGATTTTGTGCTACTTATCTGGATATGATCTCAGTGAAGATCTTGTTTACTTACTGGTTTTAAATTCTTTATGTGTTTGAAAGGTTTTATAATATGTTTAAGTTGCTAAATGCTTTGTTTGAAATTATTAGCATGTTTAATACTTTGTTTTTATCCAAATTATGTTGAATTTGAAGGTTGACACCGCAGGTTAAGTTCTCTCACTTTCTTCTTGGAAAGACCAAGGCAATTCATTCTCTTCTTCTTCTTCTTCTTGATCATGCTTAGCCCCTCATATACATTTTGCCTCCCTTTACCTATCCGGGAATTTGGAAGCAAGCAAGTGGTGAAAGCAAGTTAAAGTTGAAGAGTGGGCTGGAAGTGAAGTGTTAGAAAGTAATTTTAGGTTTGGGGAAGTCAATCATGAAGATGAGTAACTCGGCACCATTCACATAGCCGGGTGTTTGTGTCTTGCCAAAGTCGGATTGAGCGATATTCCTAACGGGTCATGGTATGTGCATCAAGGGTTTGATGCATCTCGAGAAATTGATGATTGCAGATTTCCTAGGCTTCGGTTATTGTGCACCTCTATCCATGCATCCCAAAAAGTAAAGTAAAAAGAAAAAGTGTGAAATAAGCAAAGCTTATTGGTGAAAGATGTTGCAAGTCAAAGTGAAAGTGAAGTTCATCCTTTTCCCGGATTCTAGCACCACATTACCTTACATACATCTCTACCCTACACGTTTCTTGACTTTTCTTTTGGAAAGCCCTTGAGACCTTGAGCTTGTTGATTGACTTAGCGGTTTCAACTGGATTATACATGGTTAATTTTGATAATTATGATTTATTATGCATTCTATGATTTTATGCAAAGATGAACAGCTTTCTTATATTTATAAAATGTTTTGAGCATATCGAGTTTTTAATTCCGGGAAGTACTCTCTTAGAGTGATCTATGATAGTTGCACACCATAAAATGTTTTTGAAAGACTTTTTCATTGATTTTCTTGACTTATAATCCATTCTATCTTGTCTTCTATATGAGGAACTTGCTTGGGGACAAGCAAGGGCTAAGTATGGGGTATTTTGATAGCATGAATTATAGTCTATATTTTGGGGTTTGTTTGGACGTTTTATCTTTCATATTCTGCATGTTTGTATGTACATTATGTGATTTTACTACCATTTCATCTACCTTTGCAAGAATCGAGGTCTACACCTAGTTTCGTTGTAATTGCAGGTAATATGGTACGTTTTGCATCAAAAAGGAGCAAAAGGAGTCATGAGTCATTTGGAGCTACATCCAGGGAGCATAGCCATGGATTAAAGATTCACTTTGGACCAGTTTTGAGAGATTTCACATTCTGTTGTGACTCACCTCGGTTGACCATTGATTCACCTCGACCGAGGTGATCCAGAGACGCCGACTCGACCGAGGCGAACACCTAGGACGCGGCGAGAATATTTTATTCTTGGATGAGATCTTTTAAATTTGGAAAGTGATCTTATATTTTTGGGCTTGGCTTCTGGAAGGAAGGAGATATGCAGAATCATATATTTTACCTATTTTTATGGGAAGATATCTTCTTAAGATTTATTATCTTTGGAGGTTTATTTTCCTATAAAAAGGGTCGGATTTCCCATAATTCCGACATCCGCTTACAGCTGGACATCACGCTATACCGTCGATCAGGGTTTACGCAGCAGCAGCAGTATACTCCAATTTGGGAGTTTTCGAAGAACCTTTTTGAAGGTTGAAGGAAGATTGAAGTCCATAGCTTTTATAGCTTTTTGAAGGGTTTTGTAAGATTGTCTTCAATTCCCTCAATTGTTGTCTTGTTTATTTGGATTATTATCCAAGGAACGCTTTGTTGTGATATTTGATTCAGTTATTGAAGTCTTTTCATTAAATTCTTCTTTGTTCAAATATTCACTTTCTTCCCATATATTTTAATACTTTCATTATGATGATGAGTGGCTAATTTCCTTGTGTGATTCTAGGGTGATTGGCTGAAGGTTGTGGGAAAAACAATGATAGAATAATCTTAGATTCCAGTAGGATCCTGAAAGTTCGAGTCTTTAACCTTAACCCTAAGCATCTCGTTCGGTTGATGAACATCTCGGCCGGGGTGGAATTCTTCTGACCGAGGTGACTTATCCGACCTAAAACAGAAAGTTAAGTGTTAGAGTTTGCTAAATCCTATTCTTATTACACCTTCCTGGTTCAATGCAAGCTTAGGATGAGACTTACCCGGTAATTCCTTAGTTTGTGTATTAACGATCATAAGTGTAGGTAATAAAGGTTTATCCTTTATTGGGGTTTGAGTGTGCTTCCATCCCATCTTTGTGAGTTAGCCTGAGACTTACCCGGTAAAGGTTGATTCTATTCCCTTAGATGGTATGTTAGTTTGAGGTTATAGTTCTTTATCTTGATTCCTTGAGACTTACCCGGTAATAGGAGTTACGGTTTAGGATTAGTGTGTAGTGAGACTTACCCGGTGATCTACTCCACTTTAGTAACACCTTCCCCACGCAAAAATCTCAGCTTTGTCCGCTTATCTATAGATCTTGAGTTGGAACCACAACTTGATGCTTTAATCCCTAGAATTGCATGTTTGCTTATTTGACATCTTATTCATCTTTGATTGTGTTAATCGCTCTTGTGGTTAGAATTAACGTAGCATACCGTGTTGACTTTGTTTCACCAAGTCCCTGTGATCGACCCCTGGAATTTTCTTGCTTTTACTACGATTGACCCGTACACTGCGGGTTCGCATCCTTGTTTTAAGCTTAAGTCTAGGGTTATAAATTTAAAGCTTGCACACACCGTTTGGAGCGAACAAGTTTTTGGCGCCGTTGCCGGGGACTTGGTCTAGACCGAGCCGGTACGGTTTGCTCTTGGGGCATTTGCCCCGTTTCATCTTACCACTCTACTTGAGTGACTTTTGCAGGTTCTTTCTTAGGTATATGCGAAGAACCCGCGCTGGGAAGGAAATCGTTCCTTACGATCCCGAACCAGAAAAGACATACAAGAGACGCTTAAGAGAAGCGAAAATGGCCCAACAAGACGATCACGATCTTGCGGCCCAATTGAGAGAGACGCAGGAGCTGCTACGTCTCAGTAAAGAAGAGCTAAGGCAAGAGAAAGAAGAGAATCATGCAAGGACTGCAGCAATCGAAGCTGAGATTGCAGCCATTCGGAACCAGATTCTACTTCGACCGATGCAGGATCCAGTAGTCGATCCTCGACCAATGCAGGATCCGGTAGTTGATCCTCGACCGAGGCAGATTCCAGCACCTGACGCTCCGGTCGATATACATCAACCTCGGATACCAGTCCGAGGTGTTCTTCTTGCAGGAATCCCGCAAACCCTAGGTCAAAGGATGGACCCTAATCAGCAGCTGAGGCGTCCAGGGGTGAACCTAGGAGATCCAGCGGATCATGACTACGAACTTCGACCGCAAGTTCTAGCCATGATTCGCCAATGTCAATTCGGAGGGCTAGAGAAGGAGTCACCGCATCAACATCTTCAAAACTACGAGATCTTGATGGAGACCTTGCGGCCTTCTAGAATTGAAAATAACAACTACAAGCTAAGACCTTTTTACTTTTCTTTAAAAGATAGAGCTCTTACTTGGTATCAATCTCTTCCTCCAGGAAAAATTAGCACATGGGAGGAGATGACTACGGAATTCCTAACCAAATTCTTTCCACCTTCAAAGACCGCTGAAATGAGGGGAAAGATCAGTGCTTTCATCATGAAGGACAAGGAGAGCTTGTCCAAGTCTTGGGAGCGGTTCAAGGATATCCTTTTGGATTGCCCACATCATGGGATTCCAAAGATCGAGTTGTTGGAGATCTACTTGAAAGGGCTGGACGGAAACACCCAGTTCAATCTCCAACTACTCTCCGCCGGTACATTCATGGACATGGCGGTTGATGATGCATGGGACTTCATTGAGAAGCAAGCCTTGCACATGGAGAAGTATACCCACCAAGGAGCCGACGGTGGAGTTAAAAGAGTCAACTTTCAAGAGACTCAACCCAACAACAATCAACTCACATCATTGAAGAATGACGTGAAGGAATTAAAAGAGCTCTTGATGGCTCAAACTAGGAAGGAAGAGCAAGGGCAAAGGAACAACAACAGCAACAACGGGTACCGTAACAACAATAACGGTCCCCGAAACAACAACTACAACAACAATAGAGGATCCAACAGCAACAACTAGAGGGCGAATAACCAAAACAACGGTAACAATTATTCAAACTCCAATTCTAATGATTCCTCTAATCCTTTCCTCTCTTCCCCTTCTTCCTCTTCTACTCCATTGAAAAGCCAAGGGCAAGGATCAAGTTCGTCTCAGCCGGAAAAGAAAGACGCGGTTCTGGAGGCAATCTTGATCAAGCTTGGCACCATGGAGAATTCTATGACTTCATTTTCGAGGGCCCAAAAGTCCCTTGAACAACAACTTGCTAATAGGGCGAATGAAGCGCCAAGAGATCCAGGGAAGCTTCCAGCAAAGACGGAAACTAACCCTAAGGGCCAGTGTATGGCCATAACGACGAGGAGTGGACTCAAAACTGCCGATCCAGTACCTCGCTCGACGCAGACCACCTCGGTCCAGATCCAGTCGAAGAACACCTCGACCGAGATGCCAACCGAGGCGGCGCAACAGAAAGCAGGAGGAACGACAGAAGCTTATGTTCCACCTCCTGCATATAAACCACCACTTCCATTCCCTCAGTCCAGAGCCAGAGCACATCTAGACAAGCACTTCGGTAAGTTCCTTGACTTGATGAATAAGCTACACATTAACATTCCTTTCCTTGATGCTATTCTAGGTATGCCCGCCTATGGGAAGTTCTTAAAAGAAATCTTATCAAGGAAGAGGAAGCTGGAGGATGTTGGTGAAGTTAGGATGACATCTAAATCTTCGGAACTCATAAAGATAATGAAGGAGAAGATGCCACCTAAATTGAGAGATCCCGGCTCATTTTGCATTCCCATTCAAGTTGGGGATGTCACTTGTGAAGCCCTTTGCGATCTAGGAGCCAGCGTGAGCATCATCCCGCTGGAGCTATGCACTAAGATCGGTCTTGGAGAGCCCAAGCCGGTCAAGTTTCGACTTTACATGGCGGATCGCTCCATCACCCATCCCGTGGGCATTTTGGAGGACGTTCCGGTCAAGTTAGGTAACTTCTATCTACCTATAGATTTTGTCGTACTTGACATTCCCGCAGATTATCCTGTTCCCATCATTCTCGGGACGCCATTTCTAGCAACTTCGGGTTGCAATGTGGATTGCAAGAACGCCAAGTTGAAATTCAACGTTGGTGGCGATGAGGTGGAGTTCACACTACTTGCAGCCATGAAAGGGTAGCAACTAACTGATGATATCTTCAACATCTACGATGAGGAAGAATCAAGAGAATTGGTGAGCTCTATCCTTATTAACGATCCACTCGAAAGAGTTATTAGCTTCAGTTTAATGGAGGAAGGTATAGATGCTTCTTGTGATGCAGATATACAGAGCTTGAGGGCACTGGAAGAGGATCCAGGAGCTAAAACTGAGGAGCTAGTCCAGGAAACGAAGATTTCCAGCCTCGGATCTAGTAGCAGTACCTCGACCGAGGCACCTTCTGGACAGAGCGAGGCGTCTGAAGAACACCTCGGTCAACGCCTTTGTGCCTCGACCGAGGTCGACAGCGAGACGATTCAAACTGAGACTGCATCTAGTCCAGTTTCTGACACCACTCCACTGGAAAGAGGAAGCACAGATCCCTCTCAGAAAGCACCCCCAGTTGTGGAGCTTAAACAACTCCCTAGTCACTTGAGGTATATCTTTCTTGGGCCGGATTCTACTTATCCCGTTATTGTTAGTGCTTCCCTTTCCGATTCTGAATTAACTAAGCTAATGCATGTCCTGAGAAAGCATCGAAAAGCCATAGGTTACACCACGGATGATCTTATTGGCATTAAACCTTCTTTCTGCATGCATAGAATTCTAATGGAGGATAATCATAAGACTTCACGAGAACCTCAAAGACGGTTAAATCCGATCATGAAAGAGGTTGTGAAGAAGGAAGTTCTTAAGTTGTTGGATGCAGGTATTATTTATCCTATCTCGGACAGCAAATGGGTTAGCCCGGTGCATGTCGTTCCGAAGAAAGGAGGGATGACCGTTGTGACGAATAAGAACAACGAGTTGATCCCAACAAGGACCGTTACGGGCTGGAGAGTTTGCATCGACTATAGGAAGCTGAACACGGCTACTCGGAAGGATCATTTTCCGCTTCCCTTCATTGATCAAATGCTCGAACGGTTGGCCCAGCATTCACACTTTTGCTACTTGGACGGCTATAGTGGATTCTTCCAGATTCCTATCCATCCGGATGATCAGGAGAAGACCACTTTCACTTGTCCATGGGGGACGTTTGCCTATCGAAGGATGCCATTTGGATTGTGCAATGCACCAGCTACCTTCCAGCGATGCATGATGGCTATCTTTTCCGAGTACATTGAGGAGATCATGGAGGTATTTATGGATGATTTTTCTGTATATGGTTCCTCTTTTGATGATTGCCTATCTAACCTTTCTCTAGTACTTAAAAGATGTGAAGACACTAACCTTGTTTTGAATTGGGAGAAGTGTCATTTTATGGTTAACGAAGGCATTGTGCTAGGACACCTCGTTTCTAATCGAGGTATTGAGGTCGATCGAGCTAAGATCGAGACTATTGAGAAACTCCCTCCTCCTTGTTCTGTAAAAGGTGTGAGGAGTTTTCTCGGGCATGCAGGTTTCTACAGGAGATTCATCAAGGACTTCTCCAAGATTTCTAAACCTCTAACTAACCTCTTGAATAAAGATGTTGTTTTTGAGTTTTTGCAGGAGTGTCTTGATGCTTTTTACAGGATTAAGGAAGCGTTGATCTCCGCTCCCATTATCCAGCCTCCTGATTGGACCTTACCCTTTGAGGTCATGTGTGACGCTAGCGATGTAGCCGTAGGAGCGGTGCTTGGGCAGAAGAAGGATGGACGGACCACCGCCATTTACTATGCTAGCAAGACGCTAGATGAAGCACAACGCCACTACACTACCACCGAAAAGGAGTTATTGGCGGTTGTATATGCTTTCGAGAAGTTTCGTTCCTATCTAGTAGGGGCGAAAGTCATTGTCTACACCGACCATGCAGCCATTCGTTACTTGATGGCTAAGAAAGATGCCAAGCCGCGTCTTATTCGATGGATTCTCTTGCTTCAAGAGTTTGATCTAGAGATCCGCGATAAGAAGGGATCCGAGAATTCAGTTGCGGATCACCTCAGCCGGCTACCGGAATCTTCCCGCGAGACGGATAGCCCACCCATAGACGATTCATTCCCCGACGAGCACTTACACGTCTTGGAGCATTTGATGGATCTACTTACTTCACCCCACGATGGAGGTGAAGTATGGGGTGAGGGCACCTCTTACCTCCTTTGAGACGCATTATGGTCCAGCTAGCGACCTTAAATCAAGCGCTTCTTGGGAGGCAACCCAAGGTATTGCTCTTCTTTCCCGTTTTCTAGTCTAGCTTAGATAGTTTTTGTTTTTGCTTTGCTTTGCTTGTTTTTGGCGTTTTGGGCAGACAACAGGAAAGAGCACATCTGGAAGGACAGACATTCGAGAATCTGAGAAGACAGAAGCACCTCGGTCACTGTCAGAGCATCTCGACCGAGTTGATTCTTGAGGCAACCGAGGCGACTAGGGTTTCTGCAGAACCGCCTCGGTCCATACCACCTCGGGCCAGTCGAGACCATCTCGACCGAGGTGACAGCAGATCCAGTAACAGTATAAAAAGAAAAAAAATTACAGTTTCGTTTTTTTTACCCCATTTCGACCGCGGCGCACGAAAGCACTTCGCTCCTTCATTTCTCGCTCATTTTCGAAGATTTCTGCTTCCAAAACGCGATTAAAGAGTAGAAGAGTCGATTGCTACCACGGATCTGCAGGAAATTTGAACGTTTTGACCGAAACGAGGTAAAAACGTTCGAAAACCCTAACTCGCTCGTTTACTGCGTATTGGGCTTTGGTTGCCCTTGTTTCTGTTGAGGAAATCTATAAGTACCCCTTAGGAAGCATTTGTAGTGATTTTAGGGGGAAAAGAACTGAAAATCAGAGAGTGGAATTCGAACTGTCTTCGCCTCGGTCCAGTCGCTCTGCACCTCGGTCGAGGTGATTCTTGGTATTTGTCAGTCGACCGAGGTAGTCTGACAGTGTGCATTAGAGATGAGTTCTGACAGATTGCTAGCCCTTAGAGATAGATCCTCTCCTTCCCCTTCTCCTTCCTCGTCCCGTCCCTACCGCCCGGTTATCCACGAGAGATGCCGGGTAGACTATGAGAGGATAGCTGGGCGTCCAGTCATCGCACCGCGATTTCTGGATGTATCAGCTTTTGACTGCCTAGGGTTAGATGCTGACCTTAGGAGGATGATTGCTACCGTTGGGCTAGATCAGTTCACTGAGATCCGAGCCCCAGCCTACATAGAGCCGACACTCGAGTTAATTAGCTCCTTCTCCTACCTTCCCACAGACCGTTCTGTGAAGTACCGGTTGATGAACCGGAACTTCATAGTTCCTTTAGAGATTTGGAGAGAGATATTTGGCTTTCCTGACCCCACCGCTGTAGACTTCCCCTCCCGATCAGTAGCTAGGGAGTTCTGGGGACAGATAGCCCACATTACTACACATGCAGACAGATGGCGCCCTGGTGATTCCAGGGAGAAGGTCATCTTTCACCCGGCCTTCAGACTTGCCCACAGGATCTTCAGTGAGATGCTTCTGGCGCGTACTGAGACGCCCCAGAAGATCAGACAGGGGGAGCTCTTTTCGCTTTACTGCATGGTTACAGGAGGCTTCCCACACTTTGGCTTGCTCTTGGCAGAGGATCTGCACAAGATCAAGGCCAAGGCGAAGGGAGATATCTGTTGTGGAGGTCTAGTCACCCACATCGCCACTTACCACGGGATGGACCTCAGCGTATGCACACTGGCAGCGGCTGCCAAGCCGCTGGGACTTCAGGAGATGATCACACGGCGGATTCTAGTTCCCCGTGGACTGACTACACCCTACGTTGCCATGCCTTGGGAGCGGACTGCACCTCAGGGCATCAGATGGTCTGCACAGTTCTCTGTCGCCGACCCGCATTTCTGGCAGACAGCATGGGTTCCACTTATGGAGGATTACAGAGAGGGAGCAGCTGCACCTGCATAGGAGGCTGAGGAGGCTGCTGACGAGGATGACGACGACGAGACGGTTGATGAGAGAGGAGGCGGCGTCCCGATGGACACAGGTACAGATACAGCTGGGACGAGCGCGCCTCCCATTATTGATTTGGATGAGGATGAGGAGGACACTGAGCCGGCGCCAGCTGAGACTTCTCCAGTCAGGCCCGCTAGGCGCAGGAGAGGAGTTAGGGACAGAGCTGCACACCGACGGATCGATGACCTAACGGATCAGGTTATCGACTCATATGCCGCACTTTCATTGGACATCCGCGAGATGCAGGAGCGGCAGCATCATCAGCACATGATGGCTCAGCTACAGTTTGAGCGTATCATGGGCTATCCCTATGATCCTACTCAGTTCCCCTACATACCACCACCACCACCGGATCAGGACTACTGAGGAGTTGCAGGGTTTTATTTATTATATTTTTATGCAGTTCGGCTCTTTATCCGGTGAGTCCTCTTTCATTTAGACTTTTATTATACCCACTGGGACAGTGTGTCTCAAGTATGGGGTATTTGATGTATTATTTGACTACGTGACTACTTGATGTATTCGATACCTTTTGATGTATTATATTCATCGGATACTTTCATATTTATGCTTCACTTGCCTTTATATGATTATCTGATATTACATGCATACCTACAGATTATTTGATTGAGAAAAACGTCGAAACCGAAAAAAAAAAAAAATGGTATTTAAAAAAAAATTTTTTGACCTCGACCGGGACAGTTCTGGCGAAACGAGGTGTTTCACCTCGGTTGAACCAAGAACATCTCGACCGAGGTGGCGTAACAGAAAGTTTTCGAAAACGACTTTTGTGCTACTTATTTGGATATGATCTCAGTGAAGATTTTGTTTACTTACTGTTTTTAATTTCTTTGTGTGTTTGAAAGGTTTTATAATATGTTTAAGTTGCTAAATGCTTTGTTTGAAATTATTAGCATGTTTAATACTTTGCTTTTATCCAAATTATGTTGAATTTGAAGGTTGACACCGCAGGTTAAGTTCTCTCACATTCTTCTTGTAAAGACCAAGGCAATTCATTCTCTTCTTCTTCTTCTTCTTGATCATGCTTAGCCCCTCATATACATTTTGTCTCCCTTTACCTATCCGGGAATTTGGAAGCAAGCGAAGTGGTGAAAGCAAGTAAAAGTTGAAGAGTGGGCTGGAAGTGAAGTGTTAGAAAGTAATTTTAGGTTTGGGGAAGTCAATCATGAAGATGAGTAACTCGGCACCATTCACATAGCCGGGTGTTTGTGTCTTGCCAAAGTCAGATTGAGCGATATTCCTAACGGGTCATGGTATGTGCATCAAGGGTTTGATACATCTCGAGAAATTGATGATTGCAGATTTCCTAGGCTTCGGTTATTGTGCACCTCTGTCCATGCATCCCAAAAAGTAAAATAAAAAAAAGAAAAGTGTGAAATAAGCAAAGCTTATTGGTGGAAGATGTTGCAAGTCAAAGTGGAAGTGAAGTTCATCCTTTTCCCGGATTCTAGCACCACATTACCTTACATACATCCCTACCCTACACGTTTCTTGACCTTTTCTTTTGAGAAGACCTTGAGACCTTGAGCTTGTTGATTGACTTAGCGGTTTAAATCGGATTATACATGATTAATTTTGATAATTATGATTTATTATGAATTCTATGATTTTATGCAAAGATGAACAACTTTCTTATATTTATAAAATGTTTTGAGCATATTAAATTTTTAATTCCAGGAAGTACTCTCTTAGAGTGATCTATGATAGTTGCACACCATAAAATATTTTTGAAAGGCTTTTCATTGATTTTCTTGACTTATAATCCATTCTATCTTGTCTTTTATATGAGGAACTTGCTTGGGGACAAGCAAGGGCTAAGTATGGGGTATTTTGATAGTATGAATTATAGTCTATATTTTGGGGTTTGTTTGGACGTTTTATCTTTCATATTCTGCATGTTTGTATGTACATTATGTGATTTTACTACCATTTCATCTACCTTTGCAAGAATCGAGGTCTACACCTAGTTTCGTTGTAATTGCAGGTAATATGGTACGTTTTGCATCAAAAAGGAGCAAAAGGAGTCAAGAGTCATTTGGAGCTACATCCAGGAAGCATAGCCATGGATTGAAGATTCACTTTGGAGCAAATTCGAGAGATTCCACATTCTGAGTCACCTCGGTTGACCAGAGGTTCACCTCGACCGAGGCAATCCAGAGATACCGACTCGACCGAGGCGAATACCTAGGACGCGGCGAGAATATTTTATTCTTGGAAGAGATCTTTTAAATTTGGAAAGTGATCTTATATTTTTGGGCTGAGCTTCTGGAAGGAAGGAGATATGCAGAATCATATATTTTACCTATATTTATGGGATAATATCTTCTTAAGATTTATTATCTTTGGAGGTTTATTTTCCTATAAAAAGGGTTGATTTTCCACAATTCGATCATCCCGCCTACACCGAAAAAAGAGGCCGCATACAATCCGCTTACAGCTGAATCCACGCAGCAGCCGCAGTATACTCCAAGTTGGGAGTTGTTGAAGAACCTTTTTGAAGGTTGAAGGAAGGTTGAATATCATAGCTTTTTATAGCTTTTTGAAGGGTTTTGTAAGATTGTCTTCAATTCCTTCCTTGATTGTCTTGTCTTGTTGGATTGCTATCCAAGGAACGCTTTGCTGTGATATTTGATTCAGTTATTGAAGTCTTTTCATTAAATTCTTCTTTGTTCAAATATTCACCTTCTTCCTATATATTTAATACTTTCATAATGATGATGAGTGGCTAATTTCCTTGTGTGATTCTAGGGTGATTGGCTGAAGGTTGTGGGAAAAACAATGATAGAATAATCTTAGATTCCACTAGGATCCTGAAAGTTCGAGTCTTTAACCTTAACCCTAAGCATCTCGTTCGGTTGATGAACATCTCGGCCGGGGTGGAATTCTTCTGACCGAGGTGACTTATCTGACCTAAAACAGAAAGTTAAGTGTTAGAGTTTGCTAAATCCTATTCTTATTACACCTTCCTGGTTCAATGCAAGCTTAGGATGAGACTTACTCGGTAATTCCTTAGTTTGTGTATTAACGATCATAAGTGTAGGTAATAAAGGTTTATCCTTTATTGGGGTTTGAGTGTGCTTCCATCCCATCTTTGTGAGTTAGCCTGAGACTTACCCGGTAAAGGTTGATTCTATTCCCTTAGATGGTATGTTAGTTTGAGGTTATAGTTCTTTATCTTGATTCCTTGAGACTTACCCGGTAATAGGAGTTACGGTTTAGGATTAGTGTGTAGTGAGACTTACCCGGTGATCTACTCCACTTTAGTAACACCTTTCCCACGCAAAAATCTCAGCTTTGTCCGCTTATCTATAGATCTTGAGTTGGAACCACAACTAGATGCTTTAATCCCTAGAATTGCATGTTTGCTTATTTGACATCTTATTCATCTTTGATTGTGTTAATCGCTCTTGTGGTTAGAATTAACGTAGCATACCGTGTTGACTTTGTTTCACCAAGTCCCTGTGATCGACCCCTGGAATTTTCTTGCTTTTACTACGATTGACCCGTACACTGCGGGTTCGCATCCTTGTTTTAAGCTTAAGTCTAGGGTTATAAATTTAAAGCTTGCACACACCGTTTGGAGCGAACACTTCCGGACGACTATGGCGTGCACCCGACGTTCAATGTCAAGGATCTTGCACCATACATTGAGCCCCTATTTGATGAAGGTGAAACGGGGACGTTTCACATCCAAGATGGGGGGACTGATGCGCCCTTGACTCCTATGTCCCAAGACGAGGAAGATGAGGCACTTCGGGTTCGCTCCGATGGACCGCTCACCCGTTCCCGTGCTAAAGCAATCACTCAAGCTATTGGCTCCATCATTAGCCACACCGTTGCTTGTCACGGACCCATTGGTTGCAAACCGTGTCTCTACGCCACTATGACTTGAAGCTTGTCAAGCCGGCACCGTTCCGGCGCATTTTCCGTAATTTAGCGTTTTGTAATAATAAGTCTTTTTATTTTCGGATTATTAATTTCCGGCACTAAATTTCCGGAACTTAATTTCCCGAATTTAAGATTAGACTTTTGGTTTCAGAATTTAATTCGGAAACTTAATTCCGAACTTAAATTCCTAACCTTTTACATTTTTAGGCTTTTCATTTTCGGAACTTAAATTCCAACTTTATTTCCGTCATTTAATTTCCGACCTTTTGTATGGTCTTCTTCCACTATATAAGGGGATGCTTGACTCATTTGTAAATCATGTTCAATATGATTAAGTATTGAGAAGCATTTTCCTCCTACTTACTTGAGCATCATTTCTTCTTCCACCCCTCTCAAAGTTCTTCTTTTGGATCTTCGATCCAAACTCAATCACATTCGAGGGTTCTTCAAGAACCAACTCAACCGACCCACTTCAAAGCTTGATCGATCAATCTAGATCGACTCAACTGTTCAACTTCCGCCTCAATCTCTAAGCTTCAGCCAACCACTTTCAACGCATCCGCACTTCAACTAAGGAGTAGTTGAGCTTCAACTTGATCTAGATCCGGAATATTTCATTGACGTGGCCAAGGACGCATCAGGTTCATTCCAAAAGTATTCCCGAACATCCTTAAAGAACTTCTTTCTTTGTGCATAGGATAATCCGGGTGGTATTATCTGGCAAACCAAATAGTTAACAAAATCAGCAAACCATGGCTCATTACCTTTACTAATCTTGTCGATGCACTCCTCTATGATATGTAAATGCTTGTCCGGAAAGGAGTCATCTATGGGTAGATTGTCGTCCTCTAGATGTGATAGACGACTCAAGTGATCCGCAACAGAATTTTCCGAACCCTCTTGTAGGAGAAGAATCCATCTAATTAGCCTTGGCTTCGCATTCTTCTTTGCAAGTAAATACCGGATCGCAGCATGATCCGTGTATACAATCACCTTTGCACCTACATGATAATAACGAAACTTTTCAAATGCATATACAATTGCTAAAAATTCTTTTTCGGTAGTGGCGTAGTTGAGTTGCGCTTCATCTAGTGTTTTGTTAGCGTAGTAGATAGCGTGGGTTCGTCCTTCCTTCTTTTGCCCAAGCACAACTCCTATAGCTACGTCAATTGCATCACACATAACCTCGAATGGAAGATTCCAATCCGAAGGTTGAATAATCGGGGCTGAAATTAGAGCTGCCCGAATCTTATTAAACGCATCTAAACATTCCTGCGAAAAATCAAAAACTGCATCCTTCATCAATAGATTAGTAAGCGGCTTTGATATCGTAGAGAAATTCTTTATAAAGCGTCTATAAAATCTAGCATGTCCTAGAAAACTTCTTATCCCTTTCACCGAAGTTGGAGGAGGAAGCTTTTCTATAGTCTCTATCTTAACTTTATCTACTTCAATCCCTCCACTAGAGATCAAGTGTCCTAATACAATGCCTTCTTTCACCATAAATTGACACTTCTCCCAATTAAGAACTAGGTTAGTGTCTTCACACCTTTGTAGCACAAGAGCAAGGTTAGAAAGACAATTATCGAAAGATGAACCATAAACAGAAAAGTCATCCATGAAAACCTCCATGATTTCCTCTATGTACTCCGAGAAGATAGCCATCATGCATCTTTGAAAGGTGGCTGGGGCGTTGCAAAGCCCAAACGGCATTCTCCTATAAGCAAACGTACCCCACGGGCACGTGAATGTGGTCTTCTCTTGATCGTCCGGATGTATCGGAATCTGAAAGAAACCACTATAACCGTCAAGATAGCAAAAGTGTGAGTGTTGTGCTAACCTCTCAAGCATTTGGTCGATGAATGGTAGTGGGAAGTGATCCTTCCTCGTTGCGTTGTTTAGCTTGCGGTAGTCTATGAACATCCTCCATCCCGTCACAGTTCGTGTAGGGATGAGCTCGTTGTTCTTGTTGGTGATGACCGTCATTCCTCTTTTCTTTGGAACCACCTGTACGGGACTCACCCACTTGCTATCGGAGATAGGGTAGATGATACTTGCATCAAGTAGTTTAAGAATTTCATTCTTGACAACCTCCTTCATGGTCGGATTTAACCGCCTTTGAGGTTGTCGCGAAGTTCTAAAATCTTCTTCCATTAGAATCTTATGCATGCATAGTGAAGGCTTCATTCCTACTAGGTCCTCTATGGTGTAACCTAAAGCTTTCCTATGTTTCTTAAGAACAACCATAAGCTTACTATGTTCATCTATACTCAAATCGGAACTAACAATTACCGGAAAAGTAGAATTAGGTCCTAGAAATGCGTACCTTAGATGTGCGGGAAGTGGCTTCAATTCCATCACTATAAGGCTCTCTAATGGCTCTTGAGGAGTGTCCAATGCTTCCTTAGAAGTTTCTAAGGGTGTAGAAGTTGTTGGAGAAGAATCAAAAGAAGTGGTAGAAAGAACACAATTGTCTTCAGATTCACCCAAAATTACGGCTCCCCTGTTTCCTCCACGGCCGTGGTTTTGGGCGTGGAAGTCAATTACGGTGCCTCTGCTTGTTCCACGGCCGTGGTATTGACCGTGGAACTCTCTGGAGTCCTCTGAATAGCTGATTACGGTCATGTTGGTGGAAACAACGGCTGTGGAGTAGCACGACTGGCCGTGATTCCTCACGTTCTCTGACCCATCGTAGAGTTTCTCAAATTCTTCTTCATACACTTCCTTTTGCTTCTCCAAAGCTTCAATTTCCAGATTGCATTCTTCTTCTTCCCCTATGTCCATAATGCCCATAGTGATCACCTTTTGCAAGGGATCTTTGAAGAGAACCGAACTTACTTCTTCTCTAGATAGCTCTTCGTCATGGATGTTGAATATATCCTCTTCAAAAGCTGGTTCTTTCACCAAAGTGGAAAGAACGAACTCTACCTTTTCCTCTCCTATGTCGAAGGCGAGTCTAGCATTCTCGCAATCAACCATACAACTGGATGTTGCAAGAAACGGTCTTCCGAGTATGATCGGGACCGGACTATCTGCAGGAATGTCAAGCACAACAAAATCTATACGAACATAGAACTTACCAAGCTTCACCGGGACGTCTTCAACTATGCCCACGGGAAGAGTTATGGATCGATCCGCCATGTATAACGTCATCTTACTTCTCAATGAAGTCTCAAGCGTCATCTTCCCACATGTCCATGAATGTACCACATGAAAGGGATTGGAGCTATAATTGTGTTTCCATATCCAACCCCTTATAGTATATCTCCAATAGATCAAATTTGGAAATGCCATGATGTGGGCAATACAATAGTAAATCCTGCAATCTTTCCCAAGATTGAAATAAACTTTCGTTAGATCTCATAGAAAATGCATTAATCTTACCTCTCAACTCCGCCGTCTTATATGGCGGAAAGAATTTGGTGGAGAACTCCGAAGAAAGATCCTCCCATGTGTTGAGTCTTCCATTTGGAAGAGCTTGATACCAAGATAAAGCTTTCCCTTTCAAAAAGAAGAAGAATGGCTTGATCTTGTAGTTATTGGTGGTTGCATTCTTTGGCTTCATTGTCTCCATCAAGATCTCAAAATTCTGTAAATGTTGATGTGGAGATTCGCTACTCGTTCCTCCGAACTGACTTTGACGAATGATGGTACTGACTTGTGGGTTGAAGCTAAACCCCTGCATATCATCAGTATCAAAGTTCACACCTAGACGGCGTGGTTGCTGAATTGGATCCGTCCATTGGCCAAGAGTTCTTGGCTCTTCCTCTACGCGAGCGGCTCTCCCACCCCCAGCTGGGACACGATAGTTGGCAGCCGGTCTTGGATTAAATTGATTCATGTTGACCGTCGGATTAATGTCCTCAAGTGATGGCATGGAAGAGTCGCTATCCTCATCGGATGAGTTGGTTCTAACCGATCTTGCTGGCTTTCTCCTCTTCTTCTTCTTGGAATCGCTTATCTCCAGCCTCATTTAAAACATCGCATCCCTGAGCTCATCAATTTGCAATTGATGACGGTTTGATTCTTCCTTGCGAGTTTTCTCGCTCCATCTAAGTTGAGCTTCAGATTCCACCAACTCTGCTTGAAGATCCCGCTCCTTGTCTTCAGCCATCTTTCTTTCTTTGAGCTTCTTCCTAAAAGTCTTCTCAAGTTCTTGATCAAGAGGTAAGAGGTCCTTGTTGTTCCTAGACCTACGCATATACCTAAGGTAACCTGCAAATATCACTCAAAGGAGATATCAAATAACAAGAGCAAGCTCCCAAGCTTGACAACCGATAACCAAATCCCCGGCAACGGCGCCAAAAACTTGTTCGCCACTTAGCGTGCGTGCAAATAATCTTTAAATTTATAAAACTAGAATCAAGCAAGCGAACCCGCAGTGTACGGATCGGCGTAGTAAAGCAAGAATTTCAGAGTATCGAACACAGGGATTTGGGGGGAACAAATTCAGTTCGCAAATCGTCAAGCAAGTAAATGTAATAAGCTTTGCAAATATTGGGGAAAACAGCAACCCTAAAGATCCAGGTGTCTAATTGTGGCAATCGATTCAAGATATACTAAAGAACTAAGGACAGAGTTAAGAGTTGCAAAGGTATGCTAAAGTAAAGCAATGTACGGTGAAGTTCCAAGGCTTTATATGACTTATCTAAAGACACTCTCTATAAAGGTTGTTGAGGCTTCAGTATAGAAAGGATTTAAAGACAAGAATTAATATCAAATACCCAAACTTTTAACCCAAGGATCAAAACTAACTAAACCAATTAAGGTTGTGACCCTAGAAATCGAAGTAGAGGTTGTTGAGGCTTCACTACTACCTAGAAAAGGGCAAACCTAGACTAGATTAAAGCTAATCTTTAACCTTGGAACAAAGTAAAAGCAAAGTTCGTAAACTGGTATAAATTACGAGCAGATCTTGAGTTCCGCGGCCGTGGAATCTCAAGAACAAACCGTGATTTAGGGTGTCGGCGAAATCTCTCTAACTCTCAGGGTCCAATCTGTTTACGATCGATCTATCATCATCTAAGCCACAACTATTAACCCTTCACCTTATAATTGCTAAAGGGTTTTAGCCAATAATCATCATTATGATATCAAAATCAAGTTTAAGAAGAATGAAAGATGAAATCCTTCGAAAACCTTCAATAAAACTGAAATCAATCTCAAATCCACACACAAAGATAATAATGTATATCAGATTTGAAATAAACACAAACCAATAACGATCCTTGATAAGAATGAAGAACGGGATGTCAATCCGTCTTCTAATCAAACCTAAGGACAAAAGGCGTAACTTCCGCCACAAGCAACTTCCAAATCTTCAAACCCTCCTAAATCTCCGTTTGCAAGTGCAAAATCTCTGGACGTCCAATGCAGCCCTAAGCACATGTGTCAAATTCTCTCCTCTCCAGCCTTTTTATAAGGAAGGATAAAATAACCGTCCGGCCCATGTACGTAAATGATGTAACAATTATTTATTCGACAAAAGGTCCCCTAAATCACGGTTTCATGGAGTTCTACGACCGTGGTTTAGAGCGTGGAAGTGGATTACGGTTCCATATGATTTTCACGACCGTGGTTTATACTGTGTAACTCTCTAGAATACTCCACGTTCATGTTGCCAAGATCCATGGCCGTGGAAATAAGCGTGGACTTCTCTACGACCGTATTTTAGAGCGTGGAAGTGTAAATTGCTTGTGGTTTCCTTTGTGTCGTGTCATTCCTCATCCTAGCATCTCCCATGACTTCTTTGATGTGTCCTTAATCCTTTTATGTGCTCAAATCTTCTCCTATCTCTCTCAATTGGTTCGGTTTTTAGCTCTTATTCACCTATAATCAATACAAAACTAATGTAGACCTCCATATCGAAAATATAGACAAACTAGCTAACAATTGCTTCAATGCCTTATCAATGAACACTATAATGGATGAAAAACAACTAGAAAACGTGCCTACAATATCGCAATATTTCATTCTAACATAGATCACCGGGTAAGTCTCACTACTCACTATCCCAAACCGTAACTCCTATTACCGGGTAAGTATCAAGGTACTAAGGAAAGGAACTATAATCTCAAACCAACACTTCAACTAAGAGAATAGAATCAACCTTTACCGGGTAAGTCTCAGGCTAACTAACAAAGATGGGATGAAAGCACACTTAAACCCCAATAAAGTATAAACCTTTATTACATACACTTATGATCTTGGGTAAACAAACAAAGGAATTACCAGGTAAGTCTCATCCTAGGCTTGCATTGAACCAGGAAAGGTGTAATAAGAATAGGATTTGGTAAACTCTAACACTTAACTCTCAGTTTCGGATAAAAAAAGTCACCTCGGTCACACGAATTCCACCCCGGCCGAGATGTTCATCGACTGAACGAGATGTTCTAGGGTTAAGGATAAAGACTCGAGCTTTCAGGGTCCTATTGGAATTAAGATTATTCTATCATTGTTTTTCCCACAACCTTCAGCCAATCACCCTAGAATCACACAAATAAATTAGCTACTCATCATCATGAAAACAATAATCAAATATATGGGAAGAAGGTGAATAATTGAACACAAAAACCTTAAGAACAAGGCTTCAATAACTGAACCAATTATCAAACAAACAAGCGTTCCTTGGATCACAATCCAATAAGACAATCAACAAGAAGGGAATCTAAGAAAGTCTTACAAAACCCTTCACAAAAGCTATAATAAGCTATCAATCCTTCCTAGATTGATCTTCAATCTTCCTTCCTTCAAAACTCTGGAGAAAATCCCTTAATTGCTGGATGCTCTCAGCCCTCTAAGCATGGTTGAACTTGTGGAAAATCCAACCCTTTATATAGGAAAACTATCCTCCAAAGATAAAATATCTTGAAAAGATATTTTCCTAATAAAATATATTTATCTCTCATTAATAAATCTCTAAAATATATGATCTTCCTTCCAGAAATCCAGCCTAAAAATATAAGATCTCTCCTTCCAAAAATAAAAGTTCTCAGCCAAGAATAAAATATATCTCGCCGCGTCCAAGGTGTTTGCCTCGGTCGGGACGCTCCTCTGGATCACCTCGGTCGAGATGGTACTGTAGCTGACCGAGGTGGCTCTAAACTGAATGTGAGATCTCTCAAATCTGGTCCAAAGTAAATCTTTAATCCAATTCCATGCTTCCTGGATTCTTCCTTAAGCTCCTGAATATAGCTTCTATGACTCCTTAGCTCCTTTAACTCCATTTTGATGCAAAACGTGCCATTTTAGCTACGATTACAACGAAACTTGGTGTAGACCTCGATTCCCGCAAAGATAGATGAAACGACGATATAATCACATAATATACATCCAAACATGCAGATTATTGAAGATAAAACGTCTAAACAAGTCCCAAAATATAGACTATAATTCATGTTATCAAAATAACCCATACTTAGCCCTTGCTTGTCCCCAAGCAAGTTCCAAATCTTAGATACAAGATAGAAATGGATTATAAGTCATAAAGATCAATGAAGAAGTCTTTCAAAACATTTTAGTGGTGTGCTACAATCATAGATCACTCTAAGAGAATGCTTCATGGAATTTAAAATCAAAATATGATCAAAACATTTTATAAATATAAGAAAGTTGTTCATCTTTGCATAAAATCATAGAATGCATAATAAATCATAATCATCGAAATTAATCATGTATAATCCAGTTTAAACCACTAAGTCAATCAACAAGCTCGAGGTCTCAAGGGCTTTTCAAATGAAAGGTCAAGAAACGTGTGAGGGTGGGATGTATATAGGGAATGTGGTGCTAGAATATGGGAAAAAGATCTTTACTTCACTTCCTTTGAACTTCAACATCTTCCACCAATAAGCTTTGCTTATTATTACTTTTTTTTACTTTTTTTTACTTTTTGGGATGCATGGACAGAGGTGCACAATAACCGAAGCCTAGGAAATCAGCAATCAAAAATTTCTCGAGATGCCTCAAACCCTTGATGCACATACCATGACCCGTTAGGAATATCGCTCAATCCGACTTTGACAAGACACAAACACCCGGCTATGTGAATGGTGCCGAGTTACTCATCATCATGATTGACTTCCCCAAACCTATTTGTTTCTTTCTAACTTTCAGCCAACATCCTAACTTTTCTTTCACTTGCTTTTCACTTGCTTGCTTCCAAATTCCCATATAGGTAATGGAAGGCAAATATGTATATGAGGGGCTAAGCATGATCAAGAAGAAGAAGAGAAGAGAATGAAATGCCTTAATTATCCCATGAAGAAAGTGAGAGAACTCATCATGTGGTGTCAACCTTCAAATTCAATATAATTTTGATAAAAAAAAAGTATTAAACATGCCACAAATTTCAAACAAAGCATTTAGCAACTTAAACATATTATAAAACCTTTCAAACATATAAAGATTTCAAAATCAGTCAGCAAACAAAATCATCACTGAGGTCATATCCAGATAAGAAGCACAAAAATCGTTTCGAAAACTGTTCTAGGTAAACCACCTCGGTCGAGATGTTCTAAGTCAACCGAGGTACTATACCTCGATTAGTCAGAGTCACATCGGTCGAGGTCAATAAATTTTTTTTTTCAAACCAGTTTTTGACGTTTTTCTCAATCAAATAACCTGTATGCATGCATGTAATCTCAGATAAACACATAGAGCAAGATAAAACGATAAATATCCATCAAGAGTCATACAAGCGTACCCAAAAGTCATATAAATACATACCCACATACCCCACACTTGGGACACATTGTCCCAATGGGTCAAAATAAGTCTAAAGAAAACAAAGTACTTACCGGATAAAGTTGAGTTGCATAATAAATAAAGAAAAGAAATCCTGCAAGCTCTAATCCTCTAGTCCCGATCTGGTGGTGGTGGTGGTGGCACGTACGGGTACTGAGATGGGTCAAAAGGATAGCCCATGATATGCTGAAACTGAATCTCAGCCATCCTTTGCTAGTAGTGTTGTCTCTCCTGCATCTCTCTAATGTCTAGGGATAAGGCGGCGTAGGAATCTATCACCTGGTCCGTCAGATCATCGATCCGGCGGTGAGCGACTATATCCCTCTATCTGCGTACCCTACGCCTGGCTGGACGAGCTGGTGCTGCAGCTGGGTCCTCCTCTGTCTCCTCGTCGTCTAGATCGACGATTGGCACACTAGTCCCAGCTGTATCTGTACCTGTGTCCATGGCAGCACCGCCATCCTCATCCTCATCCTCCTGCTCCTCAACCTCATCATCCTCATCCTGTCCCTGAGCTGCTGCATCTCTGGCATCCTCCATAAGCGGAATCCATGCGGTATGCCAGTAATGCGGGTCATAAATAGAGAACTGAGCTGACCACCTAATACCCTGAGGTGCAGTCTGCTCCCAGGGCATCGCCATATACGGCGTAGTAAGTCCGCGAGGAACCAATATCCTCCTAGTGATCATCCTCTGCAGCCCGAGCGGCTTGGCAGTCGCCACCGTAGTACACGCACTCAGATCCAGGTTCATGTAACTCACAATGTGAGTCACTATCCCTCCGCAGCAGATATCTCCCTTCGCCTTCGCCTTTATCCTGTGGAGATCCTTAGCCAGCATCACTCCAAAATCCGGAACTCCTCCGGTAACCATGCAGTAAAGACTCAGCAACTCACCTTGTCTAATCTTTTGGGGCGTCTCAGTACGCGCCAGAAGAGTCTCGCTAAAAATCCGGTGAGCAAGTCTAAAAGCTAGGTGGAAGATAATCCTCTCTCTGGAATCTCCAGGTCTCCACCTGTCAGCATGCTCAACTACATGAGCTATATGTCCCCAAAACTCTCGAGCCACGGCTCGAGAAGGAAAGTCAGCAACTGTGGGGGCCGGGAAGCCGAAGATGTCCCTCTAGTGGTCCATAGGAACTAGATAGTTCCGGTTCATCAACCGGTACTTGATGGCGCGCTCTATAGGCAAGTAAGTGACGGAGCTAACAAACTTCAAGGTAGGCTCGAGGTAGGCTGGAGCTCTAATCTCAGTAAACTGCTCCAGCCCTACCATGGAAATCATCCGCCTCAGATCATCATCCACGTGGAGGCAGTCGAATGCAGAAATGTCCAGAAACCGTGGTGCAACCACTAGATGTGCCGCTATGCGGTCATAGTCTACCTGGTGACGCTCATGGATCACCGGTATGGAGCGGCGTGAAGAAGAAGGAGAAGGAGAGGATCTATCTCTCAAAACCAGCTGCCTGTAAGAACTCATCTTTTTCTCCCACTGTCAGACCACCCCGGTTGCCCTGACAACTCTCAAGAATACCTCGGCCGAGGCACAGGCCGACTGGACCGAGGCGAAGTGTTGTTTGATCGAAACTCTCAGAAATCCAGTTCATTCCCCCGATATCACTACCAATGGTTCCTATGGGGTACTTAATTCTTTTTCACCACAATGCAGGAGCAACAAAAGCCCAAATTGATCAAAAACAGTGAAGAAGGGAGAGTTAGGGTTATTTCTTGAATTACCCCAGATTCGGTCGATTTGGAGCGTCTTTGTTGTAGATTGTTGCTTGCAAACCGATCCTCTACCCTTTCCTTGCAGTTCGGAAGCGAGAATCGCCGAAAACAAACGAGGTGAATTTGGGCATTTCGGTCGAGAGGGTGAGAGAGGGAAGAGAGAGAAATCTCAGCCCCCTTTTATACCCTTTTCTGGAACTGCTGTCACCTCAGTCAAGATGGTCTTAACTGGACCGAGGTGGATCTTCAGTAACCCTAGTCGCCTCGGTTGCTCAAGAATCATCTCGGTCGAGGTGCTGTGACAGCAACCGAGATGTGTCTCAGTCAAACTCCGTCTTCTCAAATTCTCGAACATCTGTCCATCCAGTTTTGCTCCTGGGTTGTATTCCTTCCTTAGATGTCACATGTTGTCTATCTAGGACGCCAAAAACAAAGCAAAGCAAAGCAGAAACAATACCTTGGGTTGTATCCCAAGAAGCGCTTGATTTAAGGTCGCTAGCTGGACCGTACGGCATCCCTAAACGTGCTGGGAGGTGTCCTCACCACATAATTCACCTTCATCATGGGGTGAGATAAGGAAGTCTATCAAACGCTCTAACAAGTGTAAGTGCTCATCGGGGAATGAATCGTCTATGGGTGGTTCGTCCTTCTCGCGTGAAGAAGGAGGTAGCCGGCTGAGGTGATCCGCAACAGAATTTTCGGATCCCTTCTTATCACGGATCTCTAGGTCAAACTCTTGAAGCAAGAGAATCCATCGAATAAGGCGTGGCTTGGCATCCTTCTTAGCAAGCAAGTAACGAATAGCTGCATGGTCGGTGTAGACAATAACTTTCGCCCCTACTAAGTACGAACAAAACTTCTCGAAAGCATATACAACCGCCAATAGCTCCTTTTCGGTGGTGGCGTAGTTACGCTGGGCTTCATCTAGCGTCTTGCTCCCGTAGTAAATGGCGGTGGTCCGCCCATCCTTCTTTTGTCCAAGCACCGCTCATACTGCCACATCACTCGCATCGCACATGATCTCAAAGGGCAAGGTCCAATCCGGAGGCTGGATAATGGGAGCGGAGATCAACGCTTCCTTAATCCTGTAAAATGCATCAAGACACTCCTGCGAAAACTCAAAAACAACATCTTTATTCAAGAGGTTAGTTAGTTGTTTAGAAATCTTAAAGAAGTCCTTGATAAATCTCCTATAGAAACCTACATGCCCGAGAAAACTCCTCACACCCTTAACAGAACAAGGGGGGGGGGGGAAGTTTCTCAATAGTCTCGATCTTAGCGCGATCGACCTCAATACCTCGATTAGAAACGAGGTGTCCTAGCACAATGCCTTGTTTAACCATAAAGTGACACTTCTCCCAATTCAAAACAAGATTAGTGTCTTCACATCTTTGTAGTAATTGAGAAAGGTTAGATAGGCAATAATCAAAATAGGAACCGTATACTGAAAAATCATCCATAAATACCTCCATGATCTCCTTTATATACTCGGAAAAGATAGCCATCATGCATCGTTGGAAGGTAGCGGGTGCATTGCATAATCCGAATGGCATCCTCCTATATGCGAATGTCCCCCATGGACAAGTGAAAGTGGTCTTCTCTTGATCATCCGGATGGATAGGAATCTTGAAGAAACCACTATAGCCATCTAAATAGCAAAAATGTGAATGTTGGGCCAACCGTTCGAGCATTTGATCGACGAAGGGAAGTGGAAAATGGTCCTTCCGAGTGACCACGTTCAGCTTCCTATAATCAATGCACACCCTCCAGCCCGTGATGGTCCTAGTTGGGATTAACTCGTTATTCTTATTCGTCAAAATGGTCATCCCTCCTTTCTTCGGAACTACATGCACCGGGCTCACCCACTTGTTGTCCGAGATAGGAAATATGATACCTGTATCCAACAACTTAAGAATTTCTTTCTTCACAACCTCTTTCATGATCGGATTTAACCGTCTTTGAGGTTCCCGTGAAGTCTTATGATCGTCCTCCATTAGTATTTTATGCATGCAGAAAGAAGGCTTAATGCCAAATAAGATCATCAATAGTATAACCTAAAGCCTTTTGATGCTCCTCAGGACATGCATTAGTTTAGATAATTCAGATTCGGAGAGAGAAGCACTAACGATGACGGGATAAGTAGAATCCGGTCCAAGAAAAACATACCTCAAGTGACTTGGGAGTTGTTTAAGCTCCACAACAGAGGGTGCTTTCTGAGGTGGATCTTTGCTTCCTCCTTCCAGTGGAGTAGATAGAAGAACTAGACTTTCAGAAGTCTCAGTTGACATCATCTCGCTTTCGACCTCGGTCGAGGTCCAGAGAGGGTGACCGAGATGTTCTTCAGTCAAGAACACCTCACTTGGTCCTGAAGGTGCCTCGGTCGAGGTACTGCAACTGGGACCGAAACTGGAGATGTTCTTCTCCTGGATTAGTTTCTCAATCTTAACTCTTGGATCTTCTTCCAGCGCCTTTAAGCTCCGTATATCTGCATCACAAGAAACATCTATACCTTCCTCCATTAAGCTAAAACTAATAACTTTTTCAAGTGGATCTTTAATAAGGATAGAGCTCACCAATTCTCTTGATTCTTCTTCATCATAGATGTTGAAGATATCATCTCCTAGCTGCTCTCCCTTCATTGCCGCAAGCAATGCAAATTCCACTTCATCTCCGCCGATGTTAAATTTTAACTTGGCGTTCTTACAATCCACATTGCAACCCGAAGTTGCTTGAAATGGTCTCCCGAGAATGATTGGAACGGGACAATCTGTGGGAATGTCAAGTACAACAAAGTCTATAGGTAAATAGAAGTTGCCTAACTTAACCGGAACGTCTTCCAAAATACCCACGAGAGGGAAGCGCTAACAATAACGGGATAAGTGGAATCCGGTCCAAGAAAGACATACCTCAAGTGATTTGGGAGTTGTTTAAGCTCCACAACTGGGGGTGCTCTCTGAGGGGAATCCTGGCTTCCTCTTTCCAGTGGAGTAGATCCAGAAACTGGACATTCGGAAGTCTCAGTTGAAATCGTCTCGCCAGCGACCTTGGTCAAGGCGCAGTGGCGTTGACCGAGATGTTCTTCAGACGCCTCGCTCAGTCCAAGAAGTGCCTCGGTCGAGGTACTGCAACTGGAACCGAAACTGGAGATCTTCGTCTCCTGGATTAGCTTCTCAGTTTTAGCTCCTGGATCTTCTTCCAGTGCTTTTAAGCTCCGTATATCTGCATCACAAGAAGCATCTATACCTTCCTCCATTAAACTGAAACTAATTACTCTTTCGAGTGGATCATTAATAAGCTCCGAGGATTTAGATGTCATCCATGAGTCAAATAATACATAAATATCATAAATATCATATAAAGTCGAGTCACACTGTCCCAGTGGGTCGAAATAAGTCTAAGGAAATAAAATACTCACCGGACATAAAGTTGAACTGCATAATAAATAAGAAAGAAAATCCTGCAGCTCTCAATAATCCTGATCCGGTGGTGGTGGTGATGGTGGCATGTACGGATACTGGGATGGGTCAAATGGATAACCCATAGTCTGTTGAAACTGGATCTCCATCATCCTGTGCTGATAGTGCTGTCCTCTAGCATTTGATGAGTCCAACTGTTGATCTGTCGGTGCTGGGCAACAAATCTCTCATGCATGTCCACAGTAAGGGAAACATAAGAGTCTATCATCTGATCCGTCAGATCATCGATCCGACGGTGAGCCTTTGGATCTCTATGTCGGTGTACCCTACGCCTAGCATGTCTCACTCGTGATGCAGCTGGTGCAGGCTCACTAGTCCCAGCAGTATCCGTCCCTGTATCCATAGGAACTCCACCAACCTTGTCATCAGCAATCTCCTCCTCTACCTCATCCTCCTCAGCTGGTGCCTCTCTATAATCCTCCATCAATGGAATCCAAGCAGTCTGCCAGTAGTGAGGGTCATAGACAGAGAACTGGGGCGACCATCTGATCCCCTACGGTGCAGTCAGCTCCTATAGCATCGCCACATATGGTGTAGTCAGTCCTCGGGGAACCAGAATCCGCCGAGTGATCATCTCTTGTAGCCCTAGCGGCTTGGCAGCAGCCACCATAGTGCAAGCGCTAAGATCTATATCCTGATAGTTGGCAATGTGGGTCACAAGTCCACCGCAGCAGATGTCCCCCTTCGCCTTGGCCTTGATCTTGTGCAGATCCTTTGCCAGCATCAAACCAAAGTCGGGGATCCCTCCAGTCACCATGCAATAAAGACTGAAAAGCTCCCTCTGTCGGACCTTCTGGGGCGTCTCAGTACGCGCCAGAAGCGTCTCACTGAAAATGCGGTGAGCTAACCTAAAAACTAGGTGAAAAATAACCTTCTCCCTGGAGTCTCCAGGGCGCCATCTATCTGCGTGCTCAACCACATGAGCAATCTGACCCCAAAACTCCCTAGCTACAGTCCGGGAAGGGAAATCAACAACTGTCGGGGCTGGGAAACCAAAAATGTCCCTCCAGTACTCTAATGGAACTAAGAAGTTCCGGTTTATCAACCGGTACTTCACAGAACGCTCTGTGGGGAGGTAGGTGAAAGAGCTAACAAACTCTAGGGTAGGCTCTAAATAGGCAGGTGCTCGGATCTCAATAAACTGATCTAGCCCTACCATCGATATCATCCGCCTAAGGTATCCATCCACATGGAGACAATCAAAAGCCGATACGTCCAGGAAGCGTGGTGCAATCACTGGACGGGCTGCTATACGGTCATAATCGACCTGGTGTCGCTGGTGGATCACCGGTCGATAAGGTCTGGAAGAGGAAGAAGAAGGGGAAGGGGAGGATCTATCCCTAAGGACAAGCTGTCTATCAGAACTCATCCTCAACAAACTCTGTTAGGTCACCTCGGTCGGTCTGACAAAACTCAAGAACACCTCGGCCGAGGCACAGCACGACTGGACAGAGGCAAAAAACTGTGCGATCTAATCTCTCAGAAATCCAGTTATTTTCCCCCAAAATCACTACAACTGGTTCCTATGGGGTACTTAATCTGTTTCTCAACAAATGCAAGGCACTCCAATCCCAAATCGAAGCAAAAATAGCGAGGTTAGGGTTTTGTTTACTTTTACCTCGTTCGGCCGTTTCGGTTCGATTTCTTTGCAGATTCGCACTTGCAGCTTGATCCTCTACGCTTTAATTGCAATTTGGGAGCGAAAATCTTCGAAAATGAGCAAGAATCGAAGAGGCGAGGTGAAGGGAACTGCCGCGGTCGAGGAAGGTAAAAAAAATAGAGAGAGAAATTAATCCCCCTTTTATACCCTTTCTGAAACTGCTGTCACCTCGGTCGAGGTGGTCTCGACTGGACCGAGGTGGTACGGACCGAGGTGGCTCTTCAGAAACCCTAGTCGCCTCGGTTGCTCAAGAATCATCTCGGTCGGGGTGCTCTGACAGCAACCGAGATGTGCCTCAGTCAAACTCCGTCTTCTCAAATTCTCGAACTTCTGTCCTTCCAGTTATGCTCCTGGTTTGTACTCCTTCCTTAGTTGTCACATGTTGTCTGTATAGGACGCCAAAAACAGATCAAAGCAAAGCAAAAGCAAAACTATCTAAGCTAGACTAGAAAAAGGGAAAAGAAAGCAATACCTTGGGTTGCCTCCCAAGAAGCGCTTGGTTTAAGGTTGCTAGCTGGACCATAATGCGTCTCTCAAACGTGATGGGAGGTGCCCTCACCCCATACTTCACCTCCATCGTGGGGTGAAGTAAGTAAGTCTATCAAACGCTCCAACAAGTGTAAGTGCTCATCGGGGAATGAATCGTCTATGGTTGGGTCGTCCTTCTCGCGTGAAGATGCAGGTAGCCGGTTGAGGTGATCCGCAATAGAATTTTCGGATCCCTTCTTATCGCGGATCTCTAAGTCAAACTCTTGAAGCATGAGAATCCATCGAATATGGCGTGGCTTGGCATCTTTCTTAGCCAGCAAGTAATGGATGGCTGCATGGTCGGTGTAGACAATGACTTTCGCCCCTACTAAATAGGAGCGAAACTTCTCGAAAGCATATACAACCGCCAATAACTCCTTCTCGGTGGTAGCGTAGTTGCGTTGTGCTACATCTAGCGTCTTGCTAGCATAATAAATGGCGGTGGTCCGGCCATCCTTCTTCTGTCCAAGCACCGCTCCTACGGCTACATCGCTAGCATAACACATGATCTCAAAGGGCAAGGTCCAATCCGGAGGTTGGATAATGGGAGCGGAGATCAACGCTTCCTTAATCCTGTAAAAAGCATCAAGACACTCCTGCGAAAACTAAAAAACAACATATTTATTCAAGAGGTTAGTTAGAGGTTTAGAAATATTGGAGAAGTCCTTGATGAATCTCCTGTAGAAACCTGCATGCCCGAGAAAACTCCTCACACCTTTAACAGAACAAGGGGGAGGGAGTTTCTCAATAGTCTCGATCTTAGCGCGATCGACCTCAATGCCTCGATTAGAAACGAGGTGTCCTAGCACAATGCCTTCATTAACCATAAAATGACACTTCTCCCAATTCAAAACAAGATTAGTGTCTTCACATCTTTTCAGCACTAGAGAAAGGTTAGATAGGCAATCATCAAAAGAGGAACCATATACTGAAAAATCATCCATAAATACCTCCATGATCTCCTCTATGTACTCTGAAAAGATAGCCATCATGCATCGCTGGAAGGTGGCGGGTGCATTGCACAATCCAAATGGCATCCTCCTATAAGCAAATGTCCCCCATGGACAAGTGAAAGTGGTCTTCTCCTAATCATCCGAATGGATAGGAATCTGGAAGAATCCACTGTAGCCGTCTAAGTAGCAAAAGTGTGAATGCTGGGCCAACCGTTCGAGCATTTGATCAATGAAGGGAAGTGGAAAATGGTCCTTCCGAGTGGCCGTGTTCAGCTTCCTATAATCAATGCAAACCCTCCAGCCCGTAACGGTCCTAGTTGGGATCAACCCGTTGTTCTTATTTGTCACAACGGTCATCCCTCCTTTCTTCGGAACTACATGCACCGGGCTAACCCATTTGCTGTCCGAGATAGGATATATGATACCTGCATCCAACAACTTAAGAATTTCCTTCTTCACAACCTCTTTCTTGATCGGATTTAACCGTCTTTGAGGTTCCCGTGAAGTCTTATGACCATCCTCCATTAGAATTCTATGCATGCAGAAAGAGGGCTTAATGCCAATAAGATCAACTATAGTAAACCCCAAAGCCTTTTGATGCTTTCTCAGGACATCCATTAGTTTAGATAATTCAGATTCGGAGAGGGAAGCGCTAACAATAACGGGATAAGTGGAATCCGGTCCAAGAAAGACATACCTCAAGTGATTTGGGAGTTGTTTAAGCTCCACAACTGGGGGTGCTCTCTGAGGGGAATCCTAGCTTCCTCTTTCCAGTGGAGTAGATCCAGAAACTGGACATTCGGAAGTCTCAGTTGAAATCGTATCGCCACCGACCTCGGTCGAGGCGCAGTGGCGTTGACCGAGATGTTCTTCAAACGCCTCGCTCAGTCCAAGAAGTGCCTCGGTCGAGGTACTGCAACTGGAACCGAAACTGGAGATCTTCGTCTCCTGGATTAGCTTCTCAGTTTTAGCTCCTGGATCTTCTTCTAGTGCTTTTAAGCTCCGTATATCTGCATCACAAGAAGCATCTATACCTTCCTCCATTAAACTGAAACTAATAACTCTTTCGAGTGGATCATTAATAAGGATAGAGCTCACCAATTCCCTTGATTCTTCTTCATCATAGATGTTGAAGATATCATCGCTTAGTTGCTCTACTTTCATGGCTGCAAGTAGTGCGAACTCCACTTCGTCTCCGCCGTTGTTGAATTTCAACTTGGCATTCTTACAATCCACGTTGCAACCCGAAGTTGCTAGAAATGGCCTCCTAAGAATAATAGGAACAGTATAATCTGGGGGAATGTCAAGTACAACAAAGTCTATTGGTAAATAGAAGTTACCTAACTTGACCGGAACGTCTTCCAAAATTCCCACGGGATGGGTGATGGAGCGATCCGCCATGTATAATCGAATCTTGACCGGCTTGGGCTCTCCAAGTCCGATCTTCACATATAGCTCCAGCGGAATGATGCTCACGCTAGCTCCTAGATCACATAGGGCTTCACAAGTGACATCCCCAACTTGAATGGGAATGCAAAATGAGCCGGGATCTCTCAACTTAGGTGGCATCTTCTCCTTCATGATTTGAATAAGCTCCGAGGATTTAGATGTCGTCCTTACTTCACCAAAGTCTTCCAGTTTCCTCTTCCTTGATAGGATCTCATTCAAGAACTTCCCATAGGCGGGCATTCCTAGAATAGCATCAAGGAAAGGAATGTTAATGTGCAGTTTATTCATCAAGTCAAGGAACTTACCAAAGTGCTTGTCTAGATGTGCTCTGGCCCTTGACTGGGGGAATGGAAGTGGTGGTTTGTATGCAGGAGGTGGAACATAAACTTCAGTTTTCCCCTCCGCTTTCTGTGGCTCCACCTTGGTTAGCATCTCGGCCGAAGTGTTCTTTGACTGCACCTGGACTGAGGTGGTCTTCGTCGGTATTGGCACCGACCGAGTCACTGGATCTGCAGTTTTCAGTCCACTCCTCGTAGTTATGGCCATGATCTGGCCCTTAGGGTTGCTTTCCGTCCTTGCTGGAAGCTTCCCTGGATCTCTTGGCGCTTCATTCGCCCTACTAGCAAGTTGCTGTTCAAAGGCCTTTTGGGCCTTCGAAAATGAAGTCATAGAAGTCTCCATAGCACTAAGCTTGATCAAGATAGCCTCCAGCACTGCGTCTTTCTTTTCCGGCTGAGACGAACTTGATCCTTGCCCCTGGCTCTTTAATGGAGTAGAAGAAGAAGAAGGGGAAGAGAGGAAAGGATTAGAGGAATCGTTAGAATTGGAGTTAGAATGATTGTTACCAGAATTTTGGTTGTTCGCCCTCCAATTGTTGCTATTGGATCCTCTATTGTTGTTGTAGTTGTTATTCCGGGAACCGTTGTTGTTGTTACGGTATCCATTGTTGTTATTCCTTTGTCCTTGATCTTCCTTCTCTGTTTGAGCAACCAAGAGTTCCTTCAATTGCTTCAGGTCATTCTTCAAAGACATGAGTTGATTGTTGTTGGGCTGAGTATCTTGGAAGTTAACTCTTTTAACTCCACCTTCAGCTCCTTGATGGGTGTATTTCTCCATATGCAAAGCTTGCTTCTCGATAAAGTCCCAAACTTCGTCAATCGCCATGTCCATAAAGGTACCGGCGGAGAGTAGTTGGAGGTTGAACTGGGTGCTTCCGTCCAGTCCCTTGAAGTATATCTCCAACAACTCTATCTTTGGAATCCCATGATGTGGGCAATCCAAAAGTATGTCTTTAAACCTCTCCCATGACTTGGACAAGCTCTCCTTTTCCTTCATAATGAATGCATTAATCTTCCCTCTCATTTCAACGGTCTTAGAGGGGGGAAAGAATTTAGTCAAGAATTCTGTAGTCATCTCCTCCCAAGTGCTAATTTTTCCTGGAGGAAGAGATTGATACCAAGTAAGAGCTCTATCTTTTAAAGAAAAGTAAAAAGGTCTTAGCTTGTAGTTGTTATTTTCAATCCTTGAGGGTCTCAAGGTCTTCATCAAGATCTCATAGTTTTGCAGATGTTGATGTGGAGATTCCTTCTCTAGCCCTCCGAACTGGCATTGGCGAATCATGGACAGAACTTGCGGTCGAAGTTCTTAATGATGGTCCGCTGGATCTCCTAGGTTAACTCCTGGACGCCTCAGTTGTTGATTGGGGTCCATCCTTTGACCTAGGGTTTGTGGGATTCCTGCAAGAAGAACGCCTCGGACTGGCATCCGAGGTGGAAGTACCTCGGCTGGGGCGTCAAGTACTTGGACCTGCCTCGGTCGAGGGTCAGCGACTGGGACCTGCATCGGTCCAGCATCATGAACTGGATCTTCCCTCGGTCGAAGTTGATATTGGTCTCGTAAGGCTGTCATATCTGCTTCGATTGCTTCAGTCCTGGTGCGAGTTTCTTCTTTCTCTTGCCTTAGTTCTTCCCTGCTAAGGCGTAGCTGTTCTAACGCCTCTTTCAACTCGGCCTCAAGATCGCGATTGTCTTGGTTGGCCATCATTGATTCTCTTAAGCGTCGTTCGTATGTCTTTTCTGGTTTGGGATCGTAAGGAACGATTTCCTTCCCAGTGCGGGTTCTTCTCATAAACCAAAGAAAGAACATGCAAAAGTCACTCAAGTGGAGTGGTTAGTAGACAAGTGGGAAGTGCCCCAAAATCAAACCGTAACCAGCTCGGTCTAGACCAAGTCCCCGACAACGGCGCCAAAAACTTGTTCGCTCCAAACGGTGTGTGCAAGCTTTAAATTTATAACCCTAGACGTAAGCTTAAAACAAGGATGCGAACCCGCAGTGTACGGGTCAATCGTAGTAAAAAGCAAGGAATTCCAGGGGTCGATCACAGGGACTTAGTGAAACAAAGTTCAATTACGGTAAGCTTTAGCAATTACTAACCACGAAGCAATTAAAACAATCAAAGATGATTAAAGTCAATAAAGGAAATATGCAATTCTAGGGATTAAAGCATCTAGTTGTGGTTCCAACTCAAGATCTAAAGATAAGCGGACAAAGCTGAGGTTTTTGCATAGGAAAGGTGTTACTAAAGTGGAATAGATCACCGGGTTAGTCTCACTACTCACTAATCCCAAACCGTAACTCCTATTACCGGGTAAGTCTCAAGGAATTAAGATAAAGAACTATAACCTTAAACTAACACACCACCTAAGGGAATAGAATCAACCTTTACCGGGTAAGTCTCAGGCTAACTCACAAAGATGGGATGAAAGCACACTCAAACCCTAATAAAGGATAAACCTTTATTACCTACTCTTATGATCTTAGATAAACAAACAGAGGAATCACCGGGTAAGTCTCATCCTAGGCTTGCATTGAACCAGGAAAGGTGTAATAAGAATAGGATTTGGCAAACTCTAACACTTAACTCTCAGTTTCGGATCAGATAAGTCACCTCGGTCAAAAGAATTCCACCCCGGCTGAGATGTTCATCGACTGAGCGAGATGCTTAGGGTTAAGGTTAAAGACTCGAACTTTAAGGGTCCTACTGTGATTAAGATTATTCTATCATTGTTTTTCCCACAACCTTCAGCCAATCACCCTAGAATCACACAAAGAGATTAGCCACTCATCATCATGAAAGTATTAATCAAGTATATGGGAAGAAAGAGAATATTTGAACGAGAAAAACTTAATGAAAAGACTTCAATAACTGAATCAAATATCACAACAAAGTGTTCTTTGGATAGAAATCCAACAAGACAAGACAACAATGAAGGGAATCTAAGATGATCTTACAAAGACCCTTCCAAATATATAAAAGCTATAAACTTCTTCCTTCAACCTTCAAAAAGGTTCTTCAAATCTCCCAACTGGAGTATGGCTGCAGCGGTGTAAGCGAATGTATGCAGGATATTCCGAGTGATAGCGGATGGCGAATTTGTGGGAAATCCGACCCTTTTTATAGGAAAATTACTCTCCAAAGATAAGATATCTTAGAAAGATCTCTTCCCATAAAAAAAGGTCAAACATATGATCTAGCATATCTTCTTCCTTCCAAGAGCCAAGCCCAAAAATATTAGATCTCTTTCCAAAGATAAAAGATCTCAGCCAAGAATAAAATATTCTCGCCGTGTCCCAGGTGTTCGCCTCGGTCGAGTCGACTTCTCTGGATCACCTCGGTCGAGGTGAATCTGTAGTCAACCGAGGTGAGTCACAACTGAATGTGAAATCTCTCAAATCTGGTCAAAAGTAAATCTTTAATCCATGGTTATTCTTCCTAGAAGTTTCCTTATATTCCTGAATGTAGCTCCAATGACTCCATAGCTCCTTTTGCTCCTTTTTGATGCAAAACATGCCATTTTACCTACGATTACAACAAAACTAGGTGTAGACCTCGATTCCCGCAAAGGTAGATGAAATGGTAATATAATCACATATTATACATACAAACATGCAGATTATTGAAGATAAAACGTCCAAATAAACCCCAAAATATAGACTATAATTCATGCTATCAAATAGCATCAAGGAAAGGGATGTTAATATGTAGTTTATTCATCAAGTCAAGAAACTTACCAAAATGCTTGTCTAGATGTGCTCTTGCCCTTGACTGGGGGAATGGAAGTGGTGGTTTATATGCAGGAGGTGGAACATAAACTTCAGTTTTGTCCGACGCTCTTTGTGGCTCAACCTCGGTTGGCACCTCGGCTAAGGTGTTCTTTGACTGTACTTGGACCGAGGTGGTCTTCGTCTGTACTGGCATCGACCGAGGCACTGGATCTGTAGTCTTCAGTCCACTTCTCGTCGTTATTGCCATGATCTGTCCTTTAGGGTTGCTTTCCGTCCTTGCTGGAAGCTTCCCTGGATCTCTTGGCGCTTCATTCGCCTTGTTAAAGAATTGTTGTTCTAAGGCTTTTTGTGTCTTCGAAAATGAAGTCATGGATGTCTCCATAGAGTTAAGCTTGATTAAGATGGCCTCCAGCATCGCATCTTTCTTTTCCGGTAGGGACGAACTCGATCCTTGCTCCTGGCTCTTTAATGGAGTAGAAGAAGAAGAAGAAGAAGAGAGGAAAGGATTAGAGGAGTCATTCGAATTGGAGTTAGAGTAAGGGTTACCCGAATTTTGATTGTTTGCCCTCCAATTATTGCTGTTGGATCCTCTATTGTTTTTGTAGTTGTTGTTTCGGTAACCGTTGTTGTTGTTCCGGTACCCATTGTTGTTCCTCGAGCCTTGATATCCTTCAGCTTCTTTCTTGGTTTGAGCAACCAAAAGTTCCTTCAATTGTTTCACATCATTCTTCAAAGAGGTGAGTTGATCATTGTTTGGTGGAGCTTCTTGAAAGTTGACTCTTTTAACTCCACCTTCGGCTCCTTGGTGGGAGTAATTCTCCATGTGCAAAGCTTGCTTCTCTATGAACTCCCAATCTTTGTCAATCGGCATGTCCATGAACGTGCCGGCGGATAGTAGTTGAAGGTTGAACTGGGTGTTGTCGTCCAGTCCTTTGAAGTATATCTCCAACAAGTCTATCTTTGGAATCCCATGATGTGGTCAATCCAGAAGAATATCTTTAAATCTCTCCCATGACTTGGACAAACTCTCTTTGTCCTTCATGATGAATGCATTGATCTTCCCTCTCATTTCAGCGGTTTTAGAGGGGGGAAAGAATTTAGTCAAAAACTCCGTAGTCATCTCCTCCCAAGTATTGATTTTTCCTGGAGGAAGAGATTGATACCAAGTAAGCGCTCTATCTTTCAAAGAGAAGTAGAAAGGCCTTAGCTTGTAATTGTTGTTTTCCAGCCTTGAAGGTCTCAAGGTCTCCATCAAGATCTCATAGTTTTGTAGATGTTGATGCGGAGATTCCCTCTCTAGCCCTCCAAACTGGCATTGGCGAATCATGGAAAGAACTTGCGGTCGAAGCTCATAATCATGGTCCGCTGGATCACCTAGGTTGACTCCTGGACACCTGAATTGCTGATTGGGGTCCATCCTCTGCCCTAGGGTCTGTGGAATACGTGCAAAAAGAGCGTCTCGGACTGGTATCCAAGGTGGAAGTATCTCGGCCGGGGCAGCTGGAGCTGGGTCCTGCCTCGGTCGAGGAACTGAAGCTGGTCGAGGTAGATATTGGTCCCATAAAGTAGCCATATCTGCTTCGATCGCTTCCGTTCTTGCGCAAGTTTTTTCCTTTTCCTCTCGCAATTCTTCTTTGCTGAGGCGTAGTTGTTCCAATTCCTCCTACAATTCGGCTTCAATATCGCGATTCTCTTGATTGGCCATCTTAGCTTATTTCAAGCGTCTTTTGTATGTCTTTTCTGGTTCGGGATCGTAGGGAACAATTTCCTTCCCAGCGCGGGTTCTTTGCATAAACCTAAGAAAAAGAACCTATGAAAGTCACTCAAGAAGAGTGGTTAGTAGAAACAGGGGCAAGCGCCCCGAAAGCCAACCGCAACCGGCTCGGTCTAGACCAAGTCCCCGACAACGGCGCCAAAAACTTGTTTGCTCCAAATGGTGTGTGCAAGCTTTAAATTTATAACCCAACATGTATGCTAAAAACAAGGATGCGAACCCGCAGTGTACGGGTCAATCGTAGTAAAAGTAAGAAATTCCGGGGAGTCGATCTCACAAACTTAGGTGAAACCTAAGCAAGTATAGGTAGTCTATGTAATTACTAACCACAAAAGCAATTAAAGCAATCAAAGATGATAATATAGTCAATTAAGGAAATATGTAATTCTAGGGATTAAAGCATCTAGTTGTGGTTCCAACTCAAGATCTCAAGATAAAGCGGACAAAGCTGAGATTTTTGCAAAGGGAAGGTGTTTCTAAAGCGGAGTAGATCACCGGGTAAGTCTCACTACTCACTATCCCAAACCGTAACTCCTATTACCGGGTAAGTATCAAGGTACTAAGGAAAGGAACTACAATCTCAAACCAACACTCCAACTAAGGGAATAGAATCAACCTTTACCGGGTAAGTCTCAGGCTAACTCACAAAGATGGGATGAAAGCACACTCAAACCCCAATAAAGGATAAACCTTTATTACCTACACTTATGATCTTTGATAAACAAACAAAGGAATTACCGGGTAAGTCTCATCCTAGGCTTGCATTGAACCAGGAAAGGTGTAATAAGAATAGGATTTGGCAAACTCTAACACTTAACTCTCAGTTTCAGATCAGAAAAGTCACCTCGGTCAGACGAATTCCACCCCGGCCGAGATGTTCATCGACTGAACGAGATGTTCTAGGGTTAAGGATAAAGACTCGAGCTTTCAGGGTCCTACTAGAATTAAGATTATTCTATCATTGTTTTTCCCACAACCTTCAGCCAATCACCCTAGAATCACACAAAAAAAATTAGCTACTCATCATCATCAAAGCAATAATCAAATATATGGGAAGAAGGTGAATAATTGAACACAAAAACCTTAAGATCAAGGCTTCAATAACTGAATCAATTATCAAACAAACAAGCGTTCCTTGGATCACAATTCAATAAGACAATCAACAAGAATGGAATCTAAGAAAGTCTTACAAAACCCTTCACAAAAGCTATAATAAGCTATCAATCCTTCCTAGATTAATCTTCAATCTTCCTTCCTTCAAAACTCTAGAGAAAATCCCTTAATTGCTGGATGCTATCAGCCCTCTAAGCATGGTTGAACTTGTGGAAAATCCAACCCTTTATATAGGAAAACTACCCTTCAAAGATAAAATATCTTGAAAAGATATTTTCCTAATAAAATATATCTATCTCTCATAAATAAATCTCTAAAATATATATGATCTTCCTTCCAGAAATCCAGCCTAAAAATATAAGATCTCTCCTTCTAAAAATAAAAGATCTCAGCCAAGAATAAAATATATCTCGCCGCGTCCAAGGTGTTCGCCTCGGTCGGGACGCTCCTCTGGATCACCTCGGTCGAGATGGTACTGTAGCTGACCGAGGTGGCTCTAAACTGAATGTGAGATCTCTCAAATCTGGTCCAAAGTAAATCTTTAATCCAATTCCATGCTTCCTGGATTCTTCCTTAAGCTCCTGAATATAGCTCCTATGACTCCTTAGCTCCTTTAGCTCTATTTTGATGCACAATGTGCCATTTTACCTACGGTTACAACGAAACTTGGTGTAGACCTCGATTCCCGCAAAGGTACATGAAACGACGATATAATCACATAATATACATCCAAACATGCAGATTATTGAAGATAAAACGTCTAAACAAGTCCCAAAATATAGACTATAATTCATGCTATCAACCCACAACAAGAAAATAAATAAACGTCCCCGTCCTATAATGTACGGAGACCCCGGGTGTCTACTCCTCCACCTCCCTCGGCGGCATCCCTAACCTAAAAGGCATCTACATAAATGGTTTAAAACCGTTAGCTCATATTCTAGGAATAAGAATAAATGGGAAAGGCACAAACACACGTAAATCATCATAAGCACACAACATACTCAAAAGAACACCAATCCGGTTTATTATCTTAATTATTAATAAGTCATATTCCGTTCTAATTAGACTTAGGTTTGCGACACGAGACCACCGTGGTCCCGCCTCGGTCCCTACTTACCGGCAAGAAATGGTACTGATGCATCCGACCGTCTAATCGTTTGGCTAGTCGCCGAGAACCTCCTAGACCCTTGCAAGAGCTAGGCACATGATGTCACCGCCCGTTATCATACACTTGGGCCAAAATAGTATAAGGTCGGTGGTCCTATTACCGGTTTAGTTGTTATGAACAATAAACAATAACACACACCACCAAACACACATCAATGCTAATACAAGGAATACGAGCTAAGTAAGTCCAGAGACTTACCTTGCCTCCACACTCAACTCACAACACTCTCGCTTCCTTAGGGAGGAAGTCCTCAACCTGCTCACAAGAGGATATACATATAAACACATGCTCAAACTAAAGAAGTCTTAGACTTCACTCTAGTGATCTAAGCAAGATCACCTAACCCTCAACCTAGGAACACATCCTAGAAACCAAGGTACTCACCACACTCTCAGCACAAGAGAGCAACTCACGACAGCTTATACCTCACATGATCATAAACCACAGCCTAGAAAGGACAATCTAACCTAGAAGGTCCAACATGCTCAACCAACTCAAAGCCATCAACTACATCGAGCCATAAGGGCTCTTTTGTTCTCAACCACCAGGTGGCATTCAAAACTACCCTAGGTCCACCCTAGGCATGCTACTAACATATATCAACCTATAAACAATGGAAGGAACCAAGAAGGAAGGAGGAGAAGAGCCCATTGTTGAAGAAACGCAACCGCGGAAACAAGCTGGCGCGACTGCATGCTGAAGGTCACGGTCCCCGTGACTTAAAACTCCACCTTGATTATAAAGTTGTACAGGCGTTGATGATGGAAGACTTAAACACAAATAAAGTAGTTTTATACACCAACAATTTATTGATTATTTATCTTGTTGCTTGGTTTGGTTTGGTGGTTTATATTGAATAAATGCAGGTTTTGAAAGACACTACAATGGACCTTGGAAAACCTTGAAATCGGATGCAAGGAAAGACAAGGAGTTTAGAGTGTTTAAAAGACGGAGGCCTTGAGATTCATTTCAAGGGAACAAAGAAGTCAAGGCTGCACGCTAAATGAATTCAAATCACTAAAGGAGGTTTTCTAGGAAAGATTTTCTCAACAAGAAGATATGATTGAAAGAAGATCTCAACCGGCCAATAAAGATCTTTCGAAGATCCTCAACTGAAAGCACATAGACTATCTCCTTTGGAATTTGATATCATCACAACATATACGAGAATATTAAGGAGCCGAGAGATCAACGTGTTCTCAGGAGATGAAGATCGACAACGTCTATCTCATCTCAACCAAGAAGTGATATTCATGGAGACAAAGAATCATCTTCAAACAGTCATCTTTCTAACGGCTAGAAGACCTTTCCATAGAAGGCTATAACTGAAGATGGCGTTTGAAGAACAAGGACAGAAGCCTACACGGAAACATCAATAGTCTTCAAGCGATCCAAAACATCTTCATTCGATCAAATAGTTTTTCTTTCTCTCTTTCTCTAAAAAGCTTTATCCTCTAGAGAGAGATAAAACTTGAGAGCTCCATTGGTATATCTAAAGAGTGTTATACTCGAGTGTGTGTTACTCTGCGAAGTAACTAGGCTATTATAGCAAGGTGAAGAGTTGGAGCTAGATCATAGCATTGGCTATAGTGAGAGAAGAATGGGATTTCTTCTAGTTTATATCTAGGACTCTTTGAAGCTGATAATAGATAGTTAGACCCTAAGGCTATACCTTGGGACGGAGAGTAGGTTATTTAGAGCCGAACATCGTAAACATATCCTCGTGTCGATCTTTTACTTTCTGCAATTTTCTTGCTTTATTGTGACTAACTTTGTTTTGTAGGAGTACAAAGTCAAGGCCCTTGAATGTTGTTTCGAACCCCTTGAAATCAAAGTTTATCACAAAGAGCTCAGATTGACATCAAGGCCCTTGAAATTGGTGTCAAGGCCTTGAGATTGGTTTTGCGAAAAATTTCCATACTCTATTCAACCCGCCATTCTAGAGTATCTTTTATCCTGTTTATTCACCTACCAGTTCTTCAATGGTATTAGAGCTAGACTCACGTATATTGATTTAACCATTAGTGAGACTAATCATGAATCCTGTAGGTGATGGAGGATTTGCTCCATGAAGATACTCATCGCGACCACCACTCTTCTGTGGCAACAACTTTGCCCATCGGAGAGTATTCATGCGTGTGTTCATTATTGATCAGGGAATGGAACTATGGAGCATCATTCAAAATGGCCCAAAAGTCCCAACTACGACGGTTGAAGGTGTCCAAGTCCCAAAGAAGGAAGCTGACTTCACACAAGTTGACTTGGACAATGTGTCAAAGAACTACAAAGCTATGAACTTACTCTACTGTGGAATAGATGCCAACGTATTCAACCGCATCTCATCATGCAAGAGTGCAAAGGAAATATGGGACAAACTCGTTGTCCCTTACGAAGGAACAAGTGAAGTCAAGGAAACAAAGATTAGGACCTTCCTCAGACAATACGAGCTATTCAAGATAAATCCAAACGAACCAGTCAAAGAAATGTTCACAAGGTTCACTGAGACCAAGAACAACCTGGACTCACTAGGAAAGGTCTTCACAAATGAAGAAAAAGTTGGGAAGGTTCTAAGGAGCTTACCTAAAGTCAAGTGGGGACCAAAGATGACTGCCATCGAAGAAGCTCAGAATCTCTCAACTCTTCCTCTTGATGACCTCCTTTGAAAACTCATCACACATGAAATGGTTCTTGGTGAAGAAGATGGAGAGCTCCCATCCAACACTAAGAATCTACCATTAAAATCGAGAAAGGATGAATTACCATTAAAAGAGGAAGATAGTGACGATGATGATGAAGAAGATGCAATCGTCATGATCTCTAAGGGTCTCGCGAGAATTCTCAAAATAAAGAAACAATCTACAAACAATAGAGAATATTCACGAACATAAAAACCCCGAGGTAAGTTTTCTAACTCTAACAAGAAAAGTAGAGTGTTTACTTGTTTTGAATGTGGTGAAACAGATCATCTTGTGAAGGATTGTTCACAAAAGAAGATGACCAACTTCAAGAAAAATGATCGAAAGAAGAAAGCTATGGTAGCTTCATGGAGTGATTCAAAATCTTCAAATGAATCAGAAGACAAAAAAGAACAAGCAAACCTATGTCTTATGGCCGATCATGAAGAAGATTCAAATCTCTTATGTTGGCAATGTGGTAAGTACTATTATGTCTCAACCTGAATCTGACTTGAAACAATTCCTTAAAGACATTGGCTGTGTTTGGCACACGGATACTACTAGTGTTTTTTATTGTTTTGTAGTGTATCTCGTTTTTACGAGTGTTTGGCACGGAGAGAAACAGTGGTGATTAGTGTTTCTCCGATTGTTTGTGAAACTCTCATCTGAGCAAGAGTTTTGGGGTTACACTAGGGTTTCTCCGTGCAAAATACCCAAAATATCCTCATCTATTAACAATATTTACGCATTAACCGGGTACATAATTAACACCCTCTCTCATCAAACCTTGCTATCTTCTTCCCCGATTTAGAGCAAGTACCCTACGACGGCAACGGCAAAGACGAAACTGACGGCGGCAAGGGGACGAGAAAAGGCGACGAGTTTGAGGTACGTTTCTGATTGCTGCATTACAGTACTATTCTCATCAAAACCCTTAAACCGTGTTTGTGATTGCTCAAATCTGGAGTTCCTGCATCTATTCGAGTTCCTGCATCTATTTCTTTCCAATTCGAATCTGATGGTGGTGACTGCTCTGTTCGAATCTGTTTTGCTTTTCGAATTCGAATCTGATGGTGGTGACTGTTCTTTCCAATTCGAATCTGATGGTGGTGATTGCTCAAATCTGAGTTTATAATTTGAGTTCCTGCATCTATTTTGCTTTTCGAATCTGAGTCATAACTTGGCTGCAGTGAGTTATTAGATTTTGCAGTATAATCTGAGTCTTCCTGCATCTATTTTGCTTTTCGAATCTGAGTTTATAATTTGCAGTGAGTTATTGACTGCTCTGTTCGAATCTGAGTTCATGTTTAATATAATGCTTCCATTTAGAATTTGATACTAGCCAAGGGTCAGTCTGTATACATGTTGTTATCACTAAAAAATGAATGTGGAAACTTGTGATACTAGCCATCGAATTATGTAAATTGGAGATTATTCTTACCATAAGGTTGTAGTTGCTTCGGGTTGCTTTTCGAATCTGAGTTTATAATTTGCAGTGAGTTATTGACTGCTCTGTTCGAATCTGAGTTCATGTTTAATATATAATGCTTCCATTTTGAATTTGATACTAGCCAAGGGTCAGTCTGTATACATGTTCTATCTACTGAAATTGGTATGATTATTCTTACCATAAGGTTGTAGTTGCTGCGTTTGCTTGATTGTTGAGCAATTGTGCTTCGGGTTGCTTCCTTTATTACATTTTATTTCCAAACTGATGTAATTTACTCTTCTCTTCAGAGTTGTAATTTTGTGACTATTGGCTTCTGTAATTTATGGGTTGCAATTGTGTCCATTTATAATCTTTGTTAAAGTTAGACTGTTGCTGAAACTTCTTCATACTCTTGCAATTGTGTCCATTTAAGCTCCATTTAATCTTTGTTCTTGTGTGGTCTGAGATTTGTGGAACTGCTGCTAAACTTCAAATAAACTGTTAGGTTTTATATTCATCGATAGTTTGAGATTGAAGTTGAAGAATTTATTGCTGCAGTTTTGTATGTATGATCCATCGATAGTTTGAGAAACTTCTCTATTCTTATACCAGTATAAAAACGGGGTCCTGATACCATTTTTTTAATATATGCTTGCAGTGTACCCAATCTGATTTTTAGAATGCTTCCAGTGTACCCAATCTTATACATTATAATTTTTCATTTTGTGGTGTTTTGTTTGTACTAAACATATTTTATATTGTTTTGAGCTTGTAGATGGACAATAATAATCTCTCACAAAAGTGTAGGGGTCCAAATTTTCCTTGGACTTTTGAACTAGTTAAACTTCTAGTGTCAATTTTTAATGACTTTCAAAAGAAAAACGGAAGCAAGCAAACTTACAATTGGAAGGAGATCTCAGCTACATTTGTTAGTAAGGCTGGGAAGGAAGGAGTTAAGGATTTCTGTAAAAATAAATACGAGTCAATGAAAAAGGAATACAAGGCATGGAATCATTATAGGAAATCTGAGACTGGTCTAGGATGGGACGAGAAGACTCGAATGATTACGGCTTCCAATGAATGGTGGGATAGAAAGATAAAGGTAATTTATCAATGTCAGTATCTACGTTGTTACAGCTTCTACACATTAATTTGTGATGTTTAATAGTTTATTTAACTTGATGTGCTTTATGTATTGTAGGAAGACGTAAATTGTAAGAAGTATAAAAACAAGGGAATGGATGCGGACTATGAGGAGTTGCTGACTTTGTTGTTTGCTGGAAATGTAGCTACAGGCCGTCTAGCCATGTCAGCTGGAATGGTTCGTGAGGCAACACCTGAGCCTATCTCACTTGTAGATGATGACGGTGATGGTGGTGATTTTTTCCGTAATTTTGTTGGCACTGTTAATGAAGGTGGCGCTTCTAGCTACTCTGAAGTTCAAGCAGACGCCAATGATGAACCGATTCAATCCACCGAACCAACACCGACAACTAAGGGTAATAAAGATAAGGGTCCGATGAAGAGGAAAAGAAGACAATCAGTTGGCTCTTCCAAATTGGAAGCCTTTTTGGAACGTTCACAAGATAATAGTGAAAGATTGCTTGCAGTACTCCAGGAAGAGGTAAATTCTAAGGCAAGAGATGAAGAGAGAGTGACTCAGAAAGGGTTGGATGTAGTCAAAAGGATGGTCCAGAATAACTTGGTTGAAAGTGGAAGTCCATTGTGGTGCTACATTATTGGGAGGACTAAAATTAAGAAGGATATGAACATACTACTGCACTTGGATAATGATGAGGAGAGGTTGAGTTGGTTGACATGGGAGTATGAGCGGTCATTGATGTAATTGTCCGAGTGTTAGATTTATTTTATGAAAGTACTTTTATTAAGAAAAACATGTTGGATTGTGTGTATGTGTTGTTGGATTATTTATTTTGAAATTTGATGAAACTCATTTCCTTATTACCTACAAATAAGTTGCATCATAGTACATTCTTTAATAGTAGTACTTATTTGCACAATTTTTTGTTCCAGGTTTTTAATGTCAAGTTCTAGTACTGATAGCAGTGACAGTGACGGCAATGAGCGTAGACAAATTCGACGGTTCAACATCATTGAGTCACACCAAGAATTGCAAAGACAATATGCCGTTGCCGCTGATCACTACTACAAGCACATATACAAGGAGCCTTGTTACACTGAGTATGATCGGGGGAGACTTTGGATGGAGGAGATCTTGAATGGTCATCACATTCGAACAGTGAACATGTTCAGAATGGATGCTGAAGTTTTCCGACGTTTATGTAACGAGTTGGAGCAGAACTATGGCCTCACTTCTTCTATTGAAGTCTCGATAATTGAAAAGGTTGGTTTGTTCTTATACACCCTTGCACAAGGGTGCTCGGTTCGTGTTGTTGCTGAATACTTTCAAAGGTCAACCGAAATTGTACACCGCTGTTTCCATAGCGTATTGAACTCTATTACCGGACGTGGACATGAAGGGTGTGGACTAGCAGGTGATATTATCCGTCCCCGGAACCCAAATTTTCCTAGAACACCATCCCACATCGCAGCTGACCCGAGGTACCAGGATTACTTTAAGGTAAACAAAATCATTTATAGTAGGTGATTTTCTTCATATAAAATATATATACAGTGGACTTATCTGAACTAACCAATTCAGGACTGCATTGGTTGTTTGGATGGTACGCACATTAGTGCATGCATTGAAGAAGTTGCTCAAGTTCCTTTTGTTGGAAGGAAACATACTGTCACTTTCAACGTCCTCGCCGTAGGTGACTTTAATATGTTGTTCACATTTTTCTTGTCCGGTTGGGAAGGGTCGGCTCATGACGCCAAGGTTCTCGAAAATGCAATTTGCAACCCCGATCTTAACTTCCCGCTTCCACCACCAGATAAGTACTATCTTTGTGACAAGGGTTATGCTGATAGACCGGGGTTCCTAGTTCCATATTCAAAGACTCGATATCACCTAAATCAGTTTGACAATGAGGCTCCTAGCAATAAAAAGCAAGCGTTTAACAAAGCACATTCTTCGCTGAGAAGCTGCATTGAACGTTGCTTTGGAATCCTAAAGAAGAGATGGAAGTTATTATCTGCTATGCCTTGTTACCCGGACTACACCCAAGTTGACATTCATCTTGCTTGCTTTGCATTACACAATTTTATTCGTCTATACTCAGGGTACGATGACTTATCAGAAGATGAAGATGAGTTGCCAACAACTAATCAAGACGAGGTAGAAGAAGTGGAAGAGACCAATGACAATGGAAGAGGTATGGGTCATATTCGTGATCGTATTGCAGCAGCAATATGGAATGCAAGAAGGATTATGTAGTAATATATTTGATGTATAACCGACATTGTCCAACTTTTATTTATGTACTCTTTTATGAACATTTCTCATCAATCAGAATTTATTAAAACACTCCTTTATGTTGTTGTTGACACTATTTTTATAATTTGTAAACAACATTCTATTAGTACGTTTGAGTTATAAAAAGCAAAGACACAAGGCCAATAACATTAACCAAATTAATACATTGTTGATTCTTGGGTAAGGACACCCTTAGTACGTTACATAACAAGTAATTGAAACCCCGCAAAGTAAACCCCTAGTAGTACATTACATAAAAAGCAATTGCAACCCCACAAAGTAAAACCCAAGCAAATGATCGCACACAATTTTCAGTCCGGAGTTTATCGTTCAGTTGTCTCTCTTTTTTAAGTTCTCCCTTTAATGCATCAATCATGATAGCAACATCAGTTTCCCACAAGCGCAATACTCGAACTTCATAATTCAATCTTCTCCTCTCTTCACGTAGTCCTTGCACGAAATCCCTCAAACTTGATGAACATCCACTATCATCGAATGCGTACGTTAGCATCTCATCTTCGATGGGATCATCATCTGACATGTGTATGTCGCTCTCAAAACCGGAGTAGTCGTCCATTGCTATCTAACACACAACACATTCAATAGATTAACAATCTGTCATGTAAGGAATATATAATTGATAAAGTAAATGTTTTGACACCAATCTCAACTTAGATAGAAGCAATAATTCCCACAAAAACACCACAGCACATTGAGACAGAAGCTACAAAGAAGCAAGAATAAACATGGCATGATAATTCTCAAAAAACTTTGCATCCATGGTTTTCCCTCTTGTGAATCTGTGCCCCAGAAAGTAATGCAAAGATCAGCAATGTTGAAAAGAAACTGAGCAGTTGAAAAGAAACTAAGCAAGAATAAACTTTGCATCCATGGCTATCCTAGAAGATGATTCAGTCCAAGAAACTAAGCAGTTGTACATGTATACGAGGCCGAGATGAATGAGTCAATGTTGAAAAGATCAGCAAATAGTCCTTTTTTTTTTTATAGCATTTCCTTCATTTTTATTTGTAGGATATGTTCAAAAACAGAGCCTCACTTCCTATTGGCAAGTCAAAAGATGCAATTTTCCAACTACTGAAGGAGAATAATGTTCTTGTTGTTTGTGGGGAAACAGGTTCAGGGAAAACAACTAAGGTATAAAATGCATTGATGTTCATCTTATTTTCCCATGTGTTTGTTTGTGATAAAAAGAAGAGAATTGCCTTATAGTTCATTATAATGCTGGTTTTACAAAACACGATGCACATCACTTTCCTACTGTGAGCACATCATACAAGTTGATAGTTAGCAAGTAAACAAAATCAACCTAATTCTATCAGCAGCTTGCACCTCAAAAACAAATTTTCAACATTAGCCTCCAAGCTCAGTACTTCAAGACATGCCACATAGGTGCTCATATGGAGAACATATTTAATAAGCAGAACTAGTTTGAAGCTCAACAACAAGATTTTAGATGAATATACATACACTATACTAACGAACAATAACTATCTTATAGATGAATTGCCTTAAGTTTCTTGGACTGAGATTCAGTAACCAATACTACCCTGCTGTATCTTACAGATGAATTGCCTTATTTTGTTCATGAACTTTGCATAACCTGCTGTAATTAAATGAGAAACATAATGTAGAGGCTATATATATGATAAATTACCTTCCAACTGCTTAAAATCAGATTGCCAACATTAAATCATATGCAAGACAATCGATAGAACAGAGCAGCAATGCAGGAAAATCAAAACTTCAGGAAATGTGAAACCAGTCATCACAACTTCAACATACTTATGAACTCTTGATTCGAACACTCAGATTGGAGTACTATGCAGGAAATGTGAAACCAGTCATCAAAACTTCAACCAATACCATAAAAATGTGAAACCAGTTATCATATATGTACACAATTTCACCAGATTTCACCTCATTAGAACAATCAGATTCGAAATCATAGATATGCAGGAAAAAGAATGGATGTAGGGATAGAAGATACGAAGAAACACACAAACCGAATGAAAAAATCAATTTCACCAACCCTAATATACCGGCTAACCTCGATGAATAGATGTAGGAACTGAAGAGGCGAAGAAACACACAACAAACCCTAATATACCGGCTAACCTCGATGGATGCTGAACGATGTTGACAAAGGGAGCGACGGCCGATGTTGATGAGGGGGAACGATGCCCTGAGGACGACGACGGTGCTCTCGCCGAATCGCCCAAAAAATTGCCGCTATGGAGCTAGAAGATGAATCAGTTTGAGAAATGCGAAAACCCAACAACAACCCTGAAAATCTGGCTACGAAACACTAGTGTTTCTGCCAAACATGGTTTAAGGGTTTCAGGACTCCTAACACTAGTGTTACTAGAAACAACCCCTATTAAACAGTGGTGTTTCCTAACACCAATGTAAATGGCCGTGTGCCAAACACAACCATTATTATATGTGACAAGGAACATAGAATAAGGATAAATTCTCTAAAAGAAAAGGTTCTTGAACAAGAAAAACAACAAAGTGAGTTGTCTCTGGAGATTGAAAATCTTAACACGGAAAAGGTAGACCTTGATGACAATATTAAGGCCTTGGAATCGGAAAATGTCAAGGACAATCTCTCCTCTCTTCATCAAAAATATATCGATCTAGAGAAAGAGAAAGTTGATCTAACTTTAACGTGTCAAGACCGGAAGGCAGCACTTGTTAAATTCACTCGTTCAACAGCTAATATTGAAAGAACGATGGGTGAACAACAATCCTCACTTAACAAAAATGGTATTGGTTATCATAGGAGCTTTTCTAGAAAACCAATAACCACTTTTGTCAAAGCCAAAGGAAGTATTTTAGCCTACTTGCTTCTACTGTTGTAAAAAGGATCATGTAAAATCTACATGTCCATATAGAAGAAATGACCCTTATATTATTAGAAACACCTATCCTCTATGTTTAAGGAAACAGGTAAAAGAAATCTGGGTTCCTAAAGGTACTAGACCACCAAACATAATCGAACCTAAATATGGACCAAAATATGTCATTTGATTGACCCGTAAAGGTTGATGTTTGTTATTTTGCAGGATGTCACCAAGGTAAAGGAGCATAAACGGATATTAGATAGTGGTTTCTCAAGACACATGAGTGGAAAAAGCTCACTATTCTCAGATTTAAAGAAGCAATCATCTGGAACCATTACGCTTGGTGATAAAGGAAAGTGTGACATTATTGGCATTGGTAAAATTATGCTATAATCCATCTAACTTCATTGATGATGTATATCTGGTTGACGGTTTGAAGTATAATCTACTTAGTATCTCTCAAATATGTAATAAGGGCAACAAAGTATTGGCTGATTCAGAAAAATGTGAAGTTCAAGACAAAAAGACGGGTGAAATTATGCTTACTGCTCCTAGATGTAACAATGTTTATTCTATGAGTACTGACCAAGTTTTAGGAACTAAGCTAAAATGTATAAAGGCCTTGACCGATGATCCAAGGCTTTGGCATAGAAGACTTGGTCACGTAAGTATGCACACAATGCAGAAGCTACTCTTAAAACATTTGGTACGTGGCTTGCCAAACCTAAATTTCAAGGTAGATGAACTATGTAAAGCCTGTACACAAGGTAAACAAACAAGAGGTTCATTCAAACCTAAGAAAGTTGTATGTTCTTCTCGACCCATTGAACTCTTGCATATGGATCTTTGTGGACCTATGCGTGTCAAATCTCCCAGAGGCAAGCAGTACATCCTTGTTATTGTGAATGATTTCACGTTTCACATGGATTTCATTCGTATGAGAAAAATCTGAAGCATTGTTTGAGTTTTCAAAATTATGTAAGGAGTTGCAAACTTTGAAAAATCTACCTATCGTTTCTATAAGAAGTGATCATGGTAGAGAATTTGATCAACTAAAGTTTGATTTGTTTTGTGCAAAATATGGTATTTCACATAACTTTTCAGCTCGTAGAACTCCTCAATAGAATGTAGTTATGGAACGTAAGAACCACACTCTTGAGGATATGTCTAGGATTATGCTTTTAGAAAATAGTTTGTCAAAAAGTTTTTGGGCTGAAGCTGTAAACACTGCTAATTACATTTTGAATAGATGTTTAATTCGCCCTATTTTGAAAAAGACTCCTTATGAACTCTTTAAAGGAAGGAAACCAAATATTTCAGGTTTCAAACTCTTTGGATGTAATGCCCCATATTTTTTTTGGCGTGTTTGTGATAGTTATATTTTCGGCTTTTATCGATATCTTTTAGCTCAAATATTTTTTTTTTAAAAAAAAAGGCATTTTTACGACGTAGAATATTCTTCCGAGTATATTTAAATTTTTGGATACGTTTACATATATCCGTATTATTAGTTTCGGAAGAGTCGGAAGTTCTTACGGTTCAAAAAAATCCCGTTCCGGTATTTCAAATCGAGTTATTTTATTTGTCTATATCTTTTATTTATTTTTGGCTCTCGCTTCTTTCCACACCAAGATGGCGTGTCTTTGGTAGCTCTACCTTGCCTAGCTTGGCCGCCCTATGCTGCAGCTGCTTGCACAGCTACAACTCTGCCCCCGTTCCTTTTCTTTAGCAAGGTCTTGGAGCTGTGCAGTCACCATCTTTCACCTCATGACCTTCTACTCCCTTGCTCCTCCTCCTCTCACGCTGGCTGTGTGACGCAGCCCCATCCCAACTCTTCCCTTCTCAGCCCTCTATTTACATTTTCACCCTCACGCAGCAACAGTCTGATCTTCCTCTCCCTTCTCCTCGAATCGGAACACACCAACAGCAGCATACCTCTTCAGCCTCCTCTTGCAAGCCTCTCCGGAAGACCGCCTTGCCATCACCGTCCTTGTATTAGCAAGGAGATTCACCGGAGAAGACATGAATGACAGCGCCGCCTTCCCAACTGCCGGAGCCACCTCTTGATCACAACCTCCGCTCCTGGGCTCGGTCGTAGATGCCAGACAACGCCCTTGCGCAACCCCACCTCACACGCTGCCTCCTCTCTATTTCATCTCTTGGTTCCTCGCAGCAAACACTCAGCCCCCATCGACGGCCTGTTTCTCGTCTCCTCTCCATCGACGCCACCTGCAAGACCTCATTCGCCGGAGAAGGAGCCCAGAAGCCGTGAAGTGCCTAGCCGCCGCCCTCGACAGCACCGGTTGGCACCCTCCCTGCAACGCTCACCATCGATCCCTAATTGTCGCGCCTCCACCAACAGCCGGAGAAGATTCTCGCTTGCTAGGGCCACCGGAGAAGCTCCTGCCCAGCCGCTGGACCCGCTGGAGGCTGCGCATCCAAGCGCCCCTGCGTCGTCTTCCTCGCGTTGCCTCTATCGCCGGCCCTATTTTGTCTTCTCCAGCCTGTGAAGCGCTTATCGGGTAGTGATTATATTTGATATAATTACAAATTATATCCTGTTTTTTTTTAATTTACATTCATAGCCCAACATTTATGGATTGTTGCATTTATGCCCTTTGTTGGGTTATTTTCACAAAATGCCCAAGGTTTTAATTACGGATGATAGCCCATATTTCTAAAAATGTATAAGTCGTCCCAAAAAAATGTGTTAGCGGTTTTTAACATTGATTTTAATTACGGGATATTATTATAATTATATAAACTATATATTCATGCCCTTGTTAGATTAAATTTGGTTGTGGCTCAAGATTTAATTGCGGATTATGACAATATGACATATGTTGACATAAGTGTATTTTGGCCCGGAAAATGGTTGAGCGGTTTTGTTTTAACCTTGGTTTTGGAAACCAGTTTTTACCTTATATTTATATAAGTTATCTTCCTTTCAAATTTAGCGTATAAGCTAAATTTGCTTAGCTTTGGTTTTATGCCCGGAAGCGCCACGATAAAGGCCAACTAATCCATTCTCGACATCCGTAGTTCGTCTTCCGCCTTTGACCTCGTGTGAGTATCTCCTTCCTCGATTTAGTTATGTTTAGTAGTATCATGCTAGGTTCGATATAGCATAACTTAGAGTGAATGCCAAGTAGTGGCCTTGAACCTTAGGATCGTGGATTGGTTTATGAGCTTTTGTCGAGTTATATTCGGTACGATCTTAGGACGATCTTCGAGATTAGGAGTTGGACCTAACATGTTAAGGTTTTGACCTCATATAGGTTTTGGGAGACTAGAAGCCCAAGGGTTTCTACCCTATCGATTAGTTGTTGATCGTGTGCCTTGTTTTGATCAAGCGTTGAGTGCCTTCCTACGGGAAGTTGTGAGCAGTGGTTATCGGGTTTATCTTTGGGACGAGGTAAGTCTCCGGACTTACTTAGCTTGTATTCTTTGTATTAGTTTCGATGCGTATTTGGTGGTGTGTGTTTATTGTTTATGTGTGTGTTTGATTCTTATGTTATAACATCTAAACCGGTAATAGGACCACCGACTTTATATGTTTATATTTGGCCCAAGTGTATGATAACGGGTGGTGACCGCTTGTCCAGTTCAAAATGGGGATGACTGGGAGGTGCCTTGCGACCAGCCCATCGGGTGATGCTGATCCGCATCAAGTACAAACCCGTATGGTGAAAGGGGACAAGGGCGAGATCTTTAAGATTCTCGTGTCACAAAAGAAGTTGAATTAGAACGGGATATGACCTAATAATAAAAAGATAATAAACCGGATTGTATGTTTTGGAGCATGTTGTGTGTTTTTGATGCCTTATGTGTGTGTGTGCCAATACCATGATTCTAATACTTGGAATACTAGCTAACGGTTTTATACCGATATTGTTGTAGTTACCCTGCAGGTTAGGGACGCGGCCGAGAGATCCGGAAGAGTGGGCAGCCGGGGTCCGTACATTGTAGGATGGGTTTGTGAGTGGAGGCTTGTAGATATAATTATGTATTGTATGTTTTCGATGTTTGGTCGTTTGAGTTGTTGACTCGGCTGTAGTCTTTTGTTTGTATGGTTTTGGGTTTCATTGCATTGCATAAAAATGTATTTCGTTTTGGCCTTTATTTGTGCCTTGTTGCAAGATCCGGTGAAATTGTTGTCAAGCTAAGGGTCGGGACCCATTGTGAGGTCCTAACCCGTAGCGCTCCGAATCCCGCGGATTCGGGGTGTTACAAAAGTGGTATCAGAGCCCTAGGTTGACAACAATGGCACTCGCAATCTTCTAAAGGCCGGATAAGGAATAAACAGAACCCCGCGGGTTCTGAGTTTTCGTTTTAAAATCACATGCATGAGTCGGGATAGAATGTACGGACCACCACTCCTTCCGTGGATCTCGGCAGCATAGTTTATTGGATTTTTAGTATATATATATAGAGAGAGAGAGATATGTGTAGTTATGTAGATATATATCGTGGGCCTAGGATGTTGTTGGAATATTATTGTATGTAGATTGTAGTTGTATGATGGACATGATTTATGTGTATAGTTGTATATGTGAACGATTATATGTTTTGGACCTTGTATTGTTGGAAGGATAGCTGAATGCGTGCTATTAGTAGTAATATGGATTTAGGACTTATATAGTTATGGATGCATATTACTATTGTATATAGTAGCATATGGAGATATAGGACCTTTTAGTTGAGATGCTATTATGATATCATCGCCCTTGGACGACGTCGTTTTTCATAGGATAGTGAACATACGAGGACGAATATGCTCAAGTACCGAGTTGAGCATCACGTTCTGGAAAACACCCTGGCGAATCATTGGACTCCTTTAGAGGGCATCAAAGCAATCCTATGAAGACTAAAGAGGACATTAACGGCAAAGGACGAACAAGTAGGAGGAAACTCAAAACAATGAAAGAGAAAAGTGAGATGGAGACAATACAAGTAAAGGGAGCAACATTAATATGCGGAAGTGGTTCCAAAGAAGCCATGATGGAAAGACGATGATCCCAAGAGAGATAACGAACTTAAGTTCTTCAAGAAGACGCGTACACAACTAAAGATGCGAATCGGGGAGGAGATGAATACCTTCTAGCAAGTTTTAAGGTGGTATTTCATTAAGATGTGAAGTTTTCTTTGGACACTCCTAAGCATTGGAGTCAAGACGAGCAGAGTTATCGAACCATTTGCTAAAGATTTAAGATATCGTAAGTTAAGCTTACGAGGTACAAATAAGTGAAGTGTCAACATTACTAGAGTTATGAGAAGGCATGGTGGGGATTCACGTGGAGTTGACCGGTTTCCGTTATAATGATAAGGCTAAGAAACACCAAGAAGGAGGAAGTGTGTATAAATGATGATCTAAAGAAGATGAAAGAGGAAACAAGGAGCTTGATCGAAAGACTTAAGATACCAACCAATCGGAACGCGGGTGGATGCTAACTAAGGTCAGAATATTGGAGAAGTGCATTGCAAAACATCATGGAACAGTGCTTAAGCCTATGAGAGTGGTAAAGTTACCTTACAAAAGAAGAAGGAAGCGTAGAGTGTTGGTCGAGTTAGTAGAGTTGAAGTAGAATACACCAGGAGGATAACATTCAAGAGTATGATTGTCTTATGGAAGAGGAAGAAAGCATGGAACGGGGAAATAACTAACATAGTTTAAGGTGAAGTACCCCAAGGAGGGTAGCCTTCAGGAGTATGATAACATGGAAGTGTGGTAGGAGGATAAGGCGTTGATCTTGGAGAGGGTCATCAATGAGTTAATCGGTGACCACCAAAAATGCACAAGTGCGGGTTGTATACTGGTGAATTTAGGTGGGGGGAGTAATCCAAGTGTGGGATCATGAAGAAGGTAACAAGAACTTGGAACATTCGTAGTGGTTGAATGTTAGTAATAAGGAGGTGTATTATAGGAAGCATAAACGTCTAAATCAAGTAACAATTTACTGATTCCAACAAGTGATGGTAACGTACCTTGTTGAGAGGGATTGTAACGATCTGGTACGACCTTCTTAGGTCATGAGATTGTCATATGGAGGAATGACATGGATCAGGGTAAATGGAACTAGAAGGACAAAAAGGTAAGGGAGTCTTTTATGGTTATTGTGCGTAAAGGGAGGATGTATAAGGGGATGTATGGTATGTTTGTTCTAAGTGATGATGTCATATTTTCGCGAGAAAAATTTAAGTGAAGTTCCGTGACTCGCATGGTGAAACCATAGTGGCTATGACGTGAAACGAGAAATCTGGGTTAGGGCAACGCGACAAGCTTAGAGTTATGATGTTAGTGCTTGGTGGAGTTATGAGTGGACCTTTCAGTTATGATGGTTGGGAAATTTTGCCTAAAGGCATACTGGTACGGTTGTGAAGTTGTTCATGGATACCAAGAGATATAGCAGTATTCAACAAGAGTAAGAGAAGACTAAGGTTTTGAAATTTGATGTCGATATGAGACGTACAAGAAGTACATGAAAGATCGAGGTTAGAGCCTCTACGGTCGGTTTGACGTTACATAAGGAGCTGAAGTATAAATTTCTACGCCCACTTGAAGAAATGATGTCTATGGTGAAAGCTTATCTAGAATACGAAGAGCTCCTCCTATATGTTGAGATGTCAAGGAAAGCGAGGAAGATAAGATCGATTCGTTATAAGGCATGATATAGTCTTGTAGTCAGGACCCTCGTGACTGAACATATGTGCAAGATTAAGAAATATTATTATCGTTGTTCTTTTAAAGCGAGGAGAGGAATTAAGCTGAATTATTGCTTAATTAAGGCTTCAAGAGTCGGAAGAATCGAGCAAGTTCCTCGAGTTCTGGAGATGAACGATCTTTGAAAGAGGACGGTGAACATAGTAGCTACAGAAGAAGCAATAAAAGGGTTGAAGGACATCACCCCAGCAGATCGGGGTAAACTACTTGTCAAGCGTTAGGACCAGGTTGTGTCGGTCGTTATGAGATGAAATGGGTAGAGAAAAGATGGAACCCGAGATAGAACAATTTCCAATGCATCGGAAGGTGGAGTTTACCATTAATCTTGATTTGAAGTTCATATTGGAGGTATATCTTGAACTCTTGATTTGAAGTTCAAACTAGAAGTATATCATGAACTCTTGATTTGAAGTTCATATTAGAATATACCTTGAACTCATGATTTGAAGTTCATGTTGGGGATATATATTGAATTCTTGATTTGAAGTTTTTATGGAAGACACCAGCTTGTGAAAAGAGAGACGGTTATCTCCGTTTGTACATCGATTACCGTGAGCTGAACAAGATAACAATGAAGAACAAGTATCCCTCACCATGGATAGACGATCTACTCGACCAGTTGCAAGGGTCGGTAGTCTCTTCTAAGAATGATTTAAGGTTTGTTTGTCACCAATTGAGAATTCAAGATTTGGGATATTGTAAATGCGGCATTCCACACAAACCATGGCCAATAAGAGTTGTAGTGATTTCATATGGGGTTATTAATGCCCTGATAAAGATATTTTCGTCTACTCTCAAGAAGAGAGAAGTTGTATGACAAGTTGTCTCGGGACGGCAACTCCCGAAGGGTGTTATAGAAGTTACAAGTATTCTTGGATGTGCTAGTCATTACCGGATTTGTGGAGACATTCTCCAAGTAATACCATCTATAATTATCCTACTCCGGATGACAATGAAGTATTGAGTGGGACGAAAATTGACAATGGAGTTGCTGATAGTTGAGAGGAGATCCATTGCTACAGCTGTTTTGATTTACCTTGAGGTATTATGGGTTTGCAATATACAAGAGATTCTTCAAGACAAGGTCTTGATCGAGTATTGAGGAGCGATGCAAAAGTAATAGCATACGTGTCGTGTTAGTAGAAATATTATGGAGTAAATTACTTCCTTTGTTACTTGGAATTGCAATAATTATTGGGGAAACATAACATCAAAGTTTGGTTTGACAAGAACCAAAACCAACAATGTAAATCGGAAGTTCGATCTTCTTTGTTAGAGACAATCAAAGAGAAACATAAGGGAAATGCTGCTTTGAGAAAGATCAAGAAGGAAGTTGAGTTTCCGATATATCGGACCTTTGTAAGATGTTAGCGCGAATTGGGAAAGTGCGTTACCGGTTGGCGTAGCCGCCAAGAGTAGAGAGTTTTCACCCGGTGTTCATGTGTATCAGTCGAGAGAGATTGTCAGTTATGGTGAGTTGGTCGTATACGAAGAACCGATGAGGCTAATAGAAAGACGGAGTATAGTATCTTTAGTTAAGTTTTACGCGGATCTAGTGACATCGATAGAATCGACGGGTTAGACCTAGTTCTACTCTTGGTTACGTAATGTCCATGTGTGATGTTATGTGTAGTTTGTGTCCTGTGCGGGAATGTGTTATTTGGCATGATATATCTTGCGGTGGTAGTTTGAGTAGATTGTGTATATAGATTAGAAGGTTTAAGACTCCTTAGTTTGAGAGTTCATACCTCGGCCTTAGGGACCGAGAAGTTCGACGCATAGTAAGTTTCGGGACAAAACTTGTTTTTAGGGGGAACTGATGTAATGCCCCATATTTTTTTTGGCGTGTTTGTGATAGTTATATTTTCGGCTTTTATCGATATCTTTTAGCTCAAATATTTTTTTTTTAAAAAAAAGGCATTTTTACGACGTAGAATATTCTTCCGAGTATATTTAAATTTTTGGATACGTTTACATATATCCGTATTATTAGTTTCGGAAGAGTCGGAAGTTCTTACGGTTCAAAAAAATCCCGTTCCGGTATTTCAAATCGAGTTATTTTATTTGTCTATATCTTTTATTTATTTTTGGCTCTCGCTTCTTTCCACACCAAGATGGCGTGTCTTTGGTAGCTCTACCTTGCCTAGCTTGGCCGCCCTATGCTGCAGCTGCTTGCATAGCTACAACTCTGCCCCTGTTCCTTTTATTTAGCAAGGTCTTGGAGCTGTGCAGTCACCATCTTTCACCTCATGACCTTCTACTCCCTTGCTCCTCGTCCTCTCACGCTGGCTGTGTGACGCAGCCCCATCTCAACTCTTCCCTTCTCAGCCCTCTATTTACATTTTCACCCTCACGCAACAACAGTCTGATCTTCCTCTCCCTTCTCCTCGAATCGGAACACACCAACAGCAGCATACCTCTTCAGCCTCCTCTTGCAAGCCTCTCCGGAAGACCGCCTTGCCATCACCGTCCTTGTATTAGCAAGGAGATTCACCGGAGAAGACATGAATGACAGCGCCGCCTTCCCAACTTACGAAGCCACCTCTTGATCACAACCTCCGCTCCTGGGCTCGGTCGTAGATGCCGGACAACGCCCTTGCGCAACCCCACCTCACACGCTGCCTCTTCTCTATTTCATCTCTTGGTTCCTCGCAGCAAACACTCAGCCCCCATCGACGGCCTGTTTCTCGTCTCCTCCCCATCGACGCCACCTGCAAGCCCTCATTCGCCGGAGAAGGAGCCCAGAAGCCGTGAAGTGCCTAGCCGCCGCCCTCGACAGCACCGGTTGGCACCCTCCCTGCAACGCTCACCATCGATCCCTAATTGTCGCGCCTCCACCAACAGCCGGAGAAGATTCTCGCTTGCTAGGGCCACCGGAGAAGCTCCTGCCCAGCCGCTGGACCCGCTGGAGGCTGCGCATCCAAGCGCCCCTGCGTCGTCTTCCTCGCGTTGCCTCTATCGCCGGCCCTATTTTGTCTTCTCCAGCCAGTGAAGCGCTTATCGGATAGTGATTATATTTGATATAATTACAAATTATATCCTTTTTTTTTTTAATTTACATTCATAGCCCAACATTTATGGATTGTTGCATTAATGCCCTTTGTTGGGTTATTTTCACAAAATGCCCAAGGTTTTAATTACGGATGATAGCCCATATTTCTAAAAATGTATAAGTCGTCCCAAAAAAATGTGTTAGCGGTTTTTAACATTGATTTTAATTACGGGATATTATTATAATTATATAAACTATATATTCATGCCCTTGTTAGATTAAATTTGGTTGTGGCTCAAGATTTAATTGCGGATTATGACAATATGACATATGTTGACATAAGTCTATTTTGGCCCGGAAAATGGTTGAGCGGTTGTGTTTTAACCTTGGTTTTGGAAACGAGTTTTTACCTTATATTTATATAAGTTATCTTCCTTTCAAATTTAGCGTATAAGCTAAATTTGCTTAGCTTTGGTTTTAGGCCCGGAAGCGCCACGATAAAGGCCAACTAATCCATTCTCGACATCCGTAGTTCGTCTTCCACCTTTGACCTCGTGTGAGTATCTCCTTCCTCGATTTAGTTATGTTTAGTAGTATCATGCTAGGTTCGATATAGCATAACTTAGAGTGAATGCCAAGTAGTGGCCTTGAACCTTAGGATCGTGGATTGGTTTATGAGCTTTTGTCGAGTTATATTCGGTACGATCTTAGGACGATCTTCGAGATTAGGAGTTGGACCTAACATGCTAAGGTTTTGACCTCATATAGGTTTTGGGAGACTAGAAGCCCAAGGGTTTCTACCCTATCGATTAGTTGTTGATCGTGTGCCTTGTTTTGATCAGGCGTTGAGTGCCTTCCTACGGGAAGTTGTGACCAGTGGTTATCGGGTTTATCTTTGGGACGAGGTAAGTCTCCGGACTTACTTAGCTTGTATTCTTTGTATTAGTTTCGATGCGTATTTGGTAGTGTGTGTTTATTGTTTATGTGTGTGTTTGATTCTTATGTTATAACATCTAAACCGGTAATAGGACCACCGACTTTATATGTTTATATTTGGCCCAAGTGTATGATAACGGGCGGTGACTGCTTGTCCAGTTCAAAATGGGGATGACTGGGAGGTGCCTTGCGACCAGCCAATCGGGTGATGCTGATCCGCATCAAGTACAAACCCGTATGGTGAAAGGGGACAAGGGCGAGATCTTTAAGATTCTCGTGTCACAAAAGAAGTTGAATTAGAACGGGATATGACCTAATAATAAAAAGATAATAAACCGGATTGTATGTTTTGGAGCATGTTGTGTGTTTTTGATGCCTTATGTGTGTGTGTGCCAATACCATGATTCTAATACTTGGAATACTAGCTAACGGTTTTATACCGATATTGTTGTAGTTACCCTGCAGGTTAGGGACGCGGCCGAGAGATCCGGAAGAGTGGGCAGCCGGGGTCCGTACATTGTAGGATGGGTTTGTGAGTGGAGGCTTGTAGATATAATTATGTATTGTATGTTTTCGATGTTTGGTCGTTTGAGTTGTTGACTCGGCTGTAGTCTTTTGTTTGTATGGTTTTGGGTTTCATTGCATTGCATAAAAATGTATTTCGTTTTGGCCTTTATTTGTGCCTTGTTGCAAGATCCGGTGAAATTGTTGTCAAGCTAAGGGTCGGGACCCATTGTGAGGTCCTAACCCGTAGCGCTCCGAATCCCGCGGATTCGGGGTGTTACATTGGATGTACTTGTTTTGTTCATAACAATGGGAAAGATAACCGTGGGAAATTTGATCCACGTAGTGATGAAGCTATATTCATTGAATATGCTTCAAATAGCAAAACTTATCGTGTTTATAACAAACGTACCAAAATTGTTGAGGAAAGTATCCATGTTATTTTTGATGAAAGAAATGATGCTACTTTGAGTGAAAGTTTTGCAGATCTAAATCTGAATCAACGAGAAGATCACAATTCGGATGAAGATGAAGATCCTACAAATCAAGAAAAAAATATGCAAGAAAAGATTCAAGATACCGAAGAAAACCCTCAAGACCTTGAAACACATCTTCAAGACCTTGAAACACAAAACTGTGATGTTAGAACTCCTTTTCATGGGCTTTAAACCCAACTTCATATAACACCCCGAATTCGCGGGATTGGGAATGCTACATTGGGCTAGGATCTCACAATGGATCCTGACCCTAGCCTGACAACAAGTTCACTGAATCTTAAAACAAGGGACAAGTAGAGTAAAAACAAATGCAGAAAAGTTGCATGATACAACAAAAGAGTTTACAAACTCAAAGCCGAGTACAAAACCATAACAACAACATCAACTGGTACAAAAGATCCCCAACCCACGCATCGTAATGTACAGAAGTCCTTGGCTTGTCACACCATCTGGCTCACTCTGCAGTATTCCTAACCTGTAGAACACTACAACACTGTATGAAACCGTTAGCTACAACAATGAAAAACATGAAGGTAATAGCACAACCACACATCAACATCTCAAACATGCAATGCCACACACATTCATTTATTATCTTTCATTACGTTATTTCATTACTAATTCAACTTCTTTTGTAACACGAGGAGCCTCAACAACCCCGTCCCATCAACCGTAACACAGGAGTTTTGCATGGGGGTGACCTTCACTCGTCCCCTCCTGTGAGATCATCTTCAGGGCACCTCCTCCTAACCAGCAGACGGAGACCGGCGGTTACCGCCCGTTATAATACACTTGGGCAAAATAAATGTAATGAATGGTCATCCTAGTCCGGTTTAGGTTATAAATGCACAATCATATGAACACACACAACCATTACAATCATACAATCCACAATGCACGCTAAGTAAGTCCTATGGACTTACCTGATATACTCGTAACCTGGACCACGTCACAACTTCCCCTTGGGGAAGTAATCAACGCCTGCAATAGCAAGGCACACACAATCACATACTGCAAAGGTTAGGAGACTCATCTCACTAACCCCAACCAACCTATATCTCAAATCTAAACCCCAAATCCTCAACACATTCATAAATGCCTAAGGCATATCCTCAACATAACATCTTATCATACTCGCACACATATTAATCCTTAAAGCCATAACCGATATCCATAACATCATCATGATCCTCATATCATTCTGAAACCTAGCATGCATCTAATCAATATTCCTAAATCTCAAATTTAATCCTAATATAATTAATTAACCTTTAATTAATTAATTGAATTTCACCAGAATAACGTTTTGCCCGCAGGCCATATCTAAACCCACCTATCATCAGATTTCATCAACAAACAACCCATAAACACCAGAAGAATATAATGATCATAATGGAATTTCTAATTATCCATTTTGAAAAGCCTAAGGTCAATTTAGGCCAAATCGCAGTACGGAAAACGAATAAATTCATAACTTATTCGTTACTAACCCGATTGACGATCTGAAAGAAGATTCGGAATCACAACGACGCAGGCTACGCATGTACAACATCAAATTCACCGGAATCTGAGCGACGGAACTGTCCTGGTGAAATATATGCTCGACCAGGTCCTTATATGCTCGGAAATGCAAAAACTTGGTACCGATATGAAGAGAATGAAGAGAGGAATCCAGAAACTAAAAAAGAATTGAAATCGGATTAGAAACGGAGAGTAGATCTGAGTTTGAAGGTTGAGAGAAATCAGAGCTTTTACGAGGAAACGTGAAAGGAAATGAATTAATAAACGATTTTCCGCTATTTATAGTGAAGTCGATAATTATCCTTTAGCGAAGTCGATAATTATCCTTTAACCGATCCAATGGCGGGCTGAACCCCCTTCTCCAAACTTCTCGAAATTGGAACAATAAATCTTGAATATTGTAGGGATAATTATTCCACAATTGCCTCGGAAAACGTGTATTCCTAAGCCGTCTTTCATAGCCGTTAAGAAACGAAATAGCGACTCTTTTGGCCGTTTTGCCTTTCCATGTTATTTCATATCCAGGACATGTCCGATGTCCTGATCATTTCTTTTGAGTGCATTTTTATTAATTGGAGCTCCCAAATGCTTAAAAGAATACCGGAGGGTAAAAATAATTACCCGGGGGAAAAAGTGAAAATTTCACCATAAGCCCAAAATTACGCTAGGAACATAACGGTGGGACTTATACTCAACACTTACGCAATTTTCGCGAGTTATATGTCAATTGCTATCACTGATTAAGTTAATCAACATTAATTAGAATTCGGAAATCCTAGCTATTACACTTCAAGGCTTTGAAATAGGAACCAAGGGCAATACATCAACGGTACCTGAATCTAGTCAAGCATATGAGGCTCAATGATAGCATAAATTATTGTCTATATTTTGGGACCTGTTTAGACGTTTTATCTTCAATAATCTGCATGTTTGAATGTATATTATGTGATTATATTGTTGTTTCATCTACCTTTGCGGGAATCGAGCTCTACACCAAGTTTCGTTGTAATCGTAGGTAAAATGGCACGTTTTGCATCAAAATGGAGCAAAAGGAGCTAAGGAGTCATTGGAGCTATATTCAGGAGCTTAAGGAAGAATCCAGGAATCATGAAAATGGATTGAAGATTCACTTTGGACCAGATTTGAGAGATTTCACATTCAGTTGTGATTCACCTCGGTCGGCTATAGTATCACCTCGACCGAGGTGATCCAGAGGAGCTGCTCGACCGAGGCGAACACCTTGGACGCGGCAAGGATATTTTATTCTTGGCTGAGATCTTTTATTTTTGGAAAGAAGATCTTATATTTTTAGGCTGGATTCTTGGAAGGAAGAAGATAAATTAGCCTATATATTTTACCTATTTTATGGGAAAATATCTTTCTAAGATATCTTATCTTTGGAGGGTAATTTTCCTATAAAAAGGGTTGGATTTTCCACAAATCAAAAGGCCACATACATCGGCTATACACCCGCTACACTCCGCAAGACAGCCGTTTTATCCCACTACAGTTGGGAGATTTGACGAACCTTTTTGAAGGTTGAAGGAAGAAAGTTGATAGCTTTTATAGCTTTTGTGAAGGGTTTTGTAAGATTCTCTTAGATTCCCTTCTTTGTTGATTGTCTTGTTGGATTATGATCCAAGTAACGCTTGTTTGATTGAAAATTGATTCAGTTATTGAAGCCTTGCTCTTAAGGTTTTTGTGTTCAATTATTCACTTTCTTCCCTTATATTTGATTATCGCTTTCATGATGATGATTGACTAATTTCTTTGTGTGATTCTAGGGTGATTGGCTGAAGGTTGTGGGAAAAACAATGATAGAATAATCTTAATTCCAATAGGAACTTGAAAGCTCGAGTCTTTATCCTTAACCCTAGAACATCTCGTTCAGTCGATGAACATCTCGGCCGGGGTGGAATTCGTCTGACCGAGGTGACTTATCTGATCCGAAACTGAGAGTTAAGTGTTAGAGTTTGCCAAATCCTATTCTTATTACACATTTCCTGGTTCAATGCAAGCCTAGGTTGAGACTTACCCGGTAATTCCTTTGTTTGTTTACCCAAGATCATAAGGGTAGGTAATAAAGGTTTATCCTTTATTGGGGTTTGAGTGTGCTTTCATCCCATCTTTGTGAGTTAGCCTGAGACTTACCCGGTAAAGGTTGATTCTATTCCCTTAGGTGGTGTGTTAGTTTGAGGTTATAGTTCTTTTCCTTAATTCCTTGAGACTTACCCGTTAATAGGAGTTACGGTTTGGGATTAGTGAGTAATGAGATTTACCCGGTGATCTATTCCACTTTAGTAACACCTTCCCTTTGCAAAATCTCAGCTTTGTCCACTTATCTTTAGATCTTGAGTTGGAACCACAACTATATGCTTTAATCCCTAGAATTGCATATTTCCTTAATTGACTTTTTATCATCTTTGATTGTTTTAATCAGTTTTGTGGTTAGTAGTTGCATTGACAATCTATACCTGCTTTGTTTCACTAAGTCCTTGTGATCGACCCCTGGAATTTCTTGCTTTTTACTACGATTGACCCGTACGCTGTGGGTTTGCATCCTTGTTTTAAGCTTACATCTAGGGTTATAAATTTAAAGCTTGCACACACCGTTTGGAGCGAACAAGTTTTTGGCGCCGTTGCCGGGGACTTGGTCAAGACCAAGCCGGTTGTGGTTGTCTTTTGGGGCAATTGCCCTTGTTGCTATTAACCATTCTACTTGAGTGTTCTTGCATATTTGTGTTCTTATGTAGATACAAAGTTCACAACGGAACAGAGTTTTGCCAAAGAACAAGTTTTCCTATGAGTTTTGTACTTTTCAGGATATCCGATGACTACATTTGATCCATCCTGGATAGCAAGACAAAGTGCTAGGGCGGGCCATTATGAATACTTGGAAGAAAAATACTCCTTTTATTGATTTAACAATGAAAAGGAAAGAGAAAAGGCCGTTGAAAAGGAGCTTGCAATATGGGATGAGATGAATGTTCCTAGAAAGATTTATGAGCAACCTCTTGAAGATTCACTTGAATCAAAATGGGAGAAGTTGATGAAGAAGGTGGAGGAGCTCAAGGAAAGCACCCTATCCTATGCTAAGCCGGAAGAGGAGCATAAGGAAGTGCTGCAAGTTTCAAGCATTCCCCCAATCGAACCAGAAGTTTCTCCTGAAGCTTTTGAGGAAGTGGAAGATGTGGAAGATCTCGATCCAATTGTTGAGACTTCGGCCGAGGTGAAAGAGAGATCGGCCGAGGTGGAAGAGAGATCGGCCGAGATGAAAGAAGAATCTGTAGAACTGGAAGTGGAAGATGCAGAGAACCTTCGCCAAATTACTGAGACTGTGGCCAAGGTGGAAGAAAGATCAGTTGAGTTGGGAGAGATTTCATGTGTGGATTATGAACCTAACATGAAACTTGTCCCAAGCCTTGGAGAACTTTATAAGGTGCCTTCTCTTACTTCCTTTGAAATTCCTACTAAAGCTCTAGATTTCTTTAGGGACGCACCGAAGAGTTGGAGGTCTCTTCCGAAAGAATCTCCTAAGATCAAGATGAAACCTCACTTGAAATTGTTGGAAGAAGATGCTCCTTGGACTAAAATGAGTGGAGTTAACAAGCGCTTCACCGCTAAGGCAACGAAGTGTTATTTGTTCAAGTATGGGGTCATTCACCTGACAAAGACCCTGTAGTATCCCCAATCTAGAGATGGGGAAGCTACTAGGATTCTCAAGAAGCTATTTTCTTGATCCAAGAAAGGATGGGAAGCAAGGCTAGATTATATCCCATTGAAGTGCAGGAAAGCTAGAGGGATTCCGGTGAGAATAAAACCGTACAAGTTTGTACGTGGGAGATCTTACCATTTGCTGGTGAAATTAGGAACCGGAACCTTTTTGGAAGAATTTTATGATGGATGTGATGAGAACTCCAGGATATTCGAGGTACATTGAGTAAATTCATGAGGAAAGGTCCAGCTAGCGACCTTAAATCAAGCGCTTCTTGGGAGGCAACCCAAGGTATTGCTTTCTTTTCCCTTTTCTAGTTTAGTTTAGATAGTTTGCTTTTGCTTTGCTTTGCTTTGTTTTTTGGCATCCTCTAGACAGAAACCATGTACTCTCTAAGCAAGGATTACAGCTCAGGAGCTACACTAGAAGGACAGAAGTTCGAGAAATTGAGAGGACGACACTTGATTGAGATACATCTCGGATATTGTTAGAACGCCTCGACCGAGATGTTCTTCGACGACCGAGGTGGTCTTATCTGGGAGCTATTTCATATTTCTTTATGCAGTTTAGCTATGTCCGGTGAGTACTCTATTTTCAAACTTATTTTGACCCATTGGGACAATGTGTCCCATATATGGGATATTTGGATGTATTTATATGACTTATGTGTATGCTTGGATGACTCTACCGGATATTATTGTTTTATCTTGCTCTATGTGTCTATATGAGACTACATGCATGCATACAGGTTATTTGATTGAGAAAAACGTCAAAAACTGATTAAGAAAAAAAAATTTATGCCTCGACTGAAGTGCTTCTGACCAATCGAGGTGCAGCTCCTCGGTTGACTTAGAACTTCTCGACCGAGGTGGTTTAACTGGAACAGTTTTCGAAACGATTTTGTGCTTCTTATCTGGATATGACCTCAATGAAGATTTTGTTTGCAGATTGATTTTGAAATCTTTATATGTTTAAAAGGTTTTATGACATGTTTAAGTTGCTAAATGCTTTGTTTAAAATTTGTGGCATGTTTAATACTTTGTTTTTATCCAAATTATGTTGAATTAGAAGGTTGACACCACATTATGAGTTCTCTCACTCTCTTCCTGGAAAGACCAAGGCAATTCATTCTATTCTCTTCTTCTTCTTGATCACGCTTAGCCCCTCATATACATATTTCCCTCCCTTTACCTATCCGGGAATTTGGAAGCAAGCAAGTGAAAAGCAAGTGAAAGAAAAGTTGAGATGTCGGCTGGAAGATAGAAAGAAACAAATAGGTTTGGGGAAGTCAATCATGATGACGAGTAACTCGGCACCATCACATAGCTGGGTGTTTGTGTCTTGCCAAAGTCGGATTGAGCGATATTCCTAATGGGTCATGGTATGTGCATCAAGGGTTTGAGGCATCTCGAAAAATTGATGATTGCTGATCTCCTAGGCTTCGGTTATTGTGCACCTCTGTCCATGCATCCCAAAAAGTAAAGTAAAAAATGAAAATAAGCAAAGCTTATTGGTAGAAGATGTGAAATTCAAAGCAAGTGAAGAAAAGATCCTTTTCCCAGATTCTAGCACCACATTCCCTATATACATCCCACCCTCACACGTTTCTTGACCTTCTTTTGAAAAGACCTTGAGACCTCGAGCTTGTTGATTGACTTGGTGGTTTAAACTGGATTATGCATGATTAATTTTGATGATGATGAATTATTATGCATTCTATGATTTAATGCAAAGATGAACAACTTTCTTATATTTATAAAATGTTTTGAGCATGTATTGATTTTATATTCCATGAAGCATTCTCTTAGAGTGATCTATGATTGTAGCACACCATTAAAATGTTTTGAAAGACTTTTTCATTGATCTTTATGACTTATAATCCATTCTATCTTGTATTTTATATTCGGAACTTGCTTGGGGACAAGAGAGGGCTAAGTATGGGGTATTTTGTGATAACACAATTTATGATCTAGATTTAGGTAATCATTTAGATAGATTTCTCAATCATTCATGCATGGTTTAGCATTAGTCCGAGACGTTTTGCACTCAATTCATGTATTTTGTCGAGATAGACGTCTACACGGACTTGTGCGTGTTTTATAGGTATTTCGGGAAATTTAGGAGCTAAAACGATGCGTTTGAGGATCGTTCATCTAGATGACACACCCTCGGACTCATTAGGACACAAATTAAGGGCTAAGGAGGACTCATGGAACCTTGCCAACACTAGCCATGCACCAAATCACAGCTTAATGATCAAAGGCAAAGTTTCTGCACAGAATCACGGTTCTCTGACACTCCACGGCCGTGGAATCAACCGTGGATTTTGCCAGATTCTTGTGACAGCTGTGCCACGACTCTCATGGCCAACTCATGCAAGTTTGTTATAAAAGTGGTCCTTCATGGGCTGTGAGAGGCAGCTGGGAGCAATCTTGGAGCAGCTCATCCATTATCCATTTCTTCTAACAAAAATATTCTCTCAACAAGAAGATTTTCTAGGAAGGAAAGTGTCAAAAAGGAAGAAGAAGAACTCCATTGAAGAGGAGAAGAAGCACACACACCATTTGCCACTCTTGCTAGTTTTTGCAGTGAAGATTTCCGGATTCTATTTCTTGAGTTGTATGAACCAATTGAACCTTCTTTTGGAAGGGTTGTAAGTTGCTCTAATTCTATTTTCAGCTTGTTTTGATTTAAGTTCACTTGTTCATTTCTTTTTCTCCATAATCTTGCAAACGAATGCTATGATTTTGTGTTTGTTTGTTTCGATTTCGATTATGAATGTTGTAGGCTAAATAGATGTGGTTCTAGGGTAAGGAAAGGATGGTTATGGCTAGGGCTATGATAGGACGGACTTAGATTTATCTTTGTATGACTTGTGTGTATAAACGTAGCCCTTGTTAGGAATTACGGGTGGTTCTTGACAAACCACGACCGTGGTTTAGGTAGAACAAGCCGTGATTTTCCTAGTTCGGTGGATCTAATCTTAGACTGTTAGGATGTTGAAATCCTAAGTGTTTGTTGAGTTAAATCTATCCTAGGGTGACCTAGTGTTAGCAACTAAGTAATAGGAGAGACTTACCCGGTAATCCTAATCCTTAGATTCCAAAGATAATAACCCTTAGGTAGTGGTGAGCCTAATAAGCCGCCATTGGATTAAGTGTACTGGATGGTAGCCTAAGACTAACCCTTCCGAGACTTACCCGGTGAGGATAGGTTGGATCCTTAGATAACATTCCGGTTTGAGTAGAATTCCGTCCCTTAGGTTCTTAGAGACTTACCGGGTAATGAGACCTAGGGAATAGACTAATGGATCATGAGACCTACCCGGTGATTGATCCAAATCTAGAAACACTTAATCCCAACATAGTTAATCCAAGGAATGAATAGATAGCTTGAGTCCTATGCCATAACCGGAACTTCCAATCCCTAGAATCCGTCTTTTCTTTCTTTGATCTATATCTTGCTTAGCTTGTTTCTTTGTTTTGATTCGTTAGCTTAGTTGATTGCTTACTTTTACATGAATTGTGATCTTTGATTGATCACCAAAAACCATCCAAAAAAATATTTGAGATCTTCATTTCTTTATTCCTTTCTCATTTCTTAACTTGGACCTTCACTAGACTTAATCATAATCCGAATCAATCTCACCTTAGTCTTTGTGTTCGACCTCGGAATACTATCCACACTACGAACGTCCCGTACACTGCGGGTGCGCTAGGAGTTAGGAGAAATATAACGAGTATAAATTTATAACTTATTGTGCACATATCCTGAGCGTAACAAGTTTTTGACGCCGTTGCCGGGGACTAGGTCTAGATTGAGTCTATTTTGTGATTGTTTCTGGTGTAGATCTTTCTTGTTGCTTTTGATCTCTTTTTGGTTTGTGTCTTTGCTTTTCAGGACATCTATTACTCTTTAGGTGTATGCAAAGATCTCGTGGAAAGGATTTAGCTCCATTCGATCCCGAACCTGAGAAAACCCTTCGATCTAGATCCAGAAACATCCGAAAGGAGAAAGAGATGGCCGGAAGAAACCTCCAAGCTGAATTGGATGAAGCCTTAGAGCAAATAAGGCTAAGAGATGAGCTCTTGGAGGAAGAAAGGAGACTTGCCAATTAGAGGCAAGAGGAAACTAGGAGGGAGATTGAGGAGATTAGGCAAGCCCTTGTTCAAGGAGAGCTTAATCGCCGACAACCTCCGCCTCCACCACCACAACCGCAGCCGGCGGCCAATGTTACGGTTGCTCCCATTGCTATTGAGGAACCACAAAGCCTAGGGAGGCGTATGGATCCGGCACAAAGAGCACACCGACCGGGTGTGAACCTAGAAGATCACGCAACCCACAATTATGAGTTCCACCCTCAAGTTCTACAAATGATCCGGCATAATCAATTCGGAGGGATGGAAGGAGAGTCTCCTCATCAACACTTGATGAACTATGAGATTTTGATGGAGACTCTTAGACCGCCAAGATTGGAGAGCAACAACCATAAGCTTAGGGCTTTTTCCTTCTCTCTTAAGGATAAAGCCTTAGCTTGGTATCAATCTATTCCACAAGGGCGAGTCGGTACTTGGGAGGAGATGACAACCGAGTTTTTGACCAAGTTCTTCCCACCTTCCAAGACTACCGAATTAAGAGGGAAGATCAACGCCTTCGTGATGAAGGATAGAGAAAGTTTATTCAAGTCTTGGGAGAGGTTCAAAGATCTTCTCCTTGATTGTCCACACCATGGCATACCGAAAATTGAGCTATTGGAGATCTACTTCAAGGGACTTGATGAAGATAGCCAATTCAAGCTCCAATCTCTTTCCGGTGGGACTTTTATGGAGAAACATGTAGATGAGGCTTGGGAGTTTGTGGAGAAGCAAGCTCTAGTGATTGAAAAATACTCCCATAGGAAGAGTGAAGGAAGAAAGGCGGGAGCATATGAGGTGAGTGAAGTCACCGTGAGCAATTTCAAGCTTGACGCCATCAACAATGAGTTGAAGTCCTTGAGGGAGTTGTGTGCTACAACTTTGAAGAACCAAGCAACTCCTCAAGTGCTTTCACAAGCCAACTTGTCTTCCAAGGAGGAGGATGTGAATTATATAGGAAGGGGCAACTTCAACAATTACCAAGGCCCAAGGAGTTTCAACAACAACCGGCAATTCAACAATTACCGGCCCAACCACAACCATCCCGGATTTTCTTACTCTAACCCGGATGGAGCCTTGAACCCTCCCGCTTCCACAAGCTCAACTCCACTACCAAGAGCTTCACAAGAACCTCCACCCGGATTTACTCAACCTCCAAAGGATAGAACCGAAATAATGTTTGAGCAGTTGCTTGGAAGGTTGAGTGGTCTTGAGAGCACCGTAACTTCAATCTCTAAGGCTCAAAAGGTCTTGGAAGCACAAGTGTTCCAAAAGGCGGGTGAAGCCCATAGAGATCCGGGAAAGCTTTCCGGAAGAACCGAAGACAACCCAAGAGGCCAAGTGTTGGCTATCACAACGAGAAGTTGGTTGAGTATGAAGGATCCTTTGCCCAAGGACCATGCCAAGGGAAAGCAAGTAGTGGTAGAAGAGGGAAGATTGCAAGAAGGTGGAGGTAAGAGCAAGGATGTAGAGCCAACCTATGTGGCACCGCCTCCATACAAGCCACCACTACCGTTCCCACAATCAAGAGCAAGGGCTCGTTTGGACAATCACTTTGGTAAGTTCCTTGAACTAATGTCTAAATTGCATATTAACATTCCGTTCATGGATGCCATTTTAGGAATGCCGGCATATGGCAAGTTTTTGAAGGAAATACTCTCCAACAAAAGGAAGTTGGAGGAGTATGGGGAGATAAGAATGACCAAGAGATCCTCGGAATTGATCCAAACGATGAAGGAGGAGATGCCTCCCAAGCTAAGAGATCCGGGCTCTTTTTGTGTTCCAATAGGAGTGGGAGATGTGAAGTACGAGGCCCTTTGTGATCTTGGAGCAAGTGTAAGCATCATACCGCTTGCACTTTGCAACAAGGTCGGGCTAGGAGAGCCGAAGCGGGTCAAGATGACCCTCTATATGGCGGACCGTTCTATATCTCATCCGGTTGGGATTCTAGAGGACATTCCGGTACAACTAGGAGGATTCTATGTACCAATTGACTTTGTCGTCTTGGATATTCCGGCGGATTATCCGGTTCCCATCATCTTAGGAAGACCTTTCCTAGCCACCTCCGGATGCTTAGTAGATTGCAAGAACGGGACTCTCTCCTTCAACATTGGAGAAGAGAACATCAAGTTCAAGTTGTCCACAATGATGAAAGGACCAACCCTTGATGAGGATCTCTTCAACATAGTCGAGCAAGAAGAATCTAGAGAAGTTGTGAGCTCGATCTTGATCAAGGATCCCTTGGAGAAGGTTCTTACCTTAAGTATGATGGAGGAAGGTGTTGAGGATGCTTGCAATGAAGAGATCAAAGCCTTGGAAGCATTGGAAGAGGAGCCAAGAGTTGGATTTGAAGGCCACGAAGAGGTGTTGAACAGCTGCAAGTTCCACGGTCGAGATTTACACTCCACGGCCGTCAAACTTTCTGGACAACTCCGGGAAGCATGCTTAGCAAGAACCACGGCCGTGGAAAATGAGCAAACCGTGTTTCCAGCCGTGGTTTTCCCTGAATCAACCCTTGATGGTGATCAAGCTTCTAGGAGCCTTGGAGGATCTTCACTTGCTTTGGATTCATCTCATCCAACCTTATTTGGATCGTCTTCAACCGATAAAGGTCCTCCTTCACTTGAACTTAAACCCCTTCCCTCTCATTTGAAGTATGCATTTCTTGGTGATAACTCTACATATCCTGTGATTGTTAATGCATGATTGAGTGATGATGAACTTGCTAAGTTGTTGCATGAACTAAGATTGCATAGGAAAGCCATTGGTTATACTATTGATGATTTGGTTGGCATTAAGCCGTCTTTGTGCATGCATAAGATAATGATGGAAAATAACCACAAACCCTCTATTGAACATCAAAGGAGATTGAATCCTATAATGAAAGAGGTAGTCAAAAAGGAAATCATTAAGTTGCTAGATGCGGGAATTATCTAACCTATCTCGGATAGTAAGTGGGTTAGTCCCGTTCATGTAGTTCCTAAAAAGGGTGGGATGACTGTAGTGACTAATGAGAACAATGAACTAATCCCAACTAGGACGGTTACGGGGTGGAGGATGTGCATTGATTATAGGAAATTGAACATGTCCTCTAGGAAAGATCACATCCCTCTCCCCTTCATTGACCAAATGCTAGAAAGGTTAGCTCAACACTCTCATTTTTGCTATCTAGATGGCTATAGTGGATTCTTCCAAATCCCTATCCACCCCGATGACCAAGAGAAAACAACCTTTACATGTCCATGGGGTACTTTTGCATATAGGAGAATGCCATTTGGGTTGTGTAATGCACCCGCCACCTTCCAAAGGTGTATGATGGCTATCTTTTCGGAATATATAGAAAATATCATGGAAGTGTTCATGGATGATTTCTCTGTTTATGGTTCTTCTTTTGATGATTGCTTGGCTAACTTGTCATTAGTGTTGCAAAGATGTGAGGAGACAAATCTTGTCTTAAATTGGGAAAAATGCCACTTCATGGTAAGTGAAGGCATCGTGTTAGGACACTTGGTGTCTAACCGTGGCATTGAGGTTGATAGGGCCAAGATTGAAACGATAGAGAAGTTGCCACCACCTACCTCGGTGAAGGGGGTAAGGAGTTTCTTAGGGCATGCCGGTTTCTACCGGAGGTTTATTCAAGACTTCTCTAAAATCTCTAAGCCCCTCACTAACCTACTAATGAAGGATGTTGATTTTGTCTTTTCCAAAGATTGTCTTGAAGCCTTTTGTAGGTTGAAGAACGCCTTGATCTCCGCACCTATCATGCAACCTCCGGATTGGAGTCTACCATTTGAGATCATGTGTGATGCGAGCGATGTAGCCGTTGGGGCTGTTTTGGGGCAAAGGAAAGAAGGGCGCACTCATGCTATTTACTATGCTAGCAAGACGCTAGATGATGCCCAACTCAATTATGCTACCACCGAGAAGGAATTGCTAGCGGTAGTGTATGCATTTGGGAAGTTCCGCTCATATCTTGTTGGAGCAAAGGTCATAGTTTATACGGATCATGCTGCGATCCGTTATCTACTTACCAAGAAGGATGCCAAGCCTAGGTTGATTCGGTGGATCGTTCTTCTTCAAAAGTTTGATTTAGAAATACGGGACAAGAAGGGATCCGAGAACAAGGTGGCGGATTACCTTAGTAGACTCCCACCATTGTAGCTTGAAAAGGATGACATCCCGATAGATGACTCATTCCGGGATGAGCAATTGCAAATGGTGGAGGAGTGCTTGTTCCAAGTGTCTAGAGGAAGTGAGCCATGGTATGCCGACATCGTGAACTACTTAGTGTGTGAGGAAGTGCCTCCCGGATTGACATATGCACAAAGAAAGAAGTTCTTCAACGATGTGAAGCACTACTATTGGAGTGAACCACTTCTATTCAAGAGAGGGCCGGATGGGATGTTTAGAAGATGCATACCGGAAGATGAAGTAGAGAGTGTGATCCGGCATTGTCACTCCCTACCATGTGGAGGCCATGCTAGCTCACACAAGACGTGTGCAAAGGTATTGCAATCCGGTTTTTATTGGCCTAACTTGTTTAGAGATGTGCAAGGTTTTGTAGCGGCGTGTGATGCTTGCCAAAGGACGGGCAACATCTCAAGGAGGAATGAAATGCCTTTGAACAACATCCAAGAAGTCGAAATATTTGATGTGTGGGGTGTGGACTTCATGGGACCATTCCCTTCTTCATGTGGCAATCTCTACATCCTATTGGCGGTGGACTATGTGTCAAGATGGGTGGAGGCAATCGCCTCTCCTACAAATGATGCCAAGGTGGTGGTGCGGTTCTTCAACCGAGTGATTTTCCCTAGGTTTGGAACACCAAGGGTGATCATTAGTGATGGAGGGAAGCACTTCACAAATAGGAATTTTGGGGCGCTTTTGGCTAAGTATGGGGTGACTCATAAGGTGGCAACACCTTACCATCCCCAAACTAGTGGCCAAGTGGAGATCTCCAACCGAGAGATAAAGGCCATCCTTGAGAAGACGGTGTCTAGAACTAGAAAGGATTGGGCTATGAAGCTCAATGACGCATTGTGGGCATATAGAACCGCCTTCAAGACACCAATTGGAACCACTCCTTACAAGTTAGTCTATGGCAAGTCTTGCCATCTTCCGGTGGAAATGGAGCATAGAGCTTATTGGGCCATTAAGTTGCTAAATTTTGACCTCAAGGAGGCGGGAGAGAAGAGGTTGCTTGATATAAACGCCCTTGAGGAGATCCGGTTGGAAGCCTATGAGAATGCCCAGATCTACAAGGAGAGAACCAAAAGATGGCATGCAAGAGAATCATCCCTAAGGAGTTGAGTGAAGGAGATCTTGTCCTTCTCTTCAACTCAAGGCTAAGGCTCTTTCCCGGAAAGCTCAAATCAAGATGGACCGGGCCATATGTGGTGAAGAAAATCTTTCCCCATGGAGCTATTGAGATAGGAGGGGAGCATTGTGGAAATTTCAAAGTGAATGGGCATCGCTTGAAGAAGTATATTCCGGGAGCCCGGATGGACATGATTGCCCCACTTCACCTTGAATAGACGCTCCCGAGTTTGGTCAAGCTAATGACCTTAAAGAAGCGCTTGGTGGGAGACAACCCATTGGTAACATTTTTCCTTTTTCATTTTGTTTTCGTTTTTAGTTTTTTCTATCTTTGTGTGTGTTTTGTTTACTTTGTGTGTGTGCTAGAGCCTTAGTAGTATTGGAAGCCTTGCTTGGCATGTGAATGATGATGATGAAACCCCCACCAATTATGGGTGGAGCGGACGCGGAACTTGGACGGCTAGCGGTGCCTAGCGCGGGTCCCGAAGCTTTGATGGATGCTTAGAGCTCTCTACCATGGTTGATAGGATCATCCAACATCAATTCACTTGAGAAATCCCAAATACCATAGCTAACCACCTTTACATTGTGAGAACCTTCTTTCACTCTCTTTACTTGTATACCACATTGGGGACAATGTGTTTCTAAGTATGGGGTGGGGTTCGCATGATCCTTTGCATGATGAGCATCTAGGATAGTTTAATATTTGCACATGTCTTGCATTGTACATACTTAAATCGAAAATCCCATAAAAATCAGAAAATTTAAAAAAAAAATTGTGCTTTCTAGGCTTGGATATGATCCTAATGATGAAATCTTGTCTTGTGAATTGGCTATGGATGGCCTTATGTGTTGAATTGATAAATGCATATGTGGACTAGAACTACTTCTCTTAAATTCTATGAATAATTTGTGATTATGATGTTTGCCTAGAATGGATGGAGTATTGAAAGTCGAAATTACATGATAGTTCTTGCATACCATCTAGGAATGAATGAGGCATTTCATCTTTCTCTACTTCTCATCTTGATCATGATTGCTTAAGCACCTCAATTGATATAAAATTGACCTCTTTTAACCCATCCGCGAATAGGAGCATGCTAGTGTGTTGAAGTGTGTGAAAAGCAAGTACGGGGTAAAGTTATTGATGAAAGGAATGTCATGAATGAAAATGCTGAAATTATTGTGGAAGTGTAGCCAAAAATATAGGTTTGGGGGCGGTGGTTTAAATGACAAGTAACTCGGTACACTTCACATAATCGGGTGTTGGTGTCTTGCCAAAGTCAAATGAACCAATAGCCCTAACGAGCTTTGGTATGTGTGCCCGGTGTGGATGCACCTCGAAAAAAATAGAAAAAGCCTGAGGATGGCTAATCACCGAGGTTTCGGCTATTGTACACCAATACCATTGTCTCAAAAATAAGTCAAAGAAAAAGAAAAGAAAGCAAGATAGAGAAAAATATACACTTGAGGGAAGTTGATCGAGGACAAGGAAGTGAAGTTAGTTCCATTCCCGGATTAGCATCACATAACCTAAGGAATCCCCCACCAAATCACAACGTTTCTTGGCCTTTTATGTCACAAAGACCTTATGACCTACTTGCATGTTTGTAAGACTTAGTAATCTAGATTGGATATACTCTTGATCTTCTTGACCTCTTCATCCTTACATCTCATGCATGCTTTTGAGTTAAGTACAATTGTCTTTCCATGCCTTTATTTGTTTGATACATAATTGCTTGTCCAATTGCCATGAAATATGACTATGAAGGTGATCCAATAGTAGAAGCACAAACCCAAAAAGATTTTTCCATTTTTCTGCATACATAAATCATGTCATCTCTCAGTCTATAGTTGGGAATTTGCTCGGGGACGAGCAAACCTTAAGTATGGGGTATTTTGATAACACGATTTATGATCTAGATTTAGGTAATCATTTAGATAGATTTCTCAATCATTCATGCATGGTTTAGCATTAGTTCGAGACGTTTTGCACTCAATTCATGTATTTTGTCGAGATAGACGTCTACACGGACTTGTGCGTGTTTTATAGGTATTTCGGGAAATTTAGGAGCTAAAACGATGCGTTTGAGGATCGTTCATCTAGATGACACACCCTCGGACCCATTAGGACACAAATTAAGGGCTAAGGAGGACTCATGGAACCTTGCTAACACTAGCCATGCACCAAATCACAGCTTAATGATCAAAGGCGAAGTTTCTGCACAGAATCACGGTTCTCTGACACTCCACGGCCGTGGAATCAACCGTGGATTTTGCTAGATTCTTGTGACAGCTGTGCCACGACTCTCATGGCCAACTCATGCAAGTTTGTTATAAAAGTGGTCCTTCATGGGCTGTGAGAGGCAGCTGGGAGCAATCTTGGAGCAGCTCATCCATTATCCATTTCTTCTAACAAAAATATTCTCTCAACAAGAAGATTTTCTAGGAAGGAAAGTGTCAAAAAGGAAAAAGAAGAACTCCATTGAAGAGGAGAAGAAGCACACACACCATTTGCCACTCTTGCTAGTTTTTGTAGTGAAGATTTCCGGATTCTATTTCTTGAGTTGTATGAACCAATTGAACCTTCTTTTGGAAGGGTTGTAAGTTGCTCTAATTCTATTATCAGCTTGTTTTGATTTAAGTTCACTTGTTCATTTCTTTTTCTCCATAATCTTGCAAACGAATGCTATGATTTTGTGTTTGTTTGTTTCGATTTCGATTATGAATGTTGTAGGCTAAATAGATGTTGTTCTAGGGTAAGGAAAGGATGGTTATGGCTAGGGCTATGATAGGACGGACTTAGATTTATCTTTGGATGACTTGTGTGTATAAACGTAGCCCCTGTTAGGAATTACGGGTGGTTCTTGACAAACCACGACCGTGGTTTAGGTAGAACAAGCCGTGATTTTCCTGGTTCGGTGGATCTAATCTTAGACTGTTAGGATGTTGAAATCCTAAGTGTTTGTTGAGTTAAATCTATCCTAGGGTGACCTAGTTTTAGCAACTAAGTAATAGGAGAGACTTACCCGGTAATCCTAATCCTTAGATTCCAAAGATAATAACCCTTAGGTAGTGGTGAGCCTAATAAGCCGCCATTGGATTAAGTGTGCTGGATGGTAGCCTAAGACTAACCCTTCCGAGACTTACCCGGTGAGGATAGGTTGGATCCTTAGATAACATTCCGGTTTGAGTAGAATTCCGTCCCTTAGGTTCTTAGAGACTTACCCGGTAATGAGACCTAGGGAATAGACTAATGGATCATGAGACCTACCCAGTGATTGATCCAAATCGAGAAACACTTAATCCAAACATAGTTAATCCAAGGAATGAATAGATAGCTTGAGTCCTATGCCATAACCGGAACTTCCAATACCTAGAATCCGTCTTTTCTTTCTTTGATCTATATCTTGCTTAGCTTGTTTCTTTGTTTTGATTCGTTAGCTTAGTTGATTGCTTACTTTTACATGAATTGGGATCTTTGATTGATCACCAAAAACCATCCAAAAAAATATTTGAGATCTTCATTTCTTTATTCCTTTCTCATTTCTTAACTTGGATCTTCACTAGACTTAATCATAATCCGAATCAATCTCACCTTAGTCTTTGTGTTCGATCTCGGAATACTATCCACACTACGAACTTCCCGTACACTGCGGGTGCGCTAGGAGTTAGGAGAAATATAACGAGTATAAATTTAAGACTTATTGTGCACATATCCTGAGCGTAACATTTTGATAGCATGAATTATTGTCTATATTTTGGGACCTGTTTAGACGTTTTATCTTCAATAATCTGCATGTTTGAATGTATATTATGTGATTATATTGTCGTTTTATCTACCTTTGCGGGAATCGAGGTCTACACCAAGTTTCGTTGTAATTGTAGGTAAAATGGCACGTTTTGCATCAAAATGGAGCAAAAGGAGCTAAGAAGTCATTGGAGCTATATTCAGGAGCTTAAGGAAGAATCCAGGAATCATGAAAATGGATTGAAGATTCACTTTGGACCAAATTTGAGAGATTTCACATTCAGTTGTGATTCACCTCGGTCAGCTACAGTATCACCTCGACCGAGGTGATCCAGAGGAGCTGCTCGACCGAGGCGAACACCTTGGACGCGGCAAGGATATTTTATTCTTGGCTGAGATCTTTTTTTTGGAAAGAGGATCTTATATTTTTAGGCTGGATTCCTGGAAGGAAGAAGATAATTTAGCCCATATATTTTACCTATTTTATGGGAAAATATCTTTCTAAGATATCTTATCTTTGGAGGGTAAATTTTCTATAAAAAGGGTTGGATTTTCCACAAATCAAAAGGCCGCATATATCGGCTATACACCCGCTACACTCCGCAAGACAGCCGTTTTATCCCACTACAGTTGGGAGATTTGAAGAACCTTTTTGAAGGTCGAAGGAGGATTGAAGGAAGAAAGTTGACAGCTTTTATAGCTTTTGTGAAGGGTTTTGTAAGATTCTCTTAGATTCCCTTCTTTGTTGACTGTCTTGTTGGATTGTGATCCAAGGAACACTTGTTTGATTGATAATTGATTCAGTTATTGAAGCCTTGCTCTTAAGGTTTTTGTGTTCAATTATTCACTTTCTTCCCTAATATTTGATTATTGCTTTCATGATGATGATTGGCTAATTTCTATGTGTCTAGGGTTATTGGCTGAAGGTTGTGGGAAAAACAATGATAGAATAATCTTAATCACAGTAGGACCCTGAAAGCTCGAGTCTTTATCCTTAACCCTAGAACATCTCGCTCAGTCGATGAACATCTCGGACGGGGTGGAATTCGTCTGACTGAGGTGACTTATCTGATCCGAAATTGAGAGTTAAGTGTTAGAGTTTGCCAAATCCTATTCTTATTACACCTTTCCTGGTTCAATGCAAGCTTAGGATGAGACTTACCCGGTAATTCCTTTGTTTGTTTACCTAAGATCATAAGTATAGGTAGTAAAGGTTTATCCTTTATTGGGGTTTGAGTGTGCTTCCATTCCATCTTTGTGAGTTAGCCTGAGACTTACCCGGTAAAGGTTGATTCTATTCCCTTAGTTGGAGTGTTAGTTTGAGGTTATAGTTCTTTTCCTTAATTCCTTGACACTTACCCGGTAATAGGAGTTACGGTTTGGGATTAGTGAGTAGTGAGATTTACCCGGTGATCTATTCCACTTTAATAACACCTTCCCTTTGCAAAATCTCATCTTTGTTTGCTTATCTTTAGATCTTGAGTTGGAACCACAACTAGATGCTTTAATCCCTAGAATTGCATATTTCCTTAATTGACTTTTTATCATCTCTGATTGTTTTAATCATTTTTGTGGTTAGTAGTTGCATTGACAACCTATACCTGCTTTGTTTCACTAAGTCCCTGTGATCGACCCCTGAAATTTCTTGTTTTTTACTACGATTGACCCGTACACTACGGGTTCGCATCCTTGTTTTAAGCTTACATCTAGGGTTATAAATTTAAAGCTTGCACACACCGTTTGAAGCGAAAACTCAACCTTCAGGATCTGCTCCATCTTACAAACGAAGAAAATTTCAACATTCTTCATACCAACCACAAGAGAATGTGATCTCAGATCCAAACGCAGGAGTTCAAACTCGATCTAAAGTAAACAATCTATGTGCTTTCTCTGCGTTCGTGTCTCTTATCGAGCCAAATAATTATGTTGAAGCTCTTCAAGAACCCGACTGGATCATTTCCATGCAAAATGAACTAAATAAGTTTGAGAGAAACAAGGTTTATACTCTTACTTCAAGACCAAAGCATCAATCCGTCATCGGGACAAAATGGGTCTTTCAAAATACGTTGGATGAAAGTGGCAAAGTCATACGAAATAAAGCACGACTTGTAGCACAAGGCTATAACCAAGAACAAGGTATTAATTATGAGGAGACTTTTGCTCCGGTTGCCAGGTTAGAAGTCATATGTATGCTACTTGCATTTGCATCTTTTATGAGGATTAAACTTTTTCAATTGGATGTAAAATGTGCTTTCCTAAACGGCTTCTTTGAGGAAAAAATCTATGTTTCTCAACCTCCTGGTTTTGAAAATGATGAATTTCCTGATCACGTTTTTAAATTGGACAAAGCTCTTTATGGTCGTAAACAAGCTCCTCGAGCTTGGTATGAAATAATTTCCAAGTATCTTCTCGAAAACAAATGCGAAAGAGGGTTGATTGATAAAACTTTATTTATCAAAACCAAAGGCAACGATATTTTAGTAGTACAGATCTATGTTGATGATATACTATTCGGTGCTACTAATGATTCCCTTTGCAAGGAATTTTCAGATATTATGTGTGCAGGGAATTTGAAATGCGCTTAATAGTTGAGCTAAATTTCTTTCTTGGACTTCAAGTTACACAACCAAAGAAAGGAATTTTTCTCAATCAAAGCAAGTCTACAAAGGACTTGCTTAAGAAGTATAAGATGGATCAATATAAGGTCGCATAGACTCCTATGAGTTCGACACTTTTGCTTGACCATTACAAAGATGGAAAAAGTGTAGTACAAAAGGAGTATCGAGGTATGATGAGTTCATTAATGTATTTAACGGCTAGTTGACCTGATATTATGTTTAGCGTGTGCATGTGTGCAAGATTTCAAGTTGATCCTAAAGAGTCACACTTGATTGCTATGAAAAGAATTTTTCGGTATCTCAATGGCACTAAGGATCTAGGGTTATGGTACCCATGTCAAAGCTCGTTTCACCTTGTTGGCTATTCAGATGCAGACTTTGCAGGTTATAAGGTCGATAGGAAAATCACTTCTAGATGTTGCCAATTCTTAGGGTCATCCCTAATCAGTTGGCATTCAAAGAAGCAAAATTATGTCGCCCTATCCATAGCCGAAGCTGAATATATAGCTGCGGGAGCCCGTTGTGCAGAAATTCTATGGATAGCTCAACAACTTCGTGATATTGGCTTTGATTTGAAAGATATTCCTATAAAATGTGATAATACTAGTGCTATTTCTATAAACAAAAATCGTGTGCAGCATTCAAGGACGAAGCATATCGATGTAAGGCCTCACTTCATATGTGATCATGTTGAGAAAGGTGATGTTTCGATCTCTTTTATATCTACTAACTTAGAGCTTGCAGATATCTTTACCAAGCCTCTTCCTGAAGAGCAATTAAATTTTATTAGATTAGAGCTTGGTATGTTGAGCAAGGAAGCATTAACGTAGGGGGAGTAAATCATTTTATTTTCTCTTTCGTTTAGAGCCCAATTATCTTTTTCAAGGGCATTGAAAGGCAATTCAAGGGTCTTGAAACAAGTATCAAGGGTAAATTAAGAAATACGGATCATTTAGGAATTTATATCTTTTATATATTCAAATTCTTAAATTTTCTTTAAAAGGGATTTCAAAAGACTTTATTTTTAGATTCAATGAATTTTGAAAAGTGGTTGCGAACATTTATGGAAAGAAGTTTAATCAACAATGATTCTCCCAAGATTTTTAGTGTCTCAATATCTTAGTGATCTTACGTTAATGTGACTTCTTCCCTTAAATACTACTTCTCTTCTTTCTTTATCTCTTTCGCTTCATCTTCTCTTTGCAAACTCTGTGTTTTACTCTTTCAATTTTCACAAACCCGCTTCCTCTCTCTCTCTCAAAAATTTTCATGGCATCCAAGAGATTTTCAGTTGATGATGCCGCATCATTGGCCCCCAAACGACAGAGAGTGGTTCAGATTTCCTCCAACTCAAACTCTGACTCAAGCTCAGGTTCAGATTCAAGATCTAGTGCACCATTTCATATGGATGATGCTAAAATTTTGGCCAAGACAGGCCTTCCCTCACACTGGTTTGGAAGTCAAATAGCCGTTAAGAAATGGCTGACTAAGTTCGACGAACAACATGAATGCATGTGTGAATTAGTCGATCGATAACTATTCACATGCCTCTCCCTACCAGGGCTTGAAGTGCTTCAAGCAAGCTTTATCTAGATACTTCTCATCCCAGGGGAGATATCTTTCCCTAGATTAACCAAGTTGTTCTACATCAACTTAACCGCCCGAAGAGAAAGGGGAGAATGGATTCATGACTCTGTCGTTAAAGGTAAGAAAATCAACATTACCTTTGAGATTATTGCTGATATTTTTGGTCTTCCTCGCTATGATGCTGTTGATCACCCTACCCCCGCTAGAACCGTTAAAATGGCTAAAGAATAGTTTCTTCTACCCAATTTCTTACCACAACCTACTACTACTTGTCTAACCCTTGAAGCCAAAATTATTTGTTCTCTTTTGGTTAGATGTGTGGTACCAAGAGTTAACAACAAAGATGTGGTGACAAATACACTACTTGTATTTTTGTATCATGTGCTGAATGGGCTAGAAGTTAATCTTCCAAAAATTATCATGTCTCATATGGTTAATGTTATAAATTCTCCTAGTGCTTGCCACTTGCCATATGGAAATTTGCTCCCAAAAATCATTCAACACTTTTCGATTGATTATTCTGATGAGGAGCAACATCTTGTGTGTGGAGAACTGGATGAGGAATTCTTTGATAGTATAGGGATTGAGAGAAAAGTGACTGACTATAGAACAGTATGGGTTCTAAAGGAGCAACCAACATGGAATTATACCACTGTACAACGTCTAGAAGCTGTAGAAAGAGGATTGGACTCTCTAAGAAAAGATCTTGTTTTCTTCCGATCAACTGTGGCTGACCATCTGGACAAAACAAAAGATCTACGGGGTATTTTAAATCAGAAAATTAATCAAATGTTTCATGTCAACGCTATTTCTCTTACAGTTGCCAACAACATCAAGCTCTTAACAGAAGAAGATGGTCAAGCTACCACGCAGGATGCTGAACAGGTCATGACACAGTGCTATAAGATTGTCAAGGATCGTCCTATTTGCCAAACAATATCTGAGGATCCAGATGTGTTGCATATTGAAGAATTTGGTGTTGTCAAGAAATATGACAAGAATTCTGATCAGAGGCGAACGAACATTTCCCACAAAGAACATGACCTCCGGAACGCTCAACATCGTTCGAGAAAGATGTGCTTGAAGGAGCATTCAGGAAAAGGAACCTCTTCAAGGTGGTGTCAAGAATGAGGTTCTCTGGATAACCATGACTGTCAAGACCCTTGATTCTAATATCAAAGGCTTGTTTTTGAAAAACTTGTTTTTGTGGTTTTGTGAAATACTTTCTTTGGGTTGTAATTCTTTAAAACTCCCTTGCTTTGACTATTTTTCTCCCTTGTTGAAAGTCAAAAGGGGAGAAGCATTTTTTGATATTCTGCATTCTGCATTTTAAGTTAGTTTGATATTCATATATGCATCGCTAACTTTACAATGGAGGTATGAAACATTTGTGTTGTCTTCCATCAAGGGGGAGATTGAAAACTCCACCTTGATTATAAATTTGTACATGTGTTGATGATGGAAGACTTAAACACAAATGAAGTAGTTTTATACACTAACGCTTTATTGATTATATATCAATTTTCTTGGTTTGGTTTGGTGGTTTGTATTGAATAAAGGTAGGTTTGGAAAGACACTACAAAGGACCTTGGAAGACCTTGAAATCGGATACAAGGAAACACAAGGAGATTAGAGTGTTTAAAAGACGGAGGCCTTGAAATTCATTTCAAGGGAACGAAGAAGTTAAGGTTGCATGCTAAAGGAATTCAAATCAGTAAAGGAGATCTTGTAGGAAAGATTTGGTCAACAAGAAGATATGATTGAATGAAGATCTCAACCGGCCAATAAACATCTTTCAAAGATCCTCAACCAAAAGCACGAAGATTCTCTCCTATGGAATTTGATATCATCACAACAAATATGAGAAGATTAAGGAGCCGAGAGATCAACGTGTTCTCAGGAGATGAAGATCCACAACGTCTATCTCATCTCAACCAAGAAGCGATCTTCATGGAGACGAAGAATCATCTTCAAACGGTCATCTTCCTAACGGCTAGAAGACCTCTCCATAGAAGGCTATAAATGAAGATGACATTTGAAGAACAAGGACAGAAGCCTACACGGAAACATCAATAGTCTTCAAGCGATCCAAACCATCTTCATTCGATCAAATAGTTTTTCTTTTGCTCTTTCTCTAAAAATCTTTATCCCCTAGAGAGAGATAAAACTCGAGAGCTCCATTGGTATATCTAAAGAGTGTTATACTCGAGTGTGTATTACTCTGCGAAGTAAAACTCAAGAGCTCCATTGGTCTATCTAAAGAGTTTTATACTCGAGTGTGTATTACCTTGCGAAGTAACTAGGCTATTATAGCCAATGCTAGATCGTAGCATTGGCTACAGTGAGAGAAGAAGGGGATTTCTTCTAGTTTGTATCTTGGATTCTTTGAAGCTGATAATAGATAGTTAGATCCTAAGGCTATACCCTAGGACGGAGAGTAGGCTATTTAAAGCCGAACTTCATAAACATATCCTCGTGCCGATCTTTTACTTTCCGCATTTTATCTTGCTTTATTGTGACTAACTTTGTTTTGGAGGAGTTCAAAGTCAAGGACCTTGAAAGTTGTTTCAAAGCCCTTGAAATCAAAGTGTATCACAAAGAGCTCAGAATGACATCAAGGCCCTTGAAATTGGTTTCCAGGCCTTGAGATTGATTTTACGAAAACTTCCCATACTCTATTCAACCCCCCTTCTAGAGCATCTTTTATCCTTTTTATTCACCTACCGGTTCTTCAACGACACTGTTCATCAGCCCCCGCAGCGCCTGGCAATCCTACCGCCGCCCCCACGGTACTGCTTACCGCCCCTGCGGTTTACTGAATCCGCCCCCGTGGATGAACTCTAAAAACAACGTCTTCTTGGTCTTCGACTATGGATCTTGAGCTTCAATGGCCTCCTTCTCTTGCTGGGTCTTCTTCAAACACCAACCTCTAATCTTAGGCTCCTCTCCACGACCTAATCGAGCTAAGAATAAGGACATGTAACGAATCTAAGGAAAAGCTTCCTCAAGAACTTCATCCATGGCAACGGAGGAAGGGAAGGGGAAGAGAGTGTAAGAGCCTAGTTGTTGAGTTGCTGAGTGTGTGAGATGAGGGGAAGAGAGTGTAAGACCGCCCCTGTGTGACCCAGTGGCCGCCCCTGCGGGTTGCCTAGGCCGCACCTACGGCTCACAGAGTTCGCCCCTACGACTCTGTGTGGCTGCAGCCGTCTTCGTTGCCCCTTTGACCCGTGCTTTACCTTTTCACCCCTTAATAAGCTTCTTCTTCTTTCTTCTGATGAGGGTTATCTCTCTCCACAACTTAATCTCTCTCCTACGTACATCTTTTTCCCTCTTCTTCCTTTGGATCTTTGCTTGATCTTCTCTTGAGTTTTGTGTGAGTTAGAGAGCCTGTATGCTTAGTTTGCTGCTAATTGTTGTTGTTGTGCCTTGTGAGCTAGCTTGAGGGTGTGGTGGTGATGTGTTGAGCTTTTGGAGGTTCAGCTTGGTAAGCTTTCATGGCTTCCATCCTTTCTTTCTTCATTATTTCATCTTCTTACCTATTTTCCTATCTTTCCTTAGTCTAGCTTAGATACCTTAGGCTTGGATCTTGTTTCAGCCATGATTAGCTTGTGTTGATGTATATATATGTATCTTTTTGTATGTGTGTTGATGGCATTTACCTCTAGAGTTCAGGGTAGGAGCTCATGTCTAGTTGAGAGTATCTCCGACGCGTAGCGTCAGATATTTTGGCATAAAGGGGAAGTTGAGTCCCCGATATGTCGGTCCGTTCGAGATATTGGATAGAGTTAGGAGGGCAGCCTACAGATTTACATTGCCTCCAAGATTAGAGGGTGTTCACCCTGTGTTCCATGTGTCTCAACTGAGGGAGTACATACCAAATCCAAGGAAAATTGTGAGTTATGATGATTTAGTGGTGGAGCCAGAGCACACCTTTGTTGAGCATCTGATTGCAGTCCTAGAGCGAGGTGTGAGTAGCTAGCGTTCGAAGAACATTCCTATGCTGAGGATATAGTGGTCTAGACGTGGACCCGATGAGGCTACATGGGAGACTGAGGATAGTATCCATAGGAACTATCCGGAGTTTTATGGTAAGATAGATGCACCTAGGGTTTATGAGTAGATCTTAGTGCTATCTTGGTGAGTATGTGATTATGTGCTTATGTGCTTACATGCCTTGATGTGCTTACTCCATGCTAGCTATGATGTGATTTATGATCTTATTAGATCTTGTTGTGCTAGCATGATGTATGTTATAGTTGGAGATGATTATTTCCTCAAAGCTATATGCGTATGATTTATGATTATAGCTGGAGATGGTTCTTTCCTCTATCCTATCTGAGTGTGATTAGGATTCAGCTAGAGATGGTTATTTCCTCCATGCTACCTTGATGGACATAGTTCCATTGGAGATGTTATTCCTCCATGTGTTGTATATGATTATGATTTGGCTAGAGATGCACTTCCTCTATGCCTCGAGATGTGATATGGCGGAAGATGTGATTCCTCTACGCTTTTGGGTAGCGTTATGACCCTGTTTTTTGGAGATGATGATTCCTCCATGTTTACGTTTAAGGTTATAGATTGGTATAGGTTATAACCTTCTAAGCGGAGATGTGATACCTCCGATAGAAAGAGAGAGAGTTATACCTCCGCTTATGGGTCCGAGAGGATTTGGGATTTTGCATGTTTCGGGACGAAACTTGTTTTTAAGGGGGTGAGATGTAAGAGCCTAGTTGTTGAGTTGCTGAGTGTGAGTTGAGGACCCAGATTAGGCCTAGACCGTCCATGCGTGACCCAGTGGCCGCCCCTGCGGGATGCTTGGGCCACACATGCGGCTCACAGAGTCCGCCCCTACAGCTTTGTGTGGGTGTAGCCGTCTTCTTTGACCCTTTGACCCGTGCTTTACCTTTTCACCCCTTTATAAGCTTTTTCTTCTTCCTTCTGATGAGGGTTATATCTCTCCATGGCTTCATCTCTCTCCTACATACATCTTCTTCCCTCTTCTTCCTTTGGATCTTTGCTTGATCTTCTCTTGAGTTTTGTGTGAGTTTCAGAGCCTTTATGCTTGGTTTTCTGCTGATTATTGTTGATGTGCCTTGTGAGCCAGCTTGAGGGTGTGGTGGGGATGTGTTGAGCTTCTGGAGGTTTAGCTTGGTAAGCTTTCATGGCTTCCATCCTTTCTTTCTTCAATCTTTCATCTTCTTACCTCTTTTCCTATCTTTCCTTAGTCTAGCTTAGATTCCTTAGGTTTTGATCTTGTTTCAGCCATGATTAGCTTGTGTTGATGTATATATATGTATGTTTTATGTGTTTTGATGGAGTGAAGAAGGAGTGAAAGGATCGAAGGAAGAAGTGAAGAAAGGGGCTGAAGTAGTGCCCTCTGTTGTCCAGCCGCCCCTGTGCCACCTTGCAACCACCCCAGCGCCGGCCAGAGTTGCCCCTGTGCCACCTGGGATCCGCCCCTGTGGCCACCTGCGTTAGCAAGGTCCTGCACTTGATTCTGAAGGTGTGTGTTGCTTCTAGGCTTGCCTTAGATTTCCTTGTTCCCTCCTTTCCTAGTGTGAGTGTATAAGATCATGCTAGATGTGTGAGGATGTGTTTTGATGAGGTTATGTTGGGTATATGCCTTGTATGGCTTTAAGGACTTAGGTTGATGTTGGTTAAGGTTTTGAGGTTGAATATAATCCCTATGGATCCCTTTGGGTCTAGGTGTGACCCTTTCATGAATAGAGGTTTATACTCTCGTTATATTTATCCTAACTCCTAGCGAACCCGCAGTGTACGGGACGTTTGTAGTAGGGATAGTATTCCGAGGTCGAACACAAAGACTAAGGTGAAATCCAGTCAAACAATGGTCATAGATAGTGTGGATCTAATCCAAGAAAAGGTCAAGGAACAAAGAAATGAAAATCTCGAAATTTTTGGTTGGTTTTTGTGGTGATCAAGCAAGGATCACAAATCAAGCAAGGCAATAAAACAAACTAACAACTCAAGCTAGCAAACAAACAAGAAACACGAAACACAAAGTATATGATCAAGAGAGAAAAGTGGATTCTAGAGGTCAAGATTTCCGGTTATGGCATTGGACTCAAGGTTCTAAGGATTCTTAGGACAAGCTGCGGTGTTGGAAAAGAGTGTTTCACTAATGGAAGCAATTACCGGGTAGGTCTCTCACTTCACTAGTCCCGCATCAAACTCCTATTACCGGGTAGGTCTCAAGGGGTTAAAGTAGGGAATTCTACACAAACCGGATACTACTTAAGGGGAAACCCTCTCCTTACCGGGTAAGTCTCGGAATAGGGAAGTCTCAAGCAATAATCCTAGCACAATCGATCCAATAGCGGCTTATGAGGCTCACTACTACCTAGAGTTCATCATCTTAGGTATCTAAGGTCGGAAATCATCGGGTAGATCTCTTCCCTCACTTAGGTTGATAGAATTAGGTGATCCTAAGCTAAATTAAGCTTAATAAACACTAGGATTTTAACAACCTAACACCCTAACATACAGATTCATCAATTAGAGAGCAATAGGGAGGAAAATCGGGTGGATCATGTAGAGATCGGCCGATTTAACTGTAGAACAGCCCGATTTTTCCTTTTGTTGTGGGTTTCGTGCATACAAATCATCCTAAACTAGCATATAAGTCCATCCTATCATCACCCTAGCCATAACCATCAATCCATCACTCCAGAATCGCAATAAACTAGCAAGTAATATGGATATCAAGATCCAAAATCATCATACAAGCATACATGATTCTCAGAGATGGATGATGAAAGATAAGCAAGTAAAAACAATAAATCTCAACTGAATCTAAGTTTTAGTAAGACTTACAACCCTTCAAATGAAGTTCTAAAACGTTCCTAACAATCTTTGTAATAGTTCTTCAAATGAATCTAAGTTCTAAATCACTCAAAATCACTCAAAACCTCACTATCACTCTATGTTTGGTGTTCTTCTTCTTCTTCCTTCAAATTGAGAGAGTTTTTCTTCTTCTCCAAGTCTATCCCCAAAGGATGAGCTGTGAATGAGAGAATGTGTGAGAGGAGAGATGCTCAGCAACAACTTGCAGGCCCACTTATAATCTCCACCAAGAGCAAGGCCGGATCAAGAGATCGTGGGACACGTGGCTTAAGCTGTCAAAGGCAGAAGAATCGACCCAGAGATATAAATCGGCCGATTTTCCTGTTAGTTGGTCCGATTTTCTTCAACAGAGGCATGCTATGATCGTTTAGCCATGAGTTGATCCATTGCTTGCACCAATAGTGGTCTTTGTGTCCTTTGTTGCTCCAATTATGCTCCTCCAAAACTTTGGATGTGTACCACCATGAGGCTTGGCCCTCGAATGTATCGATTAATGTCCAATAGATCCCCAAATTACCTACAAAACCGATAAAAGGTCGTGTAGACATCTTTTCTAGAAATATGCATGAATTGAGCGAAAACGTCATGAACCAATGTCAAACCGTGCATGAATAACGGGAAAAACTATCTAATTAAGTGCCTAAACTAACGTCATAAGTCACGTTATCAAAATACCCCATACTTAAGATTTGCTCGTCCCCGAGCAAGATCCAACTATAGACTAAGAGATGACATGATTTATGTATGAAAAACAACAAAATCTTTTTGGAATTGTGCTTCTAGCATTGGATCACCTTCATAGTCATGTTCATAGCAATGGATAAGCAATCATGCATGAAATAAATGAAGGCATGGAAAGACAATTATACTTAACTAGAAGTCATGCATGAGAGGTGAAAATGAAGAAGTCAAGATGATCATGAGCATGTCCAATCTAGATCACTAAGCCTTACACACATGCGATTAGGTCACAAGGACTTAGGAAAGAAAAGGCCAAGAAACGTGATGATAAGGTGGGAATTTTCTAAGGCCAAGTGGTGCAAATCCGGGAAAAGAACTAAACAACCACAACTTTTACATTTATACTTCATCCACCAAAGTGTATTTTTCTCCTTCTTTTCTTTTCCTTTTCACTTATTTTTGAGACAATGGCATTGGTGTACAAAAGCCGAAACCTTGGTGATTAGCCGTCCTCGGGCTTTTTCTATTTTTCGAGGTGCATTCACACCGGGCACACATACAAAAGCTCGTTAGGACTATCGACTTATTTGACTTTGGCAAGGTACCAACACCCGATTATGTGAAGTGTGCCGAGTTACTTGTCATTTAAACCAACGTCCCCAAACCTATATTTTTGTCTACACTTTCACATCAAATTCAGCATTTCATTCACAACATTCTTTCATCAACGACTTCACCCCACACTTGCTTTTCACACGCATCAACACACTAGCATGCTCCTAGTCCCGGATGGGTCAAAAGATGTAAAATTTTTCATCAATTGAGGTGCTCAAACAACATGATCAAGATGAGAAGTAGAGAAAGATGAATTGCCTCAATCACTCCTAAATGATGTGCAAGAACTAGCATGTAATTTCGACTTTCAATCCTCAATTCAATCAAGACAAACATTCATGATCACAATTCACACATGGGATTCAAGATAAGTACTTCAAGTCCACATATGCATACATCAATTCAACACATAAGGCTATCCATAGCCAATTCACAAGACAATTTCATCATAAGGGTCATTCCCAAGCTTTAGAAGCACTAAAAAACTTTTTAAAATTTTCTGATTTTTTTGGATTTTTCGAAATATGTATGTACAATGCAAGACATAATGAAACATGTGACAATATTAAACTATCCTAGATGTTAATCATGCAAGTGATCATGAAAACCCCACCCCATACTTAGAAACACATTGTCCCCAATATGGAAACTAAATAAAGAAGTGAAAGAGGGTCCTCACAATGTAAAATTGGTGATGTTTTGGTATTTCGGTTCACATCGAATGATGATGGTGGATGATCGATCAAGAATGGTAGAGAGCTCTTGATGTTCATTAAGGTGTCGGAACCCTCGCTTGGCACCGCAAGCCGTCCAAGTTCCACGTCCGCTCCACCCATGCTTGATTGGAGATCATCACTTTCCTTTGCAGAAGGAAAAATCGCCCCTGTTGCCCAGGAAAATCGGCCGATCTGGCTGAAGAACAGGCCGATTTTTCTGGGTGATTTCCTCCTCGTCCATGTGCTTGGATCTTGTACCTTCAATAGTTCCATGAGGTTTTCACATGACCTCCAATATCTCATCACACATGACAATCAACAAGACCTAGCACTCAAAAACACAAAAGAAAAACAAAGCACACCAAGAGTAAGATCAAACAAAAACAAGAAAAAGAAAAGGGAAAAATATGTACCAATGGGTTACCTCCCATTAAGCGCTTGTTTAAGGTCATTAGCTTGACCAATTTCAGGAGCGTTTCACTCAAGGTGAAGTGGGGCAATCACTTCCACCAGGGCTTCCGGGATGTATTTCTTCAAACGGTGCCCATTCACCTTGAAGTTACCACAATGATCTCCTCCTATCTCTACCGCTCCATGAGGAAAGAACTTCTTCACAACATAGGGACCCGTCCATCTTGACTTGAGCTTTCCGGGGAAGAGCCGCAGCCTCGAGTTGAAGAGAAGGACTAAGTCACCCTCACTCAACTCCTTTGGGATGAGACGCTTGTCATGCCAACGCTTGGTCCTCTCCTTGTAAATCCGGGCATTCTCATAAGCATCCAACCGGATCTCCTCAAGGGCGTTCATGTCTAGCAACCGCTTCTCACCGGCCTCCTTGAGATCGAAATTCAACCACCTTATAGCCCAATACGCTCTATGCTCCATCTCTACCGGAAGGTGGCAAGACTTGCCATAAACTAGCTTGTGGGGAGTGGTGCCAATTGGTGTCTTGAAAGCGGTTCTATAAGCCCACAAAGCATCATCGAGCTTCATAGCCCAATCTTTTCTCGTCCTAGAGACCGTCTTCTCAAGTATCCCTTTTATCTCCCGGTTGGGGATCTCCACTTGGCCACTAGTTTGGGGATGGTAAGGTGTTGCCACCTTATGAGTCACCCCATACTTGGCCAGAAGTGCTCCAAAGTTCCTATTGGTGAAATGCTTCCCTCCATCACTAATGATCACCCTTGGTGTTCCAAACCTAGGGAAGATCACTCGGTTGAAGAACCGCACCACCACCTTGGCATCAATTGTAGGAGAGGCGATTGCCTCCACCCATCTTGAAACGTAATCTACTGCCAATAGGATGTAGAGGTTGCCACACGAAGAAGGGAATGGTCCCATGAAGTCCACACCCCATACATCAAATATCTCCACCTCTTGTATGTTGTTCAAGGGCATCTCATTCCTCCTTGAGATGTTGCCCGTCCTTTGGCAAGCATCACAAGCTACCACAAAGCCTTGCACATCCTTGAACAAACTTGGCCAAAAGAAGCCCGATTGCAACACCTTAGCACATGTCTTGTGTGAGCTAGCATGCCCTCCACATGGCAAGGAATGACAATGGCGGATCACACTCTCCACCTCATCTTCCGGTATGCATCTTCTAAACACTCCATCCGGTCCTCTCTTGAACAAAAGTGGTACATTCCAATAGTAATGCCTCACATCCTTGAAGAACTTCTTTCTTTGGGCATATGTCAATCCGGGAGGAACTTCCTCACACACAAGATGGTTTACAATGTTGGCATACCATGGCTCACTTCCTCTAGACACTTGGAACAAGCACTCCTCCACCATTTGCAATTGCTCATCCTGGAATGAGTCATCAATCGGGATGTCATCTCTCTCAATCTCTAAAGGAGGTAGTCTACTAAGGTGATCCGCCACGGAGTTCTCGGATCCCTTCTTGTCCCGGATTTCCAAATCAAACTCTTGAAGAAGAAGGATCCACCGAATCAACCTAGGTTTGGCATCCTTCTTTGTAAGGAGGTAACGGATCGCAGCATGATCCGTATAAACAATGACCTTTGCTCCAACAAGGTATGACCGAAACTTCTCAAAGGCATACACTACCGTTAGCAACTCTTTCTCGGTTGTGGCATAGTTAAGTTGGGCATCATCTAGCGTCTTGCTAGCATAATAAATGGCATGAGTGCGCCCATCTTTCCTTTGCCCCAAAATAGCCCCAACGGCTACATCGCTTGCATCACACATGATCTCAAATGGTAGGCTCCAATCCGGAGGTTGCATGATAGGTGCGGAGATCAAGGCGTTCTTCAACCTACAAAAAGCCTCAAGGCAATCTTTGGAGAAAACAAATTCAACATCCTTCATTAGTAGGTTAGTAAGAGGCTTAGAAATTTTAGAGAAGTCTTGAATGAACCTCCGGTAAAAACCGGCATGCCCTAGGAAACTCCTTACCCCTTTCACCGAGGTAGGTGGTGGCAACTTCTCTATCGTTTCAATCTTGGCCCTATCAACCTCAATGCCACGGTTAGACACCAAGTGTCCTAACACAATACCTTCACTTACCATGAAGTGGCATTTTTCCCAATTCAAGACAGATTTGTCTCCTCACATCTTTTCAATAGTAATGACAAGTTAGCCAAGCAATTGTCAAAGGAAGAACCATAAACAGAGAAATCATCCATAAACACTTCCATGATATTTTCAATGTATTCCGAAAAGATAGCCATCATACACCTTTGAAAGGTGGCGGGTGCATTACACAACCCAAATGGCATTCTCCTATATGCAAAGGTACCCCATGGACATGTAAATGTGGTTTTCTCTTGGTCATCGGGGTGGATAGGGATTTGGAAGAATCCACTATAACCATCTAAGTAGCAAAAATGAGAATGTTGAGCTAACCTTTCTAGCATTTGGTCAATGAAAGGGAGAGGGAAGTGATCTTTCCTAGAGGCCATGTTAAGCTTCCTATAGTCGATACACATCCTCCACCCCGTAACTGTCCTAGTCGGGATTAGTTCATTGTTCTCATTGGTTACTACGGTCATCCCACCCTTCTTAGGAACTACATGAACGGGACTAACCCACTTACTATCCGAGATAGGGTAGATAATTCCCGCATCTAGCAACTTAATGATCTCTTTTTTGACTACCTCTTTCATTATAGGATTCAATCTTCTTTGATGTTCAATAGAGGGTTTATGGTTATCTTCCATCATTATCTTATACACGCACAAAGAGGGCTTAATGCCAACAAGGTCATCAATGGTGTATCCTATTGCCTTTCTATGCAATTTCAATTCATTCAACAATCTATTAAGTTCATCATCATTTAAAGATGCATTCACAATCACCGGATAAGTAGAATTTGAACCAAGGAAAGCATACTTTAAATGAGAAGGAAGAGGTTTAAGATCGAGTTGAGGAGGATCTTTTTCGGTTGGAGACGATCCATACAATGTAGGTTGAGATGATTTCAAAGCCATGGAAGCCTCCTTGAAGTCCCTTGATGATTGCTCACAATCAAGTGGTTGATGCTGAAAAGACTCAGGAAAATCGGCCCAGTCAGAAAAATCAGCCGATTTTCCTGAGGGTAGGTCGATCTGAGTTTTTGTTTTTGCAGAACTGGATGAAACATCAGCATAAGTCCTTAAATCGGCCGATTTGGTCCCTCCAGTCCGATTTTTCTGGCTGATTTTCTCTTCTTCTAGCACTTCAAATCCAACACTTGGTAGCTCGTCCAATGCATTCAAGGCCTTGATTACTTCATTGCTACTCTCCTCAACTCCTTCCTCCATCAAGCTTGAGCTAAGAACCTTCACAAGTGGATCCTTGAGCAAGATTGAGCTCACAACCTCTCTAGACTCCTCTTCTTTAACTATGTTGAATACATCTTCAACAAGGGTTGGCCCTTTCATCATTGTGGACAGCTTGAACTTGATGTTCTCTTCTCCAATGTTGAAGGAGAGGGTCCCATTCTTGCAATCTACTAGACATCCGGAAGTAGCTAGGAAAGGTCTCCCCAAGATGATAGGAACCGGATAGTCCACCGGGATGTCCAAAACAACAAAGTCTATGGGCACATAGAACTTCCCTAGTTGCACCGGAATGTCTTCTAAGATTCCAACCGGATGAGTGATTGAGCGGTCCGCCATGTAAAGGGACATCTTGACCGGCTTTGGCTCTCCTAGCCCAACCTTGCTGCAAAGTGCAAGCGGGATGATGCTTACACTTGCCACAAGATCACATAGGGCGTCATACTTCACTTCTCCTACTCCGATTGGCACAAAAAAGGATCCCGGATCTCTTAGCTTAGGAGGCATCTCCTCCTTCATTGTTTGGATCAACTCCGAGGATCTCTTTGTCATCCTTATCTCTCCATACTCCTCCAACTTCCTTTTGTTGGAGAGTATCTCCTTTAAGAACTTGCCATATGCCGGCATACCTAAGATAGCATCCATGAACGGAATGTTAATATGCAATTTAGACATAAGTTCAAGGAATTTACCAAAGTGATTGTCCAAGCGAGCTCTTGCTCGTGATTGTGGGAACGGTAGTGGTGGCTTGTATGGATGCGGTGCCACATATGTTGGCTCAACATCCTTGCTCTTGCCTCCATCTCCTTGCAATGGTTCTTCTTCATTCACCACTTGCTTCCCTTTAGCATTCTCCTTGGGCAAAGGATCCTTCATGCTTAACCCACTCCTCGTTGTAATAGCCAACACTTGGCCTCTTGGGTTATCTTCGGTTCTTCCGGGAAGCTTTCCCGGATCTCTATGGGCTTCACCCGCCTTTTGGAACACTTGTGCTTCTAAAACCTTTTGAGCCTTGGAAATGGAAGTCACCGTGCTCTCAAGTCCACTCAACCTTCCAAGCAATTGCTCAAACATTATTTCGGTTCTATCTTTTGGAGGTTGAGGGAATCCGGGTGGAGGTTCTTGTGAAGCTTTTGGTGGTGGAGTTGTGCTTGTGGAAGCGGGAGGGTTCAAGGCTCCATCCGGGTTTGAATAGGAAAACCCGGGATGGTTGTGGTTAGGCCGGTAATTGTTGAATTGCCGGTTGTTGTTGAAGTTCCTTGGGCCTTGATAGTTGTTGTAATTGCCCCTTCCCATGTAGTTCACATCCTCCTCCTTGGAAGATAAGTTAGCTTGTGGAAGCACTTGAGGAGTTGCTCGGTTCTTCAAAGTTGTAGCACACAACTCCCTCAAGGACTTTAGCTCGTTGTTGATGGCGTCAAGTTTGAAATTGCTCATGGTGACCTCACTCACCTCATATGCTCCCGCCTTTCTCCTTTCACTCTTCCTATGGGAGTATTTCTCAATCGCTAGAGTTTGTTTCTCTACAAACTCCCAAGCTTCATCGACATGCTTCTCCATGAAAGTCCCACCGGAAAGAGATTGAAGATTGAATTGGCTATCTTCATCAAGTCCTTCGAAGTAGATCTCCAATAGCTCAATTTTCGGTATACCATGGTGTGGACAATCTAAAAGAAGATATTTGAATCTCTCCCAAGACTTGAACAAACTCTCTCTATCCTTCATCACGAAGGCATTGATCTTCCCTCTTAATTCGGTAGTCTTGGAAGGTGGGAAGAACTTAGTCAAAAACTCGGTTGTCATCTCCTCTCAAGTACCAACTCGCCCTTATAGAATAGATTGATACCAAGCTAAGGCCTTATCCTTAAGAGAGAAGGAGAAAGCCCTAAGCTTATGGTTGTTGCTCTCCAATCTAGGCGGTCTAAGGGTCTCCATCAAAATCTCATAGTTCATCAAATGTTGATGAGGAGAATCTCCTTCCATCCCTCCAAATTGATTATGCCGGATCATTTGTAGAACTTGAGGGCGGAACTCGTAGTTGTGGGCTGCGGGATCTCCTAAGTTCACACCCGGACGGTGTGCTCTTTGTGCCGGATCCATACGTCTCCCTAATGTTTGTGGCTCTTCAATTGCAATGGGGACAACCCTAACATTTGCCGCCGGTTGCGGTTGTGGTGGTGGAGGAGGTGGAGGTTGTTGACGATTAAGCTCTCCTTGTACAAGGGCTTGCCTAATCTCATCAATCTCCCTCCTAGTTGTTTCTTGCCTCTCATTGGCAAGTCTCCTTTCTTCCTCCAAGAGCTCATCTCTTAGCCTTATTTGCTCTAAAGCTTCATCCAACTCAGCTTGGAGATCTCTTCCGGCCATCTCTTTTCCCTTTTTAATGCTCTTGGATCTAGATCTAAGGGTTTTCTCCAGTTCGGGATCGATTGGAGCTAAATCCTTGCCACGAGATCTTCGCATACACCTAAAGAGTAAGAGATGTCCTGAAAAGCAAAGACACAAACCAAAGAGAGATCAAAAGCAACAAGAAAGATCTACACTATAAACAATCACAAGATAGACTCAATCTAGACCTAGTCCCCGGCAACGGCGCCAAAAACTTGTTACGTCTAGGAATAGATGCGCAATAAGCTTTAAATTTATACTCTCGTTATATTTATCCTAACTCCTAGCGAACCCGCAATGTACGGGACGTTTGTAGTAGGGATAGTATTCCGAGGTCGAACACAAAGACTAAGGTGAAATCCAGTCAAACAATGGTCATAGATAGTGTGGATCTAATCCAAGAAAAAGTCAAGGAACAAAGAAATGAAAATCTCGAAATTTTTGGTTGGTTTTTGTGGTGATCAAGCAAGGATCACAAATCAAGCAAGGCAATAAAACAAACTAACAACTCAAGCTAGCAAACAAACAAGAAACACAAAACACAAAGTATATGATCAAGAGAGAAAAGTGGATTCTAGAGGTCAAGATTTCCGGTTATGGCATTGGACTCAAAGTTCTAAGGATTCTAAGGACAAGTTGCGGTGTTGGGAAAGAGTGTTTCACTAATGGAAGCAATTACCGGGTAGGTCTCTCACTTCACTAGTCCCGCATCAAACTCCTATTACCGGGTAGGTCTCAAGGGGTTAAAGTAGGGAATTCTACACAAACCGGATACTACTTAAGGAGAAACCCTCTCCTTACCGGGTAAGTCTCGGAATAGGGAAGTCTCAAGCAATAATCCTAGCACAATCTATCCAATAGCGGCTTATGAGGCTCACTACTACCTAGAGTTCATCATCTTAGGTATCTAAGGTCGGAAATCATCGGGTAGATCTCTTCCCTCACTTAGGTTGATAGCATTAGGTGATCCTAAGCTAAATTAAGCTTAATAAACACTAGGATTTTAACACCCTAACATACAGATTCATCAATTAGAGAGCAACAGGGAGGAAAATCGGGTGGATCATGTAGAGATCGGCCGATTTAACTGTAGAACAGCACGATTTTTCCTTCTGTTGTGGGTTTCGTGCATACAAATCATCCTAAACTAGCATATTAGTCCATCCTATCATCACCCTAGCCATAACCATCAATCCATCACTCCAGAATCACAATAAACTAGCCAGTAATATGCATATCAAGATCCAAAATCATCATACAAGCATACATGATTCTCATAGATGGATGATGAAAGATAAGCAAGTAAAAACAATAAATCTCAGCTGAATCTAAGTTTTAGTAAGACTTATAACCCTTCAAATGAAGTTCCAAAACGTTCCTAACAATCTTTGTAATAGTTCTTCAATCAAAGACTCCAAAAATCACTCAAAATCACTCAAAACCTCACTATCACTCTATGTTTGGTGTTCTTCTTCTTCTTCCTTCAAATTGAGAGAGTTTTTCTTCTTCTCCAAGTCTATCCCCAATGGATGAGCTGTGAATGAGAGAATGTGTGAGAGGAGAGATGCTCAGCAACAGCTTGCAGGCCCACTTATATTCTCCACCAAGAGCAAGGCCGGATCAAGAGATCGTGGGACACGTGGCTCAAGCTGTCAAAGGCAGAAAAATCGACCAAGAGATATAAATCGGCCGATTTTCCTGTTAGTTGGTCCGATTTTCTTCAACAGAGGCATGTTATGATCGTTTAGCCATGAGTTGATCCATTGCTTGCACCAATAGTGGTCTTTGTGTCCTTTGTTGCTCCAATTATGCTCCTCCAAAGCTTTGGATGTGTACCACCATGAGGCTTGGCCCTCGAATGTATCGATTAATGTCCAATAGATCCCCGAATTACCTACAAAACCGATAAAAGGTCGTGTAGACGTCTTTTCTAGAAATATGCATGAATTGAGCGAAAACGTCATGAACCAATGTCAAACCGTGCATGAATAACGGGAAAAACTATCTAATTAAGTGCCTAAGCTAACGTCATAAGTCACGTTATCAAGCTCAGAGGCAAGGATGTATCGGTCCTCGTGTCACATACTTTCATCTATCTATATATACACGATTTGAGTGAATGACAACTATATTAAGATGATAAAATGGATAAATGTGTGATTGCATGTTGATGAGTTTATCTTTCCATGATTGTGTATGTGCTTATGCATTACTCTATATATGTATGGTTAGCAAATGGCTTATTACCATGTTGTAGATGCCCCATAGGATAGGCGTGCTGCTGGGTGATCTTGTAGAGTGGCAGGCCGAGGACCTCTCGTACATAGGATGGTTGTGGTCTTTTGGGGTTGTTTACTTTTCCCTCCTACGTGAGGATGATCTTTTGTTACCTCCTATGTTAGGATGTTGTTGTTACCTTTTAGGTTGTACAATTTATACGGTTTTATGCATTTGTTTTATATTTGTCAGTGCCATGTTTTAAGGTCCAATGAACTTGTTGTAAGGCTAGGGTCAGGATCCATTGTGAGATCCTAGCCCAATGTTGCATCCCCAGTCCAGCGGATTTGGGGTGTTATAGAGTTGGTATCAGAGCCTTAGGTTGACAACAATAACACTTGCTACCTGCGATGAGGTTTGATAGGTAAAATAAACAAAACCCAAAAAGGGTGTGGTGATTTCAAAAGGATTTTTGGTTTTAAGTGTGGTTTTGGGTTAGAATGTATGAAAAGTCGTCACCTTTGCTATGGATCTATGCATTATAGATATGTATATATATATATATATTATGGATTATGTTTGAATATGTGTTAAGTATATATATATATATATATATATATATATATATAAATATATATATATATATAGGGTATAGATCCTATGAGAACACCCCCTAACGTGAGAACATGAGAACAGATTCGTAATTATTATCAGTTTTGTTACGAATGTGCCATATCGTTTAATGTATTATTCGTATTTATTGTTGGTTGAATGGATTATTCGTAGTTATTGTTGTATTCCTAATTAATATTATTCGTAATTATTATTATTTTTGATATCTACTCTAAATCTCAACCCTTAAAACTCACATCTAACGGTGTACGATTGTTCTCATGTTCTCACGTTAGGGGTGTTCTCATGGGAACCACATCCTATATATATATATATATATATATATATATATATATATATATATATATATATATATATATATATATATATATATATATATATATATATATATGTTAGGTGTGCATACCCCGCAGATGGCTCACACTAGAGCTACTGCTGTTGTGGGCCGAGGTAGAGGTAGACCACCCCTTCCTCCGTGTGTGGTAGGTGAGGGACCAATTCACGCTGTTGATCCACCAGTGGTGGAGGAGGTACATGAGGAGGAGACATCATTCGCATCGAGTCCAATCTGATGATTCAGATCGTGTCTCCATGGGGGGACCAGAGTTTAGAGAGTACCTCAAACGTTTTGAGGAAACTGTCAGAGCTGGAAGATGGGCCCTAAATCTAACAGGGCATTAGGGATCTTAAGAGATGTCTCAGGGAGCCACACAGGTGCCAGCTATGTCGGCACGTGCTGTTGAGACTGCTCGAGCTTTAGAGGAGACTAGAGGGCCTCGACTAGATACCTGGTTGAAGGCATTCCATCAGCAAGGAGTAGCACCCTTCTCAGGAAAGTTTGGTCTAGAGACCGAGGTATGGATAGGACATGTAGACTCAGCTTTAGTGTCTATTAGATGTCTTGAGGACAAACAGATAGAGCTAGTTCAATCTCTATTCCGTGACCTTGCACATCAGTGGTGGAGGATTGTACGAGCCAGAGCCACCAATTATGATTGCATGAGGAGCATGATTAGAGAGCAGTTATGCCCTGGCTCACTGAGGAGGGAGAAGCTGCAGGATTTTGTGAAGGCCGGCTTTGAGGACGTGCCTATTGCTGACACCATCCGCCGCTTCCAAACCGTGTTAGGTTTGCTGGCTCCACCTGCATGTGTACCTGTTCTCCCATCATTTGAGAGAGAGAACACGTTCATATATGGAGGGATTCCATTGCGAATCCCTAGCTGATTATCAAGAATGGGCTTTGTTCGCCACTTAGCGTGCGTGCAAATAAGCTTTAATTATAAAACTAGAAATCAAGCAAGCGAACCCGCAGTGTACGGATCGATATAGTTGAGCAAGAATTCCAAAGTATCGAACACAGGGATTTGGGGGGTTAAATCCAATTATAGAATTGTCAAGCGAGTAAATGAATGAGCTTTGTGAATTATTGGGAAAACAACAATCCTAAAGATCCAGGAATCCAGCTGTGGCAATCGATTCAAGATATACTAAAGATATAAGGACATAGTTAAGGTATGCAAAGGTATACGAATGTAAGGTAATCGTACGGTGAAGTTCCAAAAACCTTATATGACTCACCTAAAAGACACTCTCTATAAAGGTTGTTGAGGCTTCAATATAGAAGGGTTCTAAAGGTAAGAATTAATGTCAAATACCCAAACTTGTAATCCAAGGATCAAGACTAACTAAACCGATTAAGGTTGTGACACTCAGAATCGAGGTAGAGGTTGTTGAGGCTTCACTACCACCTAGAAAAGGGTAAGACAAGACTAAGTTAAAGCAAATCTTTAACTTTGGATTAAAGTAAAAGCAAGTTCGTAAACTAACACAAAATTACGGGTGGTTCTTGAGTTCCACGGCCGTGGAAGCTCAAGAACAGACCGTGGTTTAAGGTTGTCGGCGATTCTCTCTAACTCTCAGGGTCCAATCTGTTTTTGATCGATCTATCATCATCTAAGCCACAACTATCAACCCTTCACCTTAGAATTGTTAAAGGGTTTTAGCCAACAATAGTCATATTGATATCAAATTCAAGGTTTAAAAGAATGAAAGATGAAAACTTCCAAAAACTTTCAATAACTTTAAAGTCAATCTCAAATCCACAAATCAAGAACAATAACGTCAATAGATTTGGAATAATGCAAACAATCACGAATCTTAGATAAGAAGGAAGAACGAGATGTCAATCCGTCTCCTAAATCAAACCTAAATGAGAAGCGAAATCTTCTCACGAAAAATCTTCCAAATCTTCAACTCTTCCGTCAATCCGGAAATCTCAATGGTAGAACGCAAATCTCTCAATCACAATCTCCGCAAGATGTGAAATTAGGGCAATTCCAAGGTGCAAGCGGAAATGCGTCTAAGCGTAAGCGAAGGTGCGTCTAAGAAGAGGTGACGGGATCTCCCTTCGTCCGTCCTTTTATGGTGTAAGATAAAATATCGGCCCGGCACAATTGCGTAGAAGATCGTGGCTTAAAGTGTGGCGAAAAAGATTGCCAAGATCACGGTCGTGGAAGGTGTCACGACCGTAATTTAGAGCGTGGAAAGTGTCACAGTTTGACACAAGCCTTCCACGGCCGTAGAAGTTACTGGAATCAATCACGCTTCCCTTGCCAAGGTTCCACGGCCGTGGACTTAAACGTGGAATGTAGTACGGCCATATTTTAGAGCGTGGTTTAGGGCTAGAACGTGATTCTTTAAGTTAGCACATCCTTAGCTCCTAGGAATGTCCTCAATCCTTGGACATGCTCAATGAAACTCCATCCTTGCTCAATTCCGTTCGGAAATAGCTCTTAATTGCCTACAATCAACATAAAGCTTGTGTAGATCTCCATTTCAACATTATAGACAAACTAGCTCACAAATGCATCAATGCTTAATCAATGACTATCAATATGGATGAAATACTCTTAGAAAACGTGCCTAAAATATCACAATATTTCATGCTAACAGGCTTCTGCCTATGAGAGGGAGCGAGCCAGTCAAAGGAGAGCTTCTCAGACCGGATGGTCTGAGAAAAGGCAGCGCACTGGAAAGACCAGCGGAGTTGGAGGAGCATCTGGTTCTAGACAAGACTAGAGACGTCAAAGTTACCCCTCGTGTGCACTAACTGCAGCCAAGGGACGATAGTGTTACAACTATGGTGATCTTGTCCATCTGAAGCCAGATTGTACCAGACTAGTTGTGACTTGCTTTACCTGTGGTAGACCAGGACATCGAGTTGCCTTCTGTAGGCAGGGTGGAGTTGCATCTCAGTAGGGTTCTTCCCCTGCTAGTGTGGCAGGAAGTGGTCAGAGGACACCTCAACAGCAAACACAAGGACAACAAGGAGTCATAGATCGTTCTTCTACTCAGGGATCTACTCTCAGGCCGAGTAGAGGCAGAGGTCGTGGTGGGAGTACCACAGATGCCAGAGGAGCTTAGGGTAAAGCTTTTGAGTTGAGGAGTGTAGAGGATCCACCTGCACCGTTTGCTACAGGTACCATTCTGCTTCATGGTTTCCATGTTAGAGTTTTGTTTGATACTGGTGATACGCATTCATTTATTTCTGATACATGTGTTGATCGTTTGAGTTTAGCTACCATAGAGGGGATACCCTTTACGATAGGGTTACCTGATCGTAGTCGGGTCAGAGGTACCTGTGCGATACGTAGTTGTCCCCTTCGTTTAGGGACTCGTGTTTTGCTTGTTGACTTCTCAGTCATGCTATTGATGCATGAAGAAGTCATATTAGGTATGGATTAGATGCGTAGGCACCGTGCAATTTTAGATGTTGGTAGACGGACAATTATAGTCTCTACCGAGGTTGGTCAGATTGAGGTCTTCCAAGGTTGGGACCTTGGGAAGACAGGTTCTGTTATCAGTGTCGTACGAGCAGCTAGACTGATTGCACGGGGATGTGATGCCTTCTGGTTCTATGCCGTAAAGGATGGAGAGAGTCCATCTTTGGAGGACATTCTAGTGGTCTGCAAGTTTGCAGACGTATTTGCTGGGCCGTCGAGCTTGCCGCCTCAGAGGAGTGTGGATTTTAGTATAGAGTTGGAGCTTGGTACGAGATCCATCTCGAAGGCCCCATATCGTATGGCGCCTATCGAGATGTTGGAACTGAATAAGAAACTCGAGGTGTTGGCTGAGAAGGTCTTTATACGCCCTATCATTTCTCCATGGGGTGCACCTGTCCTCTTCGTACGGAAGAAAGACGGATCGTTGAGACTATGCATAGATTACAAAGAGCTGAACAAGGTGACCATCAAGAACAGGTATCCACTACCTTCTATTGATAATCTACTTGATCAGCTTCAAGGAGCGACAATATTCTCCCGGATTGACTTACGCTCGGGTACCACCAGTTGAAGGTGAGGGAGCAGGATGTGCACAAGACGACATTTCGTACCCGTTATTGACTCTAGGAGTTTGTAGTGATACCATTCGGGCTGACGAATGCCCCAACAGTTTTCATGGAGTTGATGAACAATATCTTCATCGATTTCCTTGATCAGTGTATGGTGGTCTTCATTGATGACATTTTGGTGTACTCTCGTAGCAGAGAGGAGCATGTCGGTCATTTGAGGACGGTTTTACAGATTTTGAGCTATAGAGAGTTGTATGTCATGCTCTCTAAGTGCGAGTTTTGGATGTCTGAGGTTTTACAGATTTTGTCCTAGCCGGTTATTATAGACGCTTTGTGGAGGGATTTTCTGTGATTGCCCGTCCACTGACCAGTCTTTTGAGGAAAACTACCAGATTTGTATGAACCGACCAGTGTGCCTAGTGTTTTGAGGAGTTGAAGAGGCGTTTGACTTCTACTCCTGTCTTGGCACAACTAGAGGGTCCTGATGATTTTAAGGTTTAGAGTAATGCATCCAAGCTAGGCTTGAGATGTGTATTGATGCAGAGAGGAAGAGTGATTGCTTATGCGTCTAGAGAGGTGAAGACGTATGAGGAGAACTACCCGAATCATGATCTGGAGTTGGCAGCAGTAATTCATGCTTTGAAGATTTGGAGACATTACCTGTATGGTGCCACATGTCAGATCTTCATAGACCATAAGAGTTTGAAGTACATTTTTACGCAGCGGGAGTTGAACAACCGCCAGCGTCGATGGCTTGAGTTGATCAAGGACTTTGACCTTGAGATTTTGTATCATCTTGGAAAGGCGAATGTTATAGCTGATGCCTTGAGCAGGAAGACGCCTCGAGAGAAGGCGATTGCTAGATTAACAGTACAACCACAACTTCAGAGGGATCTAGCTTGGCTAGAGCTGGACATCCAGTTTCCTGATGTGGATGCCCATGTAAGAGCCTAGTTGCTGAGTTGCTGAGAGAGTGAGCAGAGGGCCAGGAATTATCCTGGACCGCCCCTGCGTGACCTTGGAACAGCCCCTGCGGTTTGCCTGGGCCGCCCCTGCGGCTCACAAAGTCCGCCCCCACGGCCCTGTGTATTGCAGCCGTCTTCTTTGACCCTTTGACCCATACATTACCCTTTTTACGTCCTTTATATACTTCATCTCTTACCTCCTGATGAGGGTTTACCTGTCTGAGCTCCATCTCTTTTTGTCCTTACGTACATCTTCTTCACTCTTCTCCTTGGATCACCCTTTCTTGATCTTCTTTGAGTTTGTGTGTGAGTTGGAGAGCTTTTGCTTGACTTTGATGATGTTTATGGTTGTTGAGCCTTGTGAGCCAGCTTGAGGACGTTTTGGTGATGTTGTGAGCTTCTGGATCTTCAGCTTGGTAAGCTTTCATGGCATCCATCCCTTTCTTCTTCTTCTTTTCATCTTCTTGTCTCTTTTCCTTCCTTTCCTTAGTTTAGTATAGATTCCTTAGGCTTGGATCATGTTCCAGCCATGTTTGTCTTGTGTTGAGGTGTATATATTTATGTTATATATGTATGTTGTTGTTGGTGTGAAGAAGGAGTAAAGGATCGAAGGAAAGAATGAAGAAGAGGATGAAGTGGTGTGTTCTGCACACCAGCCGCCCCTGCGCCTGTCTTGAGCCGCCCCAGCGCCGGCAGTGCACCACCTTTTAGCCGCCCCTGCGCCACCTTCATTAGCTTGGTGTTTCACTTGGTTCTGCAGGTGTGTGTTGCTTCTAGACTTTCTTTAGGATGTCTTTGTTCCCTCCTTTCCTAGTGTGAGAGCATAAGATAATGCTAGAAGTGTGAGGATGTGTTTGGTTGAGATTATGATCGGTTTATGCCTTGTATGGCTTTAAGGACTTAGGTTGATGTTAGTTGAGGTTTTTAGTTTGAGCTTGATCTTAATGGATCACTTTGGGTCTAGGTGTGACCTTGTGATGTTAGGAGATTGATATATCTCTTTATGCCCTGTTTATAGGTTTTCTTGTCCCTCCAGTGTAGAGGTGATCGTGTTTGAGTTTGATCGAGGTTGAGGTAAGTCCGTAGGACTTACTTAGCTACCATCCTTATATTGGGTGTTTGCATGAGTGGTGTGTACATTATATGTTTTCTATGACAGCATGAGATGTTGTTTATATACCGACCTATGTTTTATTGATTGCCCCGTATGTGTGGCTATCATAACCTTTCCCTTTCATTCCGCCGTGGAGTCTGGGAGGTTCTCTGATGTCAGGCCAGTTTGACTTTACAGGAAGGGCACAATCCACTCCCACACGGTACACGGATTGTGTGACCGATACTTGTGCAGCTGGCTAGCAAGCTCAAAAGCGAGGATGTATCTGTCATCGTGTCACATAGTTTCATATATATTTATATATACGATTTGAGTAAATGACCATTATTATTGAGATGATAAAATGGGTAAATGTGTGAAATCCTGATGTGTTTATCCTTACTTGTGATTGTGCTTATGCATTACTTTATATATGTGTATGGATAGCTAATGGTTTATTGTTTTAGATGCCCCACGGGATAGGCCTGCTGCTGGGTGACTTAGCAGAGTGGCAGGCCGAGGACGTCTCGTACATAGGTTGTTGTGGGCTTGTGGGGTTTGTTTACCTTCCCTCCTGCGTGAGGATGATCTTCTGTTACCTCCTGTGTGAGAGCGTTGTGTTTTGTACTCGGCTATTTTGTCTTACCTTTTTGTTGTACAGTTTATACATCTTTATGTATTTGTCTTCATAACTGTCAGTGTCATGTTGTAAGGTCTAGTGAACTTGTTGTCAGGCTAGGGCCAGGATCCATTGTGAGATCCTAGCCCAATGTGGCACTCCGAGTCCCGCGGATTCGGGGTGTTACAAAGTTGGTATCAGAGCCTTAGGTTGACAACAATGGCACTTGCTACATGCAATGAGGTTTGATAGGTAAAATAAACAGCACCCACGTGGGGTCTGGAGTTTTCAAAGGTTTTTGGTTTTAACTGTGGTTTTGGGTTAGATGTACGAGAAGTCGCCACTCTTGCTATGGATCTCTGCAGCATAGTTATGTATATCTGTTTTATGAATTATGTATGTGTATTTGTTGAGTATATATATATATATATATCTATACTTATAGCCTATAAAAAGCCTTATAAGTTAGGTGTGCATACCCCGCAGATGGCTCGGACTAGAGCTACTGCCGCTGTAGGCAGAGGTAGAGGTAGGCCACCCCGTCCTCCGGGTGTGGTAGGTGAGGGACCAGTTCCCGCTGCTGATCCACCAGTGGTGGAAGAGATACACGAGGAGGTTGCAAAGAGTGTCATCCTAGAGACGAGGAGTGGAGGATCTGTGAGACATCATTCACATCGAGCTCAGTCTGATGACGCTGATCGTGTCTCCATGGGAGAACCGGAGTTCACAGAGTACCTCCGACATTTTGGGGAAGACATTTGGGCTGGCAGACGGCCCCCAGATTTACTAGTACATGAGGGATCTTCTGAGAGATCTCAAGGAGCGACACAGGTGGCAGTTGCACTTGCACGTGTTGTAGAGCCAGTTCAAGCTGTGGAGGAGACTCGAAGGACTCGACCAGATGCCTAGTTGAAGGCATTTCACCAGCAGGGAGTGCCACACTTCTCCGGATAGATTGGCTTACAGACTGAGGTGTGGATAGGGCATGTAGACTTAGCTTTAGAGTCTATCAGGTGCCTTGAGGACAAACGGATAGAGCTGGTATAGTCTCTATTTCGTGACCTTGGACACCAGTGGTGGATGACTGTACGGATCAAAGCCACCAGTTATGATCATATGAGGAGCATGATTAGGGAGAAGTTTTGCCCTGCCTCATTGAGGAGGGAGAAACTTTAGGATTTCGTGGAGGCTGGTTTTGAGGACGTGCCTATTATGGACGTCATCCGCCGCTTCTAGACCGAGTTAGCTTTGTTGGGTCCAGCTGCACCATCTGAGGACCAGCATGTGTATCAGTTCTCTCGTCGTCTGAGGGAGAGCGCACATTCATACATGGTGGGATTCCATTGAGAGTGCCTAGTTGATTATCAAGACCGGGCTTCTGCTTACGAGAGGGAGCGAACTAGTCAAAGGAGAGCGTCTCAGACCGGATGGCCTGAGAAGAGGCAGCGCACTCGGCAGACTAGTGGAGTTGGAGGAGCATCCGGTTCTAGACGAGACCAGAGACGTCAGAGTTACCCATCATATGCGCAGACTATAGATAAGGGACGACAGTGTTACAACTGTGGTGACCCTGGTCATCTGAGACCAGATTGTCCCAGACTAGTTGTGACTTGCTTTACTTGTGGTAGACCAGACCACAAAGTTGCCTTCTGTAGGCAAGGTGGAATTGCATCTTACCAAGGTTCTTCCCCTGCCAGTGTAGCTGGAGGTGGTCAAAGGACACCTCAGTAGCAGACACACAGACAACAGAGAGTCCCTGAGCGTCCATCTACTCAGGGATCTGCTTCAGGACGGAGCAGAGGCAGAGGTAGAGATGTCGGCACCAGTGATGCTAGAGGAGCCCAAGGACGAGCTTTTTATTTGGGGAGCATAGAGGATCCACCTGCACCGGCTGCTACAGGTACCATTCTGCTTCATGGTTTACCTGTTAGAGCTTTGTTTGATACTGGTGCCACGCATTCATTTATTTCTGATACATGTGTTGAGCGTCTGAGTTTAGCTACCACAGAGGGAATACCCTTTACTATAGGATTACTTGATGGTAGTCGGGTCAGAGGTACCCGTGAGATACGTACTTGTCCCCTTCATTTAGGGACTCGTTATTTACTTGTTGACTTCTTAGTCATGTCATTGATGCATGAAAAAGTAATATTAGGTATGGACTGGATGCGTAGACACCATGCGATTTTGGATGTTGGTAGACAAACTGCTACAGTCTCTACCGAGGTTGGTCAAATTGAGGTCTTCCGGGGTTGGGATCTTGGGAAGACAGGTTCTATCATCAACGCCGTACGAGCAGCTAGATTGATTGCACAGGGATGTGATGCCTTCTGGTGCTATGCCATGAAGGATGGAGAGAGTCCAGCTTTTGAGGACATTCTAATGGTATGTGAGTTTGCAAACATATTTGCTGAGCCGTCGAGCTTACCGCTTCAGAGGAGTGTGGACTTCAGCATAGAGTTAGAGCCTGGCACGAGACCCATCTCGAAGGCCCCATATCGTATGGCACTTGTCGAGATGTTGGAGTTGAAGAAGCAACTCGAGGAGTTGGCTGAGAAGGGCTTCATACGCCCTAGTATTTACCCATGGGGTACACCTGTCCTCTTCGTGCGGAAGAAGGACGGATCTTTGACGTTATGCACTGATTACAGAGAGCTGAACAAGGTGACCATCAAGAACAAGTATTCACTGCCTCGTATTGATGATCTACTTGATCAGCTTTAGGGAGCTACAGTTTTCTCCCGGATTGATTTGCACTCAGGATATCATCACTTGAGGGTGAGAGAGCAGGATATACACAGGACGACATTTCGTACCCGTTATGGAAACTACGATTTTGTAGTAATGCCATTCGGGCTGACGAATGCCCCAACATTCTCTATGGAGTTGATGAACAGTATATTCATCGACTTCCTTGATCAGTTTGTGGTGGTCTTTATTGATGATATTCTGGTATACTCTCGTAGCAGAGTCGAGCATGCTGGTCATTTGAGGAAGGTATTGTAGATTTTCAGGGATAGAGAGCTGTGTGTTAAGCTCTCTAAGTGCGAGTTCTGGATGTCTGAAGTTGCTTTTCTTGGACATATCGTCTCCCCCGAAGGGATTATGGTTGACCAGGCGAAGATTGAGTCTGTTGTTGCATGGACGACACCGACAAACGTCAAGGAAGTGCATAGCTTTCTTGGGCTAGCCGGTTACTACACACGCTTTGTGGAGGGATTTTCTGCCAAAACCCGAGTAGATTTTTATGCAATGTAATGAAACCCGAAAGTGTACAAATAAAAGACTTCTGCCGAAATACAACACCAAAGTCTAGACGCCACACGCGCGACATACAATATACATGAACAATATCCAAACTTGACTCCAAACAAAACTCACTCCTAAAATGTACGGAACCCCGTCTTCCCACTCTTCCGGATCTCTCGGCCGCATTCCTAACCTGCAAGGCAATCTACAACAATCGGTATAAAATCGTTAGCTAATATTCGAAGCTTTAGAATCAAGGTGGAAGGCACAAACACAAGTAAATAATCATAAACACACATACTCCAAATCAAACAAATCTGGTTTATTATCTTTTTATTATTAAGTCATATCCCGCTCTAATTCAACCTCTTTTGTGACACGAGAATCTCCCGAAACTCGTCTCGGTCCCTACTTACCGGCAAGGAATGGTATTGATGCATCCGACCGTCTACCCGCACGGGCTAGTCTCCAAGAACCTCCTAGCTCTCGCGTGAGCTAGCCTGTGATGTCACCACCCATTATCATACACTTGGGCCAAATAATATAAAGGTCGGTTGTCCTAATTCCGGTTTAGTTGTTATAAACAATAAAGAATAAACACACACCACCAAACACACATCAATGCTAATACAAGGAATACGAGCTAAGCAAGTTTGGAGACATATCTCGTCCCAAACACTAACTCACGCAACATTCTCGCTTTCAGTTGGAAGAAGCCTACAATCTGCTAACAAAAAGATATCTATATATATCAACAACTCACACAACTCAAGAAGTCTTAGACTTCTACACAAATGATCTACGCAAGATTATTTGATTCTCATTCTAGGACAACACCCTAGAATCCCTCATGCTCACATCACACTCAACACAAGCTAGAAGTCCTTAGACTTCTAGACCCTACGATCTCGCAAGATCATAACCGACAACATCGACAAGGTTAAACATGTCTAGTCTAAACAAACTCAAAGATAACAACACCATGTTATGATAAGCATTTTCTAGCCCATAATCTCAACAACCATATAACCACAATCTCAAGCCTTTGATACTCACAAGATCAACCAAATACTCAATGTCTTACAACAATCGACAATCCTCAAAACTCACCTAAGGTCCAAACCACTACTTGATATTCACTCTAAGTTATGCTAGATCCAACCTAGCATGATACTGATACTAAACATAACAAGATCGAGATAAGATCATAAGCTCGGGGAAGAGGGTACTCACGTGACGTCAAAAGACGGAAGACGATCTATGGATGTCGATGTGGATTCGTTGGGTCTTTATTTGGGCGCTTCCGAACCTAACATCAATACTAAACAAATTTAGCTTATACGCTAAATTTGATCGTAATATATAATATATATATATAAATCTAAGGTAAAAATCCAACGTTAAAAACCAACAATTAAGTCTTGAGGCATACCCCAAAATTAAGCCAATAAGGGCATAAAATATAGTATAAATAAATATAAGAATATTCCTGTAATTAAAATCCAAGGATAAAAACTGCTAACACATTTTCCGGACAAATTAAACCGTTCCAAAAAATATGGGTCATTTTATGTAATTAAAACCTTAGGCCATATTTGTAATTATACCAACAGGGGCAAATATGCAACTTTCATAAATTAGGGCAAAATCTACAAATACAAAATACGGGGTCACAATTGTAATTAACACAAAACTGGGGGAGTCCAGATTTGAAATAAGAGAGAAGGGTTTCAACTTCATCTTCTTTCTTGCTAGTTATGAGCGCAGGGGCGGTCCAGCCTCCGGTGGGCTTCGATAGGCGGAGGGCAACGGTGGTGTACTGGTGTGGCTTGCTCCAATCACCGGGAAGGGCAATAGGAGGCGAGAAAGAGCAGCGTTGAGATCATCCGGCGATGGTAGTGGCGGATTCCTGGTGACAACAGTGGGCACTTCTACGGTGATGGTCAAAGGTGAACCTATCTTCCTGGCGGTGGTCGTTGGCTCATGCAGGCGGCGAAGGTAGGTTTCTCTAGTAACAGGCCACGCTTCTCGGGTTAGGCTTCAAAGGGAGGTAGACGGGGGCCTATTTACTTCGGTTTTGTGGCCGAAACGAGAGAGCGAGAGAGATGAAGGTTGTAGAGGCTCCGGCACGTTGACGACAGGGCTCTACCAGGCATTATGGCTGCAACTCTTCTATTTTCTCAAACACAGTTCGAGTGGTGGAGGTAGGGGAGGGTTGCGTAGGGGAGCTCGATTGAGTAGACGGGTGGCTTCTGGTTGAGGGTTGTTGTGAGGCCAACGATGAAGAGGAGAGGTGAGGTGAGCTGCCGGTACAATGTAGAAGGCACTAAGATCTACTCGTAGAACTCTGGATAGTTCCTTTGGATACTATCCTCTGTCTCCCAGGTAGCCTCATTAGGTCCTCTTCTAGACCACTGTATCCTCATCATAGGAATGTCCTTCGAATGTAGGCGTCTCACACCTCGCTCTAGGACTGCAATAGGATGCTCTGCAAACGTGTGGTCCGGCTACACCACCAGATCATCATAACTCATAATGTGCCTTGGATCTAGTATGTACTCCCTCAAATGAGACACGTGAAACACAAGATGAACACCCTCTAACCTCGGAGGCAATGCTAATCTATAGGCTGCTCTCCCAACTCTATCCAGTATCTCAAAAGGACCGACATATTGGGGACTTAGCTTCCCCTTTATGCCAAAGCGTCTGACGCCTCGCGTCGGAGATACTCTCAACCAGACATGAGCTCCTACCGTGAACTCTAGAGGTCAACGCCTCTTATCTGCATACGACTTTTGGTGACTCTATGCAGCCAATATCCTCTCTCTAATCAGCGCTACTCGGGCCATATCATCCTGAATCAGCTTTGGCACTATCCCACTAATACTGCTAGGCTCATCCCAACATAAAGGTGTACGGCACCTACGTCCATACAGATCCTCATAAGGAGTCATCCCTAAAGATGCATGCCAACTGTTGTTGTATGAGAACTCAACGAGTGGGAGGTCATCAGACCATCCCTGTCCCCAATCCAACACACATGCTCGCAACATATCCTCTATGGTTTGGATGGTCCTCTCTAACTGACCATCTATCTGGGGGTGAAACGCTATCGTGAATTGTAAACTCGTCCCCAAAGCAGTCTTAATCTGCTACCAAAATCTCGATGTAAATCGTCCATCTCGATCAGAAACTATCGTCCGTGGTACCCCATGGAGTCTCACTTTTTGTCTAGTGTACTCCTCAGCTAATCTGTTCACTGGCCACGTATCTCTGATGGATATGAAACGTGCCGTCTTCGTCAGTCTGTCAACGATCACCGAGATGGAATCAAAGCTCCTACTGGTCCTTAACCCGGTCACAAAATCCATGGAGACGTCCTCCCACTTCCACTGGGGCACTGGCAGTGGATGGAGCTCACCTCCAGGCCTGAAATGCTCTATCTTGACCTGCTGACAAGTCGCACACTAAGCCACAAATCTGGCTATGTCGGGCTTCAGCCCTCCCTACCAATATGAACGTCTCACATGATGATACATCTTACTCGTACCAGGGTGTACTGAGTAAGGTGTACAATGAGCCTCGTATAAAATCCGTTGTCTCAACTCTGCATCAGCAAGTACACATATACGATCATGGCGCCTCATAACTCCATTTGCTTCAATAGAGAACTGTAGTTCCTCTCCACGAGACATCCTATCTCTGATCCTCGTCAAGGTCGGGCAGGGCCCCTGCTTCTGTTGGATCTCATCCAACAGACCAGGTAGAACCTCTAACGCAAACAATTGGGCATTCTAATCAGGAAACTGGATGTCCATCTCTAGCCAAGCTAGATCCCTCTGAAGCTGGGGTTTGTACAGTAAGTCTGGCAATTGCCTTCTCTCGAGGCGTCTTCCTGCTCCATGCGTCAGCTACTACATTCGCCTTTCTTGGTGGATACAAAATCTCAAGGTCAAAGTCCTTGATCAACTCGTAAGTGGATGGGCAATCACAGAAAATCCCTCCAAAAAGCACCTATAGTAACCGGCTAGGCCAAGAAAGCTACGCACTTCCTTGACGTTCGTCGGTGCCGTCCATGCAGCAACAAACTCGATCTTCGCCGGGTCAACCATAATCCCGTCGGCGGAGACGATATGTCCAAGGAAAGCAACTTCAGACATCCAAAACTCACACTTAGAGAGCTTGGCGTACAACTCTCTATCTCTCTAGATCTGCAAAACTGTCCTCAGATGACCGGCATGCTCCTCTCTGCTACGAGAGTATACCAAAATATCATCAATAAAGACCACCAAAACTGATCCAGGAAGTCGATGAAGATGTTGTTCATCAACTCCATGAAAACTGTTGGGGCATTCGTCAGCCCAAATGGCATCACTACAAACTTGTAGTGTCCATAACGGGTATGAAATGCCGTCCTGTGAACGTCCTGCTCTCTCACCCTCAGCTGGTGATAACCTAAACGCAAGTCTATCCGGGAGAAGATTGTCGCTCCCTAAAGCTGATCGAGTAGATCATCAATGCGAGGCAATGGATACCTGTTCTTGATGGTCACATTATTCAGCTCTCTGTAATCTATACACAGTCTCAATGATCCGTCCTTCTTCCGCAAGAAGAGGACTGGTGCACCCCATGGTGAAATGCTAGGGCGTATGAAGCCCTTCTCAGCCAACTCCTCGAGTTGCTTCTTGAGCTCCAACATCTCGACATGTGCCATACGATATGGGCCTTCGAGATGGATCTCGTACCAAGCTCTAAGTTAATGCCAAAATCTACGCTCCTCTGAGATGGCAAGCTAGATGGCTCTGCAAATACGTTTGTAAACTCACAGACCACTGGTATGTCCTCCAAAGCCGGACTCCCTCCATCCTTCACGGCGTAGCACCAGAAGGCATCACATCCCTGTGCAATCAGTCTAATTGCTCGTACTGCACTGATGACAAATCCTATCTTCCCCAGGTCCCAAACACGGAAGACCTCTATTGGACATATATCGGTAGAGACTATAACAGTTCTCATACCCACAATTAACACCGCACGCTGTCTACGCATCCAGTCCATACCTAATATGATTTTTTCATGCATCAGAGGCATGACTAAGAAGTCAACAAGTAACACATGAGTGCCTAAGCGTAGGGGACAACAACGTATCTCTTGGGTACCTTTGACCCTACTACCATCAGGTAACCCTATAATAAAGGGTGCCCCCTCTATGGTAGACAAACTCAAACGCTCAACACAAGCAGCAGAAATAAATGAATACGTAGCACCCGTATCAAATAACACTCTAGCAGGTCAACCATGTAACAGAATGGTACCTGTAGCAGTTGGTGTTGGCGGCTCCTTAGCACTCCTCAGCTCAAAAACTTTGTCTCGAGCTCCTCGGGCATCACTGGTACAAGCCTCTCTACCTCTACCTCTACTCGGTCCTGGAGCTGACCCTTGAGTAGCAGGTGTATCTATGACTTCCATTAATAATATACCGAGTTAAAGCGCAACTAAAATTCACGACGTAATTTTCTATGCTCACATTTGTAACTTTCGGTTATTTGTTAACGAACTAATCATTCACTATTAATGCAACACAACTAGAATTACGATACAAATTCACGACGCGCGTGCAATGCAACCACAATTACGATACAAATTCACGACGCGCGTTCAATGCAACCACAATTACGCACGCGTGACACAACTAGTAGTTATATATATATATGACCTTAGGAAGTCTTAGATTTATATGTACATATACATTTATATATATATATATATATATATATATATATATATATATATATATATATATATATATATATATCTGTGTGTGTGTGACCTTAGGATGTTTGGGCTTGTAAGCCTTGGTTGTATATTTGGATTTTAATATATATATATATATAGTATATTTGGATTGTAGTTGCAAGATGGACGCGATTTATTTGTATAGTTATACTTGTAGACGATTATATATTTCGGACCTTATATTGTGATGATGTATTTTTGGATGTGTAATATTAGTGGTAATATGGACATAGGACTTATATAGTCTTATATACGGTCCTTATATATAGTAGTATATGAAGTTATGCGCCTTTTAGTTAAGATGATAGTATGATATCATCACCTTTAAGACGGCGTTATTGCTTGGGATAGCGTTCATACGTGGGGGAGTACCCTCAAGTATCGAGTTGTGCATTTCGTGCTAACAAACACCATGGCGTTCTCTGATTCCTTTTAAAAGGATGTCGAAGAGGAGGATTAGAGATGACATAAATGAAGGAAAACCAAGTAAAAGAAAACTCAAGACAACTTAAGAGGAATCGGAGCGGAGACCATACAAGAAAAAGGAGTAACAAGATGATGTGGATGTTGTTACAAAGAAGTCACGAATGGAAAGACAACAAGACCAATAGAGATAACGTATATAAGTTCTTCAAGAAGATGCGGGGATAACTAAAGATACAAATCGAGAAGGAGATGGGTGCATCCCCACAAGGTTAGAGACGGTGTTCCATTACGAGAAGTATAGCTTCTGTTAGACGCTGCTAAACTTTGGACTCAAAATGTGAAGAGTGATCGAACCCGGTGTGAAAGATGTTGGATACCGTAAGTTAAGCTTTTGAGGTCCCGTTAAGTGAAGGGTAAACATTACGAGAGTTATGAGAAGAATGACATGGTGAGGATTCGCGTGGAGTCTATCGCTTCCCGTTATGACGATAAGGCTAAGAAACACCAAGAAAATAGAAATGTGAGTAGACGTGATCCCGAGAAGAGGAGTGACGCAACAAGGAGCTTTAGTTATGAAAAGAATTAAGACTACAATCAAGAGAAACGTGAGTGGCTACCAAGTAACTGTACAAATTTTGGAGAGACACGCTTACAAGATGTCGTGAGGCGCGGTTAAGCCAATATAGGCGAGTTATACGGAACATGAGGCCTAGAAAAGTATGTTTATGTTATGGAAAAGGAAGAAAGCACGGAACGTGGAAGGAACTAACGGAGTTGAGGTGGAGTACCCCAAGGAGGGTAGCCTTCATGAGAATATGGACATAAGTTATAGGGGATTGGTAAGTCGTTGACCTTAGAGATGGTCAACCACAAACTTATCGGTGATGACCGAGAATGCATGAAGTGCGGGTTGCTTGTTGAGGAATTGTAGATATGAGATGTAACCTCAAGCTGAAAATATAAGAGACGGTAACAAGAGTTGGTGTATGCCCGGTGGTTCAATGCCAATGGTAAGGAGGTGTATCCACTAAGGAGCATTTGTAGTGGTCATATAGTGTTAAAAAGGTTAGGGTGAGTAACCATAACCTACCTTCCAGGGAAGGATTGTAACGACCGTACGCGACCTTTTACGGGCATGAGATTGGCACAAGGAGGAATGACGTGGATTGGAACCATTAAAGTTTAAGCATGACATAAGGATCTAGTGGATCAAAGGAATGAATGATAAGTTGACGCGAACAAGAGATGAGTCAAAGCTGTTAGACTCACCCGAAGGAGTCATGGAGCTTATGGTATGAAATGAAGGACCGAAGCTATACGTTGTAAGCTTTAAGCTTAAGCTGGTGATACATGAAGAATCATGAGTCAGAAGTTTCAGCAGTTTGGAATGGAAAATTCATCCAGTCTTTCCCTCAGAGCACCTTGGTACGAGTTGTGAGGAAAGTTACGAGTCGGGAAGCTGAACTTTGGCTATCGAGAAATGTGTAAGGCTACCAATAAGTATAGGTTCCTTCTCCCCGTAGTGGACGACTCGTTAGAACAAGTTGCATATGGTGATATGTTTGTTTAGATCGACTTGGAGTTGAGATGTTACCCGATTTGGGTGGAGAGAATAAATGGCCTTCGTAAGGCGGAATTTAGGGCTGATATGGTTACTAAAAGTGTAGTGAACCTATTTGAGATCACAAGTGCGATTGATGAGTTGGAGTTTACACAGATGAGTATCCATCGATTTTCTGAATCGAGTTACAATGAAGTCGCGCAATTTGGGTTGTTTCAGGCGGTTCCATGGTGAACTCTAACCTAAGGATTGTGAGGACAATTATGATGCATGAGTTGCACGAATGATTCTTATGATCGGATTTGACGATGCGTTGTTGTACTCTCAGAATTGAGAGGAACGAGCTTGACGTGGGACGACAAGGATACCGGTTACGCAGGATAAGAAGATAAGAAGAGTTATCTAAACGGGATAGGACGTCCAAGGTGACCTTCTAAGAGGCGTAGAAGTGTTGAGAATATCCAGTTGATCAGATGAGAACGAGATGATAGTTTCGGTAATATCTCCAAGGCATGTGGAGATGATATGCAGCTTATAAGTTGGTGGGCCATAAATGCCAAGTAGCGGGATGGTTTGACACTTTCTTCCTTGCTGAGGAAGTCGATTAAATCATAAGGACCGATATGTGTCCATGGAGCTTAAATAGGAGTGGAACAGGTGAGTGACCTCTAGTCCGTTTGCTTTGGCACAAACATTGATTTATGGGGATTGTATGACATTTTGGATACAACCAAGCGGGGCTTGGGATGCGTATGAAGTGACAAGAGAGGTTTCGTGTGTACAAGGACGATTGTGGGTATGTAAGAAGAAGGACCGACTAAGGGTCGAAAGTTGGCCGCTTTAGGGAGCATGCTTATGGTGGTGTCGATTTTGCTACGGAGTAACATGTCATGCATGTATGAAAAATTAGAGTATGATACGTGTATGTATACTCACTCAACAAGAGTTGAGTACCCGGCAGAGGCGATGGTTAGGGACGGTTAAGGACTTTGGTCGTAGATGGTCTTTGAATAGTTTTGAGAAAGATTTGGGATAGAAGGTTCCGAGGAGAGACCCCATAGTTACCTTCATGGGTGATGGTTTGTTAAGATCATGACGTTGGTAAGAGGTATCCGGGTTAGGATGAACACATTAGTGGGCCGGGCTTAAGGCCGAGGTGGCTAAGTATATAGTCTTTATGTAACCCATCACCAGGTCAAGTTGAGCACCATAAGACAAGAAAGAAGAGTTCATCCACCACGAGTTATGCAGTGTGAGTGGTAAGATACCACCATAAAAGTTTTATCGGTTTGAAACCATGTGACAGTGGTGACGAGTTTGGGTTGTATGGACCGACCGACAAAGACAACTTGTTTTTACACCCTATTGAGAAACAGGGCTGAAGAGTCGGCTAGTTGGGGATTCCACTAAGTGATAGCAAGATGATTTGGGATACCGAGTATCGTAATCTCGGATCGAGATGGACGATTCATCTCAGGACGGTGGAGCAGCAAGATGGTGCCGCGTAAGAGATTATATGTGTTTCATTATAGTTCCACCCTTGGATAGTTGGTCAGTAGAGAGGACAGTGGTGACAAGTGGATAACGTGTAGAGAGCATGTGTGCGAGGTAGGGGTAGGGGTGTACATGTTACCTCCCGTTTGATCGAGTTTTTGTGTTATGGTAGTTGGGATGTGTTGCTTTTGATGGCCCTTTGGGAGGCACTTTATGAAAAGAATATAGTACCCTGTGGTGTGGATTGGTTGGTATATGTAAGTATAGCCTTGAGCAGGTACGGGACGACCTGACTCAAGTAGCGGTGGTCCAAAGGCGGATGCTAGACAAGCTAAGTCGTGAGAAAGTATGTACAGAAAGAGGTACGGACCTCTTGGGTTCGGATATAAGACGAGTCGAGTTAAGAATATCACGGACGCGAGGTGTCATACGTGTTGGCCATTAGAAGGGACATAGGTTCCAATATATTGGACCTTTTGGAAATCTTGGCGCGAGTTAGAAAGTGGTTTACCGGTTGGCATGGCCACCGAGAGTGAAGGATGTTCACCAGGTTTCAGGTGTGATGATCGAGGGAATACATGTATGACCCGAGATATGATACTAGTTGTGATGATCTAGTGATAGACGAAGTGCCGATGAGGCTACCGGGATGACGTGGTATAGTGTCTTGGTTGGAGTTTTTACGATGTTCTAGTTACGTCGAGTTGGCTAAAGGGTTAGATATTATGTGCATGTGCGAGTTTATATGTTTTGTGCCCCGAGTGGGAATGTGTTGTATGATTGGTTAGCTTTTGACTTATTATGTGTTATTCGTTTTATGCGAGTATGTGTGCACGCCTTGCGAGGTCTTGACGCGGTTACACTAGTGTGTGATTGTTATCGATTAATGAGTTTTTACGTTACGGTTTTGAGTGGTTATATTACCGAGTTAGTCAGCAATTTCGGGACGAAACTTGTTTTTAGGGATTAGTTGTAACATCTAGAATTTTTATTCCGACCTTTAAGCGGTTCATCGACCTTCCCGCGTTAGCGGCTCAATTTTCCCGTAGGCACGAGGTGCTGAGTAACAAGATTTTTCCGAAATCCCGTTACGACCTTCCATTTTCCGCCTTTTGCTTTTGGACCTTTCGGTTCTAGCACAAGGGACAAGAGGTCAGCTAACCCCTTGTTTCCCTCTCCCTTTGTGCAGCCTTGTGACCATCCTCTCACTCCTCACTTTTCATTTCACGCTCTTCATTCTCTTCACTCTTCCTCTTGTTTCCTTCTTCACCTCTCTTTTAAATTGGAGCTCTTGGATTCTTGGGTGTAGACTGTAGTGGAGAAGGTTATGGATCTGAGTTGTTAAGCTTCCTTCCTCCCCTCTTCTGCTTTCTTGTTGTTTTCCCTTCCCCTTCTTCTCTTCTCCTCTATAACTATGGGGGAAGCTTTTCAAGAGAGACCTTGTTGAATCCTTTGCATGCATGTATTCTTAGCTTATTGATGTCGTGGGGAGGAGTCTAAGATCAGTGGTTGGTGTTTGGAGAAGACACAGCAAGAAGAGGAGGACATTGTATCCCAAGATCCACAGTCGAAGACGAATAAGAAGCTGTTTCTAGAGTTTTACCACGGGATGGAATCTAGCCAGCCGCAGGGACGGTGAGCAGCGCCGCGGGGGTGGCATCAAGATTTTCAGGCGCCACGGGGGCCATGACCTTCAACACATAGTCGCGCCTTTTTGTTTCTGTATCTGTGTTTCTTCAACAGTAGGCTCTTCTTCTCCCTTCTTCTTCATTCCTTCCTTTGTAGTGAGGTATTTAATATTAGTATCATGCCTAACAGGGACCTAGGGTAGTTGTGAATGCCATCTAGTGGTTGTGAACCTAGGTGCCCTTATGGCTCGATGTATTTGATGGATTTGTGTTTGATGAGCATGTTGGACCTCCTAGGCTAGATTGCTCCTTCTTGGCTGAGGTTTATGATCATGAGATGTAGTAGGCTGTTGTGAGGTTCTTTCATATGTTGTGAGTGTTGTGAGTACCATGGATTCTAGGATGCGTTCATAGCATGAGGATTAGGTGATCTTGCATAGAACATTTGAGTGAAGTCTATGACTTCTTGAGCGTGAGCATTTGTTGATACATACCTTCCTGTGAGCAGGTTGTGCGATTCTTCCCAAGGGAAGCGAGAGTGTGTTGTGAGTTAGCGTTTGGGACGATGTAAGTCTCCGGACATACTTAGCTCGTATTTTACGTATTAGCATTGATGTGTGTTTGGTGGTGTGTGTGTGTGTATGTTATTGTTTGTGTTATAAACAACTAAACCGGTAGTAGGACCACCGACCTTATATTATTTTGGCCCAAGTGTATGATAATGGGTCGTGACATCATCTGCCTAGCTCTTACGAGAGTCTAGGAGGTTCTCGGCGACTAGCCCGTGCGGGTAGACGGTCGGATGCATCAGTACCATTCATTGCCTGTAAGTAGGGACCGAGGCGAGATCACAGTGATCTCGTGTCACAAACCTAAGTTGAATTAGAATGGGATATGACTTAATAATAAAAATATAATAAACCGTACTTGTGTGTTTTGGAGTATGTTATGGTGATTTCCGTGTGTTTGTGCCTTACACCGTGATTCTAAGGCATCGAGTATGAGCTAACGGTTTTAAACATTTTGTGTAGATGCCCTGCAGGTTAGGGAGGCCGCCGTGTGAGGTGGAGGAGTAGACAGTCGAGGCTCGCCGTACATTATAGGACAAAGACGTTTTTGGTTTTGTTATGTTGTACGTTTTCGGAGTTGCATGTCGTTTTGAGGACTCGGCCGAGTTTCCACCTTGTTTCTCTTTGCATTTTAGTTGTCGCATACATTATAAACGGTTTTACTTTTGCCTTTATGTGTGTTATGTTGGAAAGGTCCGGTGAAATTGTTGTCAAGCTAAGGGTCGGGACCCATTGTGAGGTCTCGTCCGTAGCATTCCGAGTCCCGCGGATTAGGGGTGTCACAATAGTTTATCTTTCTGAAAACATGCATGATCTGGAATTTGTTGAAAAAACGAAGATCCAGTCGGGAGTTGGTAATAAGCATCTCGATCTATCAAGGACAACTCCACAAACCTTGGAGTGCCTTAATAACACAAAGGTTATCACCCTCAATTTCAATCTTTTCTAATCGTAACCTTATAGCCTCGTGTAAGCCTGATTTTAGGGCAAAAGCTTCCGCTTTAATAACCGAGTTAAAGTGATTTTTTTGCATCAAGGCTCACGATCTCTCCATTATGGTCCCAGATCATGTAACCAATTAATGTTACTCCCGAATCTTGTTTGATCCATCAAATTAAGTTTATGGAAGCCACGTTTTGGTTTATCCAATTTAAAGTTATCTTCTTTTTTTTTCCTTTTAGTAGGATTAGTTTCTTTATGTTGTTGTTTTATGTCGAAGTTGTCGTCATCAAGAGTGTTGATTTTTCACTAATTTATTTGTTTTTTAATTAAACTAGTAACCTTATTGCAAGAATCAATGAGTTAATTACCGAAGATGATTTTATTTTTGAAGAACCAAATGCTCCACCAAATGGCTGCGAGTCATTCTATCTTGTTAGGTCCTAATTTCTTTTTTATTTCATTTAGAATGTCATGAATTTTATTATTATTATAGTTAATTGTGTTCATTTTGGTTAACATTATCCTATCAATTTTATTAATAATTTGTTTACTAAAACGGCACTCAAAGTACAAGTGAAATAGGTCCTCGAGATGGTGGTTACATAGTTTGCACTGCCTAGTAACTACAATTCTTCTTTCGCTGAGTTTGACTTTTGTTGTAAGTCCATTTTGTGAAATTTTCCAAAGAAAGTTTATAATTTTAGGTTGGTTATCAAGTTTCCAGATCCAATCACAAATACTATTTTGGGTGAAGCACATTTGCGATCTTAGAAACGTACTTTTTGCTACAATTCTAGTATCGTCTATCCTGAATTTCATTATTTGGTATAACTGTTTTCTTGATTTTTTTTTCCTGATATCTTGGTTGCTGATGTTTTCTAGTTTGTTTTCAATTATGGTGACATCCCATTGTCCCGATTTGTTAATGAAGTGGCTAACTTGATGTTTGTGTGAGTTAGGCTGATATTTTGTGCCATTTTTTAAGCGGTGATGATTTTATCAAGTTGTCATGCCAGATATTGATTGTTTTAGCAATGTCAACTTGCCAAATAAGTCCCTTATTGAATTCGGTTTTAAGTTTCATAAGATTATTCCATTGTCAAGAATTTGAGCCTTTCTTTTGGTAATTTAGGATATTAATATTTTTGAAGTATTTTTCATTGATAATCTTTAACCAAATATTGTTAGGCTCCAAGCCCACCATTTATTTTAGATTCACATAATACATCCCAAATAATGATGGGCATGTGTTGGTCTCCTTTGTTCCAGAAAACATTTTGTAAGTTTTATCAAGCTCCTTAAGATTATAGGTCGGTAGCATAAAGATTTGCATAACGAAAGTTGGTTTAGCCGCTAGATTATGTTTTATAAGGGTATTTTTGCCTTCTTCCAATAAAATGTTTGATATCCCCAAAAGTCTCTTTTGTCACTCTTTCATTGATAATAGGACATCCAAGGCATATTTATTTTCAAATCGGACATGATTTATAGCCAAAATGTTTTTTTTAATTGGGTTATGTTGTAATCATTAGTATTTTTGGTTGTTTGAAACTCATATTTTTGGTAGTTGATTTTTTCCCGAAATTGAGCTGTAAATATCCATAATTTGTTTTGTTCTTTTACATGAGGCTGAATTTGCTTTAGCAAAAATGATCATGTCATCACCGAATGATAAGAAAGGGATGAGGGTTCCTTGTCTACAAACACAAAAACCAATATGGTTATTATAGTTGTTACAATCTCCCTGTAGCATTTGTTTTAGAATTTCAGCCCCCATGATAAAAAAAAAGATATGGTGATAAAAGATCACTTTGTCTAAGTCCTTTTTTGGAAAGAATTGTTCCATGGGACGGTTATTAACAAGAACAAAGAAAGATACTGTGGCAATACATTCCTTAATCCATCCCACAAACTTGTTATCAAATCCGAGTTTTCCAAGATTCTAAATATAAAATTCCAATAAACTTCGTCCTGAGTTTTTTTCATATCTAGTTTGATAGTTACCATCTTTCCTTGCCTTTCTTTGAAATGAAGGAGTGGAATATTTCATCTACAAAGCGAATATTGTCATCAATTGATCGATTTGCGACAAAGTCGCCTTGGAGCGGGTGAATGAGTTTAGGCATAATAAAATCGATTTTGTAAAATCCAGCAAATTTCCAAAGGCAATCATCTGGTGGCTTTTCTGATTTTGTTTCTGCTAGGGCAATAATATTAATCTTGGGGATTTTACAGATTGCTTCGTGTTTTGTCCTGAGGTTACTCCGGCCCATTCTTCTAAAGTAGAAATTTTTAATCATTAAGTACTTGTTTTAATCCTCATTAGAAAGGTGGTATGCCCTATTAACTTTAGTATCCAACACAATCAAATATTTGTATAGATATTTGTAATTACTAAAGTCGTAAGCCTTGAGGATAGGACTCATTCGGTCAATTTTTGTTTTATCAAAAATCTGACATTTAAGACTTTTCGGTGTCATTGTCTTTAATGCCATGTTGCTATGGGTATTTAGAGGATATAGTTTGATCAAAGAAACAACATTGTGGTTTTGAAGACAATTATTTCTACCAAGAAAAAATAGTAGCTTTTAACCAAGAGATCTTATAAACCATTGGCTGTAGGAGATGTTAATAGTTTTACCAAGTTCATAAACCTAATTGCAACAAAGCATCCGCTTTTCATAGAGTGAACACTTCCTGTAAGGTTATTAATATAATGGTACGTGGTTATAACCTACAACCTGATTACTCTGTGCCCAATAAAAGAATAGCTAGGGGTAGAATCCGGTTAAGATTCTTCCTTCTCGAGTTATAGAACGTAACCAAGCAGAAATTTGTTGCTTCTAAAGGAAAACCATAGGTTTAAATTGTTATCATCAGATACACATTAACAAAGTACATCCTTATCACCGGAAGTACAATAAACATAGAATAAAAGTCATCATTATCAAGACACTAGCCATAATCCAAACAGGGATTATCAAAAAAAAAGCAACACAATCTATAACTTATAGGAAAGCTTTTTGGCTTCCAAGGTAGCATAAAAGTTCATAGGAGACAATATCGAGATCATCTTCTTTCATCTTTCTCTTGCTCAGGGTAGATAATGAATTAGCATATTTTTGGACCATTAACACTTCCATTTTTCGTATTACTGAGTAGTCACCAGAGTTCATTTTATGGAATGAAATAGTGGACGGAAAATTTCCTTCACTATCAACATTAATTTGTACTTTCAGAATTAATTCTTCATCAAAGTAGTTCACTCCTTCTTCTTCTTCATCCAAGAGATCATCTTTTTTCTTGAGGGCTTGCAAGTCAACAAAGCCTTATACATTTCAGCTCTTGAGTAGCAATATGTTTTGTAGGAACTGGGAGCACAACATTTTGTACACGCATTTTTTCAACAACGGTAGTATTATCAGTAGAGAAGATAAGATTCTGGTTACCTTTTCGGTTAAGGCATTGAACCGCATATGTTGCATTTAGTGCCGAGACAGTCTTGCTTGTAAGATTTTCTTCATAGACAAAGGAAACTTGTACTCCTCCTTCCTCCGCTAAGTATGGTTTTGTTCAAGATAATTGTGTTGTGACATGATCAGAATTCTTTGATATCTTTCTTTGAACATTCCAAGCACCTTCAATTGCATCCTTCTGGTTGTCTTCTTGTTCCTGTTTTTTGGCATTGTTTCTTTTGCTGAAATTCTTCTGACTGTGACATGTATTTTATTTAGTAGAGTCGCACGCAAAAGGCAAGCGTTGTATACATGATCTAGGAGGCCGTAGTTCCTACATCCTTCTGGGAAGTCATCAAACCACACATTGTACTTGATGAACACTTTCTTGTCCTTTGAAATGTGGACCTGTTTGAAAATCTCTCCATCCATATCCACATTGAAGGAAAATCTTGGATATTTATTTTTGGATATCCTTTCATTGTTGGTGTCAAATTTGATGAAGGAACCGAGCTTTTTGGCAATGGCCTTCACAACTTCAATGTTGCAAAACTCCAAGGGAAATAGAGAGATTCTAACCTAGGTACCAATTCTGGATATGTTTTCCAAGTAAGGGTCGATGTTGGGGATCCAATTCCTGACTATCAAGACTTCTCTGAAGATATGAAATGGTCGATCATCCGAGACCCGTTTCTTGTCGATTGGATTAGCAAAATGAATTTTGAACTAGTTGTTGGCTTTTGGGATGAATTGAAATTCTCCATGGATAAATTTCCCCTCTTTGATGTGTTTCAACTTGATTCTAGTGAACTCGATCGGGTCCCATAAAATTCTCTCAATCAAAGATGAGCCCTTCTGTTTTAGAGCCTCTTTACAAACCTTTTCCAATTGTTTGATATATGATTTCATATCTATGTTTTCTTCTTCGTTATTGATTTTTTTTCCTCCTAGGTAGTTTGTTCCTCTATCATTGGTTTTTCCCTTTTTCAGTAGCAGAGATTTTGGGAGAATCATCCTTGTTGGGGTTAGAATTTTGATTTTTGTTGGTGGTTTCAAGCTTTGACACCTCGGTGTCGAAGATGATTGTAGTTATGTATATCGTTATGTCAATACCGTTAATTGAGTTGTCTGGAGTGGTGGCAAGAGTGTTAAGATAGGATTTCAACTTTGGATCCATAGGAATTCCAATAATGCACAAGAGAAGAACCTCGCCAGATATAAGAATTAAGGGAGAAAATAGAGGTTGTAGCAGGTTTAAAATTGCTAGGAATCGAAGCCCACTAAGCCCAATTTAAAAGATAGATAGTCAGACCCCATGGAATCAAGATTGAAATGCCGCTCTACACAGGGAGGCAGTTAGAACACCACCAAGTGGTATCAAAGTCTAGTACCTTGGTTATATAATGTGACTTTTTTATGTAAGCCCGCCGGACTTATGCAACGAGACCAATGTGACAGCACCAAGATCAACACCACCTCTCACTCGAGCTAGAGCCCGCACGCTAGGCCAAACCACTTTGACCTACCACCCTTTCGGAGCTCCGGCATTTGAGGACGTCCATGACTATCACTTGGTGAACATGCTTGAGGCGATCGAGGATTCCGGATCATTTTAAAACTTGAACCTTAGATGTAACCTTGTTATTTTTATATTATGTGGTCAGGATTCATTTTATTTCATGATATAATGCCCACTAATGCATGATATTATGGAATAATGAAGGTTGATTAATACAAGTGTTCACTTGTACTTAAGCCAACCTTGTCAAGGGATTAAAACCACATTATTTGGGACTCATTTTCAGCCACGTTTTTGGACGCTTGGAGCTCTAATTGGCCAGCCCTATTTATGGTTTTTAAGCCATTTATTTGCTTGAAGTTGTTGGTTGAAAGACCCTAGGTTTGCCTTTATTCAATATCACAACTCTTGAACTACTTGTAAGCTATTAATGTTGAGAGTTGGTGCTGAATTTTCAGCCAATATAAGGCCTCTCCCACATACGTTTTAATCATAAAATAGAGTTGAGTTCAATCAAAAAGCTGTGTTTTCACTTTGAGAAACACAAACCTAGAGACTAAGGTGAGAGGCCAAAGTTTCGAACACACAAGGTGAGAGGCCGAGTGGTGTACTTACGGGGCGAGGCTAGCAGGACAAAGGAGATCCAATTTCCGAAGTGAGATTCCGAGGAAAGAAGATCTCGAGCCAAGGAGATCCAAGGTGCGAGGCTGGACGATTCCTTGCTTGGCATATCCTATATAAATTGAAAATAAACAAAAGAAGTGGTCGGAGAAACAACGCCGGTGGATCCTCGCGTTCAACTGACGAAGAGCGCATCAAGTGGTATCAGAGCCCAACGGTGCGAGTTCCTCAAGCTTTCGGGGTACGAATTGCTTACCTAAACTTGTTTTTAGTTTTTGCAATTTTGAGTAGTTCCCCAAAATTTTGGTGCTTGCAATCTTCTTTCTTGTGTGAGTCTTTAGAGAGATCTTGTTGACCTTTTATTCAAATAAAAAAAATGAAAGCATATTTTATTGAAATTATTATCAAAGTTGTCCTTGAGAGTGTTCTTGAAATTTTTATCAAAGTTGTTCTTGAGTGTTCTAGCCAACCAAAACACAACCCACACGTTTTGGGGAAAACGCTTGTTATTGCTTTGACTAACTACTTGTTAGGGAATAAGTAAATACTCGCCAGAAGGCTCGTATTTGTTGTTGCTTTTGTTGCCCTTTGTGTTTGCTTTTCTGAAGTTATATTGCATCGTGGGATACCTTGTTTACCTTGTGAACTATCTTGGGAACTTACGGAATTTTGTTACCAAGTAAAAGATTCGAGTAGAGGGCATTGCCTAGTGCATTGGAAAAGGTGAGTGAGAGCTTTGCCTCGAAGCAAAGGAAAAGGGGAGTTGTGTGAACCCAAACACTATCAAACACTTGAGTGAGTGTGAGGAGAAATACACTTGAGAGAGGAGAGAGAGAGATCGTTTTTGTTGCTAACCTTTTTCCCTTTTAGTTTTTTTTTTTTGTGATAGGCGAAGAAACTAGAAAAGGTGAAAAACGGCCGGTTTTGCGGAAAAAAGGCGTCCGAACTCAAGATTCCAATTGTTATACCTTTCTGAGAAGGGAAACGGGCCTCCGAGTCCAACTCACCACTTTGCCGTGACCTAAGGGCTTTTTTAGCCATCCGACACCGTTTCGGTCACAAAATCGGCATTTTTATTACTTTCGGTTTTGCCTTTGAACACTTGGTTTTGTTATACCTTTGGACACTTGGTTTTGTTTGTTTCCTTGCTTGTTTTGTAGTCCAAAAAAAGGCTGGCATCCGTCAATGGTAATGGGATCAACCAAGCCGACCCACGTATTGACCGCCTTGAAGCCCAACTAGCGGAGCTTCTAAGAAGATTACCTCCCGCCCTACCTGAACAAAGTCAAGGAGGTAGTAACCAAGGACCACCTCGTAGAGGCCGAGGTCGGACTGTGAGTGTGAATAGCCATGCAAGCAGAAACCGAGATAGAGACCAGAACAGAAACCGGGACCATAGCCAAGCTTCTCAACACGATGACTCGGACGATGAAGAAAATCGTGGTCACCGCAATAGGAGGCGTTACCGTGGATCAAAAGTGGATGTTCCAAACTTCACCGGAACTGCAGAAGCTGAGACCTACATTGAGTGGGAGACTAAGGCTGAACAAGTCTTCCGTTATTATCAATTTAACGAGTATAAAAAGATTGAAGCTGCTACTATTCATTTTGTTGATTTTGCTCTAACTTGGTGGCAGGAAGAATTGGAATATGTGAAGGCACATCAACAACCACGCATCAACACTTTGTTTAAACTCCGTAGAAGGATGCGTGCTCGGTTCATACCTTCGGATTACAAGCAACAACTGTTGCTCAAACTTGAAAGGCTACGCCAAAGTAACCGAACTCCAGATGAATACCACAAAGAGTTGAGAACTCTCCTTCAGAGATCGGGAACCCGACAGCCCGGCAACTATATCCTAGCCAAGTTCTTATCTGGGCTTAACCCCGATGTGTCCGAAATAGTTGAACAACTCCGACACACAAGCGTAACTGATGCCCTTCACCATGCTACCCACGCCTATAATATCATCCAAAAACGTAAGGAATCCGGATCATCAAGAAGAGGGACAAGTCATGAATTCACTGAACCGTCTCGGCATAATCGTCCTACCCGCACAACTGGTTTATCCCCAACAGTAGCTCCCAAGGCCACTTCCGCCTCTAACCCTAGTGACCCTCTTCCTAGTGTCCCACCAACACCATAAACAAGCCGGACTAGAGAAGTGAAGTGCTACAAGTGTTATGAGCATGGTCATTATGCCCGGGAATGCCCTAATCCCCGTAAGGTTTTATTGAATGCATTTGGGGAAGAGGTCACCGAGAATCATGAATCCAAAGATGACTATGAAACAGTAGCTCCACTCATAGAAGAAGTTGAAGTTGAAGCTCATGCTCCTGTGGGAGATTTCTGCCTGGTCACAAAAAAAGGCCATACAAGCAAGCGAACTCGTTCCCGATGTCTCACAAAGGGAGAATCTCTTTAATTCTCGTTGTTTAATTTCGCGACAATTGTTTACTGTTATTATTGATAGTGGGTCTTGCTGTAACATTGTTAGTCAGGAGGTCGTTGCACACCTAGGACTCAAAACGAAGGCACACTCGCAACCTTATTCGCTCCAGTGGCTCAACACCAACGCTTTCCTTCAAGTCAAGGAGCAATGTTTTGTTCACTTTGCCATCGGACCGTACCAAGACAACGTTGTTTGTGACGTGCTTCCAATCACAGCTTGCCACCTCTTACTTGGGAGACCATGGCAGTTCGACCGAAGGGTGTTTCCTGATGGTTACACCAACATATACTTCTTCGCCATGGCCGGGTAGAAAGTAAAACTCATGCCTCTCAACCCATCTGAGATCATGGAAGACCACATGTGTGGAGAAAGGAGGAAGTTGGAGAAAGGTGAGGCCACAAGGACAAAGGGAAAGACTAAGATGGTTTTTGAAACAACATCCGACCCCAAGACTCTACTCACCGCACGGTTACACGACGCCTGTCGAGCCCTACAAAGGGGGGATGTTTGCTTCCTTCTTGTTTGTGTAACAACTTTATCTACAATGGAAGATAATGATTTGTCTTTGCCTTCTTGTATTTCAGGACTACTTGAGGAGTTCAAGGAGATTATGCCCGAAGAGATTCCCCAGGGACTACCCCCTATCCAAGGCATAGAACATCAGATTGACTTCATACCCGGATCAACCATCCCAAATCGGCCCGCATATCGAGCAAACCCGGTGGAAATAGAGGAGCTACAAGCTCAAGTGGAGGATCTTTTGAGTAAGGGATACATTCGGGAGAGCTTGAGTCCATGTGCCGTTCCTGTGCTATTGGTACCCAAGAAAGATGGGAGTTGGAGGATGTGCGTCGATTGCCGTGCCATCAACCAAATAACTGTAAGGTACCGAAATCCTATTCCTCGTCTTGATGATATGCTAGATGAACTTCACGGTGCTACTCTTTTCTCTAAAATAGACCTTAGAAGTGGTTATCATCAAATTAGGATGCATAAGGGTGATGAATGAAAAACAGCTTTCAAAACTAAGTATGGATTATATGAGTGGCTTGTAATGCCTTTTGGATTAACGAATGCACCTAATACTTTTATGCGCCTAATGAACCATGTCCTACGTGATTTTTTAGGTAAATTTGTTGTGGTGTATTTTGATGACATCTTAGTTTATAGTCGGACGTTGGAAGAGCATGTTGAACATTTGAGAAGTGTATTTCTTGTGCTTAAAGAACAACAATTGTTTGTGAACTTTAAGAAATGCCATTTTTGCTCGAAATCTGTGGTCTTTTTGGGTTTTGTGGTAGGAAAGGAAGGCTTGCGAGTGGACGAGGAGAAGACCAAGGCAATATCGGAATGGCCTCGTCCGACAACGGTCCCTCACATACGGAGTTTCCTTGGACTTTCCGGGTTCTATAGGAGGTTCGTTCGGGACTTTAGCACCATTGCCGCCCCCCCTCACCGATTTGACCAAGAAGGGCGTGCTATTTGAGTGGGGATCCGCTCAAGAGGAGTCCTTTATTATACTTAGAGAGCGGCTGACACATGCCCCCGTTCTTGTGCTTCCGGACTTCTCGAAAACTTTCGAGATATAGTGTGACGCTTCAGGAATCGGGATTGGAGGAGTTTTGATGCAGGAGGGACACCCCGTAGCCTACTTTAGCGAGAAACTGGGAGGAGTCGCCTTGAACTACCCTACATACGACAAGGAGTTATATGCCTTGGTTCGGGTCCTCCAGGTTTGGGAGCACTATATTCTACCTCGTGAATTTGTTATACATTCTGATCACGAGTCGTTGAAGTATTTGAGAGGACAAGCCAAGTTGAACAAACGCCATGCACGCTGGGTGGAGTATATTGAGGCTTTTCCATGTGTTGTGCGCTACAAGAAGGGAAAGGACAACATCGTAGCTGATGCTTATCTCGTAGGTATACACTTCTATCTTCCTTAGATGCATGCGTTTTGGATTTTTGACTGATTCGTGATTTATATGCTCTTGATGTGGACTTCCGGGACATTTTTGCGTTTTGTTTGCGCTCTAGTAGTGACTCTCATGCTAGTAGTTATTACATTCATGATGGATATTTGATTAGAGCTTCTGGGTTATGTTTGCCTACTTGTTCTTTTAGAGCTTTGATTGTTTTAGAGGCCCATGGAGGGGGATTAATGGGTCATTTTAGGGTTACTAAAACTTTAGGCATATTGAGGGAGCACTTTTATTGGCCTAAGATGAGAAATGATGTAGAGAGATGTTGTGCTAGTTGTGTACCTTATCGTAAGGCTAAGTCTAAGGCTAACCCACATGGATTATACTTACCCTTGCCTATTGCTAGCTCACCTTGGGAAGATATTTCAATGGATTTTGTCCTAGGATTACCTCGTTCTAGGAGAGGACATGATTCCATTTTTGTGGTTGTTGATAGGTTTTGTAAGATGGCGCATTTTATTGCTTGTAGTAAATCTGACGATTCTTCAAATATGGCTAACATTTTCTTTGAGCATATTGTTAAGCTGCATGGGATACCTAGGTCAATTGTGTCGGACCGAGACTCTAAGTTCCTTGGTTATTTTTGGAAGACACTTTGGGCCAAGATGGGGACGAAGTTGTGTTTTTCGACTTCCTGTCATCCCCAAACGGATGGACAAACTGAGGTAGTAAACCGGACTCTTGGCACTTTGTTTCGTACTATGATGGATACTAACTTGTGCAGGTGGGAGGATTGTTTGCCCTTTGTGGAGTTTGCATATAACCGGGCTATTCATTCGGCGACCAAGAAGTCCCCTTTTGAAATTGTTTATGGCAAGAATCCTCTTACTCCACTAGATTTGACTCCTCAACCGGCTCCACAACCCGTTGATGTGGATGGGCAATCTAGAGCTGAGTTTATGAAAGGTTTGCATGAGCGGGTCCGAATCCAATTAGAAAAACGTACCGAGTAGTATGTTAACCAAGCCAACAAAGGGCGCCGGGAAATGCTCTTCATGGAGGGATACCTCGTGTGCGTTCATTTGAGGAAGGATCGCTTTCCTTCTATTCGGCAATCTAAGCTCAACCCAAGAGCGGATGGCCCTTTCTGGGTCCTTGAGAAGATTAACGATAATGCATATCGCATTGAGCTTCCCACTAAGTATGGTGTCCATAATGTGTTTAATGTTTATGATTTGTCTCCTTTTTATGTAGGTGATGAGGTCGAGGATGCGGAGAACGAGTTGGCGGATTCGGGGTCGAATCCTTTCCAGGAAGGAGGGGATGATGTGAGCCCGCCGGACTTAAGCAACGAGACCAATGTGACAGCACCAAGATCAACACCACCTCTCACTCGTGCTAGAGCCCGCATGCTAGGCCAAACCACTTTGCCCTACTACCCTTTCGGAGCTCCGGCATTTGACGACGTCCATGACTATCACTTGGTGAACATGCTTGAGGCGATTGAGGATTCCGGATCATTTTAAAACTTGAACTTTAGATGTAACCTTGTTATTTTTATATTATGTGGTCATGCTTGATTTTATTTCATGATATAATGACCACTAATGCATGATATTATGGAATAATGAAGGTTGATTAATACAAGTGTTCACTTGTACTTAAGCCAACCTTGTCAAGGGATTGAAACCATATTATTTGGGACTCATTTTCAGCCACATTTTTGGACCTTTGGAGCTCTAATTGGCCGGCCATATTTATGGTTTTAAGGCCATTTATTTGCTTGATGTTGTTGGTTGAAAGACCCTATGTTTGCCTTTATTCAATATCACAACTCTTGAACTACTTGTAAGCTGTTAATGTTGGGAGTTGGTGCTGAATTTTCAGCCCATATAAGGCTTCTTCCACATACGTTTTAATCAGAAAATAGAGTTGAGTTCAATCAAAAAGTTGTGTTTTCACTTTGAGAAAAATAAACCTAGAGACTAAGGTGAGAGGCCAAAGTTTTGAACCACAAGTTGAGAGGCCGAGTGATGTCCTTACGGTGCGAGGCTAGTAGGACAAAGGAGATCCAATTTCTGAAGTGAGATTCCGAGGAAAGAAGATCTCGATCCAAGGAGATCCAAGGTGCGGGACTGGATGATTCCTTTCTTGACATATCCCATATAAATCGAAAATAAACAAAAGAAGTGGTCGGAGGAACAACACCGGCGGATCCTCGCGTTCAACTGACGAAGAGCGCATCACTTTTGGCCTAATTCTTGAGTGTAAATATAGCCTTATTTTCCCTATTTAAAGGCTTACATGACTCACAAGTGAGATGCTTACGAGAATTCATGCGAGTATTGTAAAGAGAATGGTGAGATGTCGAAACCTACTTCTTGGTAAGATACCGAGTGGATTGCCTTTGTGAGATGCGAAGGCGAAGACATTAGTTCCCATTGGTGAGATGCTTATGCGAATTCATGCGAATATTGTAGAGAGAATGGTGAGATGCGTGAAGCTCTAGCAATACATATCTTGTACTTTATTTTTCCGTTATAAAAAATTCAATAAAACACATGTACGTTTGTTTTAGTTTTTTTTTTTGTCTTGTGTCGTTGGATCCTTAGGTTGGGGCATATCAAGTGGTATCAATTCCCAATGACAAAAATTCTTCAAATCTTTCGAGGTGGATGAGAAATAGTGCGATTCCTTAAAGAAAATGTTGGATGAGCGCTTACCTCCAAGAAAACCTCCTCCAAAACCACAAATAATGACTCTAAAGAAGCAGTTGGATCAAGTAGAAGATCATTTAGAGCTCATTAGTTGATTAATAGAACACTTACCTCCGAGAAAAGATTCTCTAATCCAAAATGGCGATCATACATTTCCAAGTAAGAAGTCGCCACCCATAGGAGAATATGGTGACAAACCCAAAGATAATATGATAGATTCGAGTTCGAATCCTTTTCAAGGGTAGGGGATGATGTGATCCTCCCCAACATGCTCAAAACTAAGTACCACACTCACACCGAGTATGCCCAAGTCACCCCACTTTCACTCGCTTTGGCTATGTTGTCAAGTTTACACACGTAAGTAAAACGCCTATATGAGGAAATATATGGTGTTAAAAGGATCATTAGTAGCATTTTTTAAGGTATTTTAAAAAGGCACAAATTTGTAATTTACTCGAAGTCAAGATTCCTAAAGAAAGAAGGCACAAAAGATCCAACAATGCAACAACAAAGATACTTGTATGGGCTTTTGATCATGATCATGCATGGAGTCATGCAAGGTGTTATTCAACATATAAGGACGTCAATCTATGCATGAACCCATTTGTTTACTTAAAAAACTAAGGGTATGATATTATGGGGATGAAAATGATAGAATAATTTCCTTAATCTTGTTTGGTAAGTGAATGAAGGAGATGAATGACATTAAATTATGGAGATTGAGGGAATTAGATTATTGAGATTGTGTAATTCTATCCAACTTAGAGTATAAGGATTGTAAGGATTATTGAGGTTAAAATTTATTTTTACCCCTCTTCCTTTTTCTATCTCTTTTGTCTCAAAATAAATATAGCACATACTTTTTCGTAATTTTACCTTCAATAATCCCATTTTCATTTTACCAAACACTCATTTCACATATTTTTATACTCATCTCCTTAAATAATTTCATTTCCTTAATTCTTCATCTATATAGTTCTCTTTTTCATCTTCAGTTTCATCTATGTAATCTTGCTTGACCAAATGGATCCCATATTTCATGCAGCATACCATGCTCATATTATTCACATATTGTTTATGGATTTTTGTTCATCAAGAGAAGGTCAACATTCAACTAAAAGTTGAAATCATTACCATACTTGCAATAACTAAAGTCCAAGCAAGCTCAAGAACCTCTTCTCCTTCGACATGGACGTCAAACTAATTATCTCTCATCCTTAAAGTGTTTCTAAGTGGTTAAAGAAGAAATTTAATGAGTCCTCCAAAAATAAAGCCAAATATGACTATTGATTGCTTTGAATTTAGTAGTTAAAACTATATTCTTTCTTGCTTTTCTATTGATAAATCTTTGGTATTCGAGCACTTATTGTAGGATTTTATTACTTGAGTTTTGTGCATATAAAAGACCCTTGTATCCTCCTATTTTTTGGAATGAAATGAAGTTTAGCTTTTGTGTGTTACAATTTTGTTGATTGCTCCAAAACAAACCCGAAAATCTAGGTGAGAGACTTAGTTTCAACCTTTCTAGGTGAGAGGCTTAGAAAAGTTCTCAAGGTGAGATACTTCAAGAATAAAGGAGTTTTTAATTCCAATGTTAGATTCTGAGGGGAGTGACTCGAGTTGATAAGATCTAAGGTGAGACGCTGAAAGATTTTTCTTCATATCTTAAATCTACCTTTTTTTTCATCCCTTTTTCCACATCTCTAAAATCATTCCATCCATCCATTTTAAAACAACAACAACATCTCAACAAAAGAGGATAGGAGGAAGAATTCCGTTGGGTCCTTGTGCTCGGAATTTAGGAGGAGCACATCAAGTGGTATCAAAGCCTTTCAAAAGGTGGAGAAGAAACCGATGTGAACGGTTTCACTTCAGTGTAATGTTATTGTATTATTATACCGAGATCCGTGTAATATCCGAAAATTTTATATCCATTTAGTTCCGAGTCGAACGAGATTTCCAACAAGTTTAAATCTTCTTAGAAGATACTTATCATCATAAATTAAAACATTTCCAAGTCATCAATTCTGGTCCTCACCTCAACCTTTCCAAGTCATCAATTTTCATTGGAGGCCTCCCTAGCCTTGACTGCAACCTCCTCTCTCGCGACTCTGGACTACCTCAAGGATCTCTCCCGTTCACCTATCTCGGCATACCTATTGGCAGTAGACGTCTCAGAAAAGCAGACTACCTTCCTCTCATCACCAAGATTACTAATAAGATCAACTCCTGGAGTGCCAAGAACCTTTCATATGCCGGGAGAAAGCAGATTATATCCTACATTCTGATGGCAATTAGCTTCTACTGGTGTTCTCTGCTCGTGATTCCACCCTCAATCGTCAACCGAATTCGGAGCCTCCTCATATCATTTTTGTGGTCTGGTACGGAGTCCAGCGCTCGAGCTCTTGTTGCCTGGAATGTCATTTGCCTTAGCTCTAACGAAGGCGGACTTGGTTTCAAAGAGCTCCTTTCATGGAATAAGGCGTCCATTTCCAAAATTATTGCTGATCTGGACCAAGGCCGACCTAGTCTATGGGGTGCTTGGGTTAAATCGAACATCCTCAAACATCAGACCATTTGGTCCTATCCAATAAATTACAAGCATAGTCGCGTTTGGTGCTCGATCATAAAGATCCGGAATGAAATTCTTGAGTCCCATAGTGCTGCACTCTTCTCCAACATCACTACCAAGCCTGACGGCTCTTTCTCGACCACTACTGCCTACAGCTTCTTGAGACCAAGCTCCCCCGCCATCTTGCCTTACCAGTATGGGATCATCTGGAATGGACTGAACATTCCGAAGTGCAGCTTCATTGTGTGGATTGCTAGTCACAACCGACTTCCTACTCTCTCTAAGCTTCATGCTTGGAATGTGGTCCAAGACAACACTTGCAAACTATGTGGCTCTCACCCGGAAGATGAATTTCATCTCCTCCATCTCTGCAATTTCTCCACTGTTGCTCTTGACATAATCTCCCAGTGGTCCAGATTACCTGCCCCATACCCCTACAGCAATAATTTATGGGCCTGGCTCGGATCTCTTCGTCCCCAGAAAAATAATCTTCAAACACATGTTCGCATCTCCTCGATCACATCTTACATCTACTTCGTTTGGAAGGCTCGAAATGATCTCATCTACAACAATCGGATCACTCACCCATCTACCTGCGCTCGCAACGCCATCCTTGCTACCAAGAACTACACCTCTAGTCATTGGAAGGATAGATCACAAAATTCTCTCATGTGGGCTAAGCTGTTTGGCATCCATCTTACTTAGATTGCTAGTTTTCTCTTTCTTTTCGCTCTTGTAATGGTCTAGTACACCCTCTATAAATCCTTTTTGGTATACAAATTAAACTTTCAAATAAAAAAAAATAAATTAAAACATTTTTTATTTTATGTGGAATTTCTACACACATAATTAAAAATATCATCCTTAGACTTACTCTTGCAAGATTAGTAGTAAATGACACACTTGACAAGGCCATGAGACCTTTTGGCAAGCACTTGACAAAGCCATGACAAGGTCATGACAAGACCAAGCCAAGGCCTTAAGCAATTTTGGCCAAGCCAAACCAGCCCACCCATGTCCACACCAGCCTTGCGTGTTCCTTGCCATGACGGATTTTCCTTGTTGTTAGGCCACCTACACGCCAACCTGCTTCACCTCACTGATGGGTTGCCCGTCTCCCTCTTCACGTACATGTTGCTTGTTCGCCACAATCCCAACAAAGAGAAGATGCAGCCGCACTTAGGCGTCCCTACGTCCATGTTCAACCATCAATGTGTGAAATTATACACCTTCCTTCCCTGGATGATACTTATGGTAACCATGCTCTATGCCCAGCCATGTTTGACAAGTGTATCGGCGTACACCTCGGTTATTGGACAAGAAGGAAGGAGCCGGCATATAACCCTCATTCACGTCCATCTACACCCCTCCTCTGCCTTCCATCCACAACAGATCGGGCCGTATCCCTTCCTACATTGAAGGTATATCTCCCTTCCTCTTTCACGTTTGCATGCGTCCTCTCTAAACCCTATCCGGCTTTTTATTCTAGTCCTCCCCCTCGATCGTCACACTATCAGCAAGATAGAGACCTTCGTTGTCTCCAATCCACCAACTGTAGACCGTCACGCTCTCCTATTCTGCACACTAGGAACAACCACTATCATGGCTTGTCTCAATCGGGGTAGTAGCAGTTCAACATTGGGCTCCTTCTGTGGGAAGGTAAAGATGTAAGCCATGTCTCCCCTCTATTCCTTTATTTATTGTCAAAACTTGGATTACCTAACCCCTTGTTTTATTCTTCTGGTGTCGAGCCTACCTTCATCATCGACCACCCAACACGAGTGTGGTGGTCTCCAGCGTCAGATTTGAGTCACATCTCACACGCAACAGTGAAGGGACCACGACTATGCCAGTGGAACCGCCTTCCAAACAAACCCGGAAGAGGCTCGTCACCTTCATAGCCCGGAGTCAAGAGAGTAAGCCCCTTTCTCACATCTCTCAGTCGACATACCTAAAGTAGCATGTAGGTGCTAAACTCATCTATGTCGATTGCAGGTTTCAAACCTTAGATTTGTGTTCAACAGTTTGAAGGTCAATTGGAGGCTGGTGAGATTCGAGCCCTAGATCTCTTTTAAATCTTAGATAATTTGAGTTCTAGAAACTGGGTTGATCAGTCCACTCTGGATCGATCTTTCAATGTTTTACATTTATATTTCACCGTTCAAATTTTAAGATGTTGTAGAAGGTTGTGCATTCTTGCATTCTTTAAAGTATTAAAAGTTGGGGTCGATCTAACGGTTGGATCTAGAGTGATGATTTCTCAAAGTAGGCTAGTTAGGAAGTTTGAAAGATTTTCCAACTTAGTTAAACCTTTATATGTATTATAGTATGTTTATAATTAACGACGTATTATTGGACCAAGTATAATGGGCGGTGGCATCATCTACTAAGATCTTGCGAGAGTCTGGGAGGTTCTCCGTGACAAGGTCAAACGTGGAGGGAACTAATCTACTCCATGTGGTATATAGGTTAGTGCGTCAAGCCATTCCAGCTTGATAAAGGGACGGAGGAGAGAGTCTTATACGTCTCATGCCACAAGCTTAAATGGATTTTGAGTGTATGACTTTAAGAAAGAAAATTAAACGGTTCTCTATGAAAGCATGTTGTGTGTTGATTTCCTGTTTTACGTGCGTTTGTGCTATTATGTCTTCTTATATATGATTAGTTAGCTAACGGTTTATCCGTATTGTTAGATTAATTTATAGGTATAGACAGTTGTACAAAGATCCGGAGCGGATGATCAGCCGAGTCCACATACTCATTAGATGGGGACGGGGGAGTTTTCCTTTTGCATGCACGACATTAATTTATTTATGTATTGTAAGGCTTTCATATGTAGTATATTCATAAAATATAATTTAATGATTTTCAAAATATTTATCTACATTTGTTCCTTATTGTAAGATCCTAAGTAAAGTTCTTGTTAAACCAAGGTTGGGCCCATTGTGAGGTCCTAACCAGTAGCTCTTCGAGTTTTGAGAACTTGGGATGTTACAATCCGTTTGAAGCAAGTCAAGATGTGTTGGAAATATTACTTGAATCTCTACGCCTATTGTACTAAGTGTTTCATCTAATGAAAACTTAAATACACACAAAATTGACGTTTTTAACAATATATGACCCGGAATCCTCTTTAGTCGACCCTTAAGTATTTGGGTCATAAGAAAGACTAAGTTTATCAAATGAAGGTCGGTAAATACTTGTTAGAACGCTTATTTCAAGGAATACAAAACATTTGTGAAGACACCTAGAGCTAATTTGGCCAAGAGATGTGTCATAAATTCATATCTTCCAAAATTCGGATGTTTGGCCAAAATGCAAAGAGTCCAAAACCAATGCCACATTATGCGGATCTTTAAGGCCGTTTATTTAATGTGACTTTTGGCCTAGTTTTTGGTCAGATGCCAAAACCTACTTCTTGGTGACATACCGGGTGAATTGCCTTTGTGAAATGGGATGACGAAGACATTAATTCTCATAGATGAGATGCTTATGAGAGTTGATGCGAATATCGTAGAGTGAATGATGAGATGCTTTAAGCTTTAGCAATACATATCTTGTACTTTTTTGTCATTATAAAAATTTCCAATAAAACGCATGTGTATGTTTGTTTCTATATTTTGTTTTGTCTTGTTCATTAGATCCTTAGGTTGGAGGCTCGTCAAGTGGTATCAAAGCCCAACGACACAAATTCTTCAAATCTTTTGAGATGAATGAGAAACGGTTCGAGCCCTTCATGAAAATGTTTGGTGAGCACGAACCTCAAAGAAAACCTCCGCCAAAGCCACAAATGATGACTCTAAAGGAGCGGTTGGATGAAGTTGAAGATCATTTGGAGGCTATCAAGAGATTAATATAATGCTTACCTCCAAGAAAAGATTCTTCATCCCAAAAAGGTGGTCATATATCTGCAAGTAAGAAGTCTCCACCAAAAGTTGAAATTGGGGGCACACCAGAGATAATGAGATATTTGAGGTTGAATCCATTTCAAGGTGATGGGAATGACGTGATCCTCCCCGACATACTCAAAACCAAGCCAACAATGCTCACTCCGACCATGTCCAAGGCACACCCACTTCCACTCGCTTTGGAAAACGCCTATACTCTGAGGCAATATTTGGAGTTAGAAGGCCAATGAGTAATACTTTTAAGGGTATTTTTAAAAATCTTAAACTTTGTAGTTTACTTGAAGTCACGGTTCCTAAAGGAAGAAGGTGCAAATTATCCAACAATGCAACAATAAAGATACTTAAATAGGCTTTTGACCATGATTATGAATTGAGTCATGCAAGTTGTTATTCAAGACATAAGGAATTCCATTCTATGCATATTTCATGAAACATACAATGATCATGTTATTCGCATATTATGTATGAATTTGTGTGTTAATCAAGTGAAGGTCAACAATCAACATTCAACCAAAAGTTGAAGTCATTTCCACACTTGCAATCATTGCAGTGCAAGCAAACTCAAGAGTCTCTTCTTCTTCTTCTTCTTCAATATTGACGTCCAACCTATTATCTCTCATCCTTGAAGTGTTTATAATTAGTTAAAGAAGGAATTTCACGAGTCATCCAAGAATAAAGCCAGATGTGGCTATTGGTTGCTTTGAATTTAGTAGTCAAAACTCTTCATTTTTTTGCCTTTCTTTTGATAAATTTTGTGTATTTCTAGCACTTATTGTAGGACTTTATTGGCTGAGTTTTGTGCCAATGAAAGACCCTTGTATCCTCCTTTTATTTGGAATGGAATGATAATTAGCTTTTTTGTGTTACAAAGTCATTGGTTGCTCCAAAACAACACAGAAAATCTAGATGAGAGACTTAGTTTTTAATCCTTCGAGGTGAGAGCCTTAGAAGAGTTCTCGAGGTGAGAGACTTCAAGAACAAATGAGTTTTTAATCCCAAAGTGAGATTCTGTGGGAGAGAGACTCGAGTTGAGGAGATCTAATGTGAGAGTTCATATCACAAAAATACCTTCATTTTCTTCGCTTTTCGACATATCAAAAATCACCGCATTCATCCATTTTTAAACAAGAAAAACGTTCCAAACAAAAGAAGATAGGAGGAAGAACTCCGGTAGATCCTCGTGCTCGGAATCGAGGAGGAGCACATCAAGTGGTTTGTTACGTCTAGGAATAGATGCGCAAAAGTCTTACAATTTATAAACTCGTTATATTTCTCCTAACTCCTAGAGAACCCGCAGTGTACGGGACGTTTGTAGTAGAGATAGTATTCCGAGGTCGAACACAAAGACTAAGGTGAAATTGATTCGATTAGTGATTAAGTTTAGTGAAGATCTAGGTTAAGAAAAAGAGGAAGAAATAAAGAAATGAAAATCTCAATGTTTTTGGTGGGTTTTTAGGTGATCAATAAAGGATCACAAATCATGCGAAATAAACAATCAACTAAGCTAACAAATCGAAACAAACAAACAAGCTAAAGCGAGATACGAGATCAAAGAGAGAAAAGCGGATTCTAGGGGTTGGAAATTCCGGTTATGGCATAGGACTCAAGCTATCTAATCATTCCTTGGGTTGACTATGATATGTTGGGAGTGAGTGTTTCTTAGATTGGGATCAATCACCGGGTAGGTCTCATGGTCCACTAATCCGTTCCTAAGGTCTCATCACCGGGTAAGTCTCTAAGAGCCTAAGGGACGGAATTCTACAGAAACCGGATTGTGACCTAGGGATCTAACATATCCTCACCGGGTAAGTCTCGAAAGGGTTAGTCCTAAACAACTATCCTAGCACACCCAGTCCAATGGCGGCTTATGAGGCTCACCACTACCTAGAGTTTGTCATCTTTGAAATCTAAGAGTAAGAATCACCGGGTAGGTCTCTTCTAACACTTAGTTGCTAACACTAGGTCACCCTAGGATAGTTTTAACTCAACAAACATTAGGATTTCAACATTTTAACAATCTAGAACTTAAGTCCATCAAACCAGGGAAACCACGGGCTGTTCTACCACTTCCACGGCCGTGGAAGGGCAAGAACTAACCGTGGACTATAGCAGTGACTTTGTTCAAGCAAATGAATCATCCAAGGGCGAATCTAAGTCCATCCTATCATAGTCCTAGCCATAACCATCCTTTCCTTACCCTAGAATCACATCTACTTAGCCTACAACATTCATCATAACAATTGAAATCATCAAACATAAAATCATGGTTTCCATTTGCAAGATAATGAAGAGAAAGAGATGAACAAGTAAAGCAAACAAAATCAAGCTGAAAGTAGATTAGAAAGACTCACAACCCTTCCAAAAGAAGGTTTAAACGATTCTTAAAACCCTAGAAAACGATTCCGAAATCCTTCACTACAAAACCTATCAAGTGCTAGCAATGGTGTGTTCTTCTCTTCTTCTCAAATGGAGCTCTTCTCCTCCTTCAATGGTAGCTCTCCTCCTTAGAGAATCTTCTTGTTGGGAGTGTTTTTGATTGGATGATAGGGGATAATGGATGGAAGATTAAAGATGCCTTCTCCTAGCCTTGCAGGACAACTTTTATACTACAACCTTGCTAGAGAAGCCCATGAGATCGTGGCACAGCTGTCACAACCGTCTAGCAGAAACCACGGTTGGTTCCACGGCCGTGGAAGTGCCAGCAACCGTGGTTTGGTGCTTCATCTTTGCCTTGGATCATTAAGCTATGATTTGGTGCATGGCTTATGTTGACAAGGTTCCATGAGTCCTCCTTAGCCTCTAGCTTGCATCCTAATGAGTCCGAGGGTGTGTCATCTTGATGAACGATCCTCGGACGTATCGATTAAGCTCCTAAATCTCCCAAAATACCTACAAAGCAATGCAAAAGTCCGTGTACACGTCTATCTCGACAAAATACGTGAATTGAGTGCAAACGTCGTGAACTAGTGCTAAACCATGCATGAATGAGTGAGAAATCTACCTAAACCTAAGTCATAAATCGTGTTATCATGGTTTTAGAGCCTTATTCAAGGCAATTCAATAAGAGGCATGAAGATTCAAGGATGAATCTTTTTAAAAGGTAGAGATGATGATGTGATCCGGGAAACCGATGCAAACAACTTCACTTTAATGTTCTTATCTTATTATTTTGAAGTAAGAGGAAGTGAAATAAATTGTTTATCGAGGTTCAATTACATCATGAGTTTATTTTATGAATTTAGTTGCTACAAGATAGAAGAAGTAATTTGTTGCAACTGTTGAACAAAATTCCGGAATGGACAATCACGTATGATCAACAAAAGTGGCATATAGTGTAAAGCAACATATTGCAGTGTCACCCAAAAGATTTACATATATGTATCCATATAAAACAAGTAGTGATATGTGAATATCATCTAATCATAAAGAATCTAAACCATGCAAATATAAATGTACATCCTTATTGAACGATGAAATCATGCAACATTGGCAACAAACTTAACATGGGTTTAGCCTTTATCTTTTTGCAGTCGAGAGAAAGAAGATGATTAATTTTTCTATGAGATGTGAAACTGAGTGAAATTAGGTCCGACAGCGTGAGTATAATTTCGAGTTTCACCATTCCATAGAGAAGAGAAATGAAATTGTGTCGGATCCAAACCAATATCATCAATCAAGTTCCAAATTGGTTTCACCAAACACAACTTACACCTTAATTCAAAATCAAATATAAAAACTACACGATTGGTGACTTCCACTCAACCAAATACCATGGTATGATACAATTATCTATGCCACAACTCCCAACTAAAGCTCAAATGTAGCAATAGCTTATTATACAATCAAATCATTTGAATTTTTTTGTCTATATTTCAAATTCCTAACAAATGGAATAAATGACTCTAAAATAGTAATACAAAAGTTAGCGATGATTAGTTCATCCAGATCATCTTGTTTAAACCAACCAAAAGTTCAATATCCTAGATATAACATATGCAGGTACAGATGATTGGGATAAGGTTGTTAATCCAATCCAAAAATGGAAAATATCTAAACTCATACATACAAGATGAACTGCACCTATAGCCAATCCCTTCAAAGATGAAAAACATCCTCCATCAATCCTTATGAAATTCATTTTGAACAAGCAGCGCCTAGCAAGAGCCAAATCACTAATTTTCTCTAAGATAAGTATTAACTCACAACAACACCAAGATAGAGAGATTAGAAGACATCCTTATAGAGCATTGTTAATCCATAAATATTTCAAGAATCCATAAAGAAAAATGAGTAAAATCTAAATAATAAAAAGGAAACCCACAAAAGAACCAAACCTTTGACAGATCGTTTGAAAGTGAATACGGATATCTATGTACAGACGGGGGTGAAGAAATGCTAGAAATGATTCAAGAGAGAGGATGTAGTGCCATGGAACAATAAGATGAAGAAATTTAAAATATTTTTTATTATAACGAATAAATTCCAGTCACGTTCAACATAAACATTTACTCCAAATCAGATATTGATTCATTTTGAAAGGTGGTTGATTGAAATTTGAGTTGATAAACTTTCATTGTAATCAAATAAATGATGCAAGATGGATAAAAAGCATTGTGTATCATTGCAACCATCAGGATAAGTTCTCCCAAGACTCCAACAAAGCCAAAAGTAACTACTTGATGAAATGCAAAAAATCACAGCTGAAAACATTGACATTTCGATATGATTTTGGAAAATAATAGGGTTGGTAAAACAATCACAAAAGAAAATTGTTTGAACCACTTTCAATCGATGAATTTAAATATGTAGAAGAGCAGTGTAGCTTGAAACATGGCATCATGAAAAGCCAAAGAATGTCAAGAATAAAGCCTCTATCTATAAACTTCAATATCAAGACAAATCATCATAACTGAAGGATGATAAAGAGCAACAAAGGATATAGTATCATACCTTCCGCAATATGCACCCCAATGAAGAGTAGTTCATCCAGATTTGTGTCTACAATCCACGGTGATAACTTCACCTTGATCATGAATTGTTTTATTTAAATGATGAAAGACTTAACATATAAATGCGGTTTTATAAATTAACAAATATCAATTATATTTGTAGATTGCATGTCTTATTTGTTTGTTAAAATGTGTGTAGGCCTTGAAGAGTATTACAAAGGAAGAACTCGACTAAGGGATTGGACACATCTACAACGACTAAAAGAGATAATCTAGGATATGATTTTCAAAGGCCAACTAATCAAACAAGAAGATTTCCAACGGCAAAAAAGATCTTGATTCAAGTGAGGATAAGAAGATCTTCAACGAACTTTAAAAGTGAGAAGATCTCGGGTGGTTTAAAGATCCTCAACAGCCTTTCAAAGTGAGAAGATCTCGGCTGGATTGAAGATTCTCAACGGCTTGATAAGAAGATAAGAGAAGATCTTCAAAAGACTTAACAAGAAGATACGGTGAAGAAGATCTACACCGGCTATCAAGAGAAGATCTAGGGCTTGAGTTTAAAGATGAAGATCTTTCAATGGCTACTTCACAACAAAGATCTCGTTCAACCCAAGTAGAGTATTCTATGGAGAAATAGAAACGTTAAAACGGCTGTGGGACAACGACTAAAAGAAGATCTCCATAGAAGAATATTATTAAAGATGGTGTTTGAATAAGAACAACAAGAATTTACAAGGATAATAAACCAAGTCTTCAAGAGATCGTACATCTTCATCAATCCAAAAGTTTTTGTTCCTCTTTAAACTTACATTAGTTTACTTCCTTAGAGTGAAGATAAACACAAGAGCTCCACTGGCATATCTAGAGAGTGTATACCCGAGTGTGTTACTCTGTGAAGTAACTTAACTATTATTGCTAGAATAGAGTTGACTAGATCGTAGCATTGAGGCTACGTTGAGAGAAGAAGGGAAGTTCTTCTAGGTTGTATCTAGGACTCACAAAAAGTAGATAATAGATAGTTAGAATCCTAGGATCGGAAACCCTAGGCGGAGATTAGGCTGTTAGGGGCCGAACTTCATAAGCATATTGTTGCGTCGATCTTTTATATTCCTCACATTCTATTGCTTATATTATGATTAAAAATTGTTTACATGTTTCGAATTCAAGGCCTTGAAATCCACTTCAAAGCCTTGAGAAAAAGTGTTGTAACTAAGCGCACAGATCGATTTAAAGGCCTCTAGATTAGTTTCAAAGTCTTCATATAAGATATTGCAAAACGTTTTCATACTCTGTTCAACCCCCCTTCTACAATATTTATATCCTTATTATTCACCTATTCGATTCTTTAATTGGTATCAAAGCTAAACTCACATATATTGATTTAACCATCAGTGAGACTAATCAAGAACTTTGTAGGTGATGGAGGATTCGTTCAAGGAAGATCCACATCTCAACCATCCCTCTTCTACGGTAACAATTTTCCCCATTGGAGAGAAGTAATGCAAATGTTTATTATTAATCAGGACATGGATATATGGAGCATCATTCAAATTTGTCCAAAAACTTCAACCACTACATTTGAAGGAGTTCAAGTCGAAAAGAAGGAAGTTGATTTAAGTCAAATGGATTTGGATAGTGTATGAAAGAACTACAAAGCCATGAACTTGCTCTATTGTGGATTTGATGCAAATGAATTCAACCGTGTCTCATCATTTAAGAGTACAAAGGAAATTTGGGACAAGTATTATTTACGTACGAAGGAACAAGTCAAGTCAAGGAGACTAAGATAAGCATCTTCCTCAGGCAATATGAATTATTCAAGATGAACTCAAATGAGACGGTCAAAGAAATGTTCACACGAATCACTGAGATTGTGAACAATCATGATTCACTTGAAAAGGTCTTCACAAATGAAGAAAAAGTAAGGAAAGTATTGACAAGCTTGCTTATAGCTAAGTGGGGAACAAAAGTGACCGCCGTTGAAAAAGCTCAAAATATCACAACATTACCTCTCGATGACCGTCTTCGAAAGCTAATCACCCATGAAATAATTATTGGTGAAGAAGATGGAGAATAACCATCAAACACAAAGAATCTTGCTTTGAGATCCAAGAAGGATAACATTCAATCAAATGATGAAGAGAGTGGTGATGAGGAGGTGTAAGACCTCAGTCTTTCGCCTTCACCGCCTCCGTGGTGAAGTGTTATGTCCCTGCGGCAAGCCGTACCCGCTTCAGGATCAGCCTCCCTTGCGGCTTACTACAGATAGCGCCCGATCTTTCCTTCGTTCGTTTTATCTTCTTTTTATAGATAGAAGATCCGATCTTCCATCTTATGGGCCGACTTCCTTATCTTCTTCTAACCCTAGAATGTCCTTTCTATCTATCTTTCCAGGCCTTCTCTATATTACCGTCTTTTCTTCTTTTTCCCGTTTCTTGCTTACGTCTTTCTCCAACCCTGAAGCTGCAACCATCTCCCTTGATTCTTGTGATCTTACTGAATGTGTAATTCTTCTCCTCTGAGTTCTTCATCACGTTCATGTAGTTGTTCCATGACTTTTTCTTCTGTTTTGTTTTCTTCTTTCGTTCTTCCTTTTCTTCTTCTCAAAGAATCAAGTTTGAACCTTGATTCTTGTTTGCATCCCTGTTGTTGATGTGTTGATGTTCTCAAGATCATTTGGTTGAGTCCTGATATGGTTGGATCAAAGGTTCGAGCTTTTGATCCCTTGTTGAGAAATCTGTCGAGAAGAAACCCCAAAAGTGCCTTCTAATGAGGATCCGCCCCCGCGCCTGCACAGAGCTGCCCTTGCAGATTTCCTCCCTGCCGCCCTGTGCCTTTACCCAACCGCCCCCGCGGTTTCTTCTATATTAACTCCCGTTCTTGTGAGTTGCTTCCTCCCTTTCTTTCCTCATTCCTTTCCTGGTTTCTTATGGATGATTCTTGCCCCCTGAGTATGTTGTAAGACTAAGGTTGAGCCCTTAGCTTATGGAGATCTCTTAGAGATCATTGAGACTAGAAGTTATAGACTTCTAGCAACCGTTTCATTCTTGATTCGTGATGCTTGTGTGAATAAGCTTTCCTTGCTCCTTTCCAGGGGGAAACTGAGTTGTTCTCTGAGTCGTTGATGAGCTTTTAGATTACCTTCGAGTGAGGAGAGTTTCGGGAGATTCTCGTGTGACAAAAGAAAATGAATTAGTAATGATTGACTTAATGAAAGATAATAATCGGTTGAGTGCGAGCATGCTATATGTTTACTTTCCCTTATGTGTATTTGTGCCTTTACGTTCTTTTTGATATCTAGAATGTTAGCTAACGGTTTATACCGATGTTGTAGATGTTCCACAAGTTCAAGATGTTTTTGAGTGATCCGGATGGTGTGGTCAGTCGGGGTTCCCGTTCATTATAGGACGGGATCTTGTTTACGTTTATGTTGTTGCTTTTCCCTGTTGTTTTGAATTTGGTTGGGAGTCTTTTACGCTTCCTTTTGTTTAAACCTTTGATTTTTTATTCAGTTTTGGTTTTCATTCGTCTGTGCCTTGTTGTAAGATACGTTGTGTTGTTGCTACTTTCAGGGTCGGGACCTATTGTGAGGTCCTAGCCCGTAACGCTAGTTCCTAGAACTTGGGGTGTTACAATATGGTATCAAAGTAGATTGGCAACAATAGGCACTCGAAATCTTCTAAAGGCTGGATGGATAAATAAATAGAATCCACAAGGGGTCGAACGTTTTCGAAATGGGGTTTTGTTTTAAACTTGTCGGTCAAGGATAGATGTACGGGCGACCACCACTACCTCCGAGGATCTCAGTAGTGTTTATTCTTATATGTTGGCCATTATATGCTTTTCTTGGATTTCTTCTTTAGTTGTAGCGTGACCTAATATATATCTTATATATCTATCCTTATAGTAGATGGCACGTACTAGAGCTACATCTACTATGGGGCGAGGAAGGGGTCGACGACCACTTCAACCTGCCGTCCGTTGACGAGGACGTGGAGGAAGACCTCCACTAGCTAGAGGTCGGGGCCAAGCCCCAGTTGCTGATCTGCCTGTCGCTGAGGTGTTTGCGGAACAAGTTTCTAAGAGTGTTGTTCTTGAGGCTGGGAACGGGACTGCCGCTAGGTACGGAGCACAGAGAGCGCCATCGAGATGTAAGAGCCTTAGATTAGGATCCCTTGCTAAACTTAGCTGAGCCAGACAACCGCCCCTGCGGACCCAAAGGGCCGCACCAGCGGCTGGCCGCCCTAGCGCCTCACAAGGTCCGCCCCTGCGGCTCTTTGTGGCTGCACCCGCCTTCGTTGACCTTGACTCATGCTTTGCGGTTGGCTTCTTGTATAAGCCATCCTTTGCTTCAAATGAAGGGTTTCTTCATCTCTCCAACTCCTTCTTCCTCCTCATGTTCATCTTCTTCTCTCCTTTATCTTCCTTGGATCTTCTTCTTGATTTCTTGAGTTGTGAGTCAAAAGAGTGTGGTTTTGATCTTCGATGATGATGAGCTTAATGCTGAGTGTTGTTGCTGATGTGTTATGGTAGTGTGAGGTGGTGTTGGTGTTGTTCTTCCTTTCCTCTTAGGTTCCGATTGTGGTAAGCCAACTCTCCTTCCTTTCTTTCCCTTTCTTTCTTCTTTGTTCTTTCTTCCTTCTTTAGATGAAGAATTCACACGCTAGGCTTGTGTTAGATCTTTCATGGACGTTTTGATATTTATACATGTGTTTATATGTATGTGGTATGTTGTTGTATGGTGGAGAAGGAAAAGAATCGATGGAAAGGATCGAAGAGAAGTTGAGATCAGCTCACTATTGCCCAGCCGCACCTGCACCTGAGCTAGGCCACCCCTGCGCCTGACTGTGAGCCGCCCTTGCGTCCTGAGTGAGGCGCCCCTGCGCCTCACTATTGCTGAGCCTTGCGCCCCTTGATTCCGCTGGTGCGTCTAAGGCATACCTAGTTGTTATGACTCTTCTTCCCTTTCCATTGGCCTTGACTTTAGTTGATGGATAGACTAGTATGGAAAGGTTGAGCATAATGAGTTATAGCATGAGTATGTGCCTTAGGCACTTGTGTTATGTTGAGGTTATGCCTTAGGCATTTGTGAGCATGATATGATCTCGAGGTTTAGATCCGAGTCATAGGTTGGTTGTGGTTATGGAGACGAGTCTCCTAACCTTTGAAGTATGTGATGATGTGTGCCTTGCTATTACAGGCGCTGATTACTTCCCCAAGGGGAAGATGTGACGTGGTACAGGTTACGAGTATTACTGGTAAGTCCACGGGACTCACTTAGCGTTCAATTGTGGATTTGCGTGATTATAATGGTTGTGTTTGTCATTATGGTTGTTGCATTATAATCTAAGCCGGACTAGGATAGCCATTTATTACTTTAAATGGCCCAACTGTATTATAATGGGTCGTGACCACTTGCCGCCGCCTACGGGTAGGAGGAGGTGCCCGGAAGCCAGTAACATAGGGGGGACGAGTGATGACCACCCCCATGCAAAACCCTTGTGTTAGCGGGGGAAGGGAAGAGGTTCTTTAGGCTCTTCGTGTTACAAAAGAAGTTGAATTAGTAATGGAATAACGTAAATGAAGATAATAAATGAATGTGTGTGTGGCATTGCATGTGTGATATGTGGGTATGTGTATGTGCTGTTACTTCATTCTTATTCATTGTTGTAGCTAACGGTGTATACCGTGTTATAGATGATCTGCAGGTTAGGAAGACTGCAAAGTGAGAGAGAGATAGGGTGACCTGCCGAGGACTTCTGTACATTAGGATGCTCGTGGGATATGGGATTTTGTATTTGGATATTGTGAATGTTATTTTGTACTCGGCTTTGTTGTTGTAAAACCCTTTTGATGTATATTATACAGTTTTATGTATTTGGTTTTAATCTATCTGTGTCTTGTTGTAAGATTCAATGAACTTGTTGTCACGCTAGGTTCAGGATCCATTGTGAGATCCTAGCGCAATGTGACACTCCGAGTCCCGTGGATTCGGGGTGTTACAAAGTTGATATCAGAGCCTTAGGTTGACAATAATGACACTTGCTATCTGCAATAAATGTGGAGTAGATAAATAAATAGAACCCGAAAGGGGTTTGACTTTTTGAAAAGGTTTTGGTTTTAAAGCGAGTACCGATGTTTTGGGATAGTATGTATAGAAGTTGTCACCCTTTTGAGGATCTCGACAGTATATATATACCTACTATGTGTTGATATATGTGCATGTAATATTAAGTATTATATATATATATACATATATGGCCTATATAGAGCCTTATAAGTTAGGTGTGCATACCCCGTAGATGGCTTGGACTAGAGCAACTTCTGCCATGGGTCGAGGTAGGGGTAGACCACCTCTTCCCCCAAGAGTGATAGGATAGGGACGAACTCCCGCTGCTGATCCACCGGTGGTGGAGGAGGTTCATTAGGAGATTGCTGAGAGTGTCATCCCAAAGATGAGGAGTGGTGGATCTAGTAGACAACAGTCACACTGAGTCCATTCAAATGACTTGGATCGTGTCTCCATGGGTGAAGCAGAGTTTCGTGACTATATCCGACGGGTAGAGGAGGCCGCCAGAGCAAGCAGATGAGCCCCAAATCTACCAGTGCATGAGGGATCATCTGAGAGATCCCAGGGAGGCACTCAGGTGCCAACTATGCAGGCACGTGCCGTTGAGACTGTTAGAGCTCTAGAGTACAGAGGACCTCGACCAGATACCTGGCTGAAGGGGTTTCATCAGCAAGGAGTACCACCCTTCTCTGGGAAGGTTAGTTTAGAGACGGAGGTCTGGATAGGACATGTAGACTCAGCTTTCAAGTCTATCATATGTCCTGAGGATAAACAGATAGAGCTAGTTCAGTCTGTATTCTGTGACCTTGCTCACTAGTGGTGGATGACTGTAGGAGCCCGATTTACTGGCTACAACCAGATGAGGACTTTGATTAGGGAGCAGTTCTGCCCTGCTCACTGTGGAGGGAGAAGCTGCAGGACTTCATGGAGGTAGGCTTTGAGGATGTGCCGATTGCAGATGCCATCAGCCGTTTCCAGACTGAGTTAGCTTTGTTGGGTCCAGTGTTACGCTAGAAATGTATAGCACAAAAGTCTTACAATTTATAACTCGGTATAATTTCCTAACTCCTAGCAAACCCACAGTGTATGAGTCGTTTTGTAGCAAGGATAGTATTCCGAGGTCGAACACGAAGACTAAGGTGAAATCAAATCAAACAAGTGATCATGGATAATGCAAATCTAATCTAAGAAAAGAGAAGAAAATAAAGAAATGAAAACCATAATATTTTTGGGTTTGGTTTTTGTGGTGATCAAGCAAGATCACAAATCATGCAATATTATAAATCAAACTAACAACTCAAGCTAGCAACTAAAACAAACAACACAAACACAAGAAATGTGATCAAAGAGAGAAAAGCGGATTCTAGGGGTTAGGACTTCCGGTTATGGCATTGGACTCAAGCTTCTAATCAACCTTGGATAAGCTACGGTATGTTGGGAAAGGGTTTTTCTCAAATGGGATCAATCACCGGGTAAGTCTCATGGTCCACTAATCCCGCACCTAGGGTCCTATTACCGGGTAAGTGTCTAGGAGCATAAGGTGTGGAATTCTACACAAACCGGATTTCTATCAAGGGGTCAAACCTCTCCTTACCGGTTAAGTCTCGGGAAGGCAAGTCTTAAGCATCAATCCTAGCACACTCACTCCAATAGCGGCTTGTGAGGCTCACTACTACCTAGAGTTTGTCATCTTTGGTATCTAAGATCGAGACATACCGGGTAGGTCTCTTCCCTCACTTAATTTTGCTAGCATTAAGTCACCCTAGGCTAGATTACGATTAACAAACACTAGGATTTAAACAATCTAACATCCTAACATTCAAATTCATCAATACAAGCACAACAGAACAAACCACGGGCAGATCATATAGAACCACGACCGTGGAATCACATGAACAGACCGTGGTTTTCATCAGAGGTTAGGTTCGAGCAAGCAAATCATCCAAACGTACATTCAAGTCTATTCTATCATAGTCCAAGCCATAACCTTCATTCTATTATCCTAGAATTACAACTATTTAGCCAACAACATGCATTTTAAGATTCAAACTCAACAAGCAAGCATTCATGGCTTCCATAGCAAGTGAATGAAATGAAAATGAAAAGAAACAAGTAGTCTTATCTTAATATAAGATGGAAACAAGACTTACAACCCATCAAACACAGCTCCAAAATGTTCCTTAAAATGCTTTCAATTGTTCTCAAAAAAAGTCACTCAAAATCACTCAAAAAATTCACTCTAAATCTCTATCTTGGTGTGTTGTTCTTCCTAAAAAATGAGAGTGTTTCTCTTCCCCTCCAAAGATTCTAAATGTGGATAGTGATAATGTGTGAGAGAATGTGGGAGGATCCCCTAGCAACAGCCTGCAGGACCACTTATATTCTCCACCAAGAGCAAGGGTCGAGCAAGGAGATCGTGGGACAGCTGTCCAGAGAAAACCACGGGCGTGGTTCTGGCCTCTGGGCCGTGGAATTACTTGAACAACTCCCTTTGTATCATTAAGCCATGAGTTGGTGCAAGACATGCACCAACAAGGTCCTATGTGTTCTCCTTTACTCCTAGCTTGGTCCGTAATGAGTCCGAAAGTGTGCAATTACGAGAAATGATCCTCGAATGTATCGATTAAGCTCCAAAAGCTCCCCAAAATACCTACAAAACCGACAAGAGTTCGTGTAGAAGCCTATTTCAACAATATGCATGAATTAAGCGTAAACATCATGAACTAATGCTTAACCATGCATGAATAACGGGAAAAACTATCAAAATGAATGCCTAAACTAACATCATAAATCACGTCATCATCCAGCTGTACCTTCCGAGGACCAGTATATGTACTTGTTCTCCCGTCTACTGAGGGAGTGCACACGTTCGTACATGGCGGGATTCCATTGTGAGTCCTCGGCAGATTACCAAGATCGGGCCTCTACTTATGAGCGAGAGAGCCAATCTGAGGAGGACTTCATAGACAACATGGTTTGAGAAGAGGCAGCGTACATGATAGACTGGTGCAAGAGCATCTGGATACGGGCGAGGCCAGTCTCAGGGTCGCTCGAGTGGTCTAGTGTCTGCACAGACAACTGAGAGAGGCCGGCAGTGTTACAACTGCGGTGCACATGGAAATTGGAGGATTGAGTGCCCAAGAGAACCATTGACTTGCTTCTTGTGCGGAAAGCCAAGACATAAGGCTACGTTTTGCCATCAGGGCATGGCGTCATCACAACAGGGTTCTTCCTCTGCAGGTGCAACAGGAGGTTGACAAAGACCGCCTCAACACCAAACACAAGGAAAACAGAGTGTCCCAGACACACCTGCTACTCAAGGTTCTCCTCCAGGACCGAGTAGAGGCAAAGGTAGAGATGCTAGTACCAGTGATACTAGAGGAGCCCGAGGGCGAATTTTTGAGCTAAGGAGTGCTAAGGAGCCGCCATCACTAGTTGCTACAGTTACCATTCTACTTCATGGTTCACCGGTTAGAGTTTTATTTGATACAGGTTACCTGATGGTAGCCGGGTCATAGGTACCCGAGCGATACGTAATCGTCCCCTTCGTTTAGGGACTCGTGTGTTGCTGGTGGACTTCTTAGTCATGCCATTGATGCATGAAGAGGTCATATTAGGTATGGATTGGATGCGTACGCACTGTGAAGTTGTCCCCTTCATTTAGAGAACTGTCATAGTCTCTATTTACATAGGTCCGATAGAGGTCTTCCAAAGTTGGGACCTTGGGAAGACGGGAACTGTTATCATTGCTATACGAGCAGCGAGATTGATAGTACAGGGATGTGATGCCTTCCAGTGTTATGCCATGAAGGAAGGAGATAGTCCAGCATTGGAGGAGATACTAGTGGTCTGTGAGTTTACAGACGTGTTTGTAGAGCCGTCTAGTTTGCCGCCTCAGAGCTGCATAGACTTCAGCATTGAGTTGGAGCCTGGTACGAGACCGATCTCGAAGGCCTCATATCGTATGGCGCCTGTTGAGATGTTAGAGCTAAAGAAGCAACTCGAGGAGTTGGCTGAGAAGGGCTTCATCCACCCTAGCGTATTCCTGTGGGGAGCACCTGTCCTCTTCGTACATAAGAAGGACGGATTGTTGAGATTGTGTATCGACTACAAAGAGCTAAACAAGGTGACCATCAAGAACAAGTATCCACTGCCTCGTATTGATGATCTACTTGATCAGCTTCAGGGAGCAACAATGTTCACCCAGATCGACTTTCGTTCAGGATATCACCAATTGAGGGTGAGAGAGCCGGACATGCACAGGATGGCATTTCGTACCCGTTATGGACACTACGAGTTATTAGTGATGCTATTTGGGATGATGAATGCCCCAACTGTCTTCATGGAGTTGATGAACAATATCTTCATTGAATTCCTAGATCAGTTTTTGGTGGTCTTCATTGATGACATTCTAGTATACTCTCGTAGCGGAGAGGAGCATGATCTGAGGATAGTTTTGCAGATTTTGAGGGATAGAGAGTTGTATGCCAAGCTCTCTTAGTGCGAGTTCTGGATGTCTGGGGTAGCCTTTTTAGGCCATTTTGTCTCCGCCGGTGGGATCATGATTGATCCAGCGAAGATCGAGTCTGTTGCTGCATGGATGACACCGACGAACGTCAAGGAAGTGCGTAGCTTTCTTCGCTTAGCCGGATATTACCGACGCTTTATGGAGAGATTTTCTATGATTGCCCGTCCACTGACGAGCCTAGTAAGAAAGATTACCAGATTAGTGTGGTCTGATCAGTGTGCGTAGAGTTTCGAGGAGTTGAAGAGGCGTTTTACTTCTGTTCTTGTCTTAGCACATCCAGAGGATTTTGAGGATTTTGTGGTTTATAGTGATGCATCTAAGCTAGGTTTGGGATGTGTACTTATGCAGAGAGGTTGAGTTATGGCATATGTGTCTCGACAGCTAAAGACGTATGAGGAGAACTACCCAACTCATGATCTGGAGTAGGCAGCGGTAGTTCATGCTTTGAAGATCTGGAGACATTACCTGTATGGTGCTACATGTCAGATCTTCACAGACCAGAAGAGTCTGAAATATATCTTTACGCAGCGGGAATTGAATAACCGCCAGCGTCGATGGATCGAGCTGATCAAGGACTTTGACGTTGAGATTTTGTATCATCCAAAGAAGGCGAACGTTGTTGCCGACGCCCTGAGTAGGAAGACGCCTCAAGAGAAAGCGATTGCTAAATTGACAGTACAACCTCAGCTTCAGAGGGATCTAGCTTGGCTAGAGATTGACATCCAGTTTCCTGATGAGGAAGCCCAGTTGTATGCTTTAGAGGTTCTACCTAGTCTGTTGGATGAGATCCAGCAGAAGAAGGGGACCTGCCCGATGTTACGTCTAGGAATTGATGCACGCAAAATTATTAAATTTATAACTCGATATATTTTTCCTAACTCCTAGCGAACCCACAGTGTATGGGTCGTTTTGTAGTAAGGATAGTATTCCGAGGTCGAACACAAAGACTAAGGTGAAATTGAGTCAATAGTGACTAAGGATAGTGTTGATCTAGGCTAAGAAAGGAGAAAGGAATAAAGAAATGAAAATCTCAATGTTTATGGTTTTGTTTTGAGGTGACCAATCAAGGATCACAAATCATGCGAAATCAACAAATAACTAAGCTAGCGAGGCAAATAAACAAACATAAACACGAGATAGGTAATCAAGAGAGAAAAGCGGATTCTAGGGGTTAGAAATTCCGGTTATGGCATAGGACTCAAGCTATCTAGTCATTCCTTGGATCAACTATGGCATGTTGGGAAAGGGTGGTTCTCAAATGGAACCAATCACCTGGTAGGTCTCATGATCCACTAATCCCACAACTAAGGTCCTATTACCGGGTAAGTCTCTAGGAGCCTAGGGTTGGGAAATCTACACAAACCGGATTGCTATCTAGGGATCTAACCTCTCCTTACCGGGTAAGTCTCGGGAAGGTAAGTCCTAAACATCAATCCTAGCACACTCGATCCAATAGTGGCTTATGAGGCTCACTGCTACCTAGAGTTCATCATCTTTGGTACTTAAGATCGGAAATCACCGGGTAAGTCTCTTTCCTCACTTAAATTGCTAGCATTAGGTCACCCTAGGCTAGAGTAAGCTTAACAAAAACTAGGGTTTCAACAATCTAACATTCTAGCACTTAGATTCATCAAAACAAGCAAGTCTGTCAAAATCACGGGCAGTTCATCCCTTTCCACGGTCGTGGACTGGTAAGATCAGACCGTGGTTTGCAGCAGTAGCTAGGTTCGAACAAACAATTCATCAAAAGGTACATCTAAGTCCATTCTATCATTGTCCAAGCAATAACCATCTTTCCCTTACCCTAGAATCGCATCTATTTAGCCAACAACATGCATCTTAACAATCAAACTCAACAAGCATACATTCATGACTTCCATAACTAGAAGATGGAATGAAAGAAAGATGAACACAAATAGAACAAGAAAACAAGCTGAATAATTGTTAAGAAAGACTTACAACCCTTCAAAAGAAGGTTCAATCTGTTCCTTACAAAACCTTGCAAATGTCTTCAACCAAAGTTGCTCAAAATCACTCTAGAAACTATGAAAACTCTAAAATCGTGTGTTCTTCTTTTCTTCCCCAAAATGAGAGTGTTTCTTCTCCTCCAAGAGTAGCTCCAATCCAATGGTGAGGGTGTGAAAGAGAATGGAATGATGGGGTCTGCCCTCAACAGCTTGTAAGACCACCTTTTATACACCATCAAGGGCAAGTGTCGGTTATGGAGATCGTGGGACAGCTGTCGCAGCTGTGCAGGGAGAACCACGGCCTATTTCCACATCCGTGGAAGTCCCAGTGGCCATGGTTTTGGTGATGCAGCTTTCTTTGGATCATTAAGCCACAATTTTATGCAAGGCATGCACCAACAAGGTCCCATGTGTCCTCCTTAGCTCCTAGCTAGCTTCCCAATGAGTCCGAAGGTGTGTCATCTCGAGGAACGATCCTCGAATGTATCGATTGAGCTCCTAATGCTCCCAAAATACCTACAAACCATGTAAAAGTCTGTGTTGACGTCTGTCTCGACAACATACATGAATTAAGTGCAAATCGTCACGAACTAGTGCAAACCATGCATGAATGAGCGGAAAAACTATCTAAATAAGTGCTTAAACCTACGTCACAAATCATGTTATCAAAAATACCCCATACTTAAGGTTTGCTCGTCCCCGAGCAAAGTCCGACTATAGGCTAAGAGATGACATGATTTATGAATGCAAGAAAAACTGAAAATATTTTTGGGATTGTGCTTCCAATATTGGATTACCTTCATAGTCATGTTTCATGGCAAATGGACAAGTAATCATGCATCAAATGAATGAAGGCATGGAAAGACAATTATATTTAACTAGAAAGCATGCATGAAAGGTAAAGATGAAGAAGCCAAGATGATCATGAGTATATCCAATCTAGATCACTAAGTCTTACACACATGCAAATAGGTCATAAGGACTTAGGAAAGAAGAGGCTAAGAAACGTTGTGATTAGGTGGGGATTTTTTCTAGGTCATGTGATGCTAATCCGGGAATGGAACTAACTCCACAATTTCGTTTTTGATCAATTTCCCACAAAGTGTATATTTTCTCCTTCTTTTCTTTCTTTTCTTTTCTTTTTCTTTTACTTATTTTTGAGACAATGGCATTTGTGTACAAAAGCCGAAACCTTGTTGATTAGCGGGTCTCGGGTTTTTTTATTTTTCGAGGTGCTCCACACCGGGCACACATACCAAAAATCGTTAGGACTATCGGTTTATTTGACTTTGGCAAGGCACAAACACCCGATTATGTGAATGGTGCCGAGTTACTCGTCATTTAAACCAACGTCCCCAAACCTATATTTTTATTTACACTTTCACAACAATTTCAGCATTTCATTCACAACATTCATTCATCAACAACTTCACCCCACACTTGCTTTTCACACACATCAACACACTATCATGCTCCTATTCCCAGATGGGTCAAAAGAGGTCAATTTTTTCATTAATTGAGGTGCTCGAGCAACACGATCAAGATGAGAAGTAGAGGAAAATGAATTGCCTTAGTCATTCCTAAATGATGTGCAAGAACTAGCTTGTAATTTCGACTATCAATCCTCAATCCAATCAAGGCAAACAACATTATCACAATTCATACATGGGATTCAAGATAAGTACTTCAAGTCCACATATGCAAACATCCATTCAACACACATGGCCATCCATAGCCGATTCACAAGACATTCTCATCATAAGGGTCATTAGAAGCACTAAAATGTTTTTAAAAAATTTTCTGATTTTTTTGGATTTTTCAAAATATCTATGTACAATGCAAAACATGTGACAATATTAAACTATCCTCGATGCTAATCATGCAAGTGATCATGAAAACCCCACCACATACTTAGAAACACATTGTCACCAATGTGTAAATAAAGTCAAGAAAAGTGAAAGAGGGTCCTCATAATGTAAAATGGTTGCTTTGGTATTTGGGATTACTCAAGTGGATTGGTGGCGGATGATCCTATCAACGATGGTAGAGAGCTCAAGGTGTTCGTTATGGCGTCAGGACCCGCGCTAGGCACCGGTAGCCGTCCAAGTTCCGCATCCGCTCCACCCCTAATTGATGAGGGGTTCATCATCATGATCCACATGCCATGCAATGCTTCCATGCTACTTAAACTCTAGCACACAAACTCCAAACACACAAAAACAGAAAAGTAGAAAACAAAACAAAAATAAAAAGGGAAAGATGTCTACCAATGGGTTGCCTCCCACCAAGCGCTTTTTTAAGGTCATTAGCTTGACCAAACTCGGGGACGTTCTACTCAAGGTAAAGTGGGGCAATCATGTCCACCGGAGCTCTCGGGATATACTTCTTCAAACGGTGCCCATTCACCTTAAAATCTCCACAATGCTCCCCTCCTATCTCAACCGCTCCATGGGGAAAGATCTTCTTCACCACATAAGGACCCGTCCATCTTGATTTTAGCTTTCCGGGGAAGAGCCGCAGCCTTGAGTTGAAGAGAAGGACCAAGTCTCCTTCACTCAACTCCTTCGGGATGAGACGCTTGTCATGCCAACGTTTAGTCCTTTCCTTGTAGATCCGGGCATTTTCATAGGCATCCAACCGGATCTCCTCAAGAGCATTCATGTCTAGCAATCTCTTCTCACCGGCCTCCTTGAGTTCAAAATTTAGCCACCTAATGGACCAATATGCTCTATGCTCCATCTCCACCGGAAGGTGGCAAGACTTCCCATAGATTAGCTTGTAGGGAGTGGTGCCAATTGGTGTCTTGAAAGCGGTTCTATATGCCCACAAGGCATCATCGAGCTTCATAGCCCAATCCTTTCTTGTCCTAGAAACCGTCTTTTCAAGGATCCCTTTTATCTCCCGGTTGGAGATCTCCACTTGGCCACTAGTTTGGGGATGGTAAGATGTTGCCACCTTATGAGTCACCCCATAATTAGCCAAAAGTGTCCCAAAGTTCCTATTGGTGAAGTGCTTTCCTCCATCACTTATGATCACCCTCGGTGTCCCAAACATAGGAAAAATCACTCGGTTGAAGAACCGCACCACAACCTTGGCATCATTTGTGTGAGAAGCGATTGCCTCCACCCATCTCGACACATAGTCCACCGCCAATAGGATGTAGAGGTTTCCACATGAAGAAGGGAATGGTCCCATGAAATCCACACCCCACACATCAAATATCTCCACTTCTTGTATGTTGTTCAAGGGCATCTCATTCCTCCTTGATATGTTGCCCATCCTTTGGCAAGTATCACATGCTACCACAAAATTCTGCACATCCTTGAACAAACTTGGCCAATAAAACCCGGATTGCAACACCTTTGCACATGTCTTGTGTTAGCTGGCATGCCCTCCACATGGCAAGGAATGACAATGGCGGATCACACTCTCCACCTCATCCTCCGGTATGCATCTCCTAAAGACTCCATCCGGCCCTCTCTTGAACAAAAGCGGTTCACTCCAATAGTAATGCCTCACATCCTTGAAGAACTTCTTCCTTTGGGCATAGGATAAACCGGGCGGCACCTCCTCACACACAAGGTAGTTCACAATGTCGGCATACCATGGCTCATTTCCCTTGGACACTTGAAGCAAGCACTCCTCCATCATTTGCAATTGCTCATCCCGGAATGAGTCATCAATCGGGATGTCATCTTTCTCAATCTCCAACGGCGGGAGTCTACTAAGATGGTCCGCCACAGAATTTTCGGACCCTTTCTTATCAAGGATTTCCAAGTCAAACTCTTGAAGAAGAAGGATCCACCGAATCAACCGAGGCTTGGCATCCTTCTTTGTAAGGAGGTAACGGATCGCAGCATGATCCGTATACACAATGACCTTCGCTCCAACAAGATACGAGCGGAACTTCTCAAATGCATACACAACCGCTAGCAACTCCTTCTCGGTGGTAGCATAGTTGAGTTGGCATCATCTAGCGTCTTGCTAGCATAATAGATGGCATGTGTAAGCCCATCTTTCCTTTGCCCGAAAACAGCCCCAACGGCTACATCACTTGCGTCACACATGATCTCAAACGGTAAACTCCAATCCGGAGGTTGCATGATAGGAGCGGTGATCAAAGCATTCTTCAACCTACAAAAAGCTTCAAGGCAATCCTTGGAGAAAACAAACTCAACATCTTTTATTAGTAGGTTAGTAAGAGGCTTAGAAATCTTAGAGAAATCTTTAATGAATATCCGGTAAAAACCGGCATTCCCTAAAAAGCTCCTTACCCCCTTCACCGAGGTAGGTGATGGCAACTTCTCTATCATCTCTATCTTAGCCCTATCAACCTCAATGCCACGGTTGGACACCATGTGTCCCAACACAATGCCTTCACTTACCATGAAGTGGCATTTCTCCCAATTCAAGACTTAGTCTCCTCACATCTTTTCAAAACCAAAGACAAATTAGCTAGGAAATCATCAAATGAAGATCCATAAACAAAGAAATCATCCATAAACACTTCCATGATGTTTTCAATATAATCAAAAAAGATGGCCATCATACACCTTTGAAAGGTGGCGGGTGCATTACACAACCCAAACGGCATTCTCCTATATGCAAATGTACCCCAAGGACATGTGAATGTAGTTTTCTCTTGGTCATCCGGGTGGATAGGGATTTGAAAGAATCCACTATAGCCATCTAGGTAGCAAAAGTGAGAATGTTGAGCTAATCTCTCTAGCATTTGGTCAATGAAAGGAAGAGGGAAGTAATATTTCCTAGAGGCCACATTTAGTTTTCTATAGTCTATACACATTCTCCATCCCGTAACCGTTCTAGTTGGGATTAGTTCATTATTCTCAGTGGTCACTACGGTCATCCCACCCTTCTTAGGAACCACATGCACGGGACTAACCCATTTACTATCCGAAATCGGAAGATGATTCCCGCATCTAGCAATTTCAGAATCTCTTTCTTTACTACTTCTTTCATGATGGGGTTTAGTCTTCTTTGAGGTTCAATTGAAGGTTTATGATTATCTTCCATTATGATCTTATGCATGCACAAAGAAGGTTTAATGCCAACTAAACTATCAATTGTATAGCCAATGGCCTTCCTATGCAATCTCAACTCATGCAACAATCTATTCAACTCATCATCATTCAAGCATGCATTAACAATCACCGGATATGTAGAATTCTCACCAAGAAAAGCATACTTAAGATGAGAGGGGAGGGGTTTAAGTTCAAGTTTAGGAGGACCTTTATCGGTTGGAGACGCTCCATACAATGTTGGTTGAGATGAATCCAAAGCCATGGAAGACTCCCCAAAGCTCCTTGAAGCTTGATCAACAACCAATGCAGTTTCTGGAGAAACCACGGGCAAAATCACGGGCTCTGGCACAACCACGGCCGTGGAAATTGCAAAGCTATCGTTTTTGAGCACTCCAGAGAGTTCCACGGGACATTCCACGGGCGTGGTTCTTCCCCCCAGGCCGTGGTTCACACAACAATTCAGCACACCTTCGTGTACTTCAAATTCAGCTCTTGTCTCCTTTTCCAATGCATCCAAAGCCTTGATTTCTTCATTGCAAGCCTCCTCAACTCCTTCCTCCATAAAACTCAAGCTAAGAACCTTCTCCAAGGGGTCCTTGATCAAGATCGAGCTCACAACTTCTCTAGACTCCTCTTGCTCGACAATATTGAACACATCTTCACCAAGGGCTGGCCCCTTCATCATTGTGGATAGTTTGAACTTAATATTCTCTTCTCCAATGTTGAAGGAGAGAATTCCATTTTTGCAATCCACCAAACATCCGGAAGTGGATAGGAAAGGTCTCCCCAAGATGATAGGAACCGGATAGTCCGCCGGGATATCCAAGACAACAAAATCAATCGGCACATAGAACTTCCCGAGTTGCACCGGTATATCCTCCAAGATTCCAACCAGGTGAGTGATTGAATGGTCTACCATGTAAAGGGTCATCTTGACCGGCTTTGGCTCTCCTAGCCCAACCTTGTTACAAAGTGCAAGCGGTATGATCCTTACACTTGCCCCCACATAGGGCTTCATACTTCACTTCTCCCACTCCAATTGGCACACAAAAGGATCCCGGATCTCTTAGCTTAGAAGGCATCTCCTCCTTCATAGTTTGAATCAATTCCGAGGATTTATTTGTCATTCTCACTTCCCCATACTCCTCTAACTTCCTTTTGTAGGAGAGTATCTCCTTCAAGAATTTTCCATAGGCCGGCATACCTAGAATAGCATCCATGAATGGAATGTTAATATGCAATTTAGACATAAGTTCAAGGAATTTACCGAAGTGTTTGTCCAAGCGAGCTCTTGCACGTGATTGTGGGAACGGTAGTGGTGGCTTGTATGGAGGTGGCACCACAAATGTTGGCTCATCTTCCTTGCTCTTGCCTCCTTCTTCTTGCAATGTCTCTTCTTCTACCACTACTTGCTTCCCCTTGTCATTTCCCTTAGGTAAGGGATCCTTCATGCTCAGCCCACTTCTTGTTGTAATGGCCAACACTTGGCCTCTCGGGTTATCTTCGGTTCTTCCGGGAAGCTTTCCCGGATCTCTATGAGCTTCACCCGCCTTTTGGAACACTTATGCTTCCAACACCTTTTGAGCCTTAGAAATGGAAGTCACCGTGCTCTCAAGACCACTCAACCTTCCAAGCAATTGCTCAAACATCATCTCGGTTCTATCCTTTGGAGGTTGAGTAAATCCGGGTGGAGGCTCTTGTGAAGCCTTAGGTGGTGGAGCTGCGCTTGTGGAAGCGGGGGGGTTCAAGGCTCCATCCGGGTTAGAATAGGAAAACCCGGGATGGTTGTGGTTAGGCCGGTAATTGTTTAATTGCTGGTTGTTGTTGAAGTTCCTTGGGCCTTGATAGTTGTTATAATTTCCTCTTCCCATGTAGTTCACATCTTCCTCTTTGGAAGACAAGTTTGCTTGCACTTGCACTTGAGGGCTTGCTTGACTCTTCAAAGTTGTAGCACACAACTCCCTCAAAGACTTAAGCTCATTGTTGATTGCATCAAGCTTGAAATTACTCATGGTGACTTCACTCACCTCATATGCTCCCGCTTTCCTCCCATCACTCTTCCTATGGGAGTACTTTTCAATCACCAAAGCTTGTTTCTCTACAAACTCCCAAGCTTCATCCACATTCTTTTCTATGAAAGTCCCACCTGAAAGAGATTGAAGCTTGAATTGGCTATCTTCATTAAGTCCCTTGAAGTAGATCTCCAAAAGCTCTATTTTCGGTATACCATGGTGTGGACAATCTAGGAGAAGGTCTTTGAACCTCTCCCAAGACTTGAATAGGCTTTCTCTATCCTTCATCACGAAGGCATTGATCTTCCCTCTTAACTAGGTAGTCTTGGAAGGTGGGAAGAACTTAGTCAAGAACTCGGTTGTCATTTCCTCCCAAGTACTCACACGCCCTAGTGGAATTGATTGGTACCAAGCTAAGGCTTTATCCTTAAGTGAGAAGGAAAAAGCCCTAAGCTTATGGTTGTTGTTCTCCAATCTAGGTGGCCTTAGAGTCTCCATCAAGATCTCATAGTTCATCAAGTGTTGATGAGGAGACACTCCTTCCATCCCTCCAAATTGATTATGCCGGATCATTTGTAGAACTTGAGGGCGGAGCTCGTAGTCATGGGCTACGGGATCTCCTAAATTCACACCCGGGCGGTGTACTCTTTGAGCCGGATCCATACGTTGCCCTAACGTTTGTGGCTCCTCAATCATTATCGGCTCAAACCGAATATTAACCGCCGGCTGCGGTTGTGGTGGTGGTGGAGGAGGTTGTTGACGATTAAGCTCTCTTTGCACAAGAGCTTGCCTAATCTCTTCAATCTACCTCCTAGTTGCTTCTTGCCTCTCATTGGGAAGTCTCCTTTCATTCTCCAAGAGCTCTTCTCTTAACCTAATTTGCTCTAAAGCCTCATCCAACTCAGCTTGAAGATCTCTTGCTTTAAGGGTTTTCTCCGGTTCGGGATTGAATGGAGCTAAATCCTTGCCACGAGATCTTCGCATGCACCTAAAGAATGAGAGATGTCCTGAAATTCAAAGACACAAACCAAACAAGATCAAAAGCAACAAGAAAGACCTACACTATAAACAATCACAAAAATGAATCAATCTAGACCAAGTCCCCGGGAACGGCGCCAAAAACTTGTTACGTCTAAGAATTGATGCACGCAAAAGTCTTAAATTTATAAATCGATATATTTTTCCTAAATCCTAGCGAACCCACAATGTATGGGTCGTTTTGTAGTAAGGATAGTATTCCGAGGTCGAACACAAAGACTAAGGTGAAATTGAGTCAATAGTGACTAAGGATAGTGTTGATCTAGGCTAAGAAAGGAGAAAGGACTAAAGAAATGAAAATTTCAATAGTTTTGGTTTGGTTTTGAGGTGACCAATCAAGGATCACAAATCATGCGAAATCAACAAATAACTAAGTTAGCGAGGCAAATAAACAAACACAAACACGAGATAGGTAATCAAGAGAGAAAAACGGATTCTAGGGGTTAGAAATTCCGGTTATGGCATATGACTCAAGCTATCTAGTCATTCCTTTGATCAACTATGGTATGTTGGGAAAGGGTGTTTCTCAAATGGAACCAATCACCGGGTAGGTATCATGATCCACTAATCCCGTAACTAAGGTCCTATTACCGGGTAATTGTTAGCATGAAATATTGTGATATTTTAGGCACGTTTTCTAGATGTTTTTCATCCATTATAGTGTTCATTGATAAAGCATTGAAGCAATTGTTAGCTAGTTTGTCTATATTGTCGATATAGAGGTCTACATAAGCTTTGTGTTGATTGTAGGCGAATAAGAGCTAAAACCGAACAAATTAAGAGAGGATGGAGATGAATTGAGCACATCCAAGGATTGAGGACACCACAAAGAAGCCAAGGAAGATGTTAGGATGAGGAATGGCACGAAACAAAGGAAACTACGAGCAATCTATGCTTCCACGCTCTAAAATACGGCCGTAATGAAGTCCACGCCCAAAACCACGGCCGTGGAACTTGGCAACATGAACGTGGAGCATTCCAGAGAGTTACAGGGTATAAAGTACGGTCGTGGAAGTTGTGAAGAACCGTAATCCACTTCCACGCTCTAAACCACGGCCATGGAACTCCATGAAACCGTGATTTAGGCAATCTTTTGACGAATAAAATATGGACACATTGTCTACGCATATGGGCCGGAAGGTTAATCTATCCTTCCTTATAAAAGGACTGAAGGAGGGAGAATTCGGAACCTTCGCTTACGCTCGCTTACACGTGCCTAGGGTTTCATTGGACGTGCGGAGAATTGCAATTTTGCAACGGAGATTTACGAAGGCTTGAAGATTTGGAAGTTGCACTTTTGTTCCTAGGTTTGATTAGAAGACGGATTGACATCCCGCTCTTCGTTTTTATCAAGGATTGTGATTGGTTTGTGTTATTCCAAATCTGATATACATTATACCCTTCTTTGTGGATTTGAGATTGATTTGAAGTTTATTGAAGGTTTTCGAAGGTTTTCATCTTTCATTCTTCTTAATCTTGAATTTGATATCATAATGACTGTTGTTGGCTAAAACCCTTTAGCAGTTCTAAGGTGAAGGGTTGATAGTTGTGGCTTAAATGATGATAGATCGATCGTAAACAGATTGGACCCTGAGAGTTAGAGAGATTCGCCGACGAACCAAAATCACGGCCTGTTCTTGAGGTTCCACGGCCGTGGAACTCAAGATCCACCCGTAATTTACATCAGTTTACGAACTTTGCTTTTACTTTGATCCAAGGTTAAAGATTACCTTTAATCTAGTCTTGGCATGCCCTTTTCTAGGTAGTAGTGAAGCCTCAACAACCTCTACTTCGATTTCGAGTGTCACAACCTTAATCGGTTTAGTTAGTCTTGATCCTTGGGTTACAAGTTTGGGTATTTGATATTAATTCTTGTCTTTAGATCCTTTCTATACTGAAGCCTCAACAACCTTTATTGAGAGTATTTCTAGATAAGTCATATAAAGCCTTGGAACTTCACCGTACATTACTTTACCTTAGCATACCTTTGCAACTCTGAACTCTGTCCTTAGTTCTTTAGTATATCTTGAATCAATTGCCAAAATTAGATACCTAGATCTTTAGGGTTGCTGTTTTCCCAATATATTTGCAAAGCTCATACATTTACTTGCTTGACGATTTATAACTGGATCTAACCCCCAAAATCCCTGTGTTCGATACTCTGGAATTCTTGCTTAACTACGTCGATCCGTACACTGCGGGTTCGCTTGCTTGATTCTAGTTTTATAAATTTAAAGCTTATTTGCACGCACGCTAAGTCGCGAACAGTAAGTCTCTAGGAGCCTAGGGTTGGGAAATCTACACAAACCGGATTGCTATCTAGGGATCTAATCTCTCCTTACCGGGTAAGTCTCGGGAAGGTAAGTCCTAAACATCGATCCTAGCAAACTCGATCCAATAGTGGCTTATGAGGCTCACTATTACCAAGAGTTCATCATTTTTGGTTCTTAAGATCGGAAATCACCGGGTAAGTCTCTTTCCTCACTTAAATTGCTAGCATTAGGTCACCCTAGGCTAGATTAACCTTAACAAACACTAGGGTTTCAACAATCTAACATTCTAGCACTTAGATTCATCAAAACAAGCAAGTTAGTCAAAATCACGGGCATTTCATCCCTTTCCACGGCCGTGGACTGGTACGATCAGACCGTGGTTTGCAACAGTAGCTAGGTTCGAGCAAACAATTCATCCAAAGGTACATCTAAGTCCATTCTATCATAGTCCAAGCCATAACCATCTTTCCCTTACCCTAGAATCGCATCTATTTAGCCAACAACATGCATCTTAACAATCAAACTCAACAAGCATACATTCATGACTTCCATAACAAGGAGATGGAATGAAAGAAAGATGAACAAAAATAGAATAAGAAAACAAGCTGAATAATTGTTAAGAAAGACTTACAAACCTTCAAAAGAAGTTTCAATCCGTTCCTTACAAAACCTTGCAAATGTTTTCAACCAAAGTTGCTCAAAATCACTCTAGAAACTATGAAAACTCTAAATCGTGTGTTCTTCTTTTCTTCCCCAAAATGAGAGTGTTTCTTCTCCTTCAAGAGTAGCTCCAATCCAATGGTGAGGGTGTGGAAGAGAATGGAATGATGGGGTCTGCCCTCAACAGCCTGCAGGACAACCTTTTATACACCATCAAGGGCAAGGGTCGGTTATGGAAATCGTGGGACAGTTGTCGCAGCCGTGTAGGGAGAACCATGGCCTATTTCCACGCCCGTGGAAGTCCCCGTGGCCGTGGTTTTGGTGATGCAGCTTTCTTTGGATCATCAAGCCACAATTTGGTGCAAGGCATGCACCAACAAGGTCCCATGTGTCCTCTTTAGCTCCTAGCTAGCTTCCCAATGAGTCCGAAGGTGTGTCATCTCGAGGAACGATCCTCGAATGTATCAATTGAGCTCCTAAAGCTCCCAAAATACCTACAAAATATGTAAAAGTCCGTGTAGATGTCTATCTCAACAACATACATGAATTAAGTGTAAATCGTCACGAACTAGTGCAAACCATGCATGAATGAGTGGAAAAACTATCTAAATGAGTGCTTAAACCTACTTCATAAATCGTGTTATCACCCGACCTTGAAGAGGATTAAAGAGAGGTTGTCTCGTGGTGAGGCACCATAGTTCTCCATAGGAGCAAATGGGATGATGAGACGCTGCGACCGCGTCTGTGTACCCCCTGATGCGGAGCTGAGACATAGGATTTTACAGGAGGCTCATTGTACACCTTACTTAGTACAACCAAGTACGAGTAAGATGTACCACGATGTGAGACGCTCAAATTGGTGGGGAGGGCTGAAGCCCAATGTAGCCAAATTTGTGGCCAATCTGCGATTTGTCAATAGGTCAAGATAGAGCATTGTAGACCTAGAGGTGAGCTCCATCCACTGCCAGTGCCGCAGTGGAAGTGGGAGGACATCTCCATGGATTTTATGACCGGACTGAGACCTAGTAGGTGTTTTGATGCTAATTGGATTGTTGTTGCCAGATTGCCGAAGACGGTTTGTTTCATTTCTATTAGAGAGACGTGGCCAGTGAGCAGATTGGCTGAGGAGTACACTAGACAAATAGTGAGACTCCATTGTGTACCGAGGACGATCGTCTCTGATCGAGATGGACGGTTTACCTCGAGGTTTTGGCAGCAGATCCAGACTGCTTTGAGGACGAGTCTACACTTCACGACCGCGTTTCACCCCTAGACAAATGGTCAGTCAAAGAGGACCATCCAGACCCTGGAGGATATGCTGCAAGCTTGTGTGTTGGATTAGAGACAGGGATGGTCATATTACCTTCCACTAGTTAAGTTCTCATACAACAACAGTTGGCATACATCGAATGGGATGGCCCCATATGAGGCAATCTATGGACGTAGATATCGTACATCTATATGCTGGAATCAGCCCAGTAGTGTCAGTGGTATAGCGTCAGATCAGATTCAGGATGACATGGCTCGAGTAACGCTGATCAGAGAGAGGATGCTAGGTGCTCAGAGTCGCTAGAAGTCATATGCAGACAAGAGGCGTCGACCTCTTGAGTTCATAGTAGGATCTCATTCCTAGTTGAGAGTATCTCCAACGCGTGGCGTTAGACGTTTTGGCATAAAGGGAAAGTTGAGTTCCCGATATGTCGGTCCTTTCAAGATATTGGACAGAGTTGGGAGGGTAGCATACAGATTATCAATGCCCTTGAGGTTAGAGGGTGTTCACCCTGTGTTTCATGTGTCTCAGCTGACGGAGTACATACCATATCCGATACACATTGTGAGTTATGATGATTTGGTGGTTGAGCCGGACCACAATTTTGTAGAGTACTCTATTGCAGTCTTAGAACGAGGTGTGAGACGCCTGCATTCGAATGACATTCCTATGTCGAGGATACAATGGTCTAAACGAGGACCTAATGAGGCTACATGGGAGACTATTGATAGTATCCATAGGAACTATCCAGAGTTTTTTGTCGAGATAGATGCACCTGTAGGATCCACGAGTAGATCTTAGCGCCATCTTGGTGAGTGTATGATATGCTATATGTTTATGTGATGTGATGTGCTTTTCGTGCTACATGTGATATGTGCATATGATCTTTTAGATCTTGTTTGCTAGCGCGAGATAGGTGTAACTGGAGATGGTTCCTTCCTCCATGCTATTATGTGTGTGTTTAGGATTAGCAGAGATGGTTCTTTCCTCCATGCTATCAGAGATGGACATAGTGTGAGTGGAGACGGTTTTCCTCCATGTAGTGGTGTTATGTGTACGATTTTGCTGGAGACGGCTTTCCTCCATGCCAGTGTGATGTGGTTAGTGTGTTGGCTAGAGATGTATTTTCTCTAGGCCTTGGTTAGAGTTGTGATGGTGTTGTTGGAGTGATTATTCCTCCATGTTATGTTTTGAGGATATAGAATGTTATATGTTGTGATTTTTGAGCGGAGATGTTATGCCTCCGAGAGAGAGAGTGTGTACCTCGGCATATGGGTCCGAGAGGATTTGGGATCATGCATGTTTCGGGACGAAACTTGTTTTTAGGGGAGTGTGATGTAAGAGCCTTAGATTAGGATCCCTTTATGACCTTAGTTGAGCTAGACAACAGACCCTGCGGACCCAGAGGGCCACACCAGCGGCTGGCGACCCCTGCGCCTCAAAGGGTCCGCCCTTGCGGCTCTGTGTGACTGCAGCCGCCTTCGTTGACCTTGATTCGTGCCTTGCGGCTGGGTTCCTTTATAAGCCATCATTTGCTTCAGATGAAGGGTTTCTTCATCTCTCCAACTCCTTCTTCCTCCTCACGTTCATCTTCTTCTCTCCTTTCTCTTCCTTGGATCTTCTTCTTGATTTCTTTAGTTGTGAGTAGAAAAAGTGTGGTTTTGATCTTAGATGATGATTAGCTTGATGTTGAGTGTTATTGATGATGTGTTGTAGTAGTGTGAGGTGGTGTTGGTGTTGTTCTCCCTTGCTGCTTAGGGTTCTGATTGTGCTAAGGCAGCTCTCCTTCCTTTTTTTCCCTTTCTTTCTTCTTTGCTTCTTTCTTTCTTCTTTAGATGAAGAATCACAAGCTAGGCTTGTGTTAGATATTTTCTGGACGTTTTGATGTTCATACATGTGTGTATATGTATGTGGTATGTTGTTTTATGGTGGAGAAGTGAAGAGAATCGAGAAAAGGATCGAAGAGAAGCCGGGATCAACTCACTGTTGTCCTGCCGCACCTGCGCCTGAGCGAGGCTACTCTTGCGCCTGAATGTGAGCCGCCCCTGCGCCTCACTACTATTGAGCCTTGCACCTCTTGTTTACGCTGGTGCGTCCAGGGCATACCTAGTTGGTATGATTCTTCTTCCCTTTCCTTTGGCCTTGGCTTTAGTTGATGGCTAAGCTAGTATGGATAGGTTGAGTATGATGAGTTGTAGGATGAGTACGTGTCTTAGGCACTTGTGTTAAGTTGAGGTTATGCCTTAGACATTTATGAGCATGATATGATCTCGAGGTTTAGATCCGAGTCACAGTTTGGTTGTGGTTATGGAGACGAGTCTTCTAACCTTTGCAGTTTGGTTGTGACCACTTGCCGCCGCCGCCGCATGCGGGTAGGAGGAGGTGCCCGGAAGCCAGTAACACAGGGGGGGACGAGTGATGACCACCCCCATGCAAAACCCTTGTGTTAGCGGGGGAAGGGACAAGGTTCTTTAGGCTCCTTGACAAGATCTATTCCTTAGGTCGTTTTTATCTTATCCAAATAAATCCCAGCTTAACTAGAACAAGTATAGCGGTTAAGTAAGGGTCGAACCCAAGAGAGTTTGGTGATATTTTTATTAAATTCAATTATTGATTATAGAAAAAAGTAACAGGGGGGGGTTGGATGATGTGATGCACACAAAACTAAAAAGCAAGTAATAAGATGAATATGATGATGATGAGTGAATCTACGCTAAGTTGATTCTTAGCATGTGATTACTACTTTGGTGACTTCCTTTTTACAAGTTTTCAAGTAATGTTCCCGTCTTGATCATATGTATGTGTTGAGCCAACTGACATCAACACAACTTAACAAGTTTGTGTTCCGTAAACCTACAAGAACAAGTCACAAGTTAGCTTTCAAACAAAGACTAAGGGATATAAAGAGAAGATTAAAACCAGTAAACTAATCTTCATATTTGTTTTTCTTTTCCTTTAAGCAATTGCAACCCGTTATTACTTGAAGGTTACTACTAGATTAAAGACCCGAACCCGGAATCTATTAATCCTACTTCTTTACATGTACTTTAAAACCTAAGGTGATCAATATTAAGTGATAATAAAACATGTAACTGAGACAAATAAAGATTAAGAAACACAAACCATTACTGAATAAAACTTATATTAGAAAGATACTTATAACCAAAGTAATAAAGCAGCTTCAAACCAAACTAATGTAGCAAGGAAACTAGAAGCTCATTACAAAGGAAGTAGAAAGAAAAGAGAGAATAAAAATGGGGAAAACGATGAATCCCTCTAGCAATCAGCCATGGGTCTATTTATACAACAAATGACACTAAATGGGAGTAAATGGCCGGCCAAAACAACAACCTTTAATGCCATAAAGGTGGTGCAAACAGCCGGAGTAAACTCTCTGTCGTCGAACCGCAAGGGCGGCCTTCAGGACCGCAGGGGCGGTTTAGGCAGAAACGCTTGAAGTTCTTCGTGGCCGCAGGGGCGGCCTGGCAATTCCGCAAGGGCGGATCTTTATTGTTCTTCAAACGCTTGACTCTTCATCTTTCTGTCGCTTCTGGTGTCGAGCCCCAGGTGCAGCCCAATGTCAATGCATGGGCGGTGACACTGACTCTTTGGCTTCACAGCTCCGCAGGGTGAGACGCAGGCAGAGGTGCAGGGGCGCCGGTCTTCGCTTCTTCAGGATAGTCACCGCACGGGCGCTAATGAGGGGCGCATGGGCGGTGACAGTCTTGGTTCTGGGCGCTGGCGATGACGCAGGCTGCGTTCCGGAGTGCAGTGTCACCCGTTGGGGGGGTGACAATGCTCCGCGGGGGCGGTGAGGCACCAGAAGCTTTGCTTCGTGAATGGTCTTGAACTCCCAAGTGCTTATAACTCCTCTTTTATCTTCTTTTAGTCTTCTTCTTCTGGACCAAGAAGTTAGTAGCATAAAATGACACTATTGTGCTAAAAAGACTCTAAAAACTAACCTAAATGATAGTGATTCCATCACCTATCAAACTCCCCCATACTTAGACCTTTTACTCGTCCCGAGTAAAACAAATGTCAGTAGTTTTAGACTCATGGGCCTCAAGAAGCATGGGTAAGAGGCATAGACAATGGAAAATAAAAGCCAAGAAAGAAAGAAGGAAAAAGATAGAAAATGTGAGAAAAAGGTGAGAAAACTAGCATCCTTATTTCTCCAAGAGTGACCTACCCGGACAACCTCCTTTATGACTCCCCTTCTTATGTCGCCAAACGCCGGAAGGGAAACCTAGACTCGGTGCCGCTCATTTTGCCAAGGTGTCCTTTCGGGTTTCCACCTTGCCACTCTTCTTCTTTTCTTTGATGATCTCACTTGGAACTCACATCCATCAAGTCCAATTTTGCACCAACCTAAGGTTGGTCGGACTACCTTCCTTTTGCCTAAACCACCCTTTCGGGTTTTCGGTTTATCCAAGGATTTTCATGCCTTTTTACATTTTCTTTGGTTTTTCTTCTCTTTTTTTTTTATATATGAATTTCAAACTGAATTAAAAGTCAAAGCAAACACACTCAAAACAACTTAAACAAACTACGCAAGCAATGATAATTCCCTCCCCCATACTTGAAGCACATTTTGCCCTCAAAGTGGAAAATAAAGCAAAGATAAATGTGGGAAAGGGAGAAATGATGATACCACTAGTAGGATGGTCCGGCTGGACCATCCGGACCCTCCTCCGGTGGGTACGGAAAGTGGCTGAAGAAGTGCTCCTGCCGGCGGTAGAGTGTGTCGATGCGGGCCTGCCGAGCATCCATCCGACTGCCAAAGGAGGTCTCAAAATTGGCTTGCCAAGCCAACTGCTGAGCCTCGAGCTGCTGCTGCTCAGCCGCCTGCCAAGCACCCTGCTGGCGGTCAAAATGGGTGGTCAAAGAGGAGGCGAAACTAGACTGCCACGCCTGCTACTGCTCAATTATGGTTTGCTGGTACTCGGTCTGCCTTGCCTAATGCTGAGTAGTCAGGGCTTCCATTTGAGCCTAGAGGCTCTCCATGGTTGGACCATCATCTGGGGCTACAATAGGCATCTACTCATCATCTGGTATGGGCATGTGGTCATCAAAATGAGCCCGGCTGGAGCTCGCAGCCTGTCTCTCAACAATGGCCACCTGAGGCCGTCTCGGCACGAAAGGGTCAGACGGGATGTATAGCTCGGAGAGCTCGTCTCCAAATGGAAGCGGCCGGGGGAGGTATGTGATGTGGCTCCCATTTGCTAATGAAAGCCAAAAAAGGTTCTCCCCGTCCCTCTTGAGGAGCTTGCACCTCCTCAGTATCCGCTCCGTGTATAATGGGGCCTCCAACCCGTCCTCTAAGTCAGAAATATCCATCACCAGTGAGGCGATCAAGGAAATCACCCCACCGCCAACAATGTCCCTTGGCTCGTCCTTCCTAATCCGCTTCAAAGCGGTAAGGAAGAGGTATGGCCAATCCGGTACCTTCTCGCTCATTGGAAGGCAAGCGTATAGCAATGGAAGGTCCTTGAGGGCGACCTTGTTCTCCTCTTTGTGTCCACAGAAGACACTCATGATGATCTTCGACAGTAGCCTCAAGCAAGGGTGAGTGAGTTTGTTGGAGTACTCACCCCCGGCATGAAACTCGGATCCGGTGGCGGCCTGCCAAAACTCGCAAAGGTCGGGTGTCGGAACGGGTTCCCACCAATTCTTTGAGGCGCAAATAGTTACCCCAAATGCTTCCTGCAGTTGGGTGTAATATAGTGTATACTTTTTCTTGTTGAATTTGAATGAAAGTCCAACACAAACATGGTCCTCCTTCTCCATGGTGAAGGTGGTGATGAATTGGTGGTTGAGCTCGGGGCACGTTGGAGCACTCATGTCCAGAAATTCACAGAGCCCAGCATTGGTGAGAAATGACTTCATGCTCTCCAACATGCCCAATTTTTCAAATGTAGGAACGTGCAAAAACCGAGTTGCATACACAACCCGATCCTACACAATCCTATAACGGGTCTTCTCAGCCACCGACATCTTGTATTTTCTCTGTGGTTCCATTTCTAACAATTGATCAAGTAAAGGAATTAGAAAGTTCAGAAATTGCAGAAAGAGACGAACCCTCTGTTGCTATTTCCGCAGGGGCGGCAGATGGAGGCGCAGGGGCGGAGAGGCGCAGAGGCGTGAGCTTGTAGGCGCAGGGGTGGGAGAACTCTTGTTGGCGATTCTTGACAGTTGCGAATGTGGAGGATATGGGGTGTTTTCCGGTGGCTTTTGGTGGGTTGAGATGTTGCCGGAGGTGGTGAAGAGTGGTGGAAGAGGGTTGTTGGTGATGGGGAGTATAGTAGGGTGAAGGGTTTAGAGATTGAGGTGGTGATGGTTGTGAGAAGGTAGAGGGTGGTGCAGGGGCCTCGGAGGTCGTGGAAGTGGCGTCGGTGAGGTGGCGCAGGGGGCGTGAGCAAGGGTGGTGATGGTGAGTGGTTGAGGGCGCAGGGGCATTTGTGAGAGGGAGAGGTTTGGGAGAGACGAGTGGTAGGTAAGGTGAGAGAGAGAGGTTGGTGGGGTAGGTGTAGGGTATTTTTTTATCTTTATTTTTTTCTTTTCTGGATAAAACCGCAGGGACAGAGACTTGTGATAGGTGATGGAATCACTATCATTTAGCATAGTTTTTAGAGTCTTTTTGTTACATTAGTGTCGGTTTATGCTACTAACTCCTTGATCTAGAAGAAGAAGACTAAAAGAAGATAAAGAAGGAGTTATAAGCGCTCAGGAGTGAAGATCATTCACGAAGCAAAGCTTCTGCTGCCTCAACGCCCCTGCGGAGCATTGTCACCGCCCCTGCCGGTGACACCATACGCCGGAGCGCAGCCTGCGCCTTCGCCAGCGCCAGAAACGAAGACTATCACCGCACTTGCGTCGACCCCTTGGTGCCCTTGCGGTGACTTGCCCTGAAGAAGCAAAGCCAGCGCCCCTGCGCCTCTTTCTGCGTCTCAACCTGGGAGCTTTGAAGATGAAGAGTCAGTGTCACCGCCCCCGCGTTGACACTGGGATGCCCTTGCGGCTTGGCATCGGAAACAACAAGAAGTTGAAGAGTCAGACGTTTGAAGATCATTAAATATCCGCCCTTGCGGAAGTGGTAGGCCGCCCATGCGGCCACGAAGAAGATGAAACATTTTCACCTATACCGCCCCTGCGGATCTGAAGCCGCCCCTGCGGATCTGAAGCCGCCCCTGCGGATATGAAGCCGCCCCTGCGGTTCAGCGACATAAGCTTTACTCCGGCTGTTTACACCACCTTTATGTCATTAAAGGTGGCTGTTTTGGGTCGGTCATTTACTCCTATTTAGTGCCATTTGTGGCATAAATAGACCTAGGGTTGATTGCTAGAATCATCTAATTTAGAATACACTTTTTCAATTATAATTCTCTTGCTACCTTTGTAATGAGTTGCTAACTCCCCTGCTACATTGGGTTGGTTTGAAGCTGCATTATTACATTGGTTGTAAGTTCTTTCTAATATAAGTTTTCATTCAGTAATACTTTGTGTTTCCTTGATCTTCATTGTCTAATTGCATGTTTTACTATCACTTAAGATTTATCACCTTAGGTTCTAAAATGCAAGCAAAGAACTAGGATTAATAGATTCCGGGCTCGGGTCTTTAATCTAGTAGTAAACTTTAAGTAATAACGGGTTGTAGTTGCTTATAGGAAAGGAACACAAATATAAAGATAAGTTTAACGGTTTTAATCTTTTTTTATATCCCTTAGTCTTTATTTGAAAGCTAACTTGTTAATTGTTCTTATAGGTTTACGGAACACTAACGTGTTAAGTTGTGTTGATGCCGGTTGGCTCAACACATATATATGATCGAGATGGGAGATTACTTGAAAACTTGTAAAAGGGAACACACCAAAGTAGTAATTGCATGCTAAGAATCAACCTAGTGTTGATTCACCCATTATTGTCTTACTCGTTGTGTTACTTGCTTTCATAAGTTTTGTGTGCATAAACTTACCCAAAATCCCGCCCTTTTTGGTTACTTGAATCTATAATCAATAATTAATTTAATAAGAATAACAAAACTCTCTTGGGTTCGACCCTTACTTAACCACTATACTCGTTTTAGTGCTAAGTCGGGATTGTATTTTGATAAGATAAAAATGACCATAGAGAAAGGTCTTGTCAAGTTTTGGCGCCGTTGCTGGGGAGTTTATTTATTTATATTGTTTTGTTATTATTGATTATTGGTTTGAACCATTTTTATGGTTCAAACCCGTGCTACTAACTCCGGCTTTGCTTCCTTTGTCCAGAAATGGAGAGGACGCACATCCGGCAACGTAGACAACAACAACTCCAACAAGAAATGGCTGATCGTACTCTTCGTCAACTCACTCAGCCCACTTTGGCTCAAAACCCTCTTGCGGTTACTATACCGGCATTAGGGGAAGGAATCAACTTCGAGCTCAAGCCGGGTCTCATTCACTTGCTCCCATCTTTCCGTGGGTTAAGCCCAGGATGACGATGTTGAGGTGAATGCAATGGGTTATGGACAGCCGCAGCAGCAAAGGCCTAGGAACGATCCTTATAACTTCATGCCAAACTGGCGTGACCAACAGAATTATCGTTGGAGGGATCAACAAAACCAACAACAACAGCCCCGACAAGGTAAGTATCAAACGACTGAAGATATGTTGCAGGTTTTGACTAAACATTTTGCTACTCATTTCCAAAAAACAGAATCCAGCATCAAGAACCTTGAAAAACAGGTTGGGCAAATGGCGGAAGCCATAACAAGGATTGAAACTAGATCCTCCGGAGGATTGCCTTCACATACGGCTATAAACCCCAAGGCGATGCTGGAGGAGGCTCAATCAGAGAGGTAGAGTCCTTGCATCAAGCCAACGACGTTAAACAAAGGCGCTGCTCGGGAGGCAACCTGAAGGAATAAGAAGAGGAGCCTCTATCAAGAAATCACCCATGTGGCTCAGTGTCCCCGTCCCCACGGTGACACCCATGGCCAGCACCGCCCACGGCACTGAGTCTAACGTTTGCAACATACTGGTCACCGCCCCCGCGGTGAGTCCCTTACGCCCCTGCAACGGCCATCCTTGACACACATTCTCAGCGCCGCCCTTGGCGCTGAGTCGGGCGGCGTTGAGTCTGTGTGCCCCCTCTTCCTTGTCACCGCCCCCACGGCGACAAGCCCCCGCCCCTGCGGTTTAATCAAGGAAAGAAAAAAATACACTTTCCAAAAATAACCTACAACTACCCCCCTCTCCTCTCTCTCCACTCACTCTTTGAACCCTATACCCCCTCTATCTCCCACGCCCTTGCGCCCTCATCGAGCTCTCACACGCGACCTTGTGCAACGCCCCGCGCCACCCCCGACGACCTAGCCAAAGCCGTCAACACGCCACCCGAGACACCCGCCCTCGCTACCACCAAACACCTCCCTCATCCTCCCAAAACTCTAAACCCTACAACACCCTTCCCCCTCACACTCTCTTCCCTACACCGCTCATCATCGCCGGCGACATTCCCACCAACAAGAAGCCACCATAACGCCCCTCAACACCACCACCTTCGCAACTGTCAGAAATCGCCTTCTGCACTTCTACCACCCCTGCGCCTGACAGCTGCCGCCCCTGCTCCTCGCCGCCCCTGCGCATCCTTCAGCCGCCCTTGCGGAAATAGCAACAGAAGGTTCGTCTCTTATTTCAGTTTCTGAACTTTCTAATCCCTTTATTTGTTCAATTGCAAGAAATGGAAAAACAGAAGAAATAAAAGCTGTCGGAAGCTGAGAAGGAGCGGTATAGGATTGTGCAAGATCGGGTTGTGTATGCAACTCAGTTTTTGCACGTTCCTACTTTGGAAAAATTGGGCTTGTTGGAGAGCATGCAGGCAGGGGGTGAGTATTCCAACAATCTCCTTGATCGTTGCACAGGTGATGGACCTCTCCGACTTGGAGGATGGGTTAGAGGCCCCTTTGTACAGAGAAGAGATGTTGAGGATGTGAAGGCTCCTCAAGAGGGACGGGGAGAACCTCTTTTGGCTCTCATTGGAAGATGGAAGTCACATCACATACCACCCCCGACCACTTCCACATGGAGACGAGCTCTCCGAGCTATACATACCAGCTAACCCCTCCATGCCGAGACGGCCTCAGGAGGCCATTGTTGAGAGATATGCTGCGAGCTCCAGCCGGGCTCTTGTTGCTGACCACGTGCCCATACCGGATGATGAGGAGATGCCTACTGCAACACCGGACGACAGTCTGGCCATGGCGAGCCTTCAGGCTCAAATGGCAGCGTTGACCACCCAACATCAGGCATGGTAGACCGAGTACCAGCGGTCCATGCTTAAGCAGCAGCAGGCGTGGTAGTCCAACTTCGCTTCCTCTATGACCACCCATTTTGACCGCCGGCAGGATGCTTGGCAGGTGGTTCATCAGCAGCAGCTAGAGGCTCAGCAGCTGGCTTGACAAGCCAGCTTTGAGACTTCATTTGGGCAAAGGATGGACGCTCAGGAGCACCGCATCAACACGCTCTACCGCCGGCGGGAGCACCTCTTCAGCAACTTCCCGTACCCACCGGAGGAGGGTCCGGATTTTACAGTTGGACAATCCCACTAGTGGTATCATTCCTTCTACCTTTCCCACATTTATCTTTGCTTCATTTTCCACTTTGAGGGAAAAGTGTGCTTCAAGTATGGGGGAGGGAATTATCATTGCTTGTGCAGTTTGTTTAAGTTGTTTTGAGTGTGTTTGCTTTGAGTTTTAATTCAGTTTGAAATTCATATATAAAAAAAAGAGAAGAAAAAGCCAAAGAAAATGGAGAAAGGCATGAAAATCCTTGGATAAATTAAAAACCCAAAAGGGCGGTTTCGGTAAAAAAAAGGTAGTCCGACCAACCATAGGTTGGTGCAAAATTGGACTTGAGGGATGTGAGTTCCAAGTGAGATCATCAAAGAAAAAGAAGAAGAGTGGCAAGGTGAAAACTAGAAAGGGCACCTTGGCAAAATGAGCGGCACCGAGTGTAGGTTTCCCTTCCAACATTTGGCGACATAAGAAGGGGAGTCATAAGGAGTTTATCCAGGTAGGTACCTCTTGGAGCTATAAGGATGGTATTTTTCTTACCTTTTTCTCACATTTTCCTCTCTTTTCCTTCTTTCTTTCTTGGTTTTTCTTTTGTTTTCATTGTCTTTTCTGCTTGCCCATGCTTCCTGAGGCCTTTGAGTTTATAAACTACTGTCATTTGTTTTACTCGGGACGGGTAAAAGGTCTAAGTATGGGGGAGTTTGATAGGTGATGGAATCACTATCATTTAGGTTAGTTTTTAGAGTCTTTTTGTTACATTAGTGTCGGTTTATGCTACTAACTCCTTGATCCAGAAGAAGAAGACTAAAAGGTGATAAAGAAGGAGTTATAAGCACTTAGGAGCGAAGATCATTCACGAAGCAAAGCTTCTGCTGCCTCATCGCCCCTGTTGAGCATTGTCACCGCCCCTGCGGGTGACGCCATACGCCGGAATGCAGCCTGGACCATCGCTAGCGCCAGGAACGAAGAATGTCACCACACCTGCGTCGACCCTTGGCGCCCCTGCGGTGAATTGCCCTGAAGAAGCGAAGCCAGCGGCCCTGCGCCTCTGCCTGCGTCTCAACCTGGGAGCTGTGAAGATGAAGAGTCAGTGTCACCGCCCCCGTGTTGACACTGGGACACCCCTACGACTCGGCATCAGAAATGACAAGAAGTTGAAGAGTCAAACGTTTGAAGATCATTAAATATCGGCCCCTATGGTTCAACGACAGAAGCTTTACTCCGGCAGTTTACACCACCTTTATGGCACTAAAGGTGGTTGTTTTGGGTCGGTCATTTACTCCTATTTAGTGCCATTTGTAGTATAAATAGACCTAGGGTTGATTGCTAGAATCATCCAATTTAGAATCCACTTTTTTCCATTATAACTCTCTTGCTACCTGTGTAATGAGTTGCTAACTCCCTTGCTACATTGGGTTGGTTTGAAGCTGCATTGTTACTTTGGTTGTAAGTTCTTTCTAATATAAGTTTTCATTCAGTAATACTTTGTGTTTCCTTGATCATCATTGTCTAATTGCATGTTTTACTATTACTTAAGATTGATCACCTTAGGTTCTAAAGTGCATGCAAAGAACCAGGATTAATTGATTCTGGGTTCGGGTCTTTAATCTAGTAGTAAACTTTAAGTAATAACGGGTTGTAGTTGCTTAATGGAAAGGAACACAAATATAAAGATAAGTTTAATGGTTTTACTCTTTGCTTTATATCCCTTAGTCTTTATTTGAAAGCTAACTTGTTAATTGTTCTTGTAGGTTTACGGAACACTAACCTATTAAGTTGTGTTGATGCCGGTTGGCTCAACACATATATATGATCGAGACGGGAGATTACTTGAAAACTTGTAAAAGGGAACTCACCAAAGTAGTAATTGCATGCTAAGAATCAACCTAGTGTAGATTCACCCATTATTGTCTTACTCGTTGTGTTACTTGCTTTCATAAGTTTTGTGTGCATAAATTTACCCAAAATCCCCCCCCCCCTTTTTGGTTACTTGAATCTATAATCAATAATTAAATTTAATAAGAATAACAAAACTCTCGTGGGTTCGAGCCTTACTTAACCATTGTACTCGTTTTAGTGCTAAGTCGGGATTATATTTTGATAAGATAAAAACGACCATAGAGAAAGGTCTTGTCAACTTGTCACCGCGGGGGTGTTGATAAGGAAGAGGAAGGTGCAGGCTCAGTGCCGGGGGCGGCGCTGAGAATGCGTGTCAAGGGTGGCCGCCGCAGGGGCGCATGGATGTCACCGTTGGGCCGGTGACAAGGGTTTTGCAAACGCAGGCCCATCGCCGGGGGTGGCGCTGGGCAAGTGTGTCACCGCAGGGGCGGAGACACTTAGCCGCAGGGGCGGTTGGCTTGATTGAGGCTCCTCTTCTTATTCCTTCGGGTTGCCTCCCGAGCAGCGCCTTTGTTTTACGTCGTTGTCTCGACATAAGGACTCTACCTCTCTGATTGGGCCTCCTCCAGCATCATCTCGTCAATCGGATCGTTTTTTACTCCTTCAATGTAGGGCTTTAGCCTTTGTCTGTTTACGTTGAACACCTTGTGCATTTGGGGATCATAGAGATCCACAACGCCGTGAGGGTATACTTCGGCTATCACGAACGGCGCTGTCCACCTTGAACACAGCTTACCTGCAAAAAGTTTCAAACGTGATTGAAAGAGGAGTACCTTATTACCTACCTTGAAGTCCTTCTGGAGAATATTTCGGTCATGCCATGCTTTGGTTTTTTTCTTTGTATGCAGTGGCATGGTCATACGCATCTAATCTCAATTCCTCCAACTCTTGCAATTGGAGTTTCCGGAATTCGCCCACTTCCTCTATGTTCATGTTGCACTTCTTTACCGCCCACCAAGCTTTGTTCTCTAGCTCCACCGGAAGGTAGCATGCTTTCCCAAACACGAGCCTGAAGGGAGACATCCCTATAGGAGTCTTGTAGGCTGTCCGATAAGCCCATAGAGCGTCGTTTAGCCTTGCACTCCAATCCTTCCTTCCGGGAGAGACCGTCTTTTCGAGGATGGTCTTAATTTCCCTGTTGGATACCTCAGCTTGGCCATTTGTTTGTGGATGATAAGCTATTGACACTCGTTGGTGTACGTGGTACTTCTTAAGGAGGGTCGTGATCGTCTTGTTGTAGAAATGGGTACCCCTATCACTGATTAAGGCTTTCGGAATTCCAAATCTTGCAAAAATATTTTCCTTACGGAAGGCTGCAACCACTTTTGAATCATCAGTTTTGGTGCACCCACTTGGAAACATAGTCCACCGCAAGTAATATATATGTATGCCCAAATGAAGTAGGAAAAGGCCCCATGAAATCAATTCCCCAAACATCAAATATTTCGCAAAATATAAGAGAGGTTTGGGGCATTTCATGTCTCCTTGAAATGTTTCCTACCCTTTCGTACCTATCACACACTTTGCAAAACGTAAAAGCGTCTCTAAAAATGTGTGGCCAAAAGAAACCGGCACCCAAAACTTTTCTTGCAGTTTTGTTGGCCCCAAAATGCCCCCACATGCTTCTAAATGATAGAAAATTAAGACAGATTGTACCTCATTATCCGGAATGCAACGGCGGATTACTTGGTCAATACAATGCTTCCAAAGGTAGGGGTCGTCCCAAACGTAGTGTCGAGATTCAGCCTTCACCTTCTCTCGTTGTGCTTTGGTGAAGTCTAGAGGGTACTCATTCCTAACAATGAAGTTCACAATGTCAACAAACCAAGGTTTAAAAGATTGGAGCTTAAGACAAACCTCTGTCGTCAATTCCGCAAGGGCGCCTAGGTTGAGCCGCAGGGGCGGGACGCTTGAGGCGCAGGGGCGGTTACACAACAGAGGGTTGTGTAGAAGGTGTCGTCTGGAAAACTTACAGCTATCTCCTTTCCTTTCGTTGGATCTTCCTCTTCCTTCATTAGCCTGCTCAAATTATCGGCCACCAGGTTCTCAGCCCCCTTCTTGTCCCGTATCTCTAGGTTGAACTCACTTCGAAGGAGCACCCACCGAATCAATCGTGGCTTTGCCTCCTTCTTCGCCATGTGGTACCTAAGAGCTGCATGATCAGTAAAAATAATTACTTTTACTCCAAGAATGTACTGTCTGAATTTCTCAAGGGCAAAAACCACCGCTAGCATCTCCTTCTCGGTGGTGGAGTATTTCCTTTAAGCTCCATTGAGTGTTATAGACGCATAATGGATCACGTGTGAGGCTCGCCCATCCTTCTGTCCTAAGACAGCTCCTATTGCGTAGTTGATGGCATCACACATGATTTCGAAGGGTTTCTCCCAATCCGGAGAACGGATGATTGGGGCGCTAGTGAGTCATGCCTTCAAAGTGTCGAAAGCTTTCTTGCAACTTTCATCCACTATGAAGGTGACGTCTTTCTTGAGCAATTCATATAAGGGTGCCGAGATCTTTGAGAAGTCTTTGATAAAAACCGTCGGTAGAAACCTGCATGACCAAGAAAAGATCGGATTTCCCGAACGTTAGTAGGATAAGGTAAACTTTGAATTACATCAACCTTTGCCTTATCTACCTCTATCCCTTTTGAGGATATTACATGTCCTAGCACAATTCTTGTTCTACCATGAAATGGCATTTTTCCGAATTAAGAACTAAATTGGTTTCAACACATTTTTCAAGAACTAGTTTCAAATGTCCTAGACTTGCATCAAAACTGTCCCCATGGACGGTAAAAAACATCCATGAAGAATTCAATAAAATTTGCTATGTATTCAGAGAAAATACTTATCATGCACCATTGGATGGTGCCGGGGGCGTTGCAAAGTCCAAATGGCATTCTGCGGTACGCAAAAGTGCCAAATGGGCAAGTGAACGTCGTCTTTTCTTGATCTTCCGGCGCAATGGCTATTTGGAAGTAACCCGTATATCCATCCATGAAGCAGTAGTATGGATGACCTGCAAGACGTTCCAACATTTGGTCAATAAAAGGCAATGGAAAATGGTCTTTACGTGTTACCTTGTTGAGTTTGCGGTAGTCAATGCAAACTAGCCATCCGGTTTGCGTTTTACTTGGGACCATCTCTCCATGTTGATTTTCCACCATTGTGATACCTCCTTTCTTTGGAAGTACTTGGGTTGGACTAACCCAAGTGCTATCCGAAATAGGAAAGATCATATCCGCTTGGAGGAGCTTCAACACCTCCTTCTTGACTACATCCATCATTGGCGGATTCAACTTTCATTGAGGTTGCCTAGATGGTTTAGCATCCTCCTCAAGTAATATTCTATGCATGCAAGTGGATGGACTTATCCCCTTGATGTCCGCAATGGTCCATCCAAGGGCCGTCTTGTGTTCTTTCAACACTCTTACCAACTTATCCTCTTGACCGGTAGTCAATTTGTTGGAGATGATCACCGGCAAGGTATTGTTGTCTCCAAGGAAAACGTACTTGAGGTGGGATGGAAGGTCTTACAACTCTATTTCCGGTGCCTGCACTATAGATGGAACAAGCTTCTCGGTTGGGGTTAGTAAAGTGGGCCCAATGGCCAAAGTGGAGATAGGCAACCTCTTATACCCATCTAACTGGGCTAGGACCTCTTTTATGTTTGATGTTAATGCATATTCTGAATTGTGATCATCAATGTCATGTTCAATTATATTTTTTAATTCGTCAATGTCAGAAATATCAAACACATCTTGCACAAAAGGTTGAACAATGTCAATAGCACATAAAGAGTGATCATCACTAGGAAATTTCATTGCATCATAGATGTTAAATTCCACTACTTCACCATCAAACTCCATGGTTAGTTTGCCACTAATGTAATCAATTTTAGTCCTAGCAGTTTTCAGGAATGGTCTACCTAACAATATCGGTGCAGCATGCGAGTCATTTTCCATATCCTTTACAAAGAAATCAGCAGGGAAAATTAGGTTGTCTACCATTACTAATACATCTTCAATTATCCCTTGCGGGTACACATTAGATCTATCAGCAAGTTACACTACAATTCTAGTTTCCGTTAATGGCCCAAGGTCGAGTGATTTGTAAATAGAATATGGCAAAACATTTATAGAAGCACCAAGGTCAAGCATGGCTTTATCAAAACGGGTTTCCCCTATGACACAAGGGATACTACGTTGGAAAACGGCGGAGACATGCTCACTTGTACTTTTTGTTTCCCCTTCAACGAGCATATTTAGGAATACTCTTCACTAACTTAAGGAGAGGGATGTTTACCTCGCATTTGGAGAAGGTCTCAAAGAGATTCTTGTCCTTAATGATTCTTCTCTCCTTTAGTGCCTCATGAAAAGGAGCTGGTGGTTTCTCAGAGTACATTGGTGGAAACTCAGGTTGGATGTATGAATCCTTCTCTGCAGAACTCTCTGTCGAGTTTTCCGCAGGGGCGCCAGATTGCAGGCGCAGGGGCGGCTCAAGGGTTGTGACCGCAGGGGCGGGGACATCCAGCCGCAGGGGCGGCGTCTGCTTAGAGTATGGCGCAGTTGCAGCCGCAGGGGCGGCTGTAGGTGTGGCAAACTCGTCAAAGGGTTTGTCTTGTAATTCTTTTGTTGGTTTCTGTTGGATTTGCTTCCCACTCCTTAATGTTAGGGGACTACCATTCTCCTTGGGGTTTATAACCGTTTGGGAAGGCAATCTTCCTGAGGACCTAGCTTTGATCCTTGTTATGTCTTCCGCCATTTCCCCAACCTGTTTTCCAAGGTTCTTGATGCTGGATTCTGTTTTTTGGACATGAGTAGCAAAATGCTTAGTCAAAACCTGCAACATATCCTCAGTTGATTGATACATACCTTGTCGGGGCTGCTATTGTTGGTTTTGTTGATCCCTCCAACGAAAGTTTTGTTGAGCACACCAATTTGAGATGAAATTCTGCGCATAAGGATCGTTCCTAGGCCTTTGCTGCTGTGGTAGTCCATAACCTACTGCATTTACCTCCGTATCGTCATCCTGCACTTGGGGACACATGTCCGTTGGGTGATATCGGTCAGCATAAACTCCACATGCCTTAAGCTGTTGTGGGGTTCCCATAAGTGTTAATCTCTTCACCATCTCCTTTCGTTCAGCAAGCTTATTGGAGATCTCACTCTTCCCGGAATTCACAGCATGAACACCTCTCTTGGAAGAAGTCCGTCCAAAGTTTTGGGTTCCTTCCGCTAGTTCCTGCATCTTTTCCAAAGCAAAGTCAGGGGTAGAGTTAAGAATGTTACCTCCACAAGCCGCATAGACGATCCTCCTTGCGTTGTCAAGCAAGCCATTGTACAAGTACAAGACTAGATCCCGAGTTAAATAACCATGGAAAGGACAACTGGATCGGAGGCGTGCAAACCGCTCAAAGTACTCATAGAGAGTCTCGTCCGCCTCTTGCTCGATGTTGCTTATAGCTTTCTTCAAGCTATTGGCCTTCTTGGTTGGGAAGTATTTCTCCTGAAACGCCTTGTGGAGATTCTCTCAAGTGTCGATGCTCCCGGATGGGAGGTGGTAATACCAATCGTCAGCTGCATCCTTGAGTGTGAATCCGAATGCCCTCATATTAATTTGTTCTTTGGTAATGTTGGCCGGCTTCATGCTCATACACACGGTATGAAACTTCCCAAGGTGTTTCATGGGGTCTTCACCACTTGACCCATGGAAGGATGGGAGCAAGTGAATGAGACCCGGCTTGAGCTCGAAGTTGATTTCTTCCCCTAATGCCGGTATAGTAACCGTAAGAGGGTGTTGAGCGAAAGTCGGCTGAGTGAGTTGATGAAGAGTACGATCAGCCATTTCTTGTTGGAGTTGTTGTTGTCTACGTCGCCGGATGTGCGTCCTCTCAATTTCTTGATCAAAGGGAACAATGCCGGAGTTAGTAGCACGGGTTTGAACCATAAAAACGGTCCAAACCAATAATCAATAAAAAAAATGAAATAAAAATAAAACTAAACTCCCCGGCAACGGCGCCAAAATTTGACAAGATCTTTTCCTTAGGTCGTTTTTATCTTATCAAAATAAATCCCAACTTAATACTAGAAAAAGTATAGCGGTTAAGTAAGGGTCAAACCCAAGAGAGTTTGGTGATATTGATATTAAATTCAATTATTGATTATAGAACAAAGTAACAAGGGGGGGGGGGGGG
>BSUD01000004.1:104682320-104758832 GCA_033239045.1 Fagopyrum esculentum
GGGGGGGGGGGGGGGGGGGGGTTGGATGAATTAATGCACATAAAACTAGAAAGCAAGTAATAAGATGAATATGATGATGAGGAGTGAATCTACACTAGGTTGATTCCTAGCATGCGATTACTACTTTGGTGATTTCCTTTTATAAGTTTTCAAGTAATGTTCCCGTCTTGATCATATGTATGTGTTGAGCCAACCTACATCAACACAACTTAACAAGTTAGTGTTCTGTAAACCTACAAGAACAAGTCACAAGTTAGCTTTCAAACAAAGACTAAAGGATATAAAGAGAAGATTAAAACCATTAAACTAATGTTTATATTTGTGTTTCTTTTCCTTTAAGCAATTACAACCCGTTATTACTTGAAAGTTACTACTAGATTAAAGACCCGAACCCGGAATCTATTAATCCTAGTTCTTTGCATGTACATTAGAACCTAAGGTGATCAATTTTAAGTGATAATAAAACATGCAATTGCGACAAATAAAGATTAAGAAACACAAAGCATTACTGAATAAAACTTATATTAGAAAGGTACTTACAACCAAAGCAACAAAGCAGCTTCAAACCAAACTAATGTAGCAAGGAAACTAGAAGCTCATTACAAAGGAAGCAAGAGAAAAGAGAGAATAAAATGGGGAAAAAGATGAATCCCTCTAGCAATCAGCCATGAGTCTATTTATACTACAAATGGCACTAAATAGGAGTAAATGGCCGGCCAAAATAGCCACCTTTAATGCCATAAAGGTGGTGCAAACAGCCGGAGTAAAGTCTCTATCGTCGAACCGCAGGGGCGGCCTTCAGGACCGCAGGAGCGGTTTAGGCAGAAATGCTTGAAGTTCTTCGTGGCCACAGGGAAGGCCTGGCAATTCCACAAGGGTGGATCTTTAATGTTCTTCAAACGCCTGACTCTTCATCTTTATGTCGCTTCTGATGTCGAGCCGCATGAGCGGCCCAATGTCAACGCAGGGGCGGTGACACTGACTCTTTGGCTTCACAGCTCCGCAGGGTGAGACGCAGGCTGAGGCGCAGGGTACCAGTCTTCGCTTCTTCAGGATAAGTCACCGCAGGAGCGCCAAGGAGGGGCGCAAGGGCGGTGACAATCTTGGTTCCGGGCCCTGGCGAAGGTGCATGCTGCGTTCCGGAGTGCAGTGTCACCCGCTGGGGCGGTGACAATGCTCCACGGGGGCGGTGAGGCACCAGAAGCTTTGCTTCATGAATGGTCTTCAACTCCAAACTGCTTATAAGTCCTCTTTTATCTTCTTTTAGTCTTCTTTTGGACCAAGGAGTTAGTAGCATAAAATGACACTATCGTGCTAAAAAGACTCTAAAAACTAACCAAAATGATAGTGATTCCATCAGCTATCACTCCTCGGGTTACAAAAGAAGTTTAATTAACAATGGAATAACGTAACTAAAGATAATAAATGAATGTGTGTATGGCATTGCATGTGTGATATGTGGGTATGTGTATTTGCTATTACTTCATTCTTATTCAATGTTGTAGCTAACGGTGTATACCGTGTTGTAGATGATCTATAGGTTAGGAAGACTGCAAAGTGAGAGAGATAGGGTGACTAGCCGAGAACTTCTGTACATTAGGATGCTCGTGGGATATGGGATTTTGTATCTGGATATTGTGAATGTTGTTTTGTACTCGGCTTTGTTGTTATAAAACCATTTTGATGTATATTATACGGTTTTATATATTTGGTTTTAATCTATCTGTGTCTTGTTGTAAGATCCAGAGAACTTGTTGTTAGGCTAGGGTCAGGATCCATTGTGAGATCCTAGCCCAATGTGACACTCCGAGTCCCCTGGATTCAGGGTGGTACACGACAAAGTCCGGTCGAGTGTCCATAGGAGCTTCTGCATATCGAGACTATGTGTAGAGACTCGAGGCGGCTATCAGGACTGGAGGACCAACACCAGTACCACCACTTCCCGCAAGATCAGTTGAGGTTTCGCAGAGAGTTATACCGGTTGTTGCCCCGCCTGCTAGAGTTGCTGAGGTTGCTGATAATGCTACAGTATCGGTCGAGGCACGAGATCTGAAGCCCGACAGTTGGTTGAAGGCTTTTGTCCAGTTGAAGGTTCCTATTTTCATTGGGAAAGACTGGATTGGAGGTGGAGCTGTAGCTAGGACATCTGCTGAAGGATCAGGCTCATTCTTGTTGAAGGACCATCCGTAGTAAGGTCACCAGTTATGAGAAGATGAAGATGGTGATTAGGGATCGTTATTGCCTTGTAGCTATGAGGAGAGACCATCTTTAGGATTTTCTCGAGGCTGGATTCGAGGATTTGCCTATTGCTGTGATTATCAACAAGTTTCAGGATGAGTTGTCTTTGTTGGGTCCGTCTGCACCACCTAAGGATCAACATCTTTATTTGTTCTCCCGGAGTTGGAGGGAGTCTACACATTCTAATCTTGCTAGTTTTTCCGTTGTGATTCTTTGACGGACTATTAGAAAGGAGGCCTTGAGAAGAGACAGAAGACTGGATCAACTAGTGCTGGAGCTAGAGCACCTGGATTTAGGCGTAGTAAGACGCCGGGATGTTCTGATTTCCAAAAGAGTTTAGATAGAGGACGGCAGTTTCATAACTATGGAGGTACAAGGCACATCCGAGCTGATTCGAAGAAGCTTGTAGTGACATGTTTTTCTAGTGGCAAGCCCGGACACAAAGCTGCATTTTGCCGTCAGGGCAAGGCGCTATCTCAGTGGGTTTCTTCACCTGCTAGTGTTATAGGAGGAGGATAGAGGTCTCGGTATCAGCAGCAGCAATAGAGAGTTCCTAGTTCTACCGGTCCTCATGGTTCCACTCAGGGACAGGGGAGACATAAAGGACGAGTTGGTGGTTCTGTAGACACCAGTGATGCATCAGCTAGAGTGTATGAGCTGAGGAGTGTCATAGAGCCGACAGCACTATCGGTCACAGGTACCATTCATATTAATGGTTTTCCTGTCAGAGTTCTTTTTGATACCGGTACGCATTCTTTTATATCCGATGCATGTGTAGATAGATTGGCCTTAGTTACCATAGAAGGTAGACCCTTCTTATTAGGATTTTCCAATGGGGTAAGATTAGAGGTACATGAGAGGTTTGCAATTGGGAGGTCGCGATTGACCAACTGACTTCTTCATCATGTACTTAGTACATGATAAAGTTATCTTTGGCATGGATTGGATGGATCATAATCGAGCAGTTCTTGACATCGGCAAGAAAATAGTAACAGTAACTACAAATGCATGCCATATTGAAATCTTTAGATGATGGCATCTCGGGAAGACTGGTACAGTCATCAGTGTAGTGTGAACTGCGAGACTTATCAGTCAGGGATGCTAGGCTTTTTAGTGCTATGCCAAGAAGGATAGTATGAGTCCGGATTTGGAGGAGATTCCAATAGCTTGCGAGTTTCCCGACGTTTTCGGAGAGCCTTCAGGTTTACCTCCAATAAGGAGTTTAGACTTTGGCATTGAGCTAGAGCCCGGTACGAGACCGATCTCTAAGGCTCCTTATCGTATGGCGCCTATCGAGATGCTTGAGTTGAAGAAGCAACTTGAGGAGTTAGCAAAGCAGGGTTTCATCCGCCCTAGTGTATCTCCTTGGGGCGCACTAGTTCTCTTCGTCAGGAAGAAAGACGGGTCAATGAGGTTATGTATTTACTACCGAGAGTTGAACAAGGTGACGATCAAGAATAAGTATTCATTGCCCCGTATCGATATCTTTGGATCAGCTGCATGGAGCTTCAGACTTTTCGAGGATCGACCTGAGATCTAGATATCACCAGCTGAGGGTGAGAGAGAAGGACATAGCCAAGACGGCATTTCGGACCAGATATAGACAATACGAGTTTGTATTGATGCCATTTGGGCACATGAATGCGCCCGCAGTGTTCATGGGGTTAATGAACTACATCTTCATCGACTTTCTAGACCAGTTTGTAGTTATCTTCATAGATGACATTCTGGTTTACTCCTGCAGCAGAGAGGAGCATGCACGACACTTAAGGATTGTACTCCAAGTCCTGCAGGATAGAGAGGTTTACGCCAAGCTCTCCAAGTGTGAGTTTTGGATGTCCGAGGCTGTATTCCTTAGTCATATCATTTCCGCTAAAGGGATCAAGGTAGATCCGGCGAAGATCGAGTCAGTAGCATCTTGGCCGCCTCCTAAGAACGTCAAGGAGGTACGCAACTTCTTAGGATTGGCGGGCTACTATCAAGATTATGTTGAGGGCTTTTCACTTATCGCCCGACCGCTCACTTCCATGTTGAGGAAGTCTACGATGTTTGTGTGGTCCGACCCGTGCCTGCAGAGCTTCGAGGAGCTGAAGAAGAGGTTAACCTCTGCTCTTATCTTAGCTCATCCAGAGGGCATTGAGGACTTTGTGGTTTACATCGATGCATCCAAGCTGGGCTTGGGATGTTTTCTGATGTAGAGGGGTAAGGTGATTGCTTGCGCGTCAAGGCAGCTGAAGACGTACGAGGAGAATTACCCTACCCATGATCTGGAGTTAGTTGTTGTCGTTCATGCTTTGAATATTTGGGTGCATTATTTGTACGGAGCTACGTGTCAGATTTTCACCAATCATAAGAGTCTGAAGTACATATCACTCAACGGGAGTTGAATAACCGCCTGTGCAGATGGTTGGAGTTGATCAAGGATTTTGATCTCGATATCTTATACCACCCGGGGAAGGCGAATGTGGTAGTTGATGGCCTTAGTATGAAGACTCCCCAGGAGATAGCGATCGCTAGGCTGACAGCTCAACCACAGTTATAGCGAGATCTTACATGACTAGATATGGATATCCACTTCCCGGATTCCGACATCCATTTCTCCATCTTGGAGATAGTACCAGATTTGTTGGCAGATATCCGACAAAAGCAAGAGAGTTGCCCAGCTTTGACACAGATCCGAGACCGGATGTCTCGAGGTGAGGCACCACAGTTTGCCGTCGGTGCTGATGGGATCTTGAGATGCTAGGAGCGTGTTTGTGTGCCTTTAGATCGAGAGTTAAGATAGAGGATCCTTCAGGAGACTCACTCTTCACCTTACTCAGTGCACCCCGGTGCAAGTAAGATATATCAAGATATCAGACGCTCCTTCCAGTGAGGTGGTCTGAAGCGAGACGTCACGAGATATATAGCTCAGTGTGCGACCTATCATCAGGTCAAGATCGAGCATCATCGACCAGGAGGCAAGCTACACCCACTTCCCGTTCCTCAGTGGAAGTGGAAGGACATCTCTATGGATTTCGTTATTGGTTTGAGACCGAGTCGAGACTTTGATGTTATTTGAGTGATAGTAGATCGACTGACGAAGACCGCAAGTTTCATTCCATTCAAGGAGACGTGGCTGGTGAGTCGATTGGCAGAGGAGTTCACCAAACAAATATAAGACTTCATGGAGTACCTAGGACTATAGTCTCGGACAGAGACGGACGGTTCACTTTGAGGTTCTTACAGCAAGTGCATGCCGCCCTAGGTACGAGTATGTAGTTCACGACTGCTTATCATCCTCGGACCGATGGTTAGTCCGAGTAAACCATCCAGACTCTGGAGGACATGTTGAGAGCTTGCGTGTTAGACTGGGGACAGGTGTGACCAATATGACGTTCCCTTAGTGGAGTTTTCGTATAACAACAGTTAGCACGCACCGATCAGGATGACTCCTTATGAGGCATTATACGGACAGAGATGTCGTACACCATTGTGTTGGGATAAGTCGATCAATGCTTGCGGAGTAGAACCTAAGCAGATTCAGGATTACATGGCTCGAGTACCAGTGATGCGCGAGCGGATGTTAGCAGCACAGACTCGACAGAAGTCGAATGCAGATAAGAGGCGTAGACCTCTGGATTTCAGAGTTGGAACTCAAGTTTGGTTGAGAGTATCCCCGACACGAGGCGTCAAACGTTTCGGTGACAAGGGGAAGTTGAGTCCCGTTTACGTCGGACCTTTCGAGATTTTAGAGCGAGTTGGAGAGGCAACATACAGACTTGCTTTGCTACCGAGGCTTGAGGGTATTCTCCCCGTCTTCCATATGTCTCAGTTACGGGAGTAAATACCGGACCCGAAACACATTGTCAGTCATGAGGATCTAGTGATCGAGCCAGACCACACGTTCGTTGAGCACCCGGTAGATTTCTTAGAGCATAGCACGAGACGCTTCCGTTTGAAGGATATACCGATGATGAAGATTCAGTTGTCAATGAGAGGAGCTGATGATGAAACTTGGGAGACGGTGGGTAGTAACCAAAGGAACTATCCGGAGTTTTACGCTGAGCTTGATGCACCTTTAGCATAGTCGTTATGTTTGGTTTTTCCTTTGTTGTGTGGTGTACGCTTTTGTGATATTTTGAGTTACATGCCCGAGTGGGAATATATGAGTTGAGTTTAGTGTTTATGTGTTGTTGTTTTGTGTTCGTTCGTGTTGTTGCAAGTTTCGGGACGAAACTTCTTTTTAGGGGGATCTGATGTAAGACCCTAGTCTTTTGCCTTCACCTCCCCCGCGGTGAAGTGTGACGCCCTTGCGGCAAGCCGTACCCGTGGTAGGGTCAACCGCCCTTGCGGCTGACTACAAATCGTGCCGGATCTTTCCTTCATTCGTTTTTATCTTCATTCCATAGATAGAAGATCGGATCTTCCATCTTATGGGTCGGCTTCCTTATCTTCTTCTAACCCTAAAACTTCCTATCCATCTATCCTTCCAGACCTTCTCTATAAATTCCCGTCTTTTCTTCTTTTTCCCATTTCTTGCTTACGCCTTTCTCCAACCCTGAAGCTGCAACTATCTCTCTTGCTTCTTGTGATCTTACTAAACGTGTAAGTCTTCTCCTCTGAGTTCTTCATCACGTTCATGTAGTTGTTGCATGCCTTTTCCTTCTGTTTCGTTTTCTTCTTTCGTTCTTCTTTTCTTCATCTCCAAAAATCAAGTTTGAACCTTGATTCTTGTTTGCATCCCCGTTGTTGATGTGTTGTTTTTCTCAGGCTCTTTTGGTTGAGTCTTGACGTGGTTGGATCAAAGGTGCGAGCTTTGGATCCCTTGTTAAGAGTTCGAACAAGAAGAAACCCCGACAACGCCTTCTGTTGAGGATCCGCCCCGCGCCTGCACAGAGCCGCCTCTGCGGATTTCCTCCCTGCCGCCCCTGCGCCTTTACCCAACCGCCCCTGCGGTATCTTCTTCAGTAACTCCCGTTCTTGTGAGTTGCTTCCTCCCTTGATTTCTTCGTTGTTTTCCTGGTTACTTATGGATGATTCTTTCCCCCTGGGTATGATGTAAGATTAAGGTTGAGCCCTTAGCTTGTGGAATTCTCTTAGAGATCATTGAGACTATGAGTTATAGACTTCTAGCAACCGTTTCGTTCCTGATTCGTGATGCTTGTGTGAACAGGTTTTCCTTGCTCCTTCCATGAGCGAAACTGAGTTGTTCTTTGAGTTGTTTCTGAGCTTTTAGATTACCTTTGAGTGAGGTAAGTCCCTTGGACTTACCTAGCTTCATTCCGCGTATTGGTTTTAGTGTTTTGGCTTGTTTGTGTTGTTATCATGTTATAACGGATAACCAGACTAGGATTAACCTATATAACCTTAATTGGCCCAAGTGTATGATAACTAGGCGGTGACCACTTGTCTAGTTCTACAGGAGACTAAAACGTGCTCTTGCAACCCAGTCCCGTAAGTAACGGATAGTACTGATCTATTCCTATTGGTATACGGAAGCGAAGGAGAGTTTCGGGAGATTCTCGTGTGACATAAGAAGTTGAATTAGTAATGGTTGACTTAATAAAATATAATAACCGGTTGAGTGCGATCATGCTATATGTTTACTTTCCCTTATTTGTTTGTGCCTTTAAGTTCTTTCTGATATCCATAATGATAGTTAACGGTTCATACCGATGTTGTAGATGTTCCACAGGTTCAGGATGTTGGTGAGTTATCCGGACGGTGTGGTCAGCCGGGGTTCACGTACATTTTAGCACGAGATCAAGTTTATTTTTATTTTGTTTCTTTTCCTATTCTTTTGAACTCGGCTGCGAGTCTTTTACGCTTCCTTTTGTTGAAACCTTTGGTTTTATATTCACTTTGTTTCCATTCGTCTATGCTTCGTTGTAAGATCCGTTGTGTTGTTGCTACTTTGAGGGTCAGGACCCATTGTGAGGTCCTAGCCCGTAACACTTCGAGTTCCCATAACTTCGGGTGTTACAGGAGGAAGATCCATTCGCCTTTATTTCAAGAGTTTTTACAAGAACTCTTCCAATGAAGAAGCAATTCGCAAACAAAGAATATCCACGATCATCAAAACCTAGAGGTAAGTTTTCTAACCCTAATAAGAAAACTAAAGTATTAACTTGTTTTGAGTGTGGTGAAACAGATCATTTTGTAAAGGATTGTCCACAAAAGAAGAGGAACAACTTTAGGAAAAATGATCAAAGAAGAAGGTTATGGTACCATCGTGGAGTGACTCACTCAGAAGACGAAAATAATCAAGCAAATTTGTGTTTAATGACCGATCAAGAAGAGCTTCTTATCAAACAAGAGAAACGAGTAAGTGAATTGTCTCTGGTAGTTGAAAATCTCAACACTGAAAAGTTAGACCTTGCTGACAATATCAAGGCCTTGGAATTGGAAAATGCGATTCTTAAGGACAATCTCTCTTATCTACATGAAGATTATATTGTTCAAGAGAAAGAGAAGGTTTGTCTAATTGTGACGTGTAGAGACCAGAAGACTGCACTTATTCAATTCACTCGTTCGAAAGCTAATCTCGAAAGGATGATGGGTGAACAAAAATCCTCTCTTAACAAGCGTGGTATTGGTTATGACATGAATTTTCCTAGAAAACGACTACCACTTTTGTTAAAGGTAAAAGAAGTTCATATATGCCCACATGTTTCTATTGTTGTAAAAAAAGACATGTAAATGAACTTGTCCATATAGAAGATATGATCCCTACATCATTGGTAACACTTATCCTCTATGTCTAAGGAAACAAGTTCTGCAAATCTAGGTTCCTAAAGGGACTAGACCACCAAACATGATTGAACCTGAATATAGACCAAAATATGTCATTTGGTCTACCCGGAAAGGTTGAAGTTTGTTGTTTTGCAGGATATCACCAAGGTTAAGGAGCATAAATGGATATTAGATAGTGGTTGCTCAAAACATATGAATGGAAAAAGCTCACTGTTTTCAGATTTAAAGAAACAATCATTTGGAACCATTATGCTTGATTATAAAGGGAAGTGTAACATCATTGACATTGGTAAAATCGGTTATAATTCATTTAACTTTTTTGACGATGTTTATCTTGTTGACGACTTAAAATATAATTTGTTTATCATCTCTCAAATATGTGACAAAGGCAACAAAGTGATCTTTGATTTTGATAAATGTGAAGTTCTAGATAAATTATCTGGTGATGTCGTGCTTACAGCTCCTAGATGCAACAATGTATATTCAATGAGCACTAACCATGTTTCAGGAACAAGATTAACGTGTCTCAAGGCCTTGTCTGATGATCCAAGGCTTTGGCATAGACGACTTGGTCACGTAAGCATGCATACGATGAAGAAACTTCTTTCAAAGGATTTGGTACATCGTTTACCAAACCTAAACTTCAAGGTTGATGAACTATGTAAGGCTTGTACACAAGGTAAACAAACAAGAGATTCATTCAAACCAAAGAAGGTTGTAAGTTCTTCTTGACCCGTTGAACTTTTACATATGGATTAATGTGGTCCTATGCGTGTCAAATCTCCCAATGGAAAACAATACATCTTTTTCATTGTGGATGATTTTTCTCGTTTTACAAGGATCTCATTTTTACGGGAAAATTATGAATCTTTGTTTGAGTTTTCAAAACTTTGTAAGGAGTTGCAAACTTTGAATAACCTACCTATCGTTTCTATTTTAAAGTGATCATAGTAAGAGAATTTGACCAACTTAAGTTTGATTTTTTTTTTTTACAAAATATGGTATTTCACACAACTTTTCAACTCCTAGAACACCTCAACAAAACGGGGTTGTGGAACGTAAGAACCGCACCTTGGAGGACATGTCTAGGACTATGATTTTAGAAAATAGTTTGCCAAATATCTTTTGAGCTGAAGCTGTTAACACGGCTAATTACATCTTAAATAGATGCTTAATCCGCCCTATTTTTAAAAAGACTCCTTAAAAACTCTTTAAATGAAGAAAATCTAATATTTCCTATTTTAAACGTTTTGGATGTACGTGCTTTGGCCATAATAATGACAAAGGTAACCTTGGAAATTTTGATGCACGTGGTGATGAACCTATCTTTATTGGATACGCTTCAAATAGTAAAGCTTATCGTGTTTACAATAAACCTACAAAAATTTGTCGAGGAAAGTATTCATGTAATTTTTTATGAAAGCTATGATGGTATGATTCAAATAGTAAAGTATTCATGTAATTTGTCGAGGAAAGTATTCATGTAATTTTATGAAAGCTATGATGTTAAGTGTGCTTTACAGATCTGAATCTAAATCGACATGGAGATCAAAATTCTGATGGAGAAGGAGACCCTAAGGCTCAAGAAAAGAACATGCAAGAACAAATTCAAGATACCGGAGAACAACCTCAAAACCTTGAAATACATCTTCAAGACCTTGAAACGACAAACAACAACACTGTTAGAAGTCAATTTCAAGGCCTTGAAACCCAAATTTAATGCCTTGACATAGGTAACAAGGGCACAACTCTAGCAGTACCTGAATCAAGTCAAGCATTTGAGCCTTAATCATCAGAATCCGTTCCAAACTTCAAGAGAAAAAAGTTTCAAAATTATTCATATCATCCAAGAGAGAACGTGATCTCAAATCCAAAAGTAGGTGTGCAAACCCGATCAAGGGTAAACAGTTTGTGTACTTTTTATGCGTTTGTGTCTCTTGTAGAGCCCTAGAACGTTCAAGCACTTCAAGAACCTGATTGGATCATTGCCATGCAAAATGAGCTAAATGAATTCGAGGGAAAAAAAATTCTGGACTCTCACGTCTAGACCTAAGGAACAATCAGTCATAGGAACAAAATGGGTGTTTCAAAACAAGTTGGATGAACATGGTAAAGTCATTTGAAACAAAGCACGACTTGCAGCTCAAGGCTATAACCAAGAAGAAGGTATTGATTATGAGGAGACTTTTGCTCCGGTTGCTAGGTTAGAAGTCATACGTATGCTAATTGCATTTGCATCCTTCATGAACATAAAGCTTTTCAAATGGATGTTAAGTGTGCTTTTTTTAATGGCTTCTTAGAAGAAGAAGTCTACGTTGCTCAACCTCCTAGATTTAAAAATGATGATTTTCCGGATCATGTTTTTAAATTGGAAAAAGATTTTAATGGTCTTAAATATGCTTCTCGAGCTTGGTATGAAATATTGTCCAAGTATCTCCTTGAAAATGATTTCAAAAGACGTTTGATTGACAAGACTTTGTTTATCAAAACCAGAGCCAACGATTTATTATTTGTAAAAATCTATGTTGATGATATATTATTTGGTGCTACTAACGATTTTCTATGCAAGGAATTTTCAGATATTATGTGTTGAGAATTCTAAATGAGGTTGATGGGAGAGTTGAATTTCTTTCTTGGTCTTCAAGATACTCAAGCTAAGAAACAAATCTTTCCTAATCAAAGCAAGTATACCAAGGATTTGTTCAAAAAATATAAAATGGATCAATCCAAATTCGCAAAAACTCCTATGAGTACTACTCTTTCATTAGACCATGACAAGAATGGTAAGAGTGACGTACAAAAGGAGTATCGAAGTATGATCGGTTCTTTATTATATTTAACCGCTAGTCGACCGGACATTATGTTTAGTGTGTGCATGTGTGCAAGAATTCAAGTTGATCCCAATCAGTCACACTTGATAGTTGTGAAAAGGATATTTCGGTATCTCGATGGCACTATGGATTTAGAGTTATGGTATCCTCGTCAAAACTCGTTTCACCTCGTTGGCTATTTAGATGCCGGCTTTGCAGGCTATAAGGTCGATAGAAAGAGCACCTCTAGATGTTGTCAATGCATATGGTCATCCCTAATCAATTGGCACTCCAAGAAGCAAAATTCCGTCACACTATCCACAACTGAAGCTGAATACATAGATGCTAGAGCCTGTTGTTCACAAATTCTATGGATCGCTCAACAACTTCGTGATCTTGGCTTTGATCTCAAATGTATACCTATTAAATGCGATAATACTAGTGTTATTTCGATAACTAAATATCATGTGCAGTATTCAAGAACAAAGCATATCGACGTGAGACATCACTTCAGACGTGATCATGTTGAAAAAGATGACGTATCGATATCTTTTATTTCGACTAACCTGCAGCTTGCATATATATTTACTAAGCCTTTATTTGAAGATCGATTCAATTTTATTAGATTGGAGCTTATGTCAAACAAGGAAGCATTATCTTAGGGGGAGTAAATCGTTTTATTTTCTCCTTATAATGCAGTCCACTTTTCCATTTCAAGGGCTTGAAATACAATACACGGTCTTCAAACGGACTTCCTGGACTACAGTGATAACCACGGATCAAATTTATGATTTTCATATTTTTATATTATTGATCATTAAATCATTTTAAAGAAGAATTTTTAAAATGATTTGAAAAAATTTCACAAGATTTTATTTTCAAAATTCAAATCTGATTTTGAAAATTGGTTGTGAATTATTAGGAAAGCACGCAAATCAATTTCAATTATCAAGAACTTAATTCTCTCAAGATCTTAATATGCCATAAATTGATTTGACATGCCCCCTTTAAAACCATTCATGCTTTCCACTTATCTCCTTTTCCTTCGTTCAAAGCTTTACAGTATCCATTTGTGCGTTACCCTTTCAAATTTCAAAACTCTCTCTCTCACAAATGGTCATCCATGGCTCCAATGAAATCAATCCGTCTTGCTTCAACTCACAAAGAAACTATTGTTCACATCTCTTCAGCATCAACAAAGCCACCCTCTCAAGACGATGTTGAAATCTTGACTCACACCGGGTTCCTACAACCTGATTTCGAAATTTCAAAGCTACATGGACATTGTTGGATGGATTCCATAATCGACCTATATCCATGTGTGATTCGGTCGATATGGATTTCTTGCAGATGCTTCAGTTACTAGGCATCTCTCTACTCAAAAGTTGCTCGATTTGGAATGTCCTTTACCCAGGAGATGTTGTCATCACCAGACTCACCACGCCCATCATTCTCACACCAACGGTTTTATGTAAAATTGTAGGGCTTTCTACCACTACCTCCTTCAATCATCCATATAGGTCTGAAAGCATTAGGTTGGCCAAGGAATAGTTTTTGATTCCCAACTCCACCTCTCTACAGCTTACTCACACCTCCCTAACCCTACAAGCCAAAATTATTTTTATTGTGTTGGTTAGATGTGTGATTCCCCGAACCAATTCTAGAGAACTACTGACAGATCAAACACTAGTGTGTCTCTATCAGATTTTGTCTGGTTTAGATGACGACCTGCCCAACCTTATCTTAAACCACATGTTTCTTACCATTAACTCCACAAGAGCCATACCTTTACCCTATGGAAATCTTCTCCCCAAAATTGTTTCTCATTTCTCCATCGACACCTCTATTTAGGAACAACAGATGTCGACTAGAAAAATTGATGAACAATGTCTGGAATGTCTAGGGGTTGAGAAGACTTTTACTGGAGAGTGGAAATTGAAAGGGAAGGCTATAGTTGTGACATCTTCTTCAAAAGCTCCTTCAGGATTTGAGACAAGATTGGATGGATTGCAGTTAGGCTTGGACACGTTGAACAGGGAAATGGCTGATTTTCAGATGAATATGCTCAGCAAGATGGAAGTCAGCGATGAGGTTTTATCTGTGATGCATGCCAAGATTAACCAAATGTTTCTCCTAAATGCCCTAACCTTCACAACCATTGGAAAATCATGCGGTTGACTAAAGATGGATCCCAGCATACTCAGGATAAGGCTGCAAATGTTTTTCTAAATTGTCAACGCAGTGTGCAGAACAAACCTATCCTTCACCCTACTCACGTCGAGCCGACCACTTTTGTAATAGTTAGGATTTCCAAATTCTAATTAGTGTTGATTAACTTAATCATTGAAAATAATTGACCCAAAACTCGGGAAAATTGCGTAACTGATGAGTATGATTCCCATTGTTATGTTCTTGGTGTAATCTTGGGCTTATGGGGGTAGTTATGTTTACCCTCCGGTGTTATTTGGAGCATTTGGGAGCTCCAATTAATAAAAATACAGTTGAGACAAATGATCAGGACATCGGACATGTCCTAGATATGAAATAACATGGAAAGGCAAAACAGTAGAGTCGCTATTTCGTTTCTTAACGGCGAAGAAAGACGGCTTAGGAATACACGTTTTCCGAGGAAGTTGTGGAATAATTATCCCTACAATATTCCAGCATTATTATTCCAATTTCGAGAAGTTTGGAGAACAAATAGCGGAAAATCGTTTATTAATTCATTCCCTTTCACATTTCCTCGTAAAAGCTCTGATTTCTCTCAACCATCAAACTCAGATCTACTATCCGTTTCTAATCTGATTTCAATTCCGTTTGAGTTTCTGGATTTCTCTCTTCATTCTCTTCATATTGGTACCGAGATTCTGCATTTCCGAGCATATGGAGATCTGGTCGAGCATATATGTCTCCAGAACGGTTCCGTCACCCAGATTCCGGTGAATTTGATGATGTCCATGCATAGCCTGAGTCGTTGTGCTTCCGAATCTTCTTTCAGATCGTCAATCGGGTTAGTAACGAATAAGTTATGAATTTATTCGTTTTCCGTACTACGATTTGTACTAAATTGAATTAGGCTTGTCAAAATGGATAATTCGAAATTCCATTATGGTCGTTATATTATTCTGGTGTTTATGGGTTGTTTGTTTGATTAATTCTAATGACAGGTAGGTTTAGAAATTGTCTATGGGCAAAACGTTATTCTGACGAAATTTAATTAATTTAGTAAAGGTTAATTAATTAAATTAGGATTAGAATTGAGATTGTGGAAGGTTAATTATATTCTACCTTGAGATTTGAGGAATCGTGAGTTATGTTGAGATATTGAGGTTTAGTTGGTTGTGAGGCTTATAGGTTGATTATGATCCTTATGGATCCCTTGGGTCTAGGTGTGACCCCTTTGATTGATAGAAGATTTCATATCTCTTTATGCCTTGTTGTTAGGCAGTGATATCCTCCTGATCAGAGTTGATCGTGGTTGAGGTTATCTTGAGGTTGATGTAAGTCCGTAGGACTTAGCTACTATTCTTATATTTGATGTATGCATGAGTGGTGTTTGTTATATGCTTCATAGCGTGCGAAATTGAGTATTACCGACCTATGTTTAATTGGATAGCCCCCTTGTAGTGGTAGTGATAACCTTTCTCTTTCATCCTGTAAGGAGTCTGGGAGGTTCTCTATGGTCAGACCTGTAAGAGCCTTAGTCTACGAGAGATCCTACACTTGCGCTTCAGCTGAGGCGCAGCTGCCTTTCTTCCTTGGAGCTATAGTGGGCCGCCCCTGCGCCCCTGGCTAGCCGCCTCTACGGTTCTATGAGCCGCCCATGCGATTTGTGGTGGGGTGCATCCGTCTTCTTTGACCCGAGCTTTGCTTTTTGACCCCTCTTTCCTTTATATCTTCTTCTTCTCCTCTAGATGAGGGTTACCTCATTCTCTCTCCTGCTCTACCTCTCCCTACGTACTTGATCTTCTCCTCTCTTCTCCCTTGGATCATCTTGATCTTCTTTTGTGAGAGATCCATGATGGCTTTGCTTACTGTTGTTGATGGTTGTTGCTATTGTGCTTGTTTATATCCAGCCTTGAGGTTTTGGGATGGTGTTCTGCTCTGAGTTAAGCTCAGCTTGGTAAGCTTTTATGGTTTCCACTCTTTTTTTCTTCTTTCCCTCATCTTTTCCCTTTTTCCTCAGCCTATCTTAGATCCCTTAGGTTTGGATCTTGTTCCAACCTTAATTGGCTTATGTTGATGTATATATATATATGTATGTGTATTGAACGAAGAAGAAGTGAAGTAAACGAAAGAAGGAGTGAAGAAGGAGCTGAAGTGGTGTGTCTCTGCACACCAGCCGCCCCTACGCCATCTCTGGACTGCCCTTTCGCCAGTAATGAGCCGCCCCTATGCCATCCCCTAGCTACCCATGCGGCCACCTGCACCAGCTTGGTGTTGCACTTGGTTCTGCTGGTGTGTGTTGCTTGTACGCCTTCCTTAGGATGCCTTTGTTCCCTCCTTTCCTAGTATGAGTGTATAGGATCATGCTAGATGTGTGAGGATGTGTTTGGTTGAGGTTATGATCGGTTTATGCCTTGTACGGATTTAAGGACTTAGGTTGTTTTTTATTGAGGTTGTGAGGTTGAGTATGATCCTCATGGATCCCTTTGGGTCTAGATGTGACCCCTTTGATGAATAGAGGTTGATATATCTGTATGCCTTGTTATTAGGCAGTGTCCCTCTCTCAGGATTGGAGATTATTGTGGTTGAGTTGTGCACGAGGTTGAGGTATGTCCGTAGGACTTACTTAGCTAACATCCTTATATTGGGGGTTTGCATGAGTGGTGTGTGTTTTATATGGTTGCTATGATAGCATGAGATGTCGTTTATACCGACATATGTTTTGTGGATTGCCCCGTATGCGTGGCTGTGATAACCCTTCCCTTTCATCCCGCCGTGGAGTCTGGGAGGTTCTTTGTCGTCAGGCCAGACCTAGTATACGGGCAGGGCACAACACCACTCCCATAGGGTACACGGGTTGTGTGACCGATTCCACTCCAGATTGCTAGCAGGCTCAGAGGCGAGGATATATCGGTCCTCGTGTCACATATTTTTGTATATGGATATATATGCGATTTGAGTGAATGACCACTATATAAAGATGATAAAATGGGTAAATGTGTGATAGCATGCTGATGTGTTTATCTTTCATGATTGTGTTGTACAATTGCATTACCTCGTCTATGTATGGTTAGCTAACGGTTTCATACCGTGTTGTAGATGTGTGCAGGTTAGGCGCTGCTGAGTTATCTAGCAGGGTGACTGGCCGAGGAATCTCGTACATTAGGTGGTTGGTTTGGGTTTGTTGTGTTTCCCTCCTACGTGAGGATGATCTTTTGTACCTCCTGCGTGAGGATGTCGTTTCATATACTCGGCTATGTTGTTGTTTACTTTGGGTCGTATAGTTTATATTGTTTTATGTATTTGTTTTATATCTTTCAATGTCATGTTGTAAGGTCCAGTGAACTTGTTGTCAGGCTAGGGTCAGGATCCATTGTGAGATCCTATCTCAGTGTGACATCCCGAGTCCCGCGGATTTGGGGTGTTATATAGTTGGTATCAGAGCCCAGGTTGACAACAATGGCACTTGCTACCTGCAATAAGGTCTGATAGGTAAAATAAACAGAACCTGAAAGGGGTCTAACGTTTTAAAACGTTTTTCGTTTTAAGTGTGGTTTTGGGTTAGAATGTACGAGAAGTCGTCACCTTTGCCATGGATCTCTGCAACGTAGATATGTATATATATGTGTGTATTGTGGATTATGTGGATGTATTATATATATATATACATATATATATATATATATATATATATATATATATATATATATATATATATATATATATATATATATATATATATATATATCCTACAATGGCTCAGACTAGAGCAATATCTGTAGTGGGACGAGGTAGGGGTACACCCCCTCTTCCACCAGTCACGCCAAGTCAGGGACCAGTTTCCGTTGTTGTTTCGCCTATGGCAGAGAACGAGTTTGAAGAGGCTGATCATGTCTCCATGAGCATATCTGAGTTTCAAGAATATATGCAGCAAGTTTATGAGGCTGTGATAGCGGGTAGACCTACACCAGATTTACCAACATTGGTGGGACCAATTGAAGCTTCCGGATCAGAGAAGAAGCAATGGACTGGATCAGTTAGTGGAGAAGCAAAGATGATGAATGATGAACCAAGTCAGATGTCAAGACAATCAAGCGGTCCTTTGGCCATGAAGGCGACTGGCAAGGAACTACCGTGTTTTAATTGTGCGAAGTTTGGACACTGGCGAGCTGTGTGCCCAAAGACGCCCATACTATGCTTTACATGTGGTAAAGCAGGCCATAGAGCGAGATTCTGTCGACAGGGCAAGGCACTGCCTTTATCAGTTTCCTCCCGGAGTAAGATCATGAAAGGCGGACGACGAAGATCGAGTTACCCTTTAGCTGCACAGGTTGCAAGGATGGGACGGTTATGTTTCAACTGTGGCTATCCAGGTCATTTGCGTTCTGTGTTCCCCTTGGCACCAATAGCTTGTTTCACCTGTGGTGAACTAGTCCATTTGACCCCTTTCTGTCAGCAAGGTAGTGTTTCTTCTCAACAAGACCTTCCTCTTTCCGGTGCAGAAAGAGTGGAAGTGGAGGCTATGACAATGACCTCAGTGATACCGGAGGAGCATGGATCCAAGATTGCATGATGATATGCAGTGGAGCTTCTGGCGTTAGCTGTACTGGTACAATTCTTGTTAATGGTTTACCTAGTGGAGTTTTGTTTGTTGTGAGTACTATGCACTTCTTGTCTTTCGATGCATGCGTTAATATTGGACTGTGGAAATAGTTGGAGGTAGACTTTCCTTTACAGGATTACTAGTTTGGGGTTTGAGGTACCTGCGCGATATGCGGTTGTCCCATTTATTCAGGGACCTGTGTATGGTTTGCAAACTTCTTTGTTATGTCGTAGGTGCATGAGGAAGTCATTATGTGTATGGATTGGATGAATAGATATCATGATGTGTTAGTTATTAATAGTAAGGCTATTATAGTCTTTACTGATATGGGTTGGATAGAGGTCTTCCGAGGTTAAGACCTTTGAAGAGATGGGTTTGTCATCAAGGTTGTACGAGCAGCGAGTTGATAGCACAGGGATATGACGACTTCTGGTTTCATACCATGAAAGAGAAGATAGTTCCACGTTGGAATATATTCCAGTGGTTTATGAGCTTATAGACGTGTTACTGAATCGTCTAGTTGCCACCTTAGCGGAGTGTGGACATTGTTATCGAGTTGAAGTATGATACGAGATTGATTGGGAAGGCCCATACTATATGGTGCTTGTTGAGATATTTTAACTGATAACTTGAAGAGTTGACTAAGACGGGATTCTTTTGCCCTAGTATGTTCCATGTTTCGTATTGACGACCTGATGAGTTAGCTTAAAGAAGCAATTGTGTTTTCAGGATTCCCTTGCGCTCAAGATATCACTAATTAAGGGTGAGAGATCAAGATGTACATAGGACATCCTTTTGTACCATTAAGGACACTACGAGTTATAGTGATGCCACTTGGGGCTGATGAATGCCTTGACAGTCTTCAGGGAGTTAATGAATAATATCTTCATTGATTTCCTTGATTTGGTTGTAGTGATCTTTATTGATGACATGTCCGTATACTCTCAAAGCAGAGAGTTGCAGACTGATCATCTGAGGACAGTCTGCAGATTTCAAGAGATAGAGGCTTGTATGATACGCTCTCTAAATGTGAGTGGAGATGCCAATGGTAGCCTTCTTAAGCCATGTTGACTCCGCCAGTGGGATCATGGTTGACTTGGCGAGAATTAAGTATGTTGTAACATGGAAGATATTGATGAACATTAAGGAATGCATAGTTTTCTCGGCTCGGTCGATTACTACTAATGCTTTGAGGAAGGGTTTTGTGCATGTGCATTTATTTACAAGTTTTAGGGAAGACCACCAGAATTGCGATGTTAAGCAGTATATTAGAGCTTTGAAGAATTGGAGAGACACTTGACCTCTGCTTCTATTCTGTTATAGTCAAAAGATTATGGGGATCCCGTGATTTACGGTGATACATCCCAGCTAAGTTTGAGATGTGTATTACTACAAAGGAGTAGAGTTATTGATATGTTTGTCTACAGCTGAAGATGTGTGAGGAGGACTACCTGACTCATGATCTAGAGTTAGTAATGGTAGTTCAAGCCTTTATGATTGAAGATAATACGTGGGTGATATTTCTTGTCAAATTTCCAGAGACCATAGGAGTTTGAGGTACGTTTTACGCCGTGGGAATTGAATAATCACCAACGTTAAGGGCTCGAGTTGATGAAGACTATAACCTGGAGATTCCATATCATTCAGAGAGGTTGAACGTTGTCACTGACAACTTGAACAGAAAGACGTCTCGAGAGAAGACAATTGTGAGACTGACAATTCAGCCTCAGCTTCAGAGAGATCTAGCTTGGCTAGAGTTGGACAATCATTTCCTTGATGAGAATACCTAGTTATGTCCTAGAGGTTTCACCTAGTCTGTTGGATGAAATCCAGCAGAAGCAGGGGACCTGCCTGACCTTGATAAGGATTAAGAGAGGATGTCTCGTAATAAGGCACCACAGTTCTCCATTGGAGTAGATGGGGTGATGAAGCGTCATGACCGCTTTTTTGTACCTGCTGATGCAGAGTAGAGACAAAGAATCTTACTGTACACTCACTGCACATTTTATTCAGTACATCTTGGTACAAGTAAGATGTACCATGAGGTGAGACAGTTATATTGATGTAGAATATTGAAGTCGATGTGACCAGATTTGTGATACAGTGTGTGACCTGCCAGTAGGTCCAGATAGAGCATTACTGACCTAGGGATGAGCTTCATCCACTACCAGTGTAGTAGTGGAATTGGGAGGACATCTCTATGGACTTTGTGATGGGATTGTTTGTAACAGATTAATGAAACCGGCACGTTTCATTCCTATCAGAAAGACATGGCCAGAAAATGGATTGCCTGAGGAGTACACTAGATAGATAGTGAGACTCCATAGTGTAACGAGCACGATCATCTTTGATCGAGATGGATGTTTTACTTGAGATTTTGGGCAGCAGATACAGACTGCTTTGGGGACGAGTGTATATTTTATGACTACGTTTCACCCCTAGACAAAGGTCAGTTAGAGAGGACCATCTAGACCTTGAAGATCTATTAGGAGTTGTAAGTTGGATTGGAAGCATGGATGGTTAGATTACCTCCCATTAATGAGTTTATTATATTACAATGATGGATGTGCATCTTTTTGGGATGGCCCTATGAGGCAATATATAGACATAGATGTCGTATACCTTTATGCTAGAATTAACCTAGCAGTATTAGTGGATTAACACCTGATCAGATTCAGGATTTTATAGTTCAAGTAATGCTGATTAGAGAAAGAATGTTGGCTGTATAGAGTCGCCAGATATCATATGCAAACAAGAGGTGTTGACCTCTGAAGTTCAAGTGAGGATTCATGTTCGGCTGAGAGTATCTCCGTTGTGAAATGTCAAATGTGTTGGCATAAAAGGGAAACTAAGTTTCCAATATGTCTGTTTATTTGAGATCTTGATCAGTATGTGAAGGCAGTATGATGTTTAGCTTTGCCTCTGAGGTCAGAGGATATCCACCAGTGTTTTATGTGTCTCAACTGAGGGAGTATATACCAGATTCGAGACACTTTGTGAGTTATGATGATTTGGTGGTTGAGTCCAACCACACCTTTGTTGAGCATTTGATTACATTCTTAGAATGAGATATGAGAAGCTTGCATTCGAAAGACATTCCCATATTGAGGACATAGTGATCAAGATGAAGACCTGCAGAGGCTATGTGAGAGACGGAGGATAGTATCCTGAAGAACTATCCAGAGTATATGTTGGGACAGACCCATTTGTGGGAGCACGAGTAGACCTTAGTGCTATCTTGATGAATGTGGTGCTTATGTGATTATATGGCTTAATGTGTAATTCCATGCTAGCTATGATGTGATTTATGATCTTAGTGGATCTTGATGTGCTAGCGTGATGTATGTCATATTTGGAGATGATTATTTCCTCCATGCAATGTTAGTATGTTTTATATTTATGGCTGGAGATGCTTCTTTCCTCCATGCTATTTGAGTATGATTAGGATTCCGCTGAAGATGGTTTTTTCCTCCATGCTACCTTGATGGACATAGTTTCAGGGGAGATGTGATTCCTTCATGCGTCGTGTATATTTAGGGCTTGGCTAGAGACGTATTTCCTCTATGCCTGTGATATGTTTTGGCTGGAGATGTGCTTCCTCTATGCCTTGTGATGTGGTATGGCGAGAGGTGTGATTCCTCTACGCCTTTGGGTAGCGTTATGACCCTGTTTTCTGGAGTTGATGATTCCTCCATGTTCATGTTTGAGGTTTTAGATTGTTATATGATGTGATCTTTTGAACGGAGATATGATACCTCTAATAGAGGGAGTGAGAGTTATACCTCGGCTTATGGGTCCAAGAGACTTTGGGATTTTGCAAGTTTCGGGACGAAACTTGTTTTTAGGGGGGTGAGATGTAAGAGCCTTAGTCTTCGAGAGATCCCGCACCTGCGCTTCACCTGTGGCGCAACTGCCTTTCTTCCTTGGAGCTGCAGTTGGCCGCCCCTGCGCCCCTGGCTGGCCACCCCTGCGGTTTTGTGAGCCGCCCCAGCGGCCAGGCTACCCGCCCCTGCGGTTTGTGGTGGGTTGCAGTCGTCTTCTTTGACCCGAGCTTCACTTTTTGACCCCTCTTTCCTTTATATCTTCTTCTTCTCCTCCAGATGAGGGAAACGTCATTCTCTCTCCCGCTCTACCTCTCCCTACGTACTTCATCTTCTCCTCTCTTCTCCCTTGGATCATCTTGATCTTCTTTCAGCTTGGTTGATTTTGTGAGAGATCATTGATGGCTTTGCTTGCTTTTGTTGATGGTTGTTGCTGTTGTGCTTGTTGATAGTCAACCTCGAGGTTTTGGGATGGTGTTATGCTTTGAGTTAAGCTCAGCTTGGTAAGCTTCTATGGTTTCCCCTCTTTCTTTCTTCTTTCCCACATCTTTTCCCTCTTTCCTCAGCCTAACTTAGATCCCTTAGATTTGGATCTTGTTACAGCGTTAATTGGCTTATGTTGATGTATATATATGTATGTTTCTGTATATATGTGTGTTGGACGAAGAAGAAGTGAAGGAATTAGAGGAAGGATTGAAGAAGGAGCTGAAGTGGTGTGTCTCTACACACCAGCCGCCCCTGTGCCATCTTTGGACCGCCCCTGCGCCAGCAGTGAGCCGCCTCTACGCCATCCCCTAGCCGCCCCTGCGGCCACCTGTACCAGCTTCGTGTTGCACTTGGTTCTGCAGGTTTGTGTTGCTTCTAAGCCTTCCTTAGGATGCCTTTGTTCCCTCCTTTCCTAGTATCAGTGTATAGGATCATGCTAGATGTGTGAGGATGTGTTTTGTTGAGGTTATGATCGGTTTATGCCTTGTACTGCTTTAAGGACTTAGGTTGTTCTTGATTGAGGTTGTGAGGTTGAGTATGATCCTCATGGATCCCTTTGGGTCTAGGTATGACCCCTTTGATGAATCGAGGTTGATATATCTTTATGCCTTGTTATTAGGCAGTGCCCCTCTCCCAGGATTGGAGGTAGTTGTGGTTGAGCTGTGTACGAGGTTTAGGTAAGTCCGTAGGACTTACTTAGCTACCATCCCTATATTAGGTGTTTGCATGAGTGGTGTGTGCTTTATATGGTTGCTACGATAATATGAGATGTCGTTTATACCGACCTGTGTTTTATTGATTGCCCAGTATGCGTGGTTGTGATAACCATTCCCTTTCATCCCGCTGTGCAGTTTGGGAGGTTCTTTGTCGTCAGGACAGACCTGGTATACGTTGAGGGCACAATACCACTCCCATAGGGTACACGGGTTGTGTGACCGATTCCATTCCAAATGGCTAGCAGGCTCAGATGAGAGGACGTATCGGTTCTCGTGTCACATATTTTCAGCTATGGATATATATACAATTTGAGTGAATGACCACTATATAAAGATGATAAAATGGGTAAATGTGTGATAGCATGCTGATGTGTTTATCTTTTATGATTGTGTTGTACTTATGCATTACCTCATCTATGTATGGTTAGCTAACGGTTTCATACCGTGTTGTAGATGTTTACAGGTAGACGCTGCTGAGTGATCTGGCAGGGTGACAGGCCGAGGAATCTCGTACATTAGGTGGTTGGTTTGGGTTTGTAGTGTTTCCCTCATGCGTGAGGATGATCTTTTCTACCTCCTGTGTAAGGATGTCGTTTCATATACTCGGCTATATTGTTGTTTACTTTGGGTCGTACAGTCTATATTGTTTTATATATTTGTTTTATATCTGTCAGTGTCATGTTGTAAGGTCTAGTGAACTTGTTGTCAGGCTAGGGTCAGGATCCATTGTGATATCCTAACCCAATGTGGCATCCCGAGTCCCGCATATTTGCGGTGTTAAAAGGCCAGTACTGGTATACGGGATGGACACTTCACCACTCCCTTACGGCACATGGGAAGTGTGCCGATACTAAACCAGATGGATATGGTACCCAGAGGCGAGAATGATATATTCCTCGTGTCACATATTTTCATCTATATATATACACCTTGAGTGCATGAAGTTATAAAGATAATTAAAAGGGTAAATGTGTGATAGCATGATTATGTGTTTATGATTCCATCACTTCTATTTGTGCTTATGCATTATCTTATATATGAATGGTTAGCTAACGGTTTATACCGTTTTGTAGATAATCTGCAGGTTAGGAGGATTGTAGAGTGAGCCAGATGGGTGATCCTTTGAGGGCTTTCGTACACTAGGATGATGCGAGGGATTATGGGATATTTTGTATATGTATGGATTGCTCTTTTGTACTCAGCGGCGCTTTTGTAAACCTTTGTTGTCTATATTTATACAGTTTTATGTTTTGATTTTAATCTATTTGTGCCTTGTTGTAAGATCCAGTGAACTTGTTGTCAAGCTAGGGTCAGGATCCACTGTGGGATCCTAGCCCTGTGACGCCTCGAGTTCCGTGGATTCGGGGTGTTACAAAGTTGGTATCAGAGCCTTAGATTGATAACAATGGCACTTGCAATCTGCGATTAAGGTTGAATAGATAAAATAAACCCGAAAGGGGTCTGACTTTTCAAAAGGATTTTGGTTTTGAAAAGTGTACAACTATTTTGAGATAGTGTGTACGAGAAGCCATCACCCTTTTGAGGCTCTCGACAGTATATATAGATATATATATATATATATATATATATATATATATATATATATATATATATATATATATATATATATATATATATATATATATATATATATATATATATATATATATATATATATATATATATATATATATATATATATATACATATGTCATTAATTAGCCTTTTACGTAGCTATGATATTATCGTTGATGGCACAAACTAGAGCAACATCTGCTATAGGACAGGGAAGAGGTAGACTACCTCTATCTCCGGTAATCATAACTTGTGAACGAGTTGGTGGACCTCTAGTCACGAGAGGTTGGGGTTAAGTCCCCATTGCTGAGTCGCCAGAGGTGGAAGACCAAGTTATGAAAGACGTTGAGAATGTAATTGCCAAGGCTATTGCCGACGTGTGGATCGCATTAAGGAACGACATAGTTACCCTACTTAAATTGTGGAGTACCCAAGTGGAAGAATTAAGTTGCACCTCGATGAAGCAACGAGCTTGAGAAGACGTCTAGCGTGTAACAGAAGTCGTGAAGAAAGAAACATGTGTTCGATATCCTTCGGCATCACTAGATCCGTTGAGGTGTTGTAAACGGTGATTTCAGTGTTAGTTACACCAAAGAGAATGGCTAAGGTTGTTAAGGCTCAAGAGGAGCCAAGAACACTGACGCCAGATGTATGATTGAAGATTTACAATTACTAGAGAGTATTGGTATGAAAATGTAGAGACATCATTGGAGTCGATCTGTCATTCATGGGATAGACGGTTTGAGCTGAGGTGAACCTGATTTGATGGGTTGTTCGGTCTAATAAGGCAAAGAAGTGGCAGAGATTAGAGTATACCAAGAGTGGAGCTTAGGATAATGACAAGGTTCGATAGAGAAACGAATGGGCTATTCCAGTATATCATATCTTCTTTCGTGGGAACCTGTACCGAGACGAAGTGGTGATAATAGACATGTGAATAGTATCGTGAATACCTAAGAAATTCACTTTTGAGCGTTGGAGGTGAAGAGCCGACATCACCAGCTATTGTAGGTTCCATTCAGATTTATGATTTACCTGTCAGAGATTTTTGTGATACGAGTGCTATGCACTTATTGATTTTTGTCTTATGTGTTGAGCGTTCGGTGTTAGATACGATAGAAGGGATACCCTTAGGGTTACCCGATGATAGTAGGGTCAAAGGTATCCGCGAGATACGTGTTTGTCTTATTCATTAGCGACTTGTGATTTGCTTGTGGACTTCTTTGTAATGTCGCTAGTGCATGAAGAAGTCATTTTGGTTATGGATTGGATGGATAGACATCGTGTTGTGTTAGATGTAGGTAGTAGGACCGTGACGGTCTCTACCGAGTTAGGTCAGATCGAGATTTTCTGAGGTTGGGACCTTGGAAAGACGGGTATGGTTATTAGCGCATTCCGAGTAGCGAGGTCGATTGTACGAAGTGCAAAGCCTTCTGGTGCTATGCCATGAAGAAGGGAGAGAGTCCAACGTTAGAGAATATCCCCGTGGTTTGCGAGTTTCTGGATGTGTTTGCCGAACCATCCAGTTTGCCGCCTCAAAGAAGCGTGGACTTCGGCATAGAGTTGGAGTCTGGTCAAGACCGAGCTCGAAGGCCTCATACCGTATGGCGCCTGTCGATATGTTAGAGCTGAAGAAGAACCTCGAGGAGTTGACTGAGAAGGGCTTCATCCACCCTAACGTATCCCTGTGGGGTGCACCTGTCCTCTTCGTGCGGAAGAAGGATGGATCGTTGAGATTGTTCATTGATTACAAAGTGTTGAACAAGGTGACCATCAAGAACAAGTATCCATTGCCCCGAATTGACGATTTGTTAGATCAGCTTCAGGGAGCGACTGTGTTCTCCAGGATTGACTTGCGCTCGGGATATCACGAGTTGAGAGTGAGAGGGTAGGATGTGCATAAGACGGCATTTCGGACTTGGTATGGCCACTATGAGTTCGTAGTGATGCCATTCGGGCTCATGAATGCGCCCGCCGTTTTTATGGAGTTGATGAATGGCATATTCATCGACTTCCAGGATCAATTTGTGGTGGTCTTCATAGACGATATCCTAGTGCACTCTCATAAAAGAGAGGAACATGCAGGACATAATGAAGACAGTGTTGCGAGATTTACGGGATAGAGAACTGTACGCCAAGTTCTCTAAGTGAGAGTTTTGGATGCTACAGGTAGCAGTTATAGGTCATGTTGTCTCCGCCGAAGGGATCATGGTTGATCCCGCGAAGATTGAGTTTGTAGCAGTGTGGACGACCCCGATGAACGTCAAGGAAGTGCGCAGTTTCCTTGGCCTATCTGGTTACTACCGACGGTTTGTGGAGGGATTCTCTATGATTGACCGTCCACTTACCAGCCTTTTGAGGAAGACTACCCGGTTTGTATGGTCCAAGCCGTTTACTCAAAGTTTTGAGGAGCTAAAGAGACGTTTGACTTCAGCTCCCATCTAAGCGCAGCCGGAGGGCATTGAGGACTATGTGGTCCACAGTGATGCATCCAAGCTAGGCTTGAGATGTGTTCCGATGCAGCGTGGTAGAGTGATTGCATATGCGTCTAGACAGTCATAGACGTATAAGGAGAACTACCCGACTCATGATTTTGAGTTTTTGTTCGCTCGAAAGTGTGTGTCACTAGTCTTAAATTTATAAAATTAGAAATCAATAAAAGCGAACCAAAAGTGTACTGATCGGTATAGTAAAGCAAGAATTCCTAAGTATCGAACTCAAGGATTTGGGGGATCAAATTCAGTTCGTAATTTTTCACGCAAGATAAAAGCTTTTGTAAAGATAATTGGGAAAACAACGATTCTAAAGATTCAGTTATCCAATTTTGGCAATCGATTTAAGATGTTTTAAAGGAATAAGGACAGAGTTAGGATTGCAAAGGTATAGATCTAAGGTAGGGTAATGTACGGTGAAGTTCCAAACCCATAAGTCTCACCCAAAGGCCCTCTCAATAGATGTTGAGTCTTGTTATAAAGAGGATCGAAGGATAAGATTAAACTCTCAAATACCCATGCCCAAACCCAAGGGAATCAAAGATAAGCCAAAAAGGTTAAGGTTGTGAGACTCTAAACCTAAGTAGAGGGTGATGAGTTTCACTATCACCTAGAAAAGGCAAGCCAAGGCTAGGTTAAAGCAAATCTTTAACTTTGGATCAAAGCAAAAGTAAAGAACGTACGACAGAGGAAAACCACGGTCGGATCTTGAGGAACCACGACCGTGGAACTCAAGAACATGCCGTGGAAAGGTGTGATGGCGAGGTTTCTCGCAACTCTCAGGGTCCAATCTGTTTTGGTTCAATCTATCATCATCTATGCCACAACTATCAACCCTTCACCTTAGAATCACTTAAGGGTTTTAGCCAACAATCATTGTTATCAAATCAATAATCAAAATTGAAAGAAAGAAAAGATAAAATCTTGAAAACTCAATAGCAAACACAAAATCAATCTTAATCAAACTCAAAATCTATACTTGCATTTAACTAATGTAGAATAGAGTAAGAAATCTCTCACAAATCTAATAGAACAAAGAAGAGCGGGATCTCATTCCGCCTTCAAGGTGAAACCATAAGATCTTCCAATTACGCAATCTCCTAGTGCGTATTTCTTCAAATCTTCCTTCCAAATCTCCTCGAAATAAGATACTCCGCCATGATCTCAATTTCTCTCTCTAGCATGGTGTGTATTTTCTCCCTTCCCTCAGCCTTCTTAATGGAGAAAATAGGGTTACAAAAAGCCCATAACCATTGCTGACGTGCGAAATATGACACGTGGCAGCCATAAGAAGAATCACGGCCAAGAACATAATTCCACGCCCGTGGAATACACCGTGGAGTGGTTTTCTTGCTCTCGACATACATTCCCACGGTCTTAATTAAGTTAATTTCCAAAACCACGGCCGTGGTTCTTTTTATTTGACCGTGGAATGTCCAAAATCTTCGTAAAAGCCATTGTTTTACAAAGCTTTCTAATCATTCTCTTTCCTTAACTACTACAATGCATCCTCATGATGCCTAGCATGATCAAATACTCCTACATACTCCATTTATGCTCCAATCCAAGGATTTATTTACCTAAAGTTACAACAAAGCTTGTGTAGATCTCTATACCAACATAAGAGGTGAATGTGCTCATAAATGCTTAAAACTCATATCCATATAAACAAAAGAAGGGGAAAAACAACCAAAACATGTGCCTAAAATATCGTCATATTTCATGCTATCAAAATACCCCATACTTGTCTCTTGCTTGTCCCCAAGCAATGTTTTCAAAAGCTAGAACATAAGGTAGGATGAAATATGAATGCAAAACAAGGAAAAACAAAACTTTTTGGTATTGTGCTTCTATTCCATAGATCACTCTCAAATCTTGTTTCATGTTTCCTTGAAAACTTCTATGTACACAAAATGAATCATGTCAAGCAAAAGAAACATCATACATTCCAAAAGCTCCAAGAAAAACATCATAACCCAAAGTAATGTCAAAATCAATCATGTGGAATCCAAATTAGATCACTAAGTCAAACAACAATCCAAAGATCTTAAGGACTTCCAAGTAAACGTCAAGAAACGTGAATAGGTGGGATGCATATAGGGTATGTGGTGCAAAAAATCCGGGAAAAAAAAGAACAACACAACACAAAATTCTTTAGGCAACTTGAATCAACCACCGTTGAGAGCTTTGCTCTCCCTTTTCAGCATAAAATTCTTTTTCGACTTTACTTCTTGAAAATATGGACAGTGGTGCACAAAAACCGAAGCCTAGGAAATCAGCGATTCTCAATTTCAGCATAAAATTCTTTGGCAAGACACAAACACCCGGCTATGGAAATGGTGCCGAGTTACTCATCATAATGATTGACTTCCCCAAACCTATTTTCTATACTTTGAATACGCAATTTTCTTTCATGGCCCTCCCACATACATCATGCCAAAATTTACACTCTTCCTAATTCCCGGATAGGTAAAGGAGGCAAAAATTTCATTGAGGGGCTAAATGAATAAAGATGAGGCAAGAAAAATCGAGGTGCCTTAATCATTTCAAAAAGAAGCGTAAGAACTTATAATGCGATTTCAACCTTCATTCCTCAATATGATTTAGACAAAAATCTTTCACATTATGAAACTTGCAAGAAGATCAAACAATGTATTCAATTTTTCCACAATTCACAACTCAAATCAAGCACATAAATGTCTTCAAAAACTCAATCCACAAGTACATTCATCATTGAGGTCATTTCCAATCCTAGAAGCACAATATTTTTCAACAATTTTCAAATTTTTATTGGTTTTTCAAAGCTTAAGAATGCAATGCAAAGAGTAAACGTGTGACAAGAAAATATAGATGCAAATGTTCATGGATAAAGCGAAGCAAATATGTCAAGTTATTACATCAATGAGAATCACACTCCACCACATACTTAAGATTCTGCTCCAGGACCGGATAGAGGTAGAGGTAGAGATGTTGGCACCAGTGATGCCAAAGGAGCCCGAGGGCAAGCTTTTGAGTTATGGAGTGCAGAGGATCCACCTACACCGGCTGCTGATAACACGATTTATGACGTTAGTCTTGGAATCCATTTAGATAGTTTTTCCCGCTATTCATGCATAGTTTAGCATTAGTTCGTGACGTTTACATTCAATATAGGTATATTTGTCGAGATAGACGTCTACACGAACTTTTACATGTCTTGTTGGTATTTCGGGAACATTTGGAGCCTAATCGATACATTCGAGGATCGTTCCTCGTGATGACACATATCCGAGCTCAATGGGAAGCAAGTTAGGAGCAAAGGAGAACACATAGGACCATGTTGGTGCATGCCTTGCACCAACTCATGGCTCAACGATCAAAAGAGGACTGAAACACCAGAATCACGGTCACTGGGACATCCATGGCCGTGGAATGGACCGTGACTCCCTCTGCACAGCTGGGACAGCTGTCCCACGATCTCCATAACCGACTCTTGCAAATGGTGAAGGCTATAAGTACTCTTGCAGGCTGGTTCAAAAGGGGACACCCACACTTGATCACACACACATTCTCTCCCATACTCTCTCATTTTGGATTGGGATTGGAGCTACTCTTGGAGGAGGAGAAACACTCTCATTGTGGAGAAGAGGAGAAGAACACACCATTCTTAGAGTTTCACAGTTTTTAGAGTGAAGTTTGTTGGAAACATTTTCTAGGGTTGTAAGAACAATTCGAACCTTCTTTCGAAGGGTTGTAAGTCTCTCTTTTAAAAATTTATTCTGCTCGTTTTTCTTGTTCTACTTGTTTCATTTCTCTTTCATTTCATCCTGTTGATATGAACTCCATGATTGTATGCTTGATGAGTTTGATTGTTGAGATGCATATTGTTGGCTAAATAGATGTGATTCTAGGGTAAGGAAATGATGGTTATGGCTTGGACTATGATAGGATATACTAAAACGTACCTTTGGATGATTTGTTTGCTCAAACCTAGCCTTTGTTGTAAATTACGGCCTGTTCTAGTAGGTTCCACGGCCGTGGAAGTGATGAACTTCCCGTAATTTTGTGTGACTTGCTTGTATTGATAAATCTAAGTGTTAGTGTGAGAATACGATAAAATTCCCCTTAGGGTTTCTATTTACTGATAGGTCATATATATAATCAACGTATTTACAAATATTTACAAAGGCAGCCCTTAATTATATTCTAATTACATATGGGCGTTATCATACCCCCGCAGTCGAAACTGGAGGAGGTAATACAGTAAGACTGGATCTAAAATCAAGAAACAATTGTCTTGGAAGGCCTTTTGTAAAAATGTCTGCATACTGAAAAGCAGAGGGAACGTGGAGAACCCGAACATGACCGCGGGCAACCTTATCTCGGACAAAATGAATATCAATCTCGATGTGTTTGGTTCGTTGATGTTGAACCGGATTGCTGGCAAGGTATGTAGCGGAGATGTTATCCGTGTAGATTACAGAGGCTTTGGTGAGAGGACAATGAAGCTCAAGTAGTAGATTGCGCAACCATGAACATTCTGACACCACATTGGCAACTCCTCTATATTCTGCCTCGGCGCTAGATCGGGAGACAACAGATTGACGTTTGGCAGCCCAAGAGATTAAAGTGTCGTTGAAGAAGACACAATAACCGGAAGTGGAGCGGCGGGTATCAGGACATCCAGCCCAATCAGCATCTGTATATGCAATAAGATCTGACTTTGGAGAAGTTGAGATGGTGATACCTAAAGATGAGGTGCCAGAAATGTAGCGGATGATACGCTTTAGGGCAGCAAAGTGAGCTTCTCTGGGATCATGCATGAAAAGGCAAACCTGCTGTACTGCATAGCTGATATCAGGACGTGTGAAAGTCAAGTATTGAAGCGCTCCGGCTAGGCTTCTGTATAAAGTTGGATCACTGATTGCTGGACCAGAGGAGGCACTTAGTTTGACGGATGTCTCAGCAGGTGTAGCAGAAGGTTTACAATTTGTCATTTTGGCACGTTCAACAATCTCCCTGGCATATTTATCCTGAGATAAAAATAATCCAGCTGAACTTCGACGAACTGAGATGCCCAAGAAGTAGGATAGGTTCCCTAGATCCTTAAGGGCAAACTCTTTTCCCAGGAGTAGGATCAGATGGTTCCGCAATTCATCGGAAGAGGCAGTAAGTATAATATCATCAACGTAGAGGAGCAGGTATGCAATATGAGACCCATGACGGTAAATAAAGAGGGAGGAGTCACTCTTACTACCGACGAAGCCAATTTGATGCAAGAATCCTGCAAATCGCTGAAACCAAGCCCGAGGTGCCTGTTTAAGACCATATAGAGATTTCTGCAGTAAACATACATGGTTAGGGCGCGAGGAATCACGGAAGCCAGGAGGTTGAAACATATAAACTGTCTCATTCAAATGCCCATGGAGGAAAGCATTTTGAACGTCAAGCTGATGAATTGACCAAGATCGGGAAACTGCAATGCTGAGAACTGTTTTGATAGTAGCCGGTTTGACAACAGGGCTAAAAGTTTCATCACAGTCAATGCCGACTTGTTGGGAGCAACCATTAGCAACAAGGCGAGCCTTATAGCGTTCAAGACAGCCATCCGACCTGTATTTATGACGGAAAATCCACATACAACGCACAATATTAGCCTGTAGAGGGCGAGGAACCAGAACCCAAGTCTTATTTCGCATAAGGGCTCGATATTCATCGACCATGGCAGCGTTCCACTGCGGATCTTGGAGGGCTACATTGTGGGATTTTGGTATGGGAGATATGGAGACGGTGGAGGCGGAAAGGTCGAAGACCGGTTTGGGCTTTGTGATGCCGGATTGACTTCGGGTGTGAGGTCGAGGTTGGGGAGGGATTGACCGGGACAATTCACTATTTGAAGAAGAGCTGGCATTATCAGTAGGGAGAGGTGATAAATGTGGGATGGGTGAAGTAGTGGAAGGGGAGAGGGATGGGCTAATATGTCTAGGCGGGCCTGTGGCGGTAGGTGGGCCGTGGGACAAAGCTGGGGAAGGAAGATAAGCAGCTGGGCCGGATGTAGTTGGGCCAGAGGAAGGACTTGGGCCGTGGGACAAAGGCGGGTGGGCGCGCAATGGGCCAGACGAAACGTCAGTCCCACCGCGTGACTGGGCTGCAGGGGGGCTGATGGTGGGGTTGAAGTCCGCTGGGCTTGACTGTTACGAGCTGCGGAGAGGGGAGCCATGGGCCTGAGATGCCATTTCGGAATGGTACGGGGATTGATCCAAGTCATCCGGAAAAATATTGGTGGGAGATTCACGAGATGAGTTGGCAAATGGAAAAACGGATTCGTCAAAAGTGACATGTCTAGAGATTAAAATTTTGTTTGTGGCAAGCTCTAAACATTTATACCCTCTATGGTGATTCGGATAACCAAGAAAGACACATGGGGATGATCGGTGTTGAAGTTTGTGGGAGATGGTTGCGCTATGATTAGGGAAGCAAAGGCAACCAAAAACTCGTAGGTGATTGTAGGACGGTGTTATTGAATATAACACTTGGGCGGGTGACCGATTTTGAATTGTGGTGGAGGGTAAAATGTTGAGAAGGTAGCTGGAAGTTTCTAAGGCATGGGGCCAAAAAGAAACGGGAAGGGAGGCACGGAAAAGAAGAGAACGAATCATGTTTGTGATTGTACGAATGATACGTTCCGCCTTACCGTTTTGGGGAGAAGTATAGGGGCAGGAAAAACGGAAGTTGATCCCGTGAGTGATGAAAAAGTTGTGAAACTTAGAGTTGTTAAACTCTCTACCCATGTCGCATTGGAAATTTTTAATTGGACAATTGAACTGAGTTTTAACGAATTGGTGAAATTGCACAAAAAGATCAAACACTTGAGATTTAAATTTGATGGGAAAAATCCATAAGAAATGTGAAAAATCATCAAGAAATAAAAGATAATATTTGAACCCCTCTTTACTTTCGATAGGAGAAATCCAAAGATCACTATGAATGATATCAAAAGGTGCATAAGTAGTAGTAAAAGACCGTTCAAAAGGAATTTTAATGTGTTTTCCTAGCTGACATGCATGACATAGAGAGGAGAATTTCTCCTTTGTACATCGGAAAAGGGAAGAAGTGCGAAGAAAGTCTAGAACTGGAGCTCCTGGATGTCCAAGACGATCATGCCAAATATGAGATGACTCAATGGAAAGGGCGTGGACGTGTGAAGGCTTGGTGACTGGATAAAGTTCCCCCGAACTATTGCATCTCAGGCGAATGGTCCCCGTGTTCAGATCCTTCACAGAAAAACCAAACGGATCAAACTCAACACTAGCATGGTTATCGGAAGTGAAACGTCGAACCGAAACGAGGTTTTTAACTATTTTGGGTGCAATAAGAATATTGGATAGGCGTAATGGTTTTTGAGTGGTGGGAAAAGTGGTTTCTCCAATACCTGTAGAAGGAATACGCATACCATTGCCAACAATTATCGAATTTGAGGGACCATTATACGAAACAGACGAGAGTGTACCTGGAGTATGAGTCATGTGCGAGGTGGCACCCGTGTCCATGTACCAGTTATTATCCGTCGGATTTAAAGACATGGTTGTAAAAGAGTGATCCAATGCAGTGGGCTGATAGGTATTAGCCAGATGGGCCTGTGACATCGGCTGCTGTGGCCCAGGCCCAAGAATGCCGTTTTGCATGGGCTGCTGAGGGAAGGGGCAAGGAGGGCGGTACGCAGCTGGGCCGGGTTGATGCCAGAAGTATCCAGGTGGGCCGCTGGGAAGGTGGGCCTGTGTGGGCTGCGACAAGGGAACCCAGCCGCGAGAAGGGTTCCACACGAACCTTCCCGGCTGGGTGTTGCTGCTGGCGGCGTTTCGCTGCTTGCCCCGCTTCCCCTTGCCACGGCGCTGCTGGGTCTGGTCCGAAGGTGCCGGAGAGGAGCCGGTGGAGGGCGGCGCAGAAGACCCCTTAGCCGAACTGCGAGAATCGGCGGCAAGGGCGTTGCTTGTGGAGCCAGCAGTGGTTTGGGAAGCCATTCGTGTTTCTTCGAGTTGCAACTGAGATCGGGCCTTGGTGAAAGACGGAAGTGGGTCAGTTTGTTGAATAAAACTGGCCGCCGCATTATATTCAGCAGGTAAACCCGAAATGAGTTGAAGAACGAGTCGAGTTTCAGGAACGGGTGATCCGACGCCTTTGAGTTGATCTGCTAGAGACTTAAGTTGCAAACAGTAAGCGTTAATGGAGGAAAATCCAGATAACTTACAATTCGAGAACTCGTGTTCAAGATAAACAGCCCGGGTGTTTTTGTTATCCTGAAAGATATCTTTGACTCGATTTCATGCCTGAAGTGCAGTATCATCTGAGTCGAGGATTTGCAATAGGATTTCCCGGGATACCGTACTGTAAATCCATTGAAGAACCGCTACGTCAACTTGTAACCATAATGAATCGTCAATGTCCGTAGGTTTAGGAACCTTCTCATCGATGTGATCGAGAACATTGTGAGCCTTCGCAGTCACGCGGAAAAGAGTGACCCAAGATGCATATGGAGTATCATGGTCAAGGACGAGGGTAATATTGTTCTTGATGTTGGAGATTCCGAGAGCGGAATGGAACGAGGGTTTACGTTCATTGGCCATCGAAGAACGTTGAGAAAGGGGAGAAGCGGCAAGAAGAAGCCGTAGGTTTAGAAAGAGCGGAAGAGGGTTTGAGGAACGAGAACCTCTGATACCATGTGAGAATACGATAAATTCCCCTTAGGGTTTCTATTTACTGATAGGTCATATATATAACCAACGTATTTACAGATATTTACAAAGGCAGCCCTTAATTATATTCTAATTACATATGGGCGTTATCAGTTAGGTTGATAGATTGTTGAAATCCTAGTGTTTGTTGAGCTAGATCTATCCTAGGGTGACCTAGTGGTAGCAACTAAGTGTGAGAAGAGACCTACCCGGTGATTCTTGCTCTTAGGTACCGAAAATGATGAACTCTAGGTAGTAGTGAACTTCACAAGCCGCCATTGGATTGAGTGTGCTAGGATTTATGTTTAGGACTTGCCTTCCCGAGACCTACCCGGTGAGGAGAGGTTAGATCCCTAGATAGCAATCCGGTTTGTGTAGAATTCCTAACCTTAGGTTCTTTGAGACTTACCCGGTGATGAGACCTTAGGAACGGACTAGTGGACCATGAGACCTACCCGGTGATTGATCTCAATCTAGAAACACTCACTCCCAACATACTATAGTTGATCCAAAGAATGACTAGATAGCTTGAGTCCTATGCCATAACCGGAATTTCTAACCCCTAGAATCCGCTTCTCTCTCTTTGATTACCTATCTTGTGTTTGTGTTTGCTCATTTGATTTATTAGCTTAAGTTGTTTGTTGATCTTGCATGATTTGTGATTCTTGATTGATCACCACAAAACCAAACCAAAAACATTGAGATTTTCATTTCTTTATTTCTTTTTCTTAACCTAGATTCACACTATCCTTGATCACTAATTGATTCAATTTCACCTTAGTCTTTGTGTTCGACCTCGGAATACTATCCACACTACAAAATGACCCATACATTGTGGGTTCGCTAGGAGTTAGGAAAAATATATCGAGTTATAAATTTAAGACTTTTGCGTGTCACGTTTCTAGCGTAACAAGTTTTTGGCGCCGTTGCCGGGGACTAGGTCTAGATTAAGTCATTTTTGTGATTGTTTATAGTGTAGGTCTTTCTACAGACCTTAAACAAGCGCTTCTTGGGAGGCAACCCAAGGTATTGCACTTACGTTTTTGTTTTTGATTCGTAGATTAGAATAGTTTAGACGTTTTTGTTTTGTTTTGCCTTCGATACCTTCCGGTATGTTCGTGTTTTTGGATGCAGGATCAATGGAAGAGGGAAGAAAGAAGATAAACTTAGATGAAATTGACGAAACTTGGACTTTGGCACATTACAGAGAGTTCCACAGCCAAAACCACGGCCATGACAGCTACAATGATCGTAATTTGCAAAAGCCTGAGAAAAATCACCAAAACCACGGTTCCATACATTTCCACGGCCGTGGAAACCCCCGAGTGACCGTAATTTTCGAAAAAATTTACGGCCACTATAAAAACCACGTTTCTTCATAAAACACACCAAAACACCATTTTCCACGACCAAAAACGCCGAATTGATCCCCCTCTCTCAAATCTCCGTTCGTTAATCGTTTCGAATGATTCTTTAACCCAAACTGGAGCAAATTCGATCATCTACAAGATCCAAGCAACGATTCGAGTGAACAATCGCCGGAGAAGACGGAATTTGGATTTTAAAATCCAAAAACCTAGGTTTTTCTTCTCTTCTTTCACTTTGTCGATTCGATTCAGTTTTTGCAAGATATATTAGGAGAACTGATTGGAACTGGATTGAAATTAGTCTAGGGCTGTTATCTGCTGATTGTGGTGTTGATTGAGTGATTTTTGAGGATTTACGAACCGAACCACGGTTCTTGGGTATTCCACGGCCATGGAAATTGAAGAACAGACCGTGGTTTTGAACAGAATATGGATTTTTTTAGGAGAATGTCTAATAGGACCAAGAAGAGGAAAGGTAATGCTTCCTCCTCCTCTCAGGCACCCCCTAGTGAACCACCATCACCACCATCACCCCCACCCCCTAGAATTCCTAAGATCCATGAGGATTACCTCGATGCCTTAGAGAGGATCGAGAAGAGACCGGTCATAGGACCACGATATTTGCTGCTTGAGGATTTAGAGCCACTGAATGTGGTAGGTGACCTTACTTGGTTACTTGATAGAGCCGGTTTGATCATCTTCTCCGCTATTCGGGAAGATGCGTATGAGGAGATCACTAGAGAGTTTGTGATCTCATTTGAGCATAGCCATGTGGATAGTACAGTTTCTTTCTGACTGATGGAGAGGAACTATGAGTTTTCGATCCGAGAGTTTGGAGCCTTCTTTGGGTTCCATGAGACCTTCAATGGTCGATTTCCTAGTGGTGTGTACGCCAAAGCTTTTTGGGAGGATATTGCCATGGTATACGCCAGCGAGGACCGTTGGCAACCTGCTGATACCAAGGCTAAGTTGATCTATCACTTAGCCTTGAAGATCGCCCACCGAGTGCTTTCTGAGTGTCTCTTCCCTAGGACGGAGACTCCTCAGAAGATCAAGACAGATGAGCTATTTCTGTTGTATTCGATGCTGCATGGGAGGCCTGTTGATTGTGCAATCCTCTTAGCTTCCACCATGAGTAAGCTAAAGAACAAGAGGGCCGGCAATATTGGATATGGTGGGATAGTCACCCACCTTGCTAGACAGTTAGGAGTAGACTTCTCCGCCTGCACTAGGATAGCGGCGAGGCCGTTAGGACTTCAGAGTCTCATGACTAGAGGGTTGATTTTCCCTAGACATAGAGGTCCACCCACCGCCGCCATGCCTTGAGAGGATAGAGGAGGTAGAGGTGTGGCATGGCTTCCCGAGTACTCCGTTATGGCCGGACGCCATAACTGGAAGGAGACATTCGCTATCATGCATGCGAATAGATTGGTAGCACCTTCTTACGTTCCCCCTGAGGCACCTGCTGTAGATGAGGAGGAGATGGGAGGAGATGATGAGTTTGAGGGAGGAGGTGAGGAGCACAACTTTGGTACTTTTCCGGATCAGCCAGATACATTTCCCGACCTCCCTAGGCACTCTCCCCATCCTGCTAGAGCTCCCGGTTCTTCCTCTCACCGCGCCAGCATGAGTGAGAGGCCGACATGGCATGCCCAGCCACCACCTAGGCACTCTTCCCGACCTCCCTAGGCACTCTCCCCGGATTGGATGGGAGCTCCACCGACTTGGCATGCCCAGCCACCACCTGCACCAGCACCATCAGATGCACCAGCTTGGTATAGCCAGGCGCCGGAGTGGTACGAGCAGCTGTCGGAGTGGGTCACCGACCTTTCCAGGAGAGTCGGAGCTTTGGAGATCCGGGCGGATGTTAGAGATGCATGAGCCGATGCACATGACCGGATGATGAGAGACATCTACCGCCAACAGTTTGGGCGGAACTACGACCCCGGCTTCTTCCCGTTTTCACCACCACCGGCACCCTAGTGAGGATGATGATGATGATCTACCGCATTAGCCACTCCACCACCGCCTTGTGAGTTCATTTTGTTTCTTTCTTTCCTTTATTTCTTTTTGAACATTAGGGACAATGTTTGTCTCAAGTATGGGGTGGGGTGTGACTATTCGTTTGTCATAACTCTACTCACTTTTGCTTGCTTTGATCGAGAACACTTTGCATGCTTCATTCCATTGTTACACGTTTCATTATCGCATTGCATGAAAAAGCTTTTGAAAAACCCATAAAAATCGAAAAGTTTTGAAAATTTTGTGCTTCTAAGAATTGAGATGATTTCTATGATAATCACTACTTGTGAATTGAGTTTTTTTATGACAATTGTATGCTTAAACAAATAGTGAATTGAAAAGAAATTGAATGAGTTAATTATTCCTCTTTTGCAAGTTTCATAATATGAAGAGTTTTATCTAAATCATATTGAGAAATCAAAGTTGAAATCACATGATAAGTTGTTATACTTCTTGTTGAAATGATTAAGGCAATTCGATTATCTTTCTTCTTTCTTTGATCATTTAGCCCCTCAATGAAATAATGGCCTCCCTTACCTATCCGGGAATTTGGAGGATTTGATATTTGGCATGTTTGATGTGGGAGGGCCATGAAAGCAAAATTTTGCATTCAAAGAATAGAAAGAACTTATATGTTTGGGGAAGTCAATCATGACGATGAGTAACTTGGCACTATTCACATAGCCGGGTGTTTGTGTCTTGCCAAAGTCGGATTGAGCGATATTCCTAACGGATTATGGTATGTGCATCAAGGGTTTGAGGCATCTCGTAAAATTGAGAACCTCCAATCTCCTAGGCTTCGGTTTTTGTGCACCGTTGTCCATATTTCCAAAAGTAAAGTCGAAAAATTATGTGCAAAAGAAGAGAGCAAAGCTCTAAGTTATAAGTGTTGCAAAACTGCAAGAGAAAAAGAAAAGAGTTAGTTATCCACTTTCCCGGATTCATGCACCACATTCCTTATAGTTTCCTTTCCCTTTTCGCATTCTAAACCTTATTTGAAAGTCCTTAAGATCAAGAGAATGTTATATGACTTAGTGATCTAAATTGAAGTTTCTTATGATTGATTTTGATAATGTTTGAAGGTTATGATGCTTACATTGAAGTTTGATCAATTCACGATGTTTCCTTTCTCTTTATTCTTTGCTTATGTATATAAGAGTCTCGTGAACGAATGAAGCAATTTGAGAATGATCTATTGACTAGAAGCACATTCACCTAAAAGATGTTTTGTTTTTTGAGATTGCATACATGTTTCATCCTAACTTGAGTTCTAAAGCTTTTGAAAGACCTTGCTTGGGGACAAGCAAGTGGCAAGTATGGGGTATTTTGTTAGCATGAAATATTGTGATATTTTAGGCACGTTTTCTAGATGTTTTTCATCCATTATAGTGTTCATTGATAAAGCATTGAAGCAATTGTTAGCTAGTTTGTCTATATTGCCGATATAGAGGTCTACATAAGCTTTGTGTTGATTATAGGTGAATAAGAACTAAAACCGAACAAATTAAGAGAGGATGGAGATGAATTGAGCACATCCAAGGATTGAGGACACACCAAGGAAGCCAAGGGAGATGCTAGGAGGACGAATGGCACGACACAAAGGAAGCTACGAGCAATCTACGCTTCCACGCTCTAAAATACGGTCGTAAAGAAGTCCACGCCCAAAACCACGGCTGTGGAACTTGGCAACATGAACGTAGAGCATTCCAGAGAGTTACACGGTATAAAGTATGGTCGTGGAAGTTGTTAAGAACCATAACCCGCTTCCATGCTCTAAACCACGGCCGTGGAACTCCATGAAACCGTGATTTAGGCAATCTTTTGACGAATAAAATATGGACACATTGTTTACGCATGTGGGCCGGACGGTTATTGTATCCTTCCTTATAAAAGGACTGAAGGAGGGAGAATTCGGCACCTTCTCTTATACTCGCTTACACGTGCCTAGGGTTTCATTGGACGTGCGGAGAATTGCAATTTTGTAACGGAGATTTACGAAGGCTTGAAGATTTGAAAGTTGCGCTTTTGTTCCTAGCTTTGATTAGAAGACGGATTGACATCCCGCTCTTCGTTCTTATCAAGGATTGTTTTGCATCTTTCTTGGCAAGCAAATACCGGATTGTTGAATGATCCGTGTATACAATCACCTTCGCTCCTACAAGATAAGAACGAAACTTTTCAAATGCATATACAACGGCAAGAAATTCCTTTTCCGTTGTGGTGTAGTTGAGCTGAGCTTCTGTAATAGCTAGGATTTCCGAATTCTAATTAATTTTGATTAACTTAATCGTTGATAGTAATTCACATATAACTCGCGAAGATTTCGCAAGTGATGAGTATGAGTCCCACCGTTATGTTCCTGACGTAATTTTGGACGTTTGGGGAAATTTATACTTTTTCCCCCAGGTAATTATTTTTACCCTCCGGTGTTATTTGAAGCATTTGGGAGCTCCAATTAATAAAAATGCATTGAGAGAAATGATCAGGACATCGGATATATCCTAGATATGAAATAACATGGAGAGGCAAAACGGCCAAAAAAGTCGCTATTTCGTTTCTTAACGGCTAAGAAAGACGGCTTAGGAATACACGTTTTTCGAGGCAGTTGTGGAATAATTATCCCTACAATATTCCAGATATATTATTCCAATCTCGAGAAGTTTGGAGAAAGAGGTTTGACCCGCCTTTGGATCGGTTAAAGGATAATTATCGACTTCGCTAAAGGATAATTATCGTCTTCACTATAAATAGCGGAAAATCCTTTATTAATTCATTTCTTTTCACGTTTCCTCGTAAAAGCTCTGATTTCTCTCAACCTTCAAACTCATATTTACTTTCCGTTTCTAATCCGATTTCAATTCCGTTTGAGTTTTTGGATTCCTCTCTTCATTCTCTTCATATCGGTACCGAGTTTCTGCATTTCCGAGTATATGGAGGGTTGGTCGAGCATATATGTCACCAGGACGGTTCCGTCGCTCAGATTCCGGTGAATTTGATGATGTCCATGCGTAGCCTCCATCGTTGTGATTCCAAATCTTCTTTCATATCGTCAATCGGGTTAGTAACGTATAAGTTATGAATTTATTCGTTTTCCGTACTGCGATTTGGCCTAAATTGACTTTAGGCTTGTCAAATAGGACAATTAGAAATTCCATTATGGTCGTCATATTATTTTGGTGATTATGGGTAGTTTGCTTGATGAAATTTGATGACAGATGGGTTTAGAAATTGCCTGCGGGCAAAACGTTATTCTGGCAAAATTTAATTAATTAATTAAATTAGGATTAGAATTGAGATTGAGGAATGTCGATTAGATACTACCTTGAGATTTGAGGAATCGTGAGTTATGTTGAGATATTGAGGTTTAGTTGGTTGTGAGGCTTATAGATTGAGTATGATCCTTATGGATCCCTTTGGGTCTAGGTGTGACCCCTTTGATGAATAGAGGTTGATATATCTCTTTATTCCTTGTTTATAGGCCGTGTTGTCCCTCCAGTGTAGAAGTGATCATGGTTGAGTTTGTACGAGGTTGAGGTAAGTCCGTATGACTTACTTAGCTACCATCCCTATATTTGGTGTTTGCATGAGTGGTGTGTGCTTTATATGTTTGCTATGATAGCATGAGTTGTCGTTTTTATCGACCTATGTTCTATTGACAGCCCCACTGCGTGACTGTGATAACCTTTCCCTTTCATCCTGCCGTGGAGTCTGGGAGGTTCTCTGATGTCGGGTCAGACTGGTTTACAGGAAGGGCTCAATCCACTCCCATAGGGTACACGGATTGTGTGACCGATACTCGTACAGCTGGACATTGCACTCAGAGGCGGGGATGTATCGGTCCTCGTGTCACATACTTTCATCTATCTATATATATACAGTTTTTGAGTGAATGGTTATTATATAAAGATAATAAATGGGTAAATGTGTGATAGCATGTTGATGTATTTATCTTTCATGATTGTGCTTGTGCTTATGCATTACCCCATATATGTATGGTTAGCTAACGGTTTCATACCGTGTTTTAGATGTTTGCAGGATAGGCGCTGCTAGGTGATCTGACAGGGTGACAGGCCGAGGACTCTCGTACATTAGGTGGTTGGTTTTGGGGTTGTTTATGTTTTCCCTCCTGCGTGAGGATGATGTCTTGTTTACCTCCTGTGTGAGGATGTCGTTTCATACTCGGCTATGTTGTTGTTTACCTTTGGTTATACAGTTTATACAGTTTTATGTATTTGTTTTTATATATGTCACTGCCATGTTGTAAGGTCTAGTGAACTTGTTGTCAGGCTATGGTCAGGATCCATTGTGAGATCCTAGCCCAATGTGACATCCTGAGTCCCGCGGAATCGGGGTGCTACAGCTTCATCTAGCGTCTTTCTAGCATAATAGATTACATGAGTGTGTCCATCTTTCTTTTGTCCAAGCACCGCTCCTACAGCTACGTCACTTGCATCGCACATGACCTCAAATGGAAGACTCCAGTATGAAGGCTGAATTATCGGGGCTGAGATTAGAGCTTCTCGAATCCTGTAAAAAGCATCCAAACACTCTTTCAAAAATTCAAAAACAACATCCTTCATCAATAGATTAGTCAATGGTTTAGATATTTTCGAAAAGTCCTTAATGAATCTCCTATAGAATCTAGCATGTCCTAGAAAACTTCTAATCATGTTCACTAAAGCAATGCCTTCCCTAACCATAAAATGACACTTCTCCCAATTTAGAACTAGGTTTGTGTCTTCACACCTTTGTAGAACAAGAGATAGGTTAGCAAAACAATTATCAAATGAAGAACCATAAACAGAAAAATCATCCATAAAAACCTCCATGATTTCCTCAATGTACTCCGAGAAAATGGCCATCATACACCTTTGAAAGGGGGCTAGAGTGTTGCACAATCCAAATGGCATCCTCCTATAGGCAAACGTCCCCCATGGGCACGTGAATGTGGTCTTTTCTTGATCGTCCGGATGAATCGGAATAGAAAGAAACCACTATAGCCATCAAGATAGCAAAAGTAAGAATGTTGTGCTAACCTCTCAAGCATTTGATCGATGAAGGGCAGCGGGAAGTGATCCTTCCTCGTCGCATTGTTCAGCTTGTTGATAGCAAGACATATGACCTTATTTTAGGCACTTGTTTGGTTGTTTTTCCCCTTCTTTTGTGTATATGGATATGACTTTGAAATATTTATGAGCACATTCACCTATTATGTCGGTAAAGAGATCTACACAAGTTTTGTTGTGTTTTTTGGTTAATAAAGGCTTGGATTGGAGCATATATGGAGTGAGTAGGAGTATTTGATCATGATAGGCATCAAGAAGATGCATTGGAGAAGCTTAGGAAGGAGCATGATTAGAGAACTTTACGAAACAAAGTCTTTTACAAAGAAATTGGAGTTCCCATGGCCAAACATGAAGAACAACGGCCGTGGTTTAGGCATTGAGGTCGTGGAAAACAAGGTCGAGAGCAACAGAAAGGTTCCACGGTCCATTCCAGGGGCGTGGAAGTTTGTACTAGGCCGTGATTTCTATAACGGTTTCCACGTGTCATATTTGCCACGTCAGCAGTGGTTATTGGGCTTTCATAACCCTATTTTTCCCCTATAAGAATGCTAAAGAAAGGAGGAAAAGAGGCATCTGGCATCCCGCGACAGTTCGAGGCTTTACTTGGAGAGATTTCGGAAGATCTTACTGCGTACAAGGAAGATTTGGAGAAGGACGCATTTTGAGATTGCGTACTTGGAGAAGATCTTAGGATTTCTTTTAAAGACGGATTGACATCCCGTTTTTCATTGTTCCTAGAGATTTTTGTGAGGTTTTCTGTTCTTTGATTCTACTTTCTTTAGAGCACAAACACGCTTTGGTTTATTTTTGAGATTGATTGTTCGGATATTATTGAGTTTTCAAGGTTTTACCCTTTTTCTCTTTTGAAATTGATTTATTGATTTGATGATGATGATTGTTGGCTAAAAACCTTAAGCGATTCTAAGGTGAAGGGTTGATAGTTGTGGCATAGATGATGATAGATTGAATCAAAACAGATTGGACCTTGAGAGTTGCGAGAAACCTCGTCGTTGAGGCTTTCCACGGCCTGTTTTTTAGTTTCACGGCCGTGGTTCTTCAAGATCCGACCGTGGTTTCCTTTGTCATACATACTTTGCTTTTGCTTTGATCCAAAGTTAAAGATTTGCTTCAACCTAGCCTTGGCTTACCTTTTCTAGGTAGTAGTGAGACTCAACATCCTCTACTTCGGTTTCGAGTGTCACAACCTTACCTGTTTTGGTTTATCTTTGATTCCCTTGGGTTTGGGCATGGGTATTTGAGAGTAATTCTTATCCTTTGATCCTTTCTATACTGCAGCCTCAACAACCTTTATAGAGAGAGCCTTTGGGTGAGACATTTGAGTTTTGGAACTTCAATGTACATTACCCTACCTTAGATATACCTTTGCAATCTTGACTCTGTCCTTATATCTTTAGAATATCTTGAATCGATTGCCACAATGGGTACCCAGATCTTTAGAATCGTTGTTTTCCCAATTATTTGCAAAAGCTTTCTATTTTATTGCTTGATACTTTGCGAACTGAATTTGTTCCCCCCAAATCCCTGAGTTCGATACTCTAGAATTCTTGATTTACTACGTCGATCTATACATTGTGGGTTTGCTTTGCTTTAATTTCAATTTTATAAGTTTAAGATTTGCACGCACACTTTTGAGCGAAAAAGTTTTTTGCGTCGTTGCCGGGGATTTGGTCTAGGCCAAATTGGGTTTTCGGTTGTCAGGCTTGGGAGCTTTTGCTCTTGTGATTTGATCTATCTACTTGAGTGATTTTTGCAGATTTTTAAGTATATGTGAAGGTCTAGATCCACCAAAGACCTCGTTCCTTTCGATCCCGAATTAGAGAAAACTTTGAAGAGAAAGTTAAGAGAGAAAAAGATGGCTGAAAATAATGAGAAGAACTTCCAAGAGGAGTTGGATGAAACTCGATCTCAACTCAAATTAAGTGAGAGAGCACGTATGGAAGAACAAGAGCGGAATCAGTTTCAAATAGATGAGCTTAAGGCGATGATTCTAGACATGAAATTAGAGAGAAATAGCACCTAGAAAAAGAAAGCTAAGGCATCTAGAGCTTAATCATCCGATGATGAAGATATGCCGGAGTTGGAGGAGATACCACCGCTAAATCCTCGAGCTTATGTTGATCCTCGCCCTTATGCTAGAGAGGCGAGAGCGGCTAATGTCATGGCTGAACCACGCACCCTTGGGCAACGAATGGACCCAATTCAGCAACCACGTTGTTTAGGTGTAAATCTTGGAGAGCAAGATGATAATGACTTTGGGCTTCTCCCACAAGTCATCACTATGATCCGCCAAAATCAGTTTGGTGGAACGGATGCTGAATCTCCGCATCAACAATTGATTAACTATGAGATCCTTATGGAGAATTTGAAACCTCCAAGGGTTGTCAACAACAATTATAAACTGAAACCGTTCTTCTTCTCTTTGAAGGACAAGGCATTGGCTTGGTATCAAGCTCTTCCAGCTGGAAGACTTAACACATGGGAGAATTTGACTTCGGAATTCCTTATCAAATTCTTTCCACCATCCAAAACAGCGGAGTTGAGAGGTAAAATAAATGCTTTTGCTATGAAACCCAACAAAAGTTTGGTTAAATCCTGGGAAAGGTTTCAAGATCTTCTATTGGATTGCCCGCACCCTGACATCTCAAAGTTGGAATTACTGGAAATCTACTACAAAGGATTAGATGTGACAACACAATTCAATCTTTAGTCCCTTTCATGTGGAACTTTCATGGATATGAGAGAGGATGATGCTTGAGATTTTATTGAGAAGCAAGCTAAGGTAATTGAGAAGTATTCCATAGGAAAGCTCATGATGGGAATCGAAATTCTGGAGAGCCGGGAGCAAAATTAAATCCAGGAGCTCAAGCTCTAATTTTCTCCCTCAACAATTGAATCAAGGAACTGAAGGAAGTTATAAAATCCAGCCTTCAAAAGACGAAGGAGCAGGACGTTGGCTATTTAGGAAGGGAGAACAACAATCAAGGAAATAGGAACAATTACCGGAACAATAATTGGAACAACAACAACAACAGGAACTCCAACAACAATTGGAGATCAAACCAACAAAATACCGGTAATCCCTATTAACATGTTGAAAATTCACTAACACCCCCTTCTTCTTCTTCTTCTAACCCTTTGAAAAGTCAAGGGCAAACGTCGAATAGTTCAAGCAAACCGGAGAAGGATAGACCCGACCTTGTGTTGGAAACGATCTTGGGAAAGCTCCAAGGATTGGAGAATTACATTCCTTCGGTTGATAAAGCACAAAAAGCTTTAGAGAACCAAGTATTCAGCAAGGCTGGAGAAGTTCCAAGAGATCAAGGGAAACTTCCTAGAAAGACGGAAGATAATCCGAAAGGAAGGGTGATGGCAATTACAACAAGAAGTGGTGCAACTACCACCGACCCACAACCCAAATTCGTTGAAGTTCCCATTGAGAAAGAAAAAGAGAAAGATAAGGGAAAGGAGAAGGAAGATGTCTATGTTCCTCCCCCAGCCTATAAACCCCCCTTATCGTTCCCGCAATCTAGATCAAGAGCGCGTCTAGACAAGGAATTCGGTAAGTTTGTTGATCTTATGAGCAAACTGCATATTAACATAAACCGGTGAAAGAAAGTTGGAAGACTTTGGACAAGTCAAGATGAGTTTGGACAAGTCAAGATGAGTTCGGAATCTTCGGAGGAAGCTGGAAGACTTTGGACAAGTCAAGATGAGTTCGGAATCTTCGGAGCTCATCAAAACAATGACGGAAAAGATGACCCCAAAGATGAGAGATTCGGGGTCATTTTGCATACCAATAGGAGTAGGAGAAGTCACATACGATGCACTTCGTGACTTGGGAGCAAGTGTGAGCATTATTCCACTTGCTTTGTGTAGGAAGGTCGGTTTAGGTGAACCTAAACCGGTGAATATGACGTTGTATATGGTGGATCGATCCATTACTCGACCCGTAGGAATCATTGAGACGTCCCAGTTAAGCTCGGTAGATTCTATATCTCTATAGACTTTGTTGTGCTTGATATTCCTGCAGATTGTCCAGTCCCGATCATACTCGGCAGACCTTTTCTTGCAACTTCCGGCTGTATGGTTGATTGCAAGAACACTAGATTGGCCTTTGATAATGGAGAAGAGAAGGTTGAGTTTGTCCTCTCAACTTTGACAAAAGAACCAGCTCTTGGAGAGGACATGTTCAACATCTATGATGAAGAGGCATCTAGAGAGGAAGTAAGTTCGATCTTATTCAAAGATCCGTTGTAAAAGGTCATAACCATGAGCATCATTGAAAGAGGAGAAGAAGAGGATTGCAATGCTGAGATTGATGCTTTGGAGGAGCTAAAAGAAGTGCAAGTTGAAGGATTCAAAAAATTGTACGATGGCTCCGAAAATGTCAGAAATCACGGCCATTCGTGCTTTTCCACGGGCGTGGTTTCACCTATTCCACCCGTGTAAAGTTATCTCGAGAAAAAATATTTATTTCACAACACTTTCCACGGTCCCCAAGACACTTTTCACGGCCGTGGAAGTAACAGTGATGCCGTGGTTCTAGAAAATGTTGAAGACGACTCCGTTCTTTCTACAAACATTCATGATTCTTCTTCCAACACTTCCACACCCTTGGAGACTTCCAAGGAGATGTCGGACAGTCCTATTGACACCTCAAAGGCATCAACAACCTTGGAGTTGAAGCCACTTCCCACACACCTTAGGTATGCATTTCTTGGAACTAATTCTATGTTTCCCGTTATTGTTAGTTCTGATTTGAGTGAAGATGAACATACAAAGTTTATGATTGTTTTAAGGAAACATAGGAAAGCTTTAGGTTACACCATAGAGGATCTTGTAGGAATCAAACCATCTTTATGTATGCACAAGATTCTAATGGAAGAGGATTATAAGCCTTCACATCAACCTCAAAGACGGTTAAATCCGATCATGAAAGAGGTCGTGAAGAAGGAGATCCTTAAATTTGCTTGATGCTTGTATCATTTACCCTATCTCCGATAGCAAGTGGGTAATCCCTACCCAAGTGGTGCCGAAGAAGGGAGGAATGACCGTTGTAGCTAACAAAAACAACAAACTCATTCCAACAAGACCCGTTACAGGATGGAGGATGTGCATTGACTATCGCAAGCTCAACAATGTGGCTAGGAAGGATCACTTCCCGCTACCATTCATTGATCAAATGCTTGAAAGGTTAGAACAACACTCCTATTTTTGCTATCTTTACGGTTATAGTGGTTTCTTTCAGATCCCGATTCATCCAGATAATCAAGAGAAAATCACATTCACATGCCCATGGGGTACGTTCGCTTATAGAAGGATGCCATTCGGACTTTGCAATGCTCGAGCCACCTTTCAAAGGTGTATGATGGCCATCTTCTCATAATACATTGAGGAAATCATTGAGGTTTTTATGGATGATTTTTCTGTTTATGGTTCCTCATTTGATAATTGTCTTGCTAACCTTTCTCTTGTTTTGCAAAGGTGTGAAGACACGAACCTAATTCTACATTGGGAAAAGTGTCACTTTATGGTTAAGAAAGGCATCGTTTTAGGACACTTGATCTCTAATAGAGGGATTGAGGTTGATAAGGCTAAATTTGAAACAATAGAAAAACTTTCTCCTCCATCTTCGGTGAAGGGGATTAGAAGTTTTCTAGGACATGTTGGATTCTATAGGAGATTCATTAAAGACTTTTTGAAATTCTCTAAACCGCTAACTAATTTATTGATGAAGGATGTTGTTATTGAATTTCGAAAGAATGTTTGGATGCTTTTTACAGAATTTGGGAAGCTCTAAACTCAGCCCCAATCATTCAACCTCCGGATTGGAATCTTCCCTTCGAGGTCATGTGTGATGCAAGTGATGTAGCTGTAGGAGCGGTGCTTGGACAAAAGAAGGATGGACGCACTCATGTCATCTATTATGCTAGCAAGACGCTAGATGAAGCACAACTCAATTATGCTACATCGGAAAAGGAATTTCTCGCTGTTGTTTATGCCTTCAAAAAATTTCGTTCTTATCTTGTAAGAGCGAAGGTGATAGTATACACGGATCATTCAGCAATTAGGTATTTGCTTGCCAAGAAAGATGCAAAACCAAGGCTGATTAGGTGGATTCTCCTCCTAGAGTTCGATATTGAGATCCGTGACATGAAGGGATCCGAGAATTCTGTTGCGGATCATTTGAGTCGTCTACCACATACCACTAGTGACGACTTGCCTATTGATGACTCTTTCCCGGACGAACAATTGCATATAATGGAAGAGTGCATCGATCTTATTTCTAGAGGTAACGAACCTTGGTTTGCTGATTTTGTGAATTATTTGGTTTGTCAGGAAATACCTCCCGGATTATCCTACGCACAAAGAAATAAGTTCTTTAGGGATGTCCATCAATACTATTGGAATGAACCTCTACTCTTCAAGAGAGGTCCTGATGGAATCATTAAAAGATGTGTGCCAAAGGACGAAATGCAAAGTGTCATTCGTCATTGCCATTCACTTCCTTGTTGAGGACACACTAGTTCTCATAAAACTAGCGCTAAGGTATTGCAATCTGGATTCTTCTGGCCTACTTTATTTAAGGATGTGCAAACCTTTGTTGCTTGTTGCGATGTTTTTCAAAGAACAGGGAACATTTCTAGGGGGAATGAGATGCCTCTCAACAACATTCAAGAGGTGGAAATCTTTGACATTTGGGGAGTTGACTTCATGGGACCATTCCCATCATCTTGTGGTAACCAATATATACTTCAAACTGTAGACTATGTTTCAAGATGGGTTGAAGCGGTGGCCTCTCCAACTAACGGTGCGATGGTGGTTGTTAAGTTCTTTAATAGAACTATTTTCCCAAGGTTTGGGACACCACGAACCATCATTAGTGACGGAGGTTCACACTTTATTGCCCGACGATTTGAAACTCTACTTGTTAAGTATGGGGTGACTCACAAGATCGCCACACCCTACCATCCGCAAACAACTGGACAAGTGGAGATTTCGAATAGGGATATCAAAGGAATCCTTGAGAAGACAGTGTCAAAGACGAGGAAAGATTGGTCATTGAAGTTGGATGACGTATTATGGGCGTATAGAATGGCATACAAGACTCCCATTGGCACAACACCATACAACCTTGTGTATGGGAAGTCTTGTCATCTTCCAGTAGAGCTGGAACATAAGGCGTATTGTGTTGTAAAGTGGTTGTACTTTAGCATGAAGGAAGCGGGAGAGAAGCGTCTCTTGGATCTTAATGCGCTAGAAGAACTCCGCTTGAACGCTTATAACAACACCAAGATCTACAAAGAAAGAACAAAGCGTTGGCATGATAAGCATATCATTCCGAAAGACTTCAAAAAAGGAGACCTTGTTCTCCTCTTCAATTCTAGACTTCGACTCTTTCCCCGTAAACTTAAAACTCGTTGGACAGGACCTTATGTAATTAAACACATTTTTCCCCATGGGGCAGTTGAAGTATGGGGTGAGAAGTGCGGAAGTTTCAAAGTGAATGGTCAACAACTCAAGAAATATTCACCGGAACTCCAAACTGAGGAAATCGCTTAGATTGTCCTCACTTAAGCATACAAGAACGGTCTAGCTACGGACCTAAAACAAAGCGCTTCTTGGGAGGCAACCCAAGGTATTGCACTTTTGCTTTTGTTTGTTTTGTTTTCTTTCTTAGAATTGTTTAGAGTAGTTGTTTTTGTTTGTTTTTGCATCGATACCATTCGGTATGTTTGTGTCTTTTGATGTCAGGGATAAGAAATGAGCAAAAGAAGTGGAGAAAGCCAAAAGAACGATGAAACTTGGATTTTTGGCAAAGAACAGAGGTTTACACGGGTGACCGTACAAAACCACGGCCGTGGTTTTCTTCATTCATCCGTGGAAAAGTAGGTCGTAGCTAAAGAAAATAAAAGAACCAGAAATCACGGGTATTCGTATGTTTCCACGGCCGTGGAACACCCCGATAGGCCGTGGTTTTCAAGAATTGTACGGCCCTATATAAGTTCTTCTTCTTCACAAACTTCTCAAAAAATCCATCTCCTCCACGCTCCAAACCACGCCGAAAATCTCCTCAACCAGTGCTTCTTCATTCGGTAACCGTTTTGCGCGATTCTTCGGCCTAAATTGAAGGAAATCAGATCCTACAACGGATTATAGCAAGAAACTGCACGAACAATCAGCAATCGGACCTGAATATGGATTTCCCCAAATCTAAACCCTAGGTTTTCTCTCTATCTTCTTCTTGGTTGATTTTATTCGTTTTTCGTAAAGATTTTTAGGAGAACTAAACGAAATTGAACTTAGAAGTAGTTTAGGACTGCTGATGTTGAGTTTCTTGTTGATTTGCTGAGTTTTTAGTGAAATCGAGCAAAACCACGGGCAGCCGTAAAATTCCACGGCCGTGGAATCTGAAGAATAGGCCGTGGTTTCTGTGAATTTGTGAGAAAATGTTCAAAACTAGGAAATCAAACAGGAACAAGAAGAAAAAGGGTGCTAGATCCTCTTCCCAACCCCCTCCCATTATCCTACCTACCCCTAGAGTCCCTACAATCCATGAAGACTACCTTGGAACCCTTGAAAAAATCAATAAGTGTAACGTGATAGCTCCTAGGTATATAGTTCTTGAGGAACTTGAGGAATTGAATGTTGTTGAGGACTTGAGATGGATGTTCAATAGGGCTGGATTTACCTTATTTGCTAGCATTAAGGAAGATGCTTATGAGGAGATCACAAGGGAGTTCATTACTTCCTTTGAGCATAGCGCCGTTAACCGAACGGTGTCTTTCCGATTGATGGAGCGTAACTACAACTTGTCTATTGCTCAGTTCGCAACATTATTTGGGTTCGAAGATACGTTCAATGGGATGTTCTCTAGGGGAACTAAAACTAAGGATTTTGACCGTTAGAAACCGGCCGACTCGAAGACCAAACTTATCTACCATCTTGCCATTAAAATAGCCCATAGGATCCTCTCCGAATGCTTATTTCCAAGGACCGAGACTCCACTAAAACTCAAGGCTGATGAGCTTTTATTCTATATTGTATGATTGCCGGTCACTCTCCGGATTGAGCTACTATGCTAGCCTCTACACTTAGCAAGGTTAAGAATAAATTAGCAGGAAACACTGGCTATGGAGGGATAGTTACTTATATTGCAAAACATCTAAGAGTTGACTATTCGGCATGTACGAGAGTAGCTGCTGCGAGGCCTTTAGCGCTTCATGGACTTATGACTAGGGGACTCTTGATTCCCCGCCACCGAGGTCCACCTACTGCATCTATGCCTTGGGAGGAAAAGGGAGGTAGAGGCATTCCATGAATCCCTGACTATTCTCTTAGACTTAGCCGGCAGAACTAGAACGCTATGTTTGTTCCTATGCATGCAAACAGGTTAGGAGCTCCTCCCTACATTCCTGATGAGGTACCCGCTGCAATTGAAGATGATAAGGATGAGGAGATGGGTGGAGATGAGTTCCCAGATGTTGGATGTGGTGAGCAGGACTTTGGAGCATTTCCAGAGCATCCAGCTGACTTTCAGGAGCCAGCTAGGAGATCCTCATACCATCAGCGGCCTTCCGCTTCTTCCTCCTCCCGACGTGCTAGCATGAGCGAGCGTCCTTCATGGATGGATGAACCACCGGACTAGATGCATCAACCGCCAGCTTGGATGGGTGCTCCTTCGGCTTGGGCGACGACTCCACCAGATTGGATGCAGCAGCGACCTACCTTGGATGGACCAGCAGCCAAGGTGGGCGAACGATCTTACCACAACGATGGACAACCTAGACACTCGCTTCAATGAACAGGATGAAGAGCGCAAGGATAATGCTAGGATCCTCCGTGACGTCTACCGCCAGCAGTTTGGGCGTCCATTCGACCCCAACTTCTACCCTTATCCACCACCACCGCCTCCTATGTGATGAGATGACCGCTTGGTTTGAGCTACTCCACCGCCTTGTGAGTTTTCTTAATTCTTTTCTATTCTTTATTTTTCATACATTGAGGACAATGTGCATGTTAAGTATGGGGTGGGGTGTGACTCTCGTTTGATGTAATAACTCGATACACGTGCTTCGCTTTATTCCATGAACACTTGCATCTTTCTTTTATTTGTCACACGTTTCTTTATTGCATTGCATTAAAAAGCTTTGAAAAACCCATAAAATTTGAAAAATTTTGAAAAATTATTGTGCTTCTAGGATGGAAATGACCTCTATGATGAATCTATTTGTGGATTGAATTTTGATAACATTTATGTGCTTGAATTGAGTTGTGAATTGTGAAGAAATTGAATATGTTGTTTGATCTTTCTTGCAAGTTTCATAATGTGAAAGTTTTTGTTTAAATTATGTTGAGGAATGAAGGTTGAAATCACCATTTAAGTTCATGCACTTCATTATGAAATGATTAAGGCACCTCGTTTTCTCTTGTTGCTTCTTTGTTCATTCAGCCCCTCAATGAAAATGTTAGCCTCCTTTACCTGTCCGGGAATTAGGAAGAGTGAACTTTGGCATGTTTGATGTGGGAAGGCCATGAAAGAAAAATTGTGCAATCAAAGTATAAAAAATAGGTTTGGGGAAGTCAATCATGATGATGAGTAACTCGGCACCATTCACATAGCCGGGTGTTTGTGTTTGCCAAAGTCGGATTGAGCTATATTCCTAATGGATTATGGTATGTAAATCAAGGGTTTGAGGCATCTCGAAATTGAGAATCGCCGATCTCCTAGGCTTCGGTTTTTGTGCACCGCAGTCCATATTTCCAAAAAGTAAAGTCGAAAAAGAATTTTGTGCTGAAAAAGAGAGAGCAAAGCTCTCAAAATGGTGGTTGGTTTAAATTGTGAAAGGAAAGAGTTTATGTTGCTCCTTTTTCCCGGATTGGTGCACCACATTCCCGTATATGTCTCCCACTGACTGGAGGTATTTCTATGGTCATTTATACCCAATCAAAAGTAAATCCCGACTTAGCACTAAAACAAGTATAGTAGTTAAGTAAGGGTCGAACCCTAGAGAGTTAAGGTGTTTTATTAGATGCAATTATTGATTATAGAAACAAGTAATAAAGGGAGGGGGTTTTGGTTAAATTGATGCACAAAAACTTATGAAAACGAATAACGCAACAAGTAAGACAATAAGGGGTGAATCTACACTAGGTTGATTCTAAGCATGCAATTGCTACTTTGGTGAGTTCCTTTTACAAGTTTTCAAGTAATCTCCCGTCTCGATCATATATATGTGTTGAGCCAACCGGCATCAACACAACTTAACAGGTTAGTGTTCCGTAAACCTACAAGAACAAATAACAAGTTAGCTTTCAAACAAAGACTAAGGGATATACAGAAAAAATTAAAACTATTAAGCTTATCTTTATATTTGTGTTCCTATTTCTTTAAGTAATTACAACCCGTTATTACTTAAAGTTCACTACTAGATTAAAGACCCGAACCCGGAACCTATTAATCCTAGTTCTTTGCATGCACTTTAGAACTTAAGGTGATCAATCTCAAGTAATAGTAAAACATGCGATTAGACAATGGAGATCAAGGAAACACAAAGCATTATTGAATGAAAACTTATATTAAAGAAAACTTACAACCAAAGTAACAACGCAGCTTCAAACCAACCCAATGTAGCAAGGGAGTTAGCAACTCATTACAATGGAAATGAAAATTGGTTTCTAAGTGGAAAATGATGGAAAACAAGTTGGCTGATTCTCGCAATCAACCAAAGACTATTTATACTACAAAAGACACTAAATAGGAGTAAATGGCCGGCCCAAAACAGCCACCTTTAATGCCATAAAGGTGGTGTAAACAGCCGAAGTAAAGCTTCTGACGTTGAACCGCAGGGGCGGCCTTCAGCTCCGCAGGGGCGGTGAAGGCAAAAACGCTTGATCTTCTTCATGACCGCAGGGGCGGCTAGGCAATTCCGCAAGGGCGGATCTTTATTGCTCTTCAAACGTCTGACTCTTCAACTTCTTGCCGTTTCTGATGCCAAACCGCCGGGGCGTCCCAGTGTCGACGAAGGGGCGGTGACACAGACTCTTCATCTTCCAGCTCCTAGGTTGAGGCGCAAGCAGAGGTGCAGGGGGAGGCGCAGGGGCGCTGGTCTTCGCTTCTTCAGGGCAAGTCACCGCAGGGGCGCCAGGGGTTTATGCAGGGGCGGTGACAGTCTTTGTGGCTGGCGCTGGCGAAGGCACAGGGAGCGCTCCGGAGTAAGGTGTCACCCGCAGGGGCGGTGACAAGGCTCCGCGGGGGCGGTAAAGCAACAGAAGCTTTGCTTTGTGAACGATCTTCACTCCTAAGTGCTTATAACTCCTTCCTTAGCTTCTTTTATTCTTCTTCTTCTGGACCAAGGATTTAGTAGCATAAACCTACACAAATGCAATAAAAAGACTCTAAAAACTATCCTAATTGATAGTGATTCCATCACCTATCAAACTCCCCCATACTTTGACCTTTTACTCGTCCCGAGTAAAACAAATGACAGCAACTAGACTCGAAGGCCTCAGGAAGCATGGGCAAGCAGAAAAGACAATGAAAACAAAAGAAAAGCCAAGAAAGAAAGAAGGAGAAGAGAGGAAATGTGAGAAAAAGGTGAGAAACTACCATCCTTATTGTTCCAAGAGTGGCCTACCCGGACAACCTCCTTATGACTCCCCTTCTTATGTCACCAAACGCCGGAAGGGAAACCTACACTCGGTGTCGCTCACTTTGCCAAGGTGCCCTTTCGGGTTTTCACCTTACCACTCTTCTTCTTTACTTTGATGATCTCACTTTGAACTCACATCCCTCAAGTCCAATTTTGCACCAACCTAAGGTTGGTCGGACTACCTTCTTTTTGCCTAAACCGCCCTTTCGGGTTTTTGGTTTATCGAAGGATTTTCATGCCTTTTTTCATTTTCTTTGGCTTTTTTTTTTTACTATATGAATTTGAATTACAAAACATAGGACTTAATGCAAAACAAACTAAAAAAACTCGAATGAAACTGTACATGCAATGATATGTCCCTCCCCCATACTTGAAGATCACTTTGCCCTCAAAGTGGAAATAAGCCAAAGATAAATGTGGGAAAGAGGGAAGAGAAATGTACCCCTCAATGGGATGGTCGAGCTGGACCATCCGGACCCACCTCCGGTGGGTATGGAAAGTGGCTGAAGAAGTGCTCTTGCCGGCGGTTGATGTTATCAATGCGGTCCTGCTGGGCCTCCATCCGACGGCCAAAAGAGGTCTCATGCATCTAAAGATCATAAAGATCCACAGCTCCGTGAGGGTATACCTCGGCAACCACGAACGGCCATGTCCATCTCGAACGCAGCTTACCTGCAAAGAGTTTCAAACGTGATTGAAAGAGAAGTACTTTATTACCTACCTTGAAATCCTTTCGGAGAATGTTTCGGTCATGCCATGCTTTGGTCTTTTCTTTGTATGTGGTGGCATGGTCATATGCATCTAACCTCAATTCCTCCAACTCTTGCAATTGGAGCTTCCGGGATTCTCCCACTTCCTCTATGTTCATGTTGCACTTCTTTATCGCCCACCAAGCTTTGTGCTCTAGCTCCACTGGTAGGTGGCAAGCTTTCCCAAACACGAGCCTAAAAGGAGACATCCCGATAGGAGTTTTATAGGTTGTCCGATATGCCCATAGGGCGTCATTTAGCCTTGCACTCCAATCCTTCCGTCCGGAAGAGACCGTCTTTTCAAGGATGGTTTTTTATTCGCGGTTAGATACCTCAGCTTGCCCATTTGTTTGTGGATGATAAGGTGTTGACACTCGTTGGTGGACGTGATACTTCTTAAGGACAGTTGTGATCGTCTTGTTGAGAAATGGGTACCCCTATCGCTGATTAAGGCTTTCGGAATTCCAAATCGTGCAAAAATGTTTTCCTTAAGAAACGCTGCAACCACTTTTGAATCATCAGTTTTGGTGGCCTTTGCTTCCACCCACTTGGAAACATAGTCCACCGCAAGCAAAATATATGTGTGCCCGAATGAAGTAGGAAACGGCCCCATGAAATCAATTCCCCAAACGTCAAATATTTTGCAAAATATAAGAGAGGATTGGGGCATTTCATGTCTCCTTAAAAGATTTCCTACCCTTTGGCATCTATCACACACTTTACAAAATGCAAAAGCGTCTCAAAAAATGTGTGGCCAAAAGAAACTGGCATCCAAAACTTTTCTTGCAGTTTTGTTTGCCCCAAAGTGCCCCCCACATGCTTCAAAATGACAGAAAGTTAGGACGGATTGTACCTCATTGTCCGGAATGCAGCGTCGGATCACTTGGTCACTACAATGCTTCCAAAGATAAGGATCGTCCCAAATGTAGTGTCGAGCTTCAGCTTTTACCTTCTCTCGTTGTGCCTTAGTGAAATCTGGAGGGTACTCCTTCGTGACAATGAATTTCACGATGTCAGCAAACCAAGGCTTAAAAGACTGGAGGTTAAGACAAACCTCTATCGACAATTCCGTAGGGGCGCCAAGACTGAGCCGCAGGGGCGGCTGGTGTGAAGCGCGGGGGCGGTCACACAACAGAGAGTTGTGTAAAATGTATCGTCTGGAAAGCTTCCAGCTATCTCTCTTCCTTTTCCTAGATCCTCCTCCTCTTTCACTAGCCTTCTCAGATGATCGGCCACCAGGTTCTCAGCCCCCTTTTTGTCCCGTATCTCCAGGTTAAACTCACTTAGGAGGAGCACCCATCGAATCAATCGGGGTTTTGCCTCCTTTTTCGCCATGAGATACCTAAGAGCTGCATGGTTAGTGAAAATAATCACCTTTACCCCAAGTAGGTACTGCCTGAATTTTTCAAGGGTAAAAACCACCGCTATCATCTCTTTCTCGGTGGTAGAGTAATTCCTTTGTGCTCCATTGAGTGTCTTAGACGCATAATGGATCACATGTGAAGCCCGTCCGTCTTTTTGTCCTAAGACTGCTCCAAGGGCGTAATCACTGGCGTCACACATGATTTCGAAAGGTTTCTCCCAATCCGGAGAACAGATGATTGGTGCGGTGGTAAGACATGCCTTCAAAGTGTCGAAAGCTTTCTTACAATTCTCATCTACTATGAAGGTGACGTCTTTCTTGAGCAATTCGCATAGGGGTGCCGAGATCTTTGAAAAATCTTTGATGAAACGTCGGTAGAACCCTTCATGACCAAGAAAAGATCGGATTTCCCGAACATTAGTAGGATAAGGTAAATTTTGAATTACATCAACCTTTTCCCTGTCTACCTGTATCCCTTTTGAGGATATTACATGTCCTAGAACAATTCCTTGTTTGACCATGAAATGACATTTTTTCGAATTAAGAACCAAATTGGTTTCAACACATTTTTCAAGAACAAGTTTCAAATGTCCTAAACATGCGTCAAAACTGTCTCCATGGACGGTAAAATCATCCATGAAGACTTCAATGAAATTTTCTATGTATTCGGAGAAAATACTTATCATGCACCGTTTGAAGGTGTCGGGTGCGTTGCAAAGTCCAAATGGATTCTGCGGTACGCAAAAGTGTCAAATGTGCAAGTGAACGTTGTCTTTTCTTGATCTTCTAGTGCGATGGCTATTTGGAAATAGCTCGAATATCCATCAAGGAAACAGTAGTACTGATGAACTGCAAGACGTTCCATCATTTGGTCAATAAAAGGTAATGGGAAATGGTATTTTCGAGTTACCTTGTTGAGCTTGCGATAGTCAATGCAAACTCTCCATCCGGTTTGTGTTTTGCTCGGGACCATCTCTCCATGTTAATTTTCACCATGGTGATGCCTCCTTTCTTTGGAACCACTTGGGTTGGACTAACCCAAGTGCTATCCGAGATAGGGAAGATCATATCTGCTTGGAGGAGCTTCAACACTTCCTTCTTGACCACATCCATCATTGGAAGATCCAACCTCCGTTGAGGTTGCCTAGAGGGTTTGGCTTCATCCTTAAGTAAGATCCTATGCATGCAAGTTTAAGGGCTTATCCCTTTGATGTCTGCAATGGTCCATCCAAGGGCCGTCTTGTGCTCTTTTAGTACTTTCACCAACTTGTCTTCTTGACCGGTAGTCAACTTGTTGGAGATGATCACCGGCAAGGTATTGTGTTCTCCAAGGAAAACGTACTTGAGGTGTGACGGAAGGTCCTTCAATTCTATTTCTGGTGCCTGCACTATAGACGGAACAAGATTCTCGCTTGGGGTTAGTAAGGTGGGCCCAATGGCCAAGTTGGAGATAGGTAGCCTTTTATGCCCATCTAAATGGGATAGGACCTCTTTCATGCTGGATCTTAATACATAATTTGCTTTAAACCCATCAATGTCATGCTCAATTATATTTTTCAATTCATCAATATCAGAGTTATCAAAAACATCTTGCACAAAAGGTTCAACAATGTCAATAGCACATAAAGAATGATCATCACTAGGAAATTTGATTGCATCATAGATGTCAAATTCCACTACTTCACCATCAAACTCCATGGTTAATTTGCCACTAACATAATCAATTTTAGTCCTAGTAGTTTTCAGAAATGGCCTACCTAACAGAATGGGCGCAACATGTGAATCATTTTCCATATCCATTACAAAGAAATCAAAAGGAAATATTAGGTTGTCTACCATTACTAATACGTCTTCGATTATCCCTTTCGGGTACACGTTAGATATATCAGCAAGTTGTACTACAATCCTAGTTTCCATTAATGGCCCAAGGCCAAGTGATTTGTAAATCGAATATGGTAAAAAATTGATAGAAGCACCAAGATCAAGCATTGATTTGTCAAAGCGGGTTTCCCCTATAACACAAGGAATGCTTACCATGCCCGGATCGCTGCACTTCTTGGGCATTCTCCGTTGGAAAACAGCCGACACATGCTCACTTACTTGTACTTTTTGTTTCCCCTTCAGCTTCTGGTTTCTCTTGATAGTGCAAAGTTCCTTCAAGAAATGAGCATACTTAGGAATACTTTTCACCAACTTAAGGAGGGGAATGTTTACCTCGCATTTGGAAAAAGTTTCAAAGAGGTCTTTGTCCTCAATGATTCTTCTCTCCTTCAGGGCCTCAGGAAAAGGAGCTGGTGGTTTCTCAAAGTACAGTGGCAGAAAGTTAGGCCGGATATAAGAATCCTTCTCAATAGAACCTTCTGTCGTGTTTTCCGCAGGGGCGTCAGCTTGTATGCGCAGAGGCAGCTCAGGGTTTTTAACCGTGGGGGCGGGGACGTCCAGCCGCAGGGGCGGTGTCTGCTCGGTGTTGGGCGCAGTTGCAGCCGCAGGGGGGCTGTGGGTGCGGTGAAATCGACAGAAGGTTTGCTTTTTTATTCTTTTGCTAGTTTTTGTTGGATTTGTTTCTCACTCCTTAATGTTAGGGCACTAACATTCTCCTTGGGGTTAATAAACGTCTGGGAAGGCAATCCTCCGGAAAATCTAGATTCGGTCCTTGAAATGGCTTCCGCCATTTGCCCAACCTGTTTTTCAAGGTTTTTGATGCTAGATTTTGTTGTTTGGACATGAGTAGCAAAGTGTTTAGTCAAAACCAGCAACATATCTTCAGTTGTTTGATACTTAGCTTGATGGGGCTGCTGTTGTTGGTTTCGTTGATCCCTCCAACGGAAATTCTATTGGTCCCGCCAATTTGGCATGAAATTATGCGCATAAGGATCATTCCTAGGCCTTTGTTGTTGTGGTTGTCCATATCCCATTGCGTTCTCCTCAGCATCATCATCTTGGACTTGTGGGCACATGTCTGTTGGATGATATGGGTCAGCACACACTCCACAAGCTTTGAGCTGCTGTGGGGTTCCCATAAGTGTTAGTCTCTTCACCATCTCCTTCAGCTCCGCGAGCTCAGTGGAGATCTCACTCTTCCCGGTATTTACAGCATGAACGCCTTTCTTGGACGGAGTCCTTCCAAAGTTCCGGGTTCCTTCCGCTAGTTCCTATATCTTTTCCAAGGCAAGGTCACGAGTAGAGTTAAGAATATTACCTCCGCAAGCCGCATCGACGATCCTCCTTTCATTGTCTAGTAAGCCATTGCACAAGTTCAAGACTAGATCTTGAGTTGAATATCCGTGGAAAGGACAGCTGGATCGGAGGCGGGCGAATCTTTCGAAGTACTCGTAGAGAGTTTCGTTCGCCTCTTTCTCGATGTCGCTTATAGCTTTCTTCAAGCTATTCGCCTTTTTGGCAAGGAAGTATTTCTCCGAAAACGCCTTGTGGAGGTTCTCCCAAGTGTCGATACTCCCGGATGGAAGGCGGTAATACCAATCATCCGCTGAATCTTTGAGTGTGAAGCCGAATGCCATCATCTTGATTTGTTCTTCGGTAATGTTGGCCGGCTTCATGCTCATACACACGGTATGGAACTTCCCAAGGTGTTTGATGGGGTCTTCACCACTTAGCCCATGAAAAGATGGAAGTAAGTGAATGAGACCCGGCTTGAGCTCAAAATTGACTCCTTCCCCTAATGCCGGTATGGTGACCGCAAGAGGGTTTTGAGCCAAAGTGGGCTGAGTAAGTTAACGAAGAGTACGATCAGCCATTTCTTGTTGGAATTGTTGTTGTCTTCGTTGCCGGATGTGCGTCCTCTCAATTTTTGGATCAAAAGAAGCAAAGCCGGAGTTAGTAGCATGGGTTTGAACCATAAAAATGGTTCAAACCAATAATCAATAATAACAATAAAATAAAAAACTAAAACTCCCCGGCAACGGCGCCAAAACTTGACTAGAGGTATTTCTATGGTCGTCTATACCCAATCAAAAGTAAATCCCGACTTAGCACTAAAACAACAATAGTAGTTAAGTAAGGGTCGAATCCAAGAGAGTTAAGGTGTTTTATTAGATGCAATTATTGATTATAGAAACAAGTAACAAAGGGGGGGGTTTGGTTAAATTGATGAACAAAAACTTATGAAAACGAATAACGCAACAAGTAAGACAATAAGGGGTGAATCTACACTAGGTTGATTCTAAGCATGCAATTGCTACTTTGGTGAGTTCCTTTTACAAGTTTTCAAGTAATCTCCCGTCTCGATCATATATATGTGTTGAGCCAACCGGCATCAACACAACTTAACAGGTTAGTGTTCCGCAAACCTACAAGAACAAATAATAAGTTAGCTTTCAAACATAGACTAAGGGATATAAAGAAAAGATTAAAACCGTTAAGCTTATCTTTATATTTGCGTTCCTATTTCTTTAAGTAATTACAACCCGTTATTACTTAAAGTTTACTACTAGATTAAAGACCCGAACCCAGAACCTATTAATCCTAGTTCTTTGCATGCACTTTAGAACCTAAGGTGATCAATCTCAAGTAATAGTAAAACATGCAAATAGACAATGGAGATCAAGGAAACACAAAGCATTACAGAATGAAAACTTATATTAAAGAAAACTTACAACCAAAGTAACAACGCAGCTTCAAACCAACCCAATGTAGCAAGGGAGTTAGCAACTCATTACAATGGAAATGAAAATTGGTTTCTAAGTGGAAAATGATGGAAAAAAAGTTGGCTGATTCTCGCAATCAACCAAGGACTATTTATACTACAAAAGACACGAAATAGGAGTAAATGGACGGCCCAAAACAACCACCTTTAATGCTATAAAGGTGGTGTAAACAGGCGAAGTAAAGCTTCTGACGTTGAACCGCAGAGGCGGCCTTCAGCTCCGCAGGGGCGGTGAAGGCAAAAACGCTTGATCTTCTTCATGACTGCAGGGGTGGTTAGGCAACTCCGCAGGGGCGGATATTTAATGCTCTTCAAATGTCTGACTCTTCAACTTCCTGCCGTTTCTGATGCCAAGCCGCCGGGGCGTCCCAGTGTCGACGCAGGGGCGGTGACACAGACTCTTCATCTTCTAGCTCCTAGGTTGTGGCGTAGGCAGAGGTGCAAGGGGAGGCGCAGGGGCACTGGTCTTCACTTCTTCAGGGCAAGTCACCACAGGGACGCCAGGGGTTGACGCAGGGGCGGTGACAGGGCAAGTCACCGCAGGGAGCGCTCCGGAGTAAGGTGTCACCCGCAGGGAGCGCTCCGGAGTAAGGTGTCACCCGCAGGGGCGGTGACAAGGCTCCGCGGTGGCGGTAAAGCAACAGAAGCTTTGCTTCGTGAACGATCTTCACTCCTAAGTGCTTATAACTCCTTACTTATCTTCTTTTAGTCTTCTTCTTCTGGACCCAAATGCAATAAAAAGACTCTAAAAACTATCCTAATTGATAGTGATTCCATCACCTATCACCCACCTATTCACGTTTCTTGACCTTTGCTTAAAAGTCCTTAAGATCTATGGAATGTTGTTTGACTTGGTGATCTAAATTGAAGTTTCGCATAATTAATTTTGACATTACTTTGGGTTATGATGTTTGTCTTGAAACTTTTGCAATATATGATGTTTCCTTTGCTTGACATGATTTGGTTTATATACATAGAAGTTCTCAAGGAGTCATGAAGCTAGATTTGAGGGTGATCTATTGATTAGAAGCACAATACCAAAAAGATTGTTTTTTACCTTGTTTTGCATTCATATTTCATTCTACCTTATATTCTAAGCTTTTGAAAACTTTGCTTGGGGACAAGCAAGAGAATAGTATGGGATATTTTGATAGCATGAAACAGTACCTTATTTTAGGCACTTGTGTGGTTGTTTTTCCCCTTCTTTTGTGTATATGGATATGAGTTTGAAGCATTTGTGAGCACACTCACCTATTATGTCGGTATAGAGATCTACACAAGCTTTGTTGTGTTTTTAGGTGAATAAAGGCTTGGATTGGAGCATATATGGAGTGAGCAGGAGTATTTGATCATGCTAGGCATCAAGAAGATGCATTGGAGAAGCTAAGGAAGGAGCATGATTAGAGAGCTTTACGAAACAAAGTCTTTTACAATGAAATTGGAGTTCCCACGGCCAAACATGAAGAACCACGGCCGTGATTTAGGCATTGAGGTCATGGAAAACAACGTCGAGAGCAACAGAAAGGTTCCATGATCCATTCCACGGGCGTGGAAGTTTGTACTAGACCGTGATTTCTATAACGGTTGCCATGTGTCATATTTGCCACATCAATAGCAGTTATTGGACTTTCGTAAACCTATTTTTCTCCTATAAGAAGGTTGAAGAAAGGATAAAAAGAGGCATCTGGCATCCCGCGACATTTCGAGGCAGATTTCGGAAGATCTTACTGCGTACAGGGAAGATTCGGAGAAGGACGCATTTTGAGATTGCGTACTTGGAGAAGATCTTAGGATTTCTTTTGAAGACGGATTGACATCCCGTTCTTCATTGTTCCTAGAGACTTTTGTAAGATTTTCTGTTCTTTGATTCTACTTTCATTAGAGCACAAATACGCTTTGGTTTATTTTTGAGATTGATTGTTCCGATATTTATGAGTTTTCAATGTTTTAACCTTTTTCTCTTTCGAAATTTATTATTGATTTGATGATGATGATTATTGGCTAAAAACCTTAAGTGATTCTAAGGTGACGGGTTGATAGTTGTGGCATAGATAATGATAGATTGGACCAAAACAGATCGGACCATAAAAGTTGCGAGAAACCTCGTCGTCGAGGCTTTCCACGGCTAGTTCTTGAGTTTCACGGCCGTGGTTCTTCAAGATGACATAACCAAAGGACGAACAAGTGGAAGGAAAATCCGAGACGACTTAAGAGAAATCGAGATGGAGATGGTACAAGAAAAAGTAAACACGAAGGTGTAGGAGTGGTCACAAAGAAGTCACGATTGGAAACACAACGAAACCAGTAGGGATAACGAACTTAAGTTCTTCAAGAAGACACGTGGACAACTAAAGATGCAAATCAAGAAGGAGAGGGATGCATTCCAACAAGGTTAAAGGTGGTGTTCCATTACAAGAAGTGAAGCCTTCCTTAGACGCTCCTAGGCATGAGAGTCAAGATGAGAGGTGTGGATGAACCAATAACAAAAGATTTAAGAGACCCGTAAGTTAAGCTTACGGAGGTATCAGAAGGTGAAGTGTCGATTTTACGAGATCCCAAGTGGGTGACTTTCTTCGGACATATGAAGCTACGAGAAGAATCATGTGGTGAAGGTTCACATAGTAGAATGTCTTTAAGAGGGTCAACCGTTTTCAATTATGACGATAAAGCTATGAAACATCAAGAAGGAGGAAGTGTGTATAAATGATGATCTCCCTAAGATGAAAGATGACACAAGGAGCTTGGATCGGAAGACTTAAGATACCAACTAAGAGGAACGCGAGTGGATGCTAGCTAGGGCTATAATATTTGGAAGGTGCACCTGAAAGACATCAAGGAAGAATGGTTAAGCCTATGAAAGGGATTTGTATGAAACAACAAGGCAAAGAAGATATAGTTACCTTATAAAGAAGAGGAAGCATGGATTGAAGAAGGAACTAACGGAGTTTAAGGTAGAGTATCTCGAGGAGGGTAATTTCCATGAGAACGGTAACATGAAAGTATAGACGAATGGTAAGTCATTGACGTTGGAGAGGGTCAGTTATAAGCTAATTGGTGGCAACCAAGAACACGCATGTGCGGGTGGTTTATGAATGAGCGTGGAGGGGAAGAGTAACCAAGTTGTGGGATCATACAAGAACGGTAACAAGAACTTGGAACATTCCTGGTGGTTAAATGTCAGCAATAAGGAGTGTATCAACAAAAGTACAAATATCTTAATCAAGTAACAAATTATCAATTCCAGCAAGTGTTAGTAACGTATCGTGTGGGGAGGGATTGTAGCGAGCTGGTACGACCTTCTTAGGTCATGGGGGTTGTTATATGGAGAAATGACACGGATCAAGGTAAAGCAACTTGGAAGGACGAAGAGGAAAGTGAGTCTTCTATAGTTGTTGTGCGGAAAGAGAGTATATATATGGGGAGGTATGATATGTTTGTTCTAAGGTTATGGATGTCATGTTTTCACAAGCCAAGCTAAGTCAAGGTTTTTGTGACTCGTGTGGCAAAGCCATAGTGGCTATGACGTGAAACGAGGAGTCTCGATTGGGGCAACGGTGCAAGCTTAGGGTTATGATGTTGGTGCTTGGTGGAGTCATGAATGGATCTTCCAGAGTTGTGGTTGGGGAATTCTGCCTAAAGGCATCCTAGTACGGTTGTGAAGTTGTTCATGGAATCCCGAGAGATGAATAAGGTGACCAACAAGAGTAAGAGAAGACAGAAGTTTTGAAGTTTGTTGTCGATATGAGTTGTACCAGAAGTACATGAAAGATTGAGGTTAGAGCCTTTACGGTCGGTTTGACGTTACATAAGAAAATAAAGTATAAATTTTTACGCTTACTTGAAGAAAGGATGTGTATGGTGAAAGCTTATGTCAATACGTAGAGCTCCTCCCATATGTTGGAATGTCATGGAAAGCGAAAAAGATAAGGTTAATTGTTTTGAAGCACGGTTAAGTCTTGCAATTTGGACCCTTATGGCTGCACATAAGTGAGAAACCTTATAAGATTTTTACAATCATGTCATCAAAGAGGAAGAATGGGATTAAGTTAAAGGAATACTTAAATAAGGCTACAAGAGTCAGAAGACTCGAGCAATTCTCTCGAGTTCAAGAGCTAAAGGATCTCTGAAAGAGGGTGGTAAACATTGCAGCTAAAGATGGGGCAATATACGTGTTTAAAGGACGTCACCTCAATAGATCGGGGTAGATCAATTATGTCATGACCACTTGTAAAGTGATAAGACAAGATTGTGTCGGTTATTATGATATGTGACGGGGAGAGAAAAGATGGAACCGAGATATCACGGATTCCAATACGTCAGAATGTGGAATTTTCCACTAAGGTCGAGCTTGATTTAATTCCGATGTCTAAGACGTCGTATGGAGTAACACTTGTGCAGAGACATGAGTTGTGGAAGCAATTGGAGGAGTAATTGCAAGAACTTATTGATAAGAGTTCATTAGAATTAGTGAAATGCTATGGAGAACTCCGAATGTTGTCTAGAGTTGTTGATTTGAAGTTTATATTGGAATATATCTTAAACTCTTGATTTGGAGTTGTTATGGAGAACACCAGCTTGTGAAAAGAGAGACGGTTACATCCGTTTATACATCGATTACCGTGAGATGAACAAGATAACAATGAAGAACAAGTATCCCTCACCATGGATAGACGATCTACTCGACCGGTTGCAAGGGTCGGTAATCTCTTCTAAGAATGATTTAAGGTTTGTTTGTCACCAATTGAGAATTCAAGATTTGGGATATTGTAAATGCGGCATTCCAGACAAACCATGGTAACTAAGAGTTGTAGTGATTCCGTATGGGATTACTAATGTACCGAATGAGATATTTTGTATACTCTTGAAAAGGAGAGAAGAGGTAGGACAAGTTGTCTCCGGATGACAAACCCCGAAAGAGGTGAAAGAAGTCACAAGTTTTCTTAGATGTACTAAGCCTTACCAGATCTGTGAAGAGAAAAGTTATATAACACCAATGAAGTATTGACTGAGACAAAGAATTGACAATAGAGTTGTTGAGAATTAAGAGGGGATTCATTGGTGCAATTGTTTTGGTTTACCTTGAGGTATTATGAGTTTGAAGTGTACAAAGTGATTCTTCAAGACAAGGTCTTGATCGGGTATTGCGGAACGATGTAAAAGTAATAGCATACGTGTCTCGTTAGTAGAAGCGGTGTGAATTAAGTACTTCCTTCGTTACCTAGAACTTGGAACAAAAATGGAGGGAACGTAACATCAAAGTCTGGTTTGACAAGAATCAAAGCCCACGGTGTAAGTTCGATCTTCTTTGTTAAAGACAAGCAAAGAGAAACATAATGGAAATGCTGCATTGAGAAAGACATGGGAAGGAAGTTAAGTTCCGTTGTATCGAATTTTTTTGAGATCTTAGCGCAGGTAGAAAAAGTGGCTTACAAGTTGGCGTTTCCGCCAAGAGTAGAGAGTGTTCACCCGGTGTTTCATATGTTAGTGGAGAGGGTACATGCATGATTCGAGACGTGTGGTCAATCATGAGGATCTAGTGGCAGTCGAGGAACCAATGAGGCTAATAGGAAGACGGAAGATAGTATATTTGGGTGATTTCTACGTTGAGCTAGTAGCTTCGATAGAATCGACAGGTTATACCTATTACCTAATTCTTTCTTGGTTGCGTTATGTGCATGTGTGGTGTTATGTGTAGTTTGTACCATGTGAGGGAATGTGCTATGACCTAATATATCTTGTGGTAGTAATCAGAGTAGATTGTTGTATAGATTAGAATGTTTAAACCTTCTTAGTTGGACAGTTCATACCTCGGCCTTAGGGACCGAGAAGTTCGGCGTATAGCAAGTTTCGGGACGAAACTTGTTTTTAGGGGGATCTGTTGTAACGCCCAAAATTTTGGCGCGTTTTTGATATTTATTTTATCCGGCTTTTATCGATATTTTAATAATTTAAATATTCATTTTTAACGAGTATTTTCGCGTTGTAAATTAGATTTTAGGAGTTTATATATATATATATATATATATATATATATATATATATATATATATATATATATATATATATATATATATATATATATATATATATATATATATATATATTACGTTTATATATATTTTTGAATTTTATTTTTCGGGAAAGTTTGGAGGTTTTTTTTCGATTCGAAAATCTCGTTCCCATTAATATTAATCTAAGTTATATCATATTCTTTCTTTTATTTCTTTTATTTCTTGTCCCTCTCTTCTCTAGCCTATGACTCCCCAGACCTGTAAAGACCCCCTCATAGCCTGCACTTCATTATTGCCGCCCACACTACTCCCCTTCTTCACTGTTGGCAACCTACACAAGCAATCTTTGTTTCCCTCAACTTTACCCAGCCCCTTCACTCCCAAGCTCTACCAATTGAGCAGTGAGTATCATCCTCACACCTTCTCCTCACTCCTACCATCTACATCTTCCTCACCCTGAAAACCATCTCTGCAGCCTCACAGCTCACCCTTCTCTCTGTCTTCATCGCCTGTATGCAGCCGTCGGAGAGCCTTGCTGGCCACAAGACACCGGAGAAGCTTCACCCTTGCTGTCGGAGTCATGCCGTCTCTGTCTTCCTCGTTTGCGTTACCTTTCTTATGTGCAACCACCGGGAAGCTTCCGACTTGCCTCCACCGTCTCCGGAGGGACCTGCTCTACCGTCACCCCGCCTGTCGGAGTCCTTGCCGCCTCCACTGCCCATCTCTCTCTCCCTTCTGTCAACAGGTGCCTAGAGGCGACGCCTGGAGGCCACTTGCCCGGTTGCAAGACTGTCGCAGCCTTCTCCTCTGCTCTCCTCTGTCGCCGGGAAGAGGACACTGTCGCCGGAGTTGCGGGCGACCTCTGCAACCCTCCTTGCTGCCTCGCCTTCGCCGGGACTGCCGCTTGGAGCCTTACCGGAGCCCCTGCCTGCCGCCTCCAGCCTCCTCTCTCTGTTTCAATCCAGAGTTCAAAAGAAACCCTAAAGGTTGTTATTTACAAACGGGCCCCCTTGATTTTGGTATAATTATAATATGTGCCCATGCTTGTATTTGCACATTTTACCCAGCTTTTTGGAGACTAACGATTATGCCCCTGCTGATTTTTATAATTATAGTTTTGGCCCTATGTTTTGGATATGTGCAGATTTGCCCTTGTGAATAAATTATATATTTGACCCAAAGTTTATTTTCGGAAAATGGCCTAAGTTTCTTAAGTTCCATATTTATGGCCCGGAGATTTAATTGCGGATTTTGACCTATGTTTATATAATTGTATGAATTTCCCCGGAAAATATGTTAGCGGGTTTTAATCTTGGATTTTAATTGCCGAGTTATTCTTATTTATATATATACCATATATATTATGGTCATGTTGGATTAATTCCGGGTTATTACTCAAAGATTAAATTACGGGTTTTTAACATTGACTTTTGAAAAATGAGTTTTTCCTTAGAGTTATATATATATATATATATATATATATATATTATATTCCGTTCAAATTTAGCATATGAGCTAAATTTGCTTAGTTTTGGTGTTAGGTTCGGAAGCTTCCCGATAAAGACCTAACAAGTGCAAGTCGACATCAGTTAATCGATTTCTGTCTTTTGACGTCGTGTGAGTATCCTTTCCCTTGATCTAGTTATGTTTAGTAGTATCATGCTAGACTGGATATAGCATAACTTAGAGTGAATCCCAAGTAGTGGTTATGGACCTTAGGTGAGTGTTTGAGGATTGTGAAATGTTTTATGACTTGAGGTGTTGATGTTATCTTGTGAGCCTTGTGAGGTTTGAGAACTGGGTTATATGGTTGTTGAGATTATGAGCTAGAGCATGGTGTTGTTACTAAGTTTGTTTGCACTAGGAATGTTATCCTAGTGGTGTTGTGAGTTATGATCTTGCGAGATCCGAGGGTTTAGAAGTCTTAGGACTTCTAGCGTCTATTGAGTGTGATGTGAGCATGAGGGATTCTAGGATGCGGTCCTAGAATTGAGAGTCAAATGGTCTTGCGTAGATCATTTGTATAGAAGTCTAAGACTTCTATTGTGAGTGGGTTGTTGTTGATATAGTTATCTTCTTGTGAGCAGGTTATGGGCTTCCTCCCTAAGGAAGCGAGAGTGTTGTGAGTTGAGTGTGGTGACGAGGTAAGTCCCCGGACTTACTTAGCTCGTATTCCTTGTATTAGTATTGATGTGTGTTTGGTGGTGTGTATTTATTGTTTATTGTTTATAACAACTAAACCGTAATTAGGATTACCGACCTTTATATTATTTTGGCCCAAGTGTATGATAACGGGCGGTGACAACTTGCCTGGCTCCCGCGAGAGCTAGGAGGTTCTCGGCGACTATCCCGTGTTGGTAGACGGTCAGATGCATCAGTACCATTCCATGCCGGTAAGTAGGGACCGAGGCAAGTTTCGGTGACTCTCGTGTCACAACCTAAGTTGAATTAGAACGGGATATGACTTAATAATAATAAGATAATAAACCGGACTTGTGTGCATTGGAGTGTATTGGGTGTTTATGATGATTGACTTGTGTTTTTGCCTTTCACCTTGATTCTAATGCCTCGAATATCAGCTAACAGTTTTATACCGATTGTTGTAGTTTGCCTTGTAGGTTAGGAATGCGGCCGAGAGATCCGGAAGAGTGGACATCCGGGGTTCCGTACATTTTAGGATTGGGTTCTGATTGGAGTCGTGTTTGAGTTTTGTTTTCATTATATATTGTATGCCGCGTGTATGGCATTTGGTCTTTCGGTTGTATCTCGGCTGAAGTCTTTGGTTTGTATAGTTTTGGGTTCATTGCATTGCATATAATGTATTTGGTTTTGGCCTTTATTTGTGCCTTGTTGCAAGATCCGGTGAAATTGTTGTCAAGCTAAGGGTCGGGACCCATTGTGAGGTCTCAACCCGTAGCATCCCGAGTCCCGCGGATTCGGGGTGTTACAACTCACTTCCATGATCGGGTGTAACCGTCGTTGAGGTTGACGTGTAGGCTTATAATCCTCTCCCATTATTATCTTGTACATAAAGATGGTTTAATTCCTACAAGTTCCTGTATGGTGTAGCCTAATGCTTTCCTATGTTTCTTCAAAACAATCATAAGCCTATCATGCTCATCTTTAATTAAACTAGAACTAACTATGACTGGAAACGTAGAGTTAGATCCAAGACACGCATACCTTAGATGTGCGGGAAGTGGCTTCAGTTCCAAAGTTTTAGATGCCTTTGGAGTGTTGTGAGGGTTGTCCGAGGTCTCCTTGGATGTCTCCAAGGGTGTGGAAGTGGAGGAAGAAGAAGCAAGAACATCTATAGAAAGAACGGAATTGTCCTCAGCATTTTCAAATTCCACGGTGTCACTGTTACTTCCACGGCCGTGAAAAGTGCATTTTTGGCCGTGATTTTGTATGTCAATTGAATGGTTGTTCTCGACATACTTTTCCATGGGCAGAATTGGTGAAACCACGCCCGTGGAAAACACCGACTGACCGTGATTTCTAGTGTTTTCCGAACCATCGTACAATTTTTTGAATTCTTCAACTTGCACATCTTCTAAATCTTCCAAGGCATCAATCTCAGCGTTTCAATCCTCTTCCGCTCCCTTTTCCATGATGCTCATAGTTATAACCTTCTGTAACGGATCTTTGAACAAGATCGAATTCACTTCCTCTCTAGATACCTCTTTATCATATATGTTGAAGATATCCTCTCCAAGTGTTGGTTCTTTTGTCAAAGCTAAGAGAACAAATTCAACCTTCTCTTCTCCAATATTGAAGGCTAATCTAGCGTTCTTGCAATCAACTGATAACACGATTTATGATCTAGATTTAGACACTCATTTAGATAGATTTTCCGCTCATTCATGCATGGTTTAGCATTAGTTCACGGCGTTTGCACTCAAATCACGTATTTTGTCGAGATAGACGTCTACTCGGACTTTTGCTTGCTTTGTAGGTATTTTGGGAGATTTAAGAGCCTAATCGATACATCCGAGGATCATTCCTCGAGATGACACACTTCCGGACTCATTGGAATGCAAGCTAAGGGCTAAGGAGGACTCATGGAACCTTGCCAACACAAACCATGCACCAAATCATGGCTTAACGAGCCTAGGAGAAGCTTTTGACAGAAACCACGGTCTAGGCCCTTTCCACGGCCGTGGTTATGCCCGTAATTCTTGCCAGGACCACGTTGACAGCTGGCCACGATCTCTTCCATTGCTCTTGCATTTTAGTGGGTATTTAAAGGATTTTGCAGGCTGTAATTGGGGATCTCTCTCCTCTCTTTTGACCTACCTTTCTTCCCCAAAACACTTCTCCATTGTTGCCTCTCTTCCAAGCACCCATTAGGGGTGTTCTTGGAAGAGATTAGTGTAGATTCTCGTTTTAGAGTGAGATTAGATTGGATTCGAGTGAAGGTTCGATTGTTGTCAAGTTGGATTAGCTCTTGGAGCCTTGTAAGGATTTGGTAATTTCTATTCTATGCTTTTAATGTCTTTTCTTTGGATTGTTCTTCATCATTTGACCATGACTTGCAAGCATGATTTATTTGTGGAGATTGATCTTGAAATGAATGTTGTTGGCTAGATAGGTTGCGATTCTAGAGTAAGGAAAGAAGGGCTATGGCTAGAAGCATGATAGGATGAACCTAGATTTTTACCCTTGGATGACTTGTGTTGTTGAAATCCTAGTGTTTGTTGAGCTTAATTTAGCTTAGGATCACCTAATGCTATCAACCTAAGTGAGGGAAGAGATCTACCCGATGATTTCCGATCTTAGATACCTAAGATGACAAACCCTAGGTAGTGGTGAGCCTCACAAGCCGCCATTGGACTAAGTGTGCTAGGATAGTTGACTAGGACTTCTCTCTCCGAGACTTACCCGGTAAGGATAGGTTAGACCCCTAGGTAACAATCCGGTTTGTGTAGAATTCCTATCCTTAGGTTCTTAGAGACTTACCCGGTGATGAGACCTTAGGAATGGATTAGTGGACCATGAGACCTACCCGGTAATTGATCCCAATTTAGAAACGCTAAATCCCAACATATCATAGTAAATCCAAGGAGTGATTAGATAGCTTGAGTCTATGCCATAACCGGATTTCCAAACTCTAGAATCCGCTTTGTTACTTCCATTTTCCTATCTCTTGTTTTAGTGTGTGTTTGTGTTGCTTGATTGTGTTCGTATACTTGTGATCTTGTTTGATCACCCAAAACCCTTCAAAAACATTGTGTTCTCCATTTTCTTTATTCCTCATCTTATCTTAGTCTAGATTCATACTATCTTCGATCATTGAATGACTTAGTTTCACCTCAGTCCTTGTGTTCGACCTCGGAATACTTTCCTTTCTACAAAACGACCCGTACACTGCGGGTTTCGCTAGGTAGTTTAGGATTTAGTTCGAGTTTATAAATGTAAAGCTTTTTGTGCTATTTCCTAGCGTGACAAGTTTTTGGCGCCGTTGCCGGGGACTAGGTTAAGATTAAGTCATTTGCTTTTGATTGTTTTTAGTGTTTATCTTTCTTGTTACTTTTGATCTTGTGTTGTTTTTGTCTTTGCCTTTTCATGTTTGCCATGGACGGATTGTACCTCCAAGACGACCTTGACAACATGGAGTATGAGGAGTGGATGGAAGGCCAAGATCTAGGACCTCTCCATGATGAGTTTGAGTATTGGGAGGAGTTCAATGTCTATCATGAGTCCCATGATCAAGCTCACATGATTACATTACCTCATGAGGAACCTCACCATCAACTTCATGAAGATCGATTGGAATCAATGCTAGAGAAAATGTTGAGGAAGATGGATGATCTAGAAAGCAACCTTGCTTCCATTTCTAGTCCCCACATGGAGCTTGAAACGGAAGTATGTCATCAAGAGAAGGTTCACTATGAGGAGATCCAAGAATTGCCCGATTCAACCATAACCAATAAAAGCCTTGAGGAAGAGTTGAATGAAGCTCGGGAGCAATTGTGGCTAAGGGATTTGGCCCTGAAGGAAGCAAGGAGATTGAATACCGAGAGAGAAGAACAAGTGAGGAGGGAGATCGAGGAGATTAGGAATGCTCTTATACTAAGAGATCCTACCATTCTTCAAGGTTCACCTCCATCTCCTTCACCGTTAGAGGAGTGCAATGAAGTATTCTCATCCCCGGACATCCTTGCCATCAACCCCGGAACCATACATGAAGAGCCCACTTGGAACGGATGCGACAGAGTGAACCACGGCCGTGGAGGACAAACCA